>JARQOD010000001.1:163424310-163505283 GCA_033576555.1 Oophaga sylvatica | reverse complement strand
AAGCTATCAAAAAACGACGCAAACGTGCGGGGAGAAAACACAGAAAAGGGAAGATACCCATTCAGGAAGAAGAAACGCTATTAAGAGATATCCCTATATGGAACGTATCTAGTTATATCATTTCCCAAGACCAAATAAGACTTTTGAGTAAAGGATTGGGTTTTTCTCCAACTATACATTTCAATTTGTTCAATACCCTATTAGATGTTAATAGATTTGCACGTAATTTAACAGTCAAATGTCATTTTTTTCAGGAAGATTCTATAGAGTCTCGTGGCTACACAGCTGTCCCGGATGGTTTACAGATTTTCCCATCTGAGACAGCTATGTCGCTCCAGGAACATAAAACATTGATAGATTTGCAATTACTTAATGTTGAATCTAATGGTAATCTGGTTTCTAATAACATTAAATTTAATACTAACAATCCTAGGTTTTATCCTTTACAAGCCAGACCTCCAGTATTGGATCAATTCCAAGACCTAATAGAAAAAGAGCTGATTTCTCTAAAAAAAGATTTGGAAATAAAGTATAAAAATAATCTTACCATGAAAGAAAAAACAGCCTTAGAACAACTAAAAAATAACAAAGACCTAATTATTAGAAAATCAGACAAAGGAGGGTCAATAGTATTGATGAATGCAGGACTTTATAAAGAATTAATCCTACACAACTTGAATGACAACAATATTTATGTGAAATTATCTAATAACCCCACTGTTAAATTTAATCAAAAGATCTTTAAGATTATACAGGAGGGTTTTGTGATGAACATTTATGATAAAAAAACAGCAGACTTTCTGTATAAAGAGTACCCGGTTACACCGCTATATCATGCTTTTCCCAAAATCCATAAAGAAATATTTCCACCACCACTTAGACCTATAGTTTCCGGGATTGATTCTTTGGGAGAAAATTTGGGAGCATGGGTGGACTTTCACCTACAACCGCTAGTACAAAATTTACCAAGTTTTATTAGAGACACTAAATATGTCGCATCGGTCTTGGATGGTTTTTTGTGGGAAGATAATTTTCATTGGTTCTCCTGCGACGTGATTAGCTTATACCCCTCGATACCGCACACAGTTGCCTTAAAATGTCTTAAATATTATCTCGACAAATTTAGTCCTTACAGTACAGCGATGAAAGAATTTTTGTATCTGGCAATAGAATTTTTATTAAATCACAATTATTTTGCATTTGATAATGAATATTTTCTACAAATAAGTGGAGTTAGTATGGGAGCTAAGTTTTCTCCTTCTTTGGCTAATTTAGTCATGTTTTGTTGGGAGGAACTTTTCATATACAATGATAATAATCCATATTCTAAACACATTAAATGGTATGGTCGCTATATCGACGATTTACTGTTTATTTGGGAGGGCAGTAAAGAGGAAATGTTAGATTGTTTTACTTACTTTAACAATAATGATTTCAATTTGAGATTTACCTACCAATTTGACAAATACATGATTAATTTCCTCGACCTGACTTTATTAGGGGACACTAACAAGAAGACCATAATAGTCTCACCATATTCAAAACCAACAGCGTGTAATTCTGTCCTAGCAGCAGACTCTTGCCACCCCAGACATGTCATTAATAATTTACCGTATGGAGAATTAATCAGATTAAAACGTAATTGTACAGAAGAAGCTACTTATGCTAAAGAAGTGACAAAAACTGAGAAAAATTTTTCAATCGTGGTTATTCGCATTTGATTCTAAAAAAAGCGATTAATAAAGCCATGTATCTGAATAGGAAAGATCTTTTGTCACAGAAGGCCAACGATAATATAATGCGCAAGAATCACATAGCCTTTACCACGCAATTTAGCAAAGAATATTCGCAAATTACTGCTATCATTAAAAAATATCTCCCGGTATTAAATTCCGACCCCCTTCTCAAAGAAATTATGTCTAACAATGATATTCTTTTTTCAGCTAAAAAAGCACCTACTCTCCAAAATATATTATCACCTAGTTTTTTTTCTAGTAAGGATATCACATCTTACACAGATAACTGGTTAAGTACAAAAGGCTTTTACAAGTGCGGTGCGAATAAATGTAAAGCCTGTATATATGCAAATAGAACTAAGAACTTTACTTCAGCGCTAGGAGATAAAACATACCAAATTAATAACTACATAAATTGCAACACTACGTACGTAGTCTATTTAATCGCTTGCACTAAATGCGATGTATTATATGTAGGTTGTACTTCATGTCCCCTAAAAGTACGCATCAGACGGCATTTATCAGATGCGGTTAATCCCTTAGCTCACTCATCCTCGGCTGTGTCGAAACACTTTTTGCGGGAACATAAAGGTGATGTTAGTTCATTTAGATTTAATGGCATAGAAAAAGTGTCACAACCGCACCGAGGTGGAGATCATAAACGCAAACTGCTTAACAGAGAGTCTTTTTGGATCTTCACCTTAGGTACTAGATCTCCAGCAGGCTTAAATGCCAGATGCGATCTAATTAAACAATATTAATCTGAATCTATAAGTTCACTATATAGGGTGTTTCTAGTTGTAGAGTTAACATTTTTTAATGTGTGTATATGTATTGTTCTTGATGTTGTCTTTATTAGTTTATTCACTGCAGCTATTTCTTGCAGTCATATCTAATTGTTTTCACACGATGGCCACACCAGGAGTTCTTCCCCAGGTGTAGTGCGTTACTATTATAAATAACGCTCAGCCTCAGTCAGAGTTAGATCTTGAGAAAGACTTAACGTCGAAACGCGTTGATCGCTCTGCTACATTTTTGTGGACCTGTACTGCTTATATATTGCTGTTTATTTTTTATCGCATTTATTAAAGAATTGAACTTTTTAATTACTTCTACTCTACGCTGGATTTTTCTTTTTTTTTTGCTCTCATCTGCTCTGGTTGCTCTGCCATATCCGTGCGAGGAGTGAAGATACACATGCAATGTGGAGATTGGGGTAAGCTGACACCATTTGTTTCTTTTTTGCCTATGAATGGGGAAATGGCCCGCAAGCATGGTGTTTCTCTGGAGAGAGAATTAGAAAATTAGTAATCGAAGAAGCTTTTAAACAAAAAGAAGAACTTAAAAAAACTCTCAAGGGACGCTTTCTGTTTCTTAAAATGGATGCCTGCACACGTCACAGAGTGAACTATTTTGCCATCATTGTCCGATTTGTTTGTGACAAAAATGAAATAGTTACCAAGACATTGGCAGTAAAAGACACCAAAGCTCATCACACCAGTGAGTTTCTCCAGGTCTTGGTGGAAAAGGTTCTGCAAGACTATGAACTTAAAAAAGAGCAAGTTCTTTCTGTCGTAACTGACAATGCTTCAAATATGATAAGTACTATTAAGCTAATGAATGAGAGTAATGATGGTGACTAGCAGCTAGAAGAACATTCTGGGTCCACAGACACAGAAATGTTTGAAATAGAGGAACACAGTATTGTAACTGAGGAGCAAACTGAAGTTCAGATGAACAGCAACATGATAGTTTAGATGATCTTGTTGAAACTGTGTCAATACATTCTTTCATTCATCACATGCGCTGTGTTGTGCATACGCTACAGCTGGCTATAAGAGACAGTCTGCAAGAAGGGCATACTGCTGCACTGATTGGCAAGGTGAGAAAATTGGCTACTGTTGCCAGAACCCCTAAAGTTGACTCAATTTTGAAGAGACGTGCTGGAAAAGGGGCAATTATTGATCAAGCCACACGATGGGGCAGTACTTACTTAATGATTCAGCGCTTGGTTGAACTGAAAACCTTTCTTGTAGACATGGCTAACCCTCAACTGACACTAAATGAAAGTCAGTGGAATCAGGTGACTGAGCTGGAAAAATTGCTAGAGCACCCATTTACAGTGACTAAAAAATTACAAGCAGAGGACTTAACTCCAGGTATTTTCTTAAAGTAGTGGAAGAACCTGATGTTTCGCCTGTCCCAAAGAGGAGGGTTAATTGCAAGTGTCATTGCTACATTAATGAAACGGAGAGAGGAGCTACTATTACAACATAACATTCTTTTGGCAGCTCTTTATGTAGACCCAATGCATCAGATTCTTCTAGATGATCAACAGCTAACTAAAGGAAAAGAAGCTCTGTTTGAAATAGCAGTAAGGATGAAAGGGTTGCAGAACAGTCAGGAGGAACAAGAAGAATTTGGTCGTCCTGCCACATCTTCACCCTCATCAACTGATGAAGAATTTAATTTCGAAAATTATTTGGATCACAAGGGCCGTGTAAAGCGTTCCCGCATAGAAGAGTCATCCCCATCAAAGAACATAGCCAGTACATTTCAGCAGAATTTTTCATGTGCACTAAAAGAAATTGAGAAATTTGACCGTTCATCAAAAATAACAGTGCAACAAGCGATTCCTCTGTATCCTGACATTGTCAGAGATGTTGCCCGTGTGGTTACTGCTTTGCCACCAACCCAAGTTAGTGTAGAGAGGTTGTTCTCTGCTCTCAAAATAATTAGATCAGATTTGAGGGCATCCATGAAGGAGCATCTGACAGAGGCAATACTTTTTCTAAGGACAAATTTATAGATTTCTTCTTATTAAATACATAACAGTGTTTACTGCATATTTACTTACAAGAGTTTAGAAAAGCTTATAAAAGTTATTTGCTATATTCTAATTGTATTCTAATAAATATATGTTTTTGCTCTAAGTGGTCTGATTACTTATAATATGATGGTGAGAAACTGAATAAGCACGATGTTAATATTTTACAACAGTAAATTTATTGTTACGAATTGGCCATTTATGAAGGAGTCGGAGCCGGAGTCGGAACCTGATAAAATCCAGGAGTCGGAGTCGCAACTGTGGCTTACCGACTCCACAGCCCTGTCAGAATCAGTGGGATCTGTTGAAGCGTTCCAGAGCTATAACCTCATAAAGTGACAGTGGCCAGAATTGTGAAAATTGGCTTGGTCATTAAGTACCAAATTGGCTCTGTAACTAAAGGGGTTAAATTTAAATTTTACCTCTAAAATGTTGCTTTAACCCCAATTTTTTCACTTTTACAAGGGACAGCACGACAGAATGGACCACCACATTTGTTACCTAATTTCTTCTGAGCGTGCTGGTACCCCACATGTGGTCAGAAACTTCTGTTTGTACAAATGACTGGGCTCAGAAGGGAAGGAGCACCATTTGAATTTTGGGACACAAATTTGACTGAAAGATTGCGGGTACCATGTCGCATTTGCACGTTCCCTAAGTTGCCTAAACAGCAGAAACAATAGGTCGTCATATTGAAAATTTTCATTTTTTTCACAATAATGTTTCTTTATCCCCAGTTTCTCACTTTTGGAAGAGATGACACCAAAAATTAGAACCCACAGTTTGTTACCCACATTGTTATGAGTGCGATAATACCACACATGTATTCAAAAAGTTCTGCTTAGACAAATGGCAGGAAAGGCGCATAATTTTAATTTTGAAATACAAATTTGGCTGCATTTAGAATAGATTTTAATATTTGCAGAACCTGTGTGGTTCAAGAACACTAGGAAAACCCCATAAATGTCTTTTTTGTAAATTTTACCCTTTAATGTATTTATCTAGGGAGGTAAGGAGTAGTTTGAGACCACCATTTTTTATGCAGTTGATGGAACACAAGTTTGAAAATGTACAATTTGCATTTTTTTCACTGTCACTTTTATGAATCTTTTTTTCTGAAGAACATACCTCAAATGTTATTGTACTAGTTTTTCATTGTTCAGAAATACATCGAATATGGCCCCAATACAAGTACTGGACACACGGTTATGTCTATAATAGATGCTGCACCATTTGATCTTAAGGGTAAAATTGCTGGGATTCCAGGACTCATTCAAAGCTTACAGAGACATTGACCTCAGAAACAAGAAAATTCTTCCAAAAATTATTACTTACAGAGGGAGGCATACCCCAAAAACAAATTTTCTGATTATATGACTTAATAACAAAACAGATCTCGCAATTGTGTATATTGTGACAGGAAGAATAAACTGTGCTGGAGCAAAGAGCAAAATGTGGAGGAAAAGGCAACAATGTGTCAGAGTTTGTTCTAAAGCTGAAATAACACCAGCAGGGCTAGAATGAAAGGTTTTAGTTCCATCAATCACTGTATGAGGGATGAATGTGCCAAGTGGCGTGGTGCAACATTACAGGCTCCTGCCCGTCAAGGTAAGAACCGCTATGTGCACAAAACATGATTCACTCGATACACTTGCATTGAGCAAGGCCGCGGCCATATGTTTCTACTTGACACATTTATGCAGATCACATACTTGCTATATTGTGCCTGCCAGCACCGGAAAATCCTCATAATGTGCAATGTGAGGTTTCACAAGTCTGCAGTCACTCTAAGACCGGACAAACCTTTTCATGAAGCAGGCATGTCTTAAAAGTATGTGCCTAACCACAAATCTTACTCCAGTTAGCGACTGTAATAAGATTTTCAGCATAAGGTATTTCACAGATTGTCATGAATTAGAGTGTCAGTATGCCCAGTCTCGCCCATTTTGGTGGAGTTGGATGAAACTGGTGTGAAAACACCAAAAATTGCAACATTTTTGCAACTTTTTAAAGTGTTTTATGCCATATTAGGGCCGTATTGTTAGCGCTTTGAACGGAGCAGAAACCCCGCTCCACCCAAAGCGCAGCCCCCTTCTGTACGCGCGGTGATTCGGATGTGTTCATTGAACACATCCGGAATCACCGCACTGTATACATAGGACTGTGTTATTTACCTTGCGGTGACGGATTTAACGCTGCGGCTCTACGCAGCTTTCAATCCACAGCTAATCCGGATGTAATCCAGCACGTGGAAACATATCCTTACTGCCATAAACATGGGGGGCCTATATAGCAAACCTTCAGGCTCATGATTTGAATTTCTTTGTTCAAATTTTGATCATATTGTGTAAAAACATCAGCTAAAAACAAGGAGAACTTTCCAGATGGCACCTAAAACTGACTGACATATCTCCTGGGCTTGAGCTACTAAATAAAAAGCACACAACATTCAGCTATACTGTGCTCTAAATAAAAAAAGCCTTTTCACAAAGAAAGCGGCAGCTACACACTAGTGATGTACCTAAAATTCGACAGAGAAAATAGATCAGCTTCTAGTATAAGGAAATAAATGCACAGGTGCAGGTTGCTGCGACTATAATGCAGAAGCAAACAAACACAAACATACGCACTTAGGGAGCACTGAAGTATATGCTAACATTAGAAATGAATATTAACTCTCATTACTGCTGTGTGCACGATAACATGAAAGGGCAAAACTGATTCCACTATACTCTGCTCTAATGAAAAACAGCTGGTTTTAATATAGGCAGAGTATAGCTGGATCCTATTTGCCCTTTCATTTTATAGACGACATACTGAAATGGAAACATCAGGATTAGGTGTGTAGTTTAGTAGATTAAGGAAATCCAAAAAGCTTGATTTTTTTTTAAAGGTTTAATTAACCCTTTGTAGTCACAAATATATATTTTTTTGCTTTTATTTTTTCTCCTTCCATTCCAAAAGCTGTAACTTGTTTATTTTACCTATGACATAATCATAAGATAGCTTGTTTTTTTGTGGAATGTTTTGTAGTTTTGAATGATACCATTTATTTTACCATAGAATTTGCTAAAACACAGGGAAAAAATTCTAAGTGGGATGGAATGGAAAAATGCAACAATTACAATAGTAGTATTTGGGGCTTTGCTTTGTTGACAGAAAAATACTACAATTTGAGAGTCCTCAGTGGTTAATAATTTCAATGGTTAACTGAAAAGATGGTAACAGATTGCAAGTAGTGATGAGCGAGTATGCTCGTTGCTCGGGTTTTCCTGAGCATGTTTGGGTGGAAGTGCTCGGAGATTTAGTTTATGTCGCAGCATCTGCATGATTTGTGACTGCTAGACAGCCTGAATACATGTGGGGATTCCCTAACAAACAGGCAATCCCTGCATGTATTCAGGCTGTCTAATAGCCGCAAATCATGCAGCCAGGGGGAAAGAAACTAAATCTCCGAGCGCTTCCAAATATTCGGAGACCACCCAAGCATGCTCGGGTAAACCCGAGCAACGAGCATACTCGCTCATCACTAATTGCAAGCTTTCGAGACTACTCAGGTCTCTTCATCAAGCATGGAATAACACAAAATCTGAAGTGTCACATATTTATGCACATGAGGACACAGGAATAATGCAATATTGCCCTGTTATGTATAAATATATACAAGAAGAAAAGGTAGCACACTGTAGCGCTATAGCTTGCAAACACGAAATATGAAAAATATGAAAAATGAATTACATCATTACCTTAGAAATATGAAAAATTGAGAAGTCTTAGCGCATAAGATGGCCAAATTATGTGAGCCTGATAGCCACGTCAAGGCTCTTCTCGTATATCAGGTCCCTAACTAATGCCTATCCTCGCTTTAGAAAAGTCTGTCTGCATGGGAACCTATGAATCCTCTTTTCAGACTAAAATCTACATCTCTGTGGAGGGGTGATGAACCTGCTGTAATTAAAAGGCCTGTGACCACCAGGTGGAGTGCTCAGGCAGAAGGTAAATTAATACATATCAAAAAACTGACCGGCACATCCAAACTTAGATTCAATGTGAACAGGTGCTAAACCTAGAGTCACCAACTCATATACATACAAGAAGAAAAGGTAGCACACTGTAGCGCTATAGCTTGCAAACACAAATATGAAAAATATGAAAAATGAATTACATCATTACCTTAGAAATATGAAAAATTGAGAAGTCTTAGCGCATAAGATGGCCAAATTATGTGAGCCTGATAGCCACGTCAAGGCTCTTCTCGTATATCAGGTCCCTAACTAATGCCTATCCTCGCTTTAGAAAAGTCTGTCTGCATGGGAACCTATGAATCCTCTTTTCAGACTAAAATCTACATCTCTGTGGAGGGGTGATGAACCTGCTGTAATTAAAAGGCCTGTGACCACCAGGTGGAGTGCTCAGGATAGGCATTAGTTAGGGACCTGATATACGAGAAGAGCCTTGACGTGGCTATCAGGCTCACATAATTTGGCCATCTTATGCGCTAAGACTTCTCAATTTTTCATATTTCTAAGGTAATGATGTAATTCATTTTTCATATTTTTCATATTTCGTGTTTGCAAGCTATAGCGCTACAGTGTGCTACCTTTTTCTAAAGCGAGGATAGGCATTAGTTAGGGACCTGATATACGAGAAGAGCCTTGACGTGGCTTTCAGGCTCACATAATTTGGCCATCTTATGCGCTAAGACTTCTCAATTTTTCATATTTCTAAGGTAATGATGTAATTCATTTTTCATATTTTTCATATTTCGTGTTTGCAAGCTATAGCGCTACAGTGTGCTACCTTTTCTTCTTGTATGTATATGAGTTGGTGACTCTAGGTTTAGCACCTGTTCACACTGAATCTAAGTTTGGATGTGCCGGTCAGTTTTTTGATATGTATAAATATATGACTCTTTAGATTTTGTGTTATTCTATGCATGATGAAGAGCCTTGAGTAGTCTCAAAAGCTTGCAATTTGATACCATATTTTCAGTTAGCCATTAAAAGTTATTAACAAATGAGAACTTTTAATATTTTTCTATCTATTGGCTAACACTGTGCAAAGATATACGCTTTTTTGACATTCGCTTTGTGGTGATTCCATATTTCTAGGTTTTTTTTTGTCTTGCTACTTCAAGAAAAACAAACATGCAAAAAAAATGACACAATGGCCATTTTCTGAGATCCATAAGTTTATTTTATTCTTTTGTTCTGATCTCTTAATTACATTTTTGGGGGATGGGGAGGTGAAGAGATCAAAAAAAAGAAAATGTTACCATTTTCATTTTTTTTGTTCCGTTTTTCAGTTCACTGTATGGGATAAATCTTTTGATATTTTATTATTTCAGACAATTATGCATATACCTGGGGTTTACGGGTGTTCAAATATCGGTAGGCTTATAGGTGTACAAACATAGTAGACTCCGGTGCTTTCAGCAGGCCCTGGTTGCCATAACAAGAGTTTGGCATCCAAACATTGAGAAGCGGTGGGTTACAAAAGGTACGCCACCCCCATTTCTAATCTTAAATTCCACTGTCACAATTGATCAAAGCTATCTCTTATTGCAGCAGTTACTCTTGGTTGCTAGCCCGATAACACAGCTGGCTAAGTTCCTGATCCAACTTCTTACATGCAGTGAACATACAGTACAAACCAAAAGTTTGGACACACCTTCTCATTCAAAGATTTTTCTGTATTTTCATGACTATGAAAATTGTAGAATCACACTGAAGGCATCAAAACTATGAAGTAGCACATGTGGAATTATACATTACACTTTACAAAAAAGTGTGAAACAACTGAAAATATGTCTTATATTCTAGGTTCTTCATAGTAGCCACTTTTTGCTTTGATTACTGCTTTGCACGCAGAAAAGGTGAACGGATGGACTCTACATGCCTGGTTCCCACCGTGAAGCATGGAGTGATGGTGGTGGTGTGGGGTGATGGTGTGGGGGTGCTTTGGTGACACTTGGGGATTTATTCAAAATTGAAGGCATACTGAACCAGCAAGGCTACCACAGCATGTTGCAGAGGCATGCTATTCCATCCGGTTTGTGTTTAGTTGGACCATCATTTATTTTTCAACAGGACAATGACCCCAAACACACCTCCAGACTGTGTAAGTGCTATTTGTCCAAGAAGGAGAGTGTTGGGGTGCTACGCCAGATGACCTGGCCTCCACAGTCACCAGAACTGAACCAAATCGAAATGGTTGGGGTGAGCTGGACCGCTCACCGCTTCAATTTTGAATAAATCCCCAACAGTGTCACCAGCAAAGCACCATCACACCACCTCCTCCATGCTTCACGTGGGAACCAGGCATGTAGAGTCCATCCGTTCACCTTTTCTGCGTGCAAAGCAGTAATCAAAGCAAAAGGTGGCTACTAGAGTTGAGCGATACTTTCCGATATCCTAAAGTATCGGAATCGGAATGGTATCGCCGATATCACTAAAATATCGGCGATACCCGATATCGATACCGGAAGTCCCATGTAAGTCTATGGGAACAAAATATCGAAATTAAAAAAAACCCATTCTTGCCTTGTTGGTTAATTGTACATGAAGGAAAACAACAAAGAGTAATGTAGAATGTATTGTGGAAGGTTGAGGAGACATTAAAGGCATAGATGTTTAACCCAATCAAATGGAATAGCATAAATATTTTTTTTTTTAAAGATGTTCGGATTGACGAAGAAATTGACAATGTTAACGTTTTTTATATTTTGGCAAATATGTATATTACACAACTTCCATGCTCTTCATCTTCACCTTTTTAACTTTTCACACACTTTCTCCTTCATAATCTTCTGCAGCATCATCTTTTTCATCAAATTATTTTTCATCTTCACCTTCTTTATCTTCTTCTTAAACTTCTTGCTATTCATCTTTGTTAACATTACTCATATTCTTCTTATTAAACTATTATTCTTATTCATATTCTGCTTCATCTTCTTCATCATATTCTTATTTGTGACAGAGAATCCTGTACTTGTAATCTGTCAAAGTATGAATTTTTCATCCTTCCGTTCTTGCTGTCACAAAAGATTTAAATTACAACAGTATTTGTCCGTGTTCAGTTTAGCCTGCAGCAGCAGGCATTTTCCAGGGGCACCACGAGGAGGAACGGACTCACCCCCATACACTGCTTAGTCTTCTTCTGCTTAGAATTTAGAGCATATATTTTGCTCTTCATTTTGGTCTTATACTTCATGTTCTTCTGCTTTTAGATCTTCTGCTTATTGTTCTTGTGTCTCTTGTTCCGTATCTGTATTTGTCACAATCTTGTACCACTTGACACGTTACTGGGACACGGTTTACTAAGCAGGAGGTACCTGTGCTCCAAAGCACTACCAAGGACCAAGCAGACACGTTGCTGGAACTCGGATACCGAGATGGAGGCACCTAGGCCAAAGGCACTGCGGAGAACCAGCTGACGGTACTGGAACCCGGAGGGGCAGCAGAAGGAAAAGAGCCAATGGCACAACCGAGGACCAGCTGACGTTACTGGACACGGTTACTAAGCAGGAGGTACCTGTGCTCCAAAGCACTACCAAGGACCAGCAGACGTTGCTGGAACTCGGATACCAAGATGGAGGCACCTAGGCCAAAGGCACTGCGGAGAACCAGCTGACGGTACTGGAACCCGGAGGGGCAGCAGAAGGAAAAGAGCCAATGGCACAACCGAGGACCAGCTGACGTTACTGGGACACGGTTACTAAGCAGGAGGTACCTGTGCTCCAAAGCACTACCAAGGACCAGCAGACGTTGCTGGAACTCGGATACCAAGATGGAGGCACCTAGGCCAAAGGCACTGCGGAGAACCAGCTGACGGTACTGGAACCCGGAGGGGCAGCAGAAGGAAAAGAGCCAATGGCACAACCGAGGACCAGCTGACGTTACTGAACCCCAGTAACACAGGAGCAAGTGTTGACTGTGCTAACAGCACTTCCGAGCAACAACTGGCGGTGTTGGAGCCCAGGGTCAAGGAGGATGTTTAAATACTAGATAAAGTAATTTCCTTGTTACCTGTCAATTTTAAATGTCTATACTTCAAACAAGAGAAAGATAACCTTTACTACCATAAGATGATGATTTCATTTAAACTAATATCTAGATAAATAAAGAATTGACAAACATAAACACATACATTAACATGTTGAACAGCAATGCAAACCACAAAATAAATTAGTTAAGGAATCTGCTATACGGTTGTACATAAAAGCATACAAGTACATATCTGAATCCATTAATGATGGATAAGTAACAGTATGTACACCATTTTTATTGTATAGACAATGAATGTCTGACTTCAAAACATCATCAGCATTACAAGTTATCTGTGACATTACTAAAATGTTACATTTGCTGAATAATGTCACTAAACAGTTTATACAAAATTATACAATTTCCATCATGTAATACTCATAATATGTGGCAATAATCATGTTTATTAACAAACATAACCTTTAAAAAGTGCATAGTGCATAGTGAAAATTGCTATTTATGCCTGACTGTCGACTTGCAAGCATGACAACGGATAGATAAGGTATATATAGATGAGACTGCATAGCCACAGATGGTGAATGGCGATGTAATACTGTACCTCAATAAAGTGTGCGTCACTACTACATAATTTTTTTTATATAGCTTTATAAACAGGGTACGTGGATGTATGCTTGCGCCTTTGTTTTGACGCACAGACTGCCTTCCTGCTGAGACGCGTTGGGTAGTGAACAGTTGTGTGCAGTGTTCACTGTAGTCTGAGGTTTTCCTTTTTGGAGTGCAGATCACGCTCCAGTTAGTTCTTCAACCACTGCTGGTTGTAGTCTGCTGAGCGTGTGTCACTGGCACATCCTTGAAATTTTTCTCTAATTGTTGCTGCTCCACTCTATTACAAATAAATAAAATCTATTAGTGTGACGCGCTTCCATCCGTATACAATACATTGGTTGCAAACACTATAGAAGTACACAAAGGGGCCTTTCACACCTACTGAACAGTTGTGTGCAGTGTTCACTGCAGTCTCTGCGGAATAACCACACTTAGGCCTTATAACTTTTCAGACTTTCTTTATCAATCTACCAAGATGAAGAAGGCAGGGAGTAAGGCACGTGGTCGTGGAGTTTCTTCAGGGAGAGGACGTGGGGATTCTGTGGCTGCTGCGGCCCCCAGTGACACAGCATCCACCAGTTTTCCCCGGGCCGTGAGCGTTCCTTTATGCGCACTTTTGTAGGAGCTCGGAGTACCCCCCTGCTGCGGGAAGAACAAATTAAAGCCGTTGTTGTTTGGATCTCAGCCAATGCATCGACTTCAATTGCTTCCACCTCCTCTCAGGACCACAGCACTGTTGGGCAACCATCTGTCTCTTCACCGCCTGGCAAATTGCCCAGGCAGTCAGAGAGTTCTGTACAGGAGCCAGCTGAGTGTCTGCTTCTGTTCTCAGAATCTATTGGCTTGCAAACAGGGGCCCAGCCAAGCAGCATTCTGTAATGTGAAGAAGAGGGAGTATGCAGTGATGCGCAACAGCTGTGTCTCTCTGAATCTGAAGAGGCGGGTGAGACAGTGCCGATGGTCAGCACACCGCAGAACGCATCTGATGATGATGATGAGACCCAGGTGCCAGTTTCTGTTGAGCATGGTGCTGGCCAGACCACCCAACAGCAGGTGTTGGAAGAGGGTAGTGGAGATGATGAGGTCCAATACCCAACATGGCATGAAGAACAGGAAGGTGGTGGGAGCAGCTCAGAGGAATAATAATAATATTTATTTATATAGCGCCATCATATTCCGCAGCGCTTTACAGTTTAGCAGTTTCAGAACACAAGTCATAAGTAACAACGTTAACAATACAATAATTTAAAGCTAAAATAAGTCGCCCCTGCTCGTGACAGCTTACAATTACAATGAGATGGTGGGAGATACAAAGTACAGGTGTTTATATACAATGGTGTTTTTACAATGATGGTCCAGCCATTTTAAGGAAGTGAGGGATGCATGGAGATAGTGAATGGGCTACACACACAGAATTACACATAGAATGACTTTGATTAGAGAATGTGATAGGCCACTGTGAACAAATGTGTTTTGAGGGAGCGCCTGAAACCATCCAAATTGCGGATAGTCCTAATTTCTTGGGGTAGAGCATTCCAGAGGATTGGCGCAGCGCGGGTGAAGTCTTGGAGTTGGGAGTGGGAGGTACGGATTAGTGCAGAGGTTAGTCGAAGGTCGTTTGCAGAGTGCAGCAGTCGGTTAGGCCGATAAATATAAATAAGGGAGGAGATGTAGGGGGGTGCTGCGCTGTGGAGAGCTATGTTGGTGAGAACCAGTAATTAGAATTGGATCCTATAATGAATGGGCAGCCACTGCCAGTGTAATGAGTGGCGAATAACTCTATGAAGGATATCTGCCACGTTTTGCGTGCGTTTGATGAGTCAACGCGGATGGCGAGTGCAGATGATGCACTAGTCAGCCTGACTGTCCCCCTTATCTGCCTGCTTCAAAAAACACTGCAAGCACTAAGGCATGAGGTTTTGGAAGAGGTGGAGGATGAGGAGTCACAAATTCCATCACCTTCTGGACAGTCAGCGCAACGTGGTTCTTCACAAAGGGCTGGAGGACTTTCAAAGTACCATGCTGTATCAACAATTGAACCTCCAGAGTCGCTGTCTATATTTTCATAACCATTACAAACTTTTAATGTATTTACAAAGCACATAATGTACATTTTTTGTCTATCCTTTTGTAATGCTATTGTGTTTCCATAAACTGATGTTACAGAATTATGATACAAAGTTTTTAAATTTTGAGTTTTAAATTTTGTAAATTTATATGTATTTGAAGGACTTTGTGAGGAGGATGAGGAGTCACAAATTCCATCACCTTCTGGACAGTCAGCGCAACGTGGTTCTTCACAAAGGGCTGGAGGACTTTCAAAGTACCATGCTGTATCAACAATTGAACCTCCAGAGTCGCTGTCTATATTTTCATAACCATTACAAACTTTTAATGTATTTACAAAGCACATAATGTACATTTTTTGTCTATCCTTTTGTAATGCTATTGTGTTTCCATAAACTGATGTTACAGAATTATGATACAAAGTTTTTAAATTTTGAGTTTTAAATTTTGTAAATTTATATGTATTTGAAGGACTTTGTGAGGAGGAGTCAATGGAGAGGAAGACATCGCTCCAGAGGGAGGTAGACAATGCTCTAGTCATATGTAGACCAAGGGTGGGGTGATGCACAGCAGCGGAGATGACGCCTCTTGCAGGGACAACGTTTCTTGGCCAGTTGGAGTCTGCAGCACATGGTTGATTTCATGCTGCAGTGGCTGAGAAACGACCGCCGCATCGAACACATTCACACCACGTCTGATTATTGGGTGTACACCCTCCTAGACCCTCGCTACCGGGACAACTTACAAAGCCTCATCACACCGTTGAACCGGGAGCGTAAAATGCGGAAGTACCAAGACACACTGGTGCAATCCATAATGTTCTCCATTCCAGCCAAGAGCACTGCTGCTGCTACTGATTTACAAAGCAGCTCTGTGCGTCGAGGCAGTGGAGACAGCTCTGCAACAAGAGGGAGCACAAGCAGCGCCTCTGCACAGGGCAAGACCAGTATGTTCCAAATGTGTCGAAGTTTTGTGGCAGCGCCACCAATGTCTACACCATCCGAGACGGCTCCAGTCAGCAGGAGGCAACATTTCCGTAAGATGGTTACAGACTACATGTCTTGCCCTCTCAGTGTACTCTCAGATGGCTCTTCCCCATTCAAGTTTTGTGTCTCTAAGCTGGATACATGGCCAGAGCTTAGCCAGTATGCATTGGAGGTGCTGGCTTGATCTGCTGGCAGTGTATTATCGGAGCGCGTCTTTACTGCTGCAGGTGGTGTACTAACAGACCGTTGCATGCGACTATCCTACGATAATGTACAACGGCTTACTTTTCTGAAAATGAACTAGGCATGGATCTCGCCTGAATTTGCCTGTCCGGTTTCAGATTAACTAACTGGTTGACAACGTTTTCCATGTCTCCTGTTATGTTCATCTTTCTACCACCTGAGCTATACTCCCTGGGCTACAACACTGCCAGTTGCTGCTCAGAAGTGTCGTGTCCACAGACCAATACACAAGCTATAGTAATAGTGGGGTTCAGTAACGCCTGCTGTTCCCCTGCTGTGTGTCCGGCAAAAATTACTGCTACCTAGCTACACATGTTTAAAAAAACATGACATGTTAAAGTGGCTAGTGCTACACATAGATATCAGGCTACACCCTTATTTCTAAGCTGTAAACAAGTGAAACGTCAAATTTAAAACCATTCAATGATTAGTGTTGGTAACAAATCTGTAACTAAATAATTGTGACATATTATGGCAGATATCCACATGTCTAACACAAAAGCATACTTATGCTATAGGGTACTGATGGTGAACCTTCTCACTCCATAACTTTGACCAATCCAACTCACATCATGCCTCAAATGCTGCAATGTTGGAAGTGCATAATGTGGGTTGAACTTTGACAACAGCTGCAGTGCGAAGGTTATCCTTCTGTGTTCTTGGCTTTTAAATAAAAGCATACAAGTAAATATAATAATACATTGTTGATTAAGGGACATGATGTACACCTGTAATATTGTGCAAACAATGGATGTAGGACTATTCCTCTTCAACATTACTTATATTTGTGTCATTTGAAAAAATACATATTTTAGTTAAAAATTAAAAACCCATGTTCAGTAGCTGTGAAAGGCCCGTTTGTGTACTTCTATATTGTTTGCAACCAATGTATTGTATACGGATGGAAGCGCGTCACACTAATAGATTAGATTTATTTTAAATGGAATGTAGCAGAACCAATTGGAGATAAATGAAAAGGATGAGCCACTGAGACACGCTCAGCAGAGTACAAGCAGCAGTGCTTGAACATGTAACTGGAGCGTGATCTGCACTAAAAAAAGTAAAAAACACAGACTGAAGTGAACACTGAAACACAACTGTCCACAATCTGTGAAAAGCTCCTTTCTGTACTTCTATAGTGTTTGCAACCAATGTATTGTATACGGATGGAAGCGCGTCACACTAATACTATTAGGATGAGCCACTGAGACACGCTCAGCAGAGTACAAGCAGCAGTGCTTGAACATGTAACTGGAGCGTGATCTGCACTAAAAAAAGTAAAAAACACAGACTGAAGTGAACACTGAAACACAACTGTCCACAATCTGTGAAAAGCTCCTTTCTGTACTTCTATAGTGTTTGCAACCAATGTATTGTATACGGATGGAAGCGCGTCACACTAATACTATTAGGATGAGCCACTGAGACACGCTCAGCAGAGTACAAGCAGCAGTGCTTGAACAAGTAACTGGAGCGTGATCTGCACTCAAAAAAGTAAAAAACACAGACTGAAGTGAACACTGAAACACAACTGTCCACAATCTGTGAAAAGCTCCTTTCTGTACTTCTATAGTGTTTGCAACCAATGTATTGTATACGGATGGAAGCGCGTCACACTAATAGTATTAGTGTGACGCGCTTCCATCCGTATACAATACATTGGTTGCAAACACTATAGAAGTACAGAAAGGAGCTTTTCACAGATTGTGGACAGTTGTGTTTCAGTGTTCACTTCAGTCTGTGTTTTTTACTTTTTTGAGTGCAGATCACGCTCCAGTTACTTGTTCAAGCACTGCTGCTTGTACTCTGCTGAGCGTGTCTCAGTGGCTCATCCTTTTCATTTATCTCCAATTGGTTCTGCTACATTCCATTTAAAATAAATCTAATCTATTAGTCTAATAGATTAGATTTATTTTAAATGGAATGTAGCAGAACCAATTGGAGATAAATGAAAAGGATGAGACACTGAGACACGCTCAGCAGAGTACAACCAGCAGTGCTTGAACATGTAACTGGAGCGTGATCTGCACTAAAAAAAGTAAAAAACACAGACTGAAGTGAACACTGAAACACAACTGTCCACAATCTGTGAAAAGCTCCTTTGTGTAGTTCTATAGTGTTTGCAACCAATGTATTGTATACGGATGGAAGCACGTCACACTAATAGATTTGATTTTTTTTTCTAATATAATGGAGCTGCACCAATTCCACAAAATAAAAAAAAAAAAAAAAAAAAAAAGAGTCAGTGACACGTGCAGATGCCTACAAACAGCGGTGGATGCAGAGCAAACTGCAGCGTCACCTGCACTGTCACACACACACCTTGCACAGAGCTGTTAAAACAACACTGGCAAAATGAAGCTTTACACAGCGGTTGGTAAACTAGCCTGCCTCAAGCACAGTAGTACACAAAATCGCAATATCTAACTGTCCCTCAGAGTGAGCAGAGTAGCGTTCTGTCCCTTACTGAGTTCACAGCACAGTGACGCTAAAATGGCGGCGGCGCCTTTTATAGTGCATTCTGACATCATTTCAGCAGCCAATCACAGCCATGCCATTAGTTAAGATGACCGCAGCATTACAGGATGTGCCCACACTTCGTAGGATTCCTCATTGGCTGACTAAAATCACATTGCCTCTCAAAGAATTATGGGAACTTCCGATTCCGGTATACGATATGGAAAAAGTATCGGAATTAAGTATCGGAATTCCGATAACGCGAATATCGGCCGATACCCGATACTTGCGGTATCGGAATGCTCAACACTAGTGGCTACTTTGAAGAACCTAGAAATAAGACATATTTTCAGTTGTTTCACACTTTTTTGTAAAGTGTAATGTATAATTCCACATGTGTTAATTCATAGTTTTGATGCCTTTAGTGTGATTCTACAATTTTCATAGTCATGAAAATACAGAAAAATCTTTGAATGAGAAGGTGTGTCCAAACTTTTGGTCTGTATTGTATTTATCACAGACATCATCAAGGGATAAGCATGGGTTTTAACCCATGCTTATCCCTTGATGTCTGTGATAAATATGTTCACTGCATGTATGAAGTTGGATCAGGAACTTAGCCAGCTGTGTTATAGACAGTGGACAAACTTTATTGAAGTGGGTGTCATTAGCATAGAGGATGTATTGTGAACGCTCTGGATCTGACTTCGGAGTTTGGGCTCCCTCTGGTGGCTGCTGACAGTAATGAAGCTGCTTTGTCTGACAGAGGTTCATCAGCTGGGAGCGATGATTGGCAATCTGGTGTTGATGACTGGGGAGATTTAAGTGAGTTACCTTCCCATGATCCTTGATGGTGATTTGTTCTTCCTGGTCCCATTTGGAAGTCAGCTTGCTTCCTGCTTTCTCCTGCAACTTTCAGATAAGTTATTTGCTGCTTGTTTCTGTGGCTTTTGTTTTCCTTTTGTTTTTCTGCCCTTCTGGAGTGATGTCTCTGTTTCTCATTTACCACTGTTTATGTCTTCAGTCCCTGTTATTTTAGTATCTGCTGGCTAGCTACCTGTTCACACCAGAGTGCTGATCTAGCGGGGGAGAGATCGTGTGCTCTCAGTATTTTTAGGAAATCGGAAGTGTTGGAATTTTTCCTAGAGTTTTTTGCTGGATTGCAGACTGTTCTTTCCTGTCCTGTGCTATCTAGATAGATTGGGCCCCAGCATTTGCTCACTCTATTTTCTGCCTGTGTTTGTATTTCATCTTGTCTCACCGCCAATATATGTTTGGGGGCTACTTATTCCTTTGGGGGCTCTATTTAGGGGCAGTTAGCTTTTCCCTTTCTGTCTTTAGGCTTAGTTATCTCTCCGGCTGTGTCGAGGCGTCTAGGGAACCATAGGCACGTCCCACGGCTTCTTCTAGTTGTGCTGACAGTTTAGGGGTCTGCAATCCGCTAGTTACCAACCTCTCTGGAGTCGGGTTGCCTGTCTATTTTTGCTGCTGTCATCCTTGGCTACCTAATCATAACAGAGATGGTATTAAAAGCCAAAATTGTTGACCATTAGGAATTGTGTAGAATAAAAATGGAAATGACCTAGAACTGAACCATAAGAAATCCAAAGAGCAGAGAGAAGAGAAGAATTGTCAAATGGGACACTGAAGAAGGGCTTAGAGAGACATCTAAGAGAAGAAAATCACATTGTATGATTTTTAAATAATTAAATTGCATTTTATTGCATGAAATAAGTATTTGATCACCTACTAACCAGCATGAATTTTGACTCGCACAGACCTGCACCTGCTTGAACTTGTTACCTGTATAAAAGACACCTGTCTGCACACTCAGTCAGTCACATTCCAACTTCCCCACCATGGCTGAGACCAAAGACAAATTTGTAGACCTTGGATGAGCTACAGAACAATAGGCAAGCAACTTGGTGAGAAGGTAACAGCTGGTGGCACAATTATTAAAACATGGAATAAACACAAGATGAATGTCAATCTTCCTTGAAAGATCTTACCTCGTGGAATAAGGATGATTCTAAGAAAGATCAGGAATCGGCCCAGAACTACATGGGAGGACCTGGTCAGTGACCTGAAGAGAGCTAGGATCACAGTTTCAAACATTGCCATTATTAACACTATGCTGTCATGGATTAAAATATTGCAGGGCACGCAAGGTCCCCCTCCTTAAGCCAGCATATGTCCAGGCCTGTTTGAATTCGTCTATAACTGTCTAGAGGATTCAGAGGAGGCATGAGAGAAGGTCATATGGTCAGATGCGACCAAAATAGCACTTTTTGGTATCAACTCCACTCGCATTGTTTGGAGGAAGAACCAACCGTGAAGAGCATTGAAGATGTGTCGTGACTGGGTCTTCCACCATGACAATGACCCAAAACACACAGCCAGGGCAACTAAGTAGTGGCTCCGTAACAAGCATGTCAAGGTCCTGGAGTGGCATAGCTAGTCTCCAGATCTGAATCCAATAGAAAATCTTTGGAGGGAGCTGAAATTTAACCCTTTCACCCCCAAGGGTGGTTTGCACGTTAATGACCGGGCCAATTTTTACAATTCTGACCACTGTCTCTTTATGAGGTTATAACACTGGAACGCTTCAACGGATCTTCGCGATTCTGAGATTGTTTTCTCGTGACATATTGTACTTCACGTTAGAAGTAAAATTTCTTCGATATAACTTGCGTTTATTTTTGAAAAAAACGCAAATATGGCGAAAATTTTTAAAATTTTGCAATTTTCAAACTTTGAATTTTATTCCCTTAAAACAGAGAAATATATCACACAAAATAGTTAAGAAATAACGTTTCCCACATGTCTACTTTACATCAGCACAATTTTGGAACCAAAATTTTTTTTTGTTAGGAAGTTATAAGGGTTAAAAGTTGACCAGCGATTTCTCATTTTTACAACAAAATTTACAAAGCCATTTTTTTTAGGGACCACCTCTCATTTGAAGTCACTTTGAGGGGTCTATATGGCAGAAAATACCCAAAAGTGACACCATTCTAAAAACTGCACCCCTCAAGGTACTCAAAACCACATTCAAGAAGATTATTAACCCTTCAGGTGCTTCACAGGAACTAAAGCAACGTGGAAGGAAATAATGAATATTTAACTTTTTAGCCACAAAAATGATCTTTTACAAACTTTTTTTTTATTTTCACAAGGGTAAAAGGAGAAAATGGACAGATAAGGTTGTTATGCAATTTCTCCTGAGTACGCCAATACCCAATATGTGGGGGAAAACCACTGTTTGGGCACACGGCAGAGCTCGTAAGGGAAGGAGCGCCGTTTGACTTTTTCAAACTAAAATTGGCTGGAATTGAGATTGGACGCCATGTCGTGTTTGGAGAGCCCCTGATGCGCCTAAACAGTGGAAACCCCCAAAGTGACACCATTTTGGAAACTAGACCCCCTAAGGTACTTATCTAGATCTGTTGTGAGCACTTTGAACCCCAAGTGTTTCACAAAAGCCTATAATGCCTGGGTGTGAAAAAAAAAAAAAACAATTTTCCACAAAAATGATTTTTTAGTCCCAAATTTTTGAATTTTCCCAAAGAAATTGGACCCCAAAAGTTGTTGTCCAATTTGTCCTGAGTACGCTGATACCCCATATGTGGGAGGGGGAACTGTTTGGGTGCACGGTAGGGCTTGGAAAGGAAGTAGTAACGTTTTGGAATGCAGACGTTGATGGGGGTCATGTTCCGTTTGCAGTGCCCCAGATGAGCCTAAACAGTGGAAACCCCCCACAAGTGACCCCATTTTGGAAACTATACCCCCTAAGGAACTTATCTAGATCTTTGGTGAGCACTTTGAACCCCAAGTGCTTCACACAAGTTTATAATGCCCGGGCATGAAAATAAAAAATCCTATTTTTTTCCCACAAAAATTATCTTTTAGTCACTAATTTTTTATTTTCTCAAGGGTAACAGGAGAAATTGGACCACATAAGTTGTTGTCCAATTTGTCCTGAGTACGCTGATACCCCATATGTGGGTGGGAACCACTGTTTGGGCGCACGGCAGAGCTCGGAATGGAAGGAGCACCATTTGACTTTTTCCAACCAAAATTGGCTGGAATTGAGATTGGATGCCATGTTGCATTTGGAGAGCCCCTGATGTGCCTAAACAGTGGAAACCCCCCACAAATGACCCCATTTTGGAAACTAGACCCCCTAAGGAACTTTTCTAGATCTTTGGTGAGCAATTTGAACCCCAAGTGCTTCACACAAGTTTATAACGTAGAGCCGTAAAATTTAAAAATCATATTTTTTCCACAAAAATGATCTTTTCACCCCAATTTTTATTTTTCCAAGGGTAACAAGACTCCAAAAGTTATTGTGCAATTTGTCCTGAGTGCGCTGATACCCCATATGTGGGGGTAAACCACTGTTTGGGTGCATGGCAGAGTTTGGAAGGGAAGGAGCGCCGTCTGACTTTTTCAACGCAGAATTGGCTGGACGCCATGTCGTGTTTGGAGAGCTCCTGATCTGCCTAAACAGTGGAAACCCCATAAATGACGCCATTTTGGAAACTAGACCCCTCAAGGAACTTATCTAGATGTGTGGTGAGAACTTTTAACCCCCAGGTGTTTCACTAAAGTTTATAACGTACAGCCGTAAAATAAAAAATCTTTTTTTTTTTTACAAAAATGATTTTTTCGTCCCCAATATTTTATTTTCACAAGGGTAACAGAAGAAATTGGAACCCAAAAGTTGTCCAATTTGTCCTGAGTACGCTGATACCCAATATGTGGGAGAAAACTACTGTATGGGCGCACGTCAGGGCTCGGAAGGGAAGTAGTGACTTTTGGATTGCAGACTTTGATGGAATGGTCTGGGGGCGTCATGTCACATTTGGAGAGCCCCTGATGCACCTATACAGTGGAAACCCCCCACAAATGACCCCATTTTGGCAAATAGACCCCACAAGTAACTTATCTAGATGTGTGGTGAGCACTTTGAACCCCGAAGTGCTTCACAGAAGTTTATAACGTACAGCCGTAAAAATAAAAAATCCTTTTTTTTTTTTACAAAAATGATTTTTTTTTGCCCCCAATATTTTATTTTCACAAGGGTAACAGGAGAAATTGGACCCCAAAAGTTGTTGTCCAATTTGTCCTGAGTACGCTGATACCCAATATGTGGGAGAAAACTACTGTATGGGCGCACG
Organism: Oophaga sylvatica; assembly: GCA_033576555.1. Lineage (NCBI taxonomy): Eukaryota > Metazoa > Chordata > Amphibia > Anura > Dendrobatidae > Oophaga > Oophaga sylvatica. Next base: position 163,481,175 of record JARQOD010000001.1, on the reverse strand, counting down.
TCAGGGCTCGGAAGGGAAGTAGTGACGTTTTGGATTGCAGACTTTGATGGAATGGTCTGGGGGCGTCATGTCGCATTTGGAGAGCCCCTGATGCGCCTAAACAGTGGAAACCCCCCACAAGTGACCCCATTTTGGAAAATAGACCCCACAAGGAACTTGTCTAGATGTGTGGTGAGCACTTTGAACCCGAAGTGCTTCACAGAAGTTTATAACGCACAGCCGTAAAAATAAAAAATCCTTTTTTTTTTTTCAAAAATGATTTTTTTGCCCCAATATTTTATTTTTACAAGGGTAACAGGAGAAATTGGACCCCAAAAGTTGTTGTCCAATTTGTCCTGAGTACGCTGATATCCAATATGTGGGAGAAAACTACTGTATGGGTACACGTTGGGGCTCGGAAGGGAAGTAGTGACGTTTTGGATTGCAGACTTTGATGGAATGGTCTGGGGCGTCATGTCGCATTTGGAGAGCCCCTGATGCGCCTAAACAGTGGAAATCCCCAACAAGTGACCCCATTTTGGAAAATAGACCCCACAAGGAACTTATCTAGATGTGTGGTGAGCGCTATGAAGCCCCAAGTGCTTCACAGAAGTTTATAATGTACAGCCGTAAAAACAAAAAAATAATTTTTTTGTACAAAAATTATATTTTCGCCCCAGTTTTTTATTTTCCCAAGGGTAGCAGAAGAAATAGGACAAATTGCACAATAACTCTTGGGGTCCAGAGTACGCTGATACCCCATATGTGGGGATAAACTACTGTTTGGACGCATGGCAGAGCTGAGAAGTGAAGGAGCACCGTTTGACTTTTTCAACGCAGAATTGGCTGGAATTGAGATCAGACGCCATGTCACATTTGGAGAGCCCCTGATGTGCCTAAACAGCGGAAACCCCCCAATTCTAACTCCAACCCTAACCCCAACACACCCCTAACCCTAGTCCCAACCCTAACCACAAACCTAACCCTAACACACCCCTAATCCCAACCCTAACCCTAATCCTAACTTTAGCGCCAACTCTAACCCTAACTTTAGCCGCAACCCTAACCCTAATGGGAAAATGGAAATAAATACTTTTTTTTAATTTTATTATTTTTCCCTTACATAAGGGGGTGATAAAGGGGGGTTTGATTTACTATTTATAGCGGGTTTTCATGATTGGCAGCTGTCACGCTAAAAGACGCTTTTTATTGCAAAAATAGTTTTTGCATCATCACATTTTGAGAGCTATAATTTTTGCATATTTTGGCCCACAGAGTCATGTGAGGTCTTATTTTTTGCGGGACGAGTTGACGTTTTTATTGGTACCATTTTTGAGCACGTGACGTTTTTTGATCGCTTTTTATTTCGATTTTTGGGAGGTTAGAATGAACAAAAATCAGCAATTCATGAATTTCTTTTGGGGGAGGCGTTTATACCGTTCCGCGTGTGGTACAATTGATAAAGCAGTTTTATTCTTCGGGTCAGTACGATTATGGTGATACCTCATTTATATCATTTTTTCATGTTTTGGCGCTTTTATAGAATAAAAACAATTTTATATAAAAAATAATTATTTTTGCATCGCTTTATTCTGCGAGCTATAACTTTTTTATTTTTTCGCTGATGATGCTGTATGACGGCTCGTTTTTTGCGGGACAAGATGACGTTTTAAGCAGTACCATGTTTTTTTATATCGGTCTTTTTGATCGCGTGTTATTCCACTTTTTGTTCGGCGGTATGATGATAAAGCATTGATTTTTTGCTTCGTTTTTTTTTTTTTTTTTTAAGGGGTTCACTAAAGGGGTTAACTAGTGGGACAATTTTATAGGGGGGTCGTTACGGACGCGGCGATACCAAATATGTGTACTTTTATTGCTTTGTTTTTTTTATTTACAGGAAGAAGTGAATTTATTGGGGAATATATATATTTTTTTTTTATTTATTTTGGATTTTTTTTTATAACATGTTTATTTTTATTTTTTTAACTTTTTTACTTTGTCCCAGGGTGGGACATCACAGTATTTTATCAGATCGCTGGTGTGACAGTGTGCACAGCACTCTGTCACACCAGCGATCGCACAGGCATAGATGCAGGCTTCTCAGTGCCTGCTCTCGGCAGGCACTGAGGTAGCCGCCTCCCTCCAGGACCCCGGCGCCATCTTGGATCCGGGTCCTGGGAGGGAGGAAGCCCTCAGAACAGCGCGATCACATTGCGCTGCTCTGAGGGTCTCAGGGGGGCGCGCAGGGAGCCCCCACCTTGCGCGATCCTCCCCTGTGCCCCCAGTACACCGCGATCATGTTTGATCGCGGTGTGCAAGGGGTTAATGTGCCGGGAGCGGTCCGTGACCGGTCCTGACACACAGTCATGGGTATACTCCGGCACACAAAAGGAAACAATACGTTGCTCAAAAAAATGGTCAATTCTTTATTAATTTCAAGCGGTGCAAGCTCATAGAAAAAAGGAGGTTGTCTCACAAACCTTCATGAATCAAGGTACGTATACAACGTTTCGGCATGCAATGCCTTTTTCAAGTTGTACCTTTATAACTGTACAAAAATATAAGAAATACACAAATGAATATGAGCGAAAACAATATATATACATCAGGATGCAAACTGCAACCAGAATTAGTGCACAGCAAGACATCATATGTTATAGCATATAAATGAGAAAAAAAAGAAGAAAATAAAGGAATGTATATGTACAAACAAATGAATAGCAGTATATACGTGGCTCAGAAAAAAAGGTGATATATATACAGTAGTCATATAATTATATAATAATATAGTAACATAAATCTCTAATGGTCCTTCAGCATTTGATAGACTTATCATGACCAATACGATCAAATTCATCTCTGAGAATTAGTGCGCATAGTGTGTACTAAGTATGTATAAAAAAAGTGTCAATCACATGTACGCTGAGAATGGGATATTGTGATCTGCAATGCCCCAGATAAGGAAAATAAATGAAATTTGGGCTTAATGCTCTGCTGTCCCCAAAGGCAGAGCTAGAAATAAGGCTAACATTAGTATAGAACATACCTTTTAACGTGAAGTGATGCACCAGAATGGCTGCAAACGGCAAGTACCGGGAAGCTAGTGCGCCATGACCGGCGTGCTCCTATATATAAGTCCGACAAACGCCGGGCATAAGAACTTCCGGGTAGGACAGGAAAGGTGAAGTGCATAGTGCGCATGTGCAAAAGGCCGAGAAGTATCGAAGGAGGGCCGAGAGGAGCCGAATTCCAAAGGACAGAGTGCGCATGTCAGGAGGGGAATCAAGGCATAGGATCGGTGCCGATGTGCTGTGAAAGGAGAAGAACATGAATTATAGAAGGAACACAAAATAAACAATACATTAAATAATCAAAAAAAGGACTCATATGATTAACTTTGTAGATGCTGAGATGTCTTATATATAATATATATGAGGGATAATGAATGTCCAAAGGAACATATAATATGACATACTAAACCGGAATCACATCCAAATAACAATAGATTATGAAATGCGAATACTACTAAGGACAAGCTGTAATGACCAAAGATAATATAAATGATTACTTGGAGAAGCAATAATTAAATGAATATAGGAATCTACCCATAAGAAAGGTCATACTCCCTGTTAAGGCCATAAGGGGAGAGTGTCCTCAACGTGTGAATCCAGTAGGATTCACGTTCTTTTAATTTTTTGATTCTGTCCCCACCCCTTCTTGCTTTGGGAACATGGTCTATGATTTGATATCTGAGTTGAGCGATGGTATGTCTTTTTTCAAGAAAATGAGCTGGAATTGGTAAAAGAGTGCGTCCGCATCTGATGGTAGATTTATGTTGGGAAATACGGTCACGGATATGTTGGGTTGTCTCCCCAACATATCCGAGACCGCACGGACATTTAATTAGATATACGACGTGTGAGGAATCACAGGTGTACCGGCCCTTAATGGGAAATCTTTGACCCGTTCGTGGATGTGTGAAACCGTCACCCTTCGTAATATTAGAACATTGGAGACATCCTAGGCATGGGAATGTCCCATTGCGTGGGGTATGCAGAACACTCTGTCTCAATTCGGTCTTCGACGTACCAATATCGGCTCTGACCAAAAAATTCCTAATATTACTGGATTTTTTATAACAAATCAGTGGTTTATGGTTAAATTCAGGGACCTCAGGATAGGCAGCATGTAGGATATGCCAATGTTTTGTAATGCATTGGTGAATGCCATGTTTCCATGGATGGAAAATATTAATAAATGGGATTTTCTGGAGATTGATGTTCGTAGTAGGTCTAATCACCTCATCTCTACAGGATCCTTCCAAAATTTTTTTCGGATAGCCACGTTCCCGAAATTTCTTATCCATGTCCTCATGTCTCTTATTTCTGATAATAGGATCAGATACAATTCTTCTGACCCTATCATGTTGGGATATGGGTAGTGACCTCTTCACATTTGAAAGAGATCTAAGAAGATTCAATGCGTTGGATCTTCACAGCATTACACTAGCTGAATATCACAGAGTTCAACGGATCCCTCGGGGCCTTAGGGTCTCCCTAAGACCCACATTATTTCAGAATGATACCGACTACTGTGCCAAATTTGAAGCAGTGTTAAATAAATGCTCTATGGACCTGATTGTTTTGACCATTGATCATTTACAAAAAGAAATCAATGAATTGAAAACTAAAATTACAGCCACTGAACAACAATTGACTAGTACTTCGTCACCTGAGGACTTCAAGGCTCTTAAAACCAAACTGGATAAAACCATATCCGAATTCCGCAGTAACTTACAAGATAGGAAGAAATCCAAATTCCTAAGAGACGCCGACGACTACAGGAACAATCAAGTATACAGATGGCGTTCCACCAATTTCTACAGACCGTCTCGCAGAGATTACAGTTCCTTCTCGAACAGTTCGGACAGCGACATTGGACCCTCTCGTTCTTCCTCTTCTTCTTCTTTTTTAGGACCACGACGTACCCGTCAATTCAGAGGAAGACGCGGAGGGGGCGGAGACAACACCGGAGATCACCCGAGAGTCGTGACACGTTCTCAGGTAGGAGTACCTCTTCAAACCTTGTCTATAACATCTCATCAACCATTCTCTCTCCATCCGAAATGAACGTATTGGAAAAGGGCTTATCTTTTTGCCCGGTTCCCCATTTTGATACATTTCAAGTAGACCAAGAACTGCACCAATTTTTTAGGAGGCTGAGGTTAAAGGCCCATTTTTCTTCTCAACACCAGGACCTTTTGCCTAGTATTCCTGCATCAAAATCTTCATTTACTGCTAAGACTCTAGGTCTAAAGACTCCAAGCACCTTTCAACCTCCTAGGACATACCATCCGGTGGAAACATATATTGGATTGGTGAAGAGGGATGTATTTAAATATTTAGAATCTATTGGTGATGGACATCTTAAGGTTAAAAATAATCTTACTAATGATGAATATAGATCCTTACTTGCCTTGAAGGAAAACAAAAATTTGATTATAAAACCCGCCGATAAGGGGGGAGCAATTGTGGTTTTGGATAAATCTTATTACATGGAGGAGATTTTAACACAATTAAGTGACACTAATACTTACATGCCTGTTTCAATTAATCCCACTTTCGATATTGAAAAATTGATTTCAGCTTTGGTCACTAATTATGAACAGACCGGTACTATTGATGAAAAACTGGGTAAATTTTTGATTAATAATTTTCCTGTTATTCGGTCTTTTACACCCTCCCCAAAGTGCATAAAGATTTATTCCGACCACCAGGTAGACCTATCGTAGCGTCTACCAATTCCATCTTATCTCCTCTGGCAATGACTCTTGAAAAGATTCTTTCACCCCTTATCCCTTCTATCAAGTCGTATTTGAGAGATACCACACATTTCTTGGGCACACTCAGAGACATAGGTACAATTCCTAAGGGGTCACTACTGGTAACTATGGATGTCAATAATCTCTACACGAGTATTGATCACACCGCAGGCACTAAAGCTACTATCACATTCCTCAGAGATCATACTCCGTTTAGTGACTTACAGATCCAATTTTGTGAAGACATACTCACCCTGATCCTTACTAAGAATTTTTTTCTTTTTGGGGACCAATTTTTCATTCAAAAGAAGGGCACTGCGATGGGCTCGAACATGGCGCCCCCATATGCAAATATCTTTATGGATCATTTTGAGAGACTATATGTATATCCTCATCCACTTTTTTCAACCAAAGTGTTATATTGGAGACGTTACATCGACGACGTTTTTCTCGTCTGGACAGGAGACGTCGAATCCCTTCTCCAATTTCATACAGACCTTAACAAATGTTTTCCGGACATTACGTTCTCCATACAGTTCGATCACATCTGCATTAACTTTTTAGACACAATGGTCAAATTATCTGATGAGGGTCAAATTTTAACTGACCTATACACCAAACCAACCGATAAAAACAGTCTTCTCCTATATAGCAGTAGCCATCCTAAACATGTGAAGAGGTCACTACCCATATCCCAACATGATAGGGTCAGAAGAATTGTATCTGATCCTATTATCAGAAATAAGAGACATGAGGACATGGATAAGAAATTTCGGGAACGTGGCTATCCGAAAAAAATTTTGGAAGGATCCTGTAGAGATGAGGTGATTAGACCTACTACGAACATCAATCTCCAGAAAATCCCATTTATTAATATTTTCCATCCATGGAAACATGGCATTCACCAATGCATTACAAAACATTGGCATATCCTACATGCTGCCTATCCTGAGGTCCCTGAATTTAACCATAAACCACTGATTTGTTATAAAAAATCCAGTAATATTAGGAATTTTTTGGTCAGAGCCGATATTGGTACGTCGAAGACCGAATTGAGACAGAGTGTTCTGCATACCCCACGCAATGGGACATTCCCATGCCTAGGATGTCTCCAATGTTCTAATATTACGAAGGGTGACGGTTTCACACATCCACGAACGGGTCAAAGATTTCCCATTAAGGGCCGGTACACCTGTGATTCCTCACACGTCGTATATCTAATTAAATGTCCGTGCGGTCTCGGATATGTTGGGGAGACAACCCAACATATCCGTGACCGTATTTCCCAACATAAATCTACCATCAGATGCGGACGCACTCTTTTACCAATTCCAGCTCATTTTCTTGAAAAAAGACATACCATCGCTCAACTCAGATATCAAATCATAGACCATGTTCCCAAAGCAAGAAGGGGTGGGGACAGAATCAAAAAATTAAAAGAACGTGAATCCTACTGGATTCACACGTTGAGGACACTCTCCCCTTATGGCCTTAACAGGGAGTATGACCTTTCTTATGGGTAGATTCCTATATTCATTTAATTATTGCTTCTCCAAGTAATCATTTATATTATCTTTGGTCATTACAGCTTGTCCTTAGTAGTATTCGCATTTCATAATCTATTGTTATTTGGATGTGATTCCGGTTTAGTATGTCATATTATATGTTCCTTTGGACATTCATTATCCCTCATATATATTATATATAAGACATCTCAGCATCTACAAAGTTAATCATATGAGTCCTTTTTTTGATTATTTAATGTATTGTTTATTTTGTGTTCCTTCTATAATTCATGTTCTTCTCCTTTCACAGCACATCGGCACCGATCCTATGCCTTGATTCCCCTCCTGACATGCGCACTCTGTCCTTTGGAATTCGGCTCCTCTCGGCCCTCCTTCGATACTTCTCGGCCTTTTGCACATGCGCACTATGCACTTCACCTTTCCTGTCCTACCCGGAAGTTCTTATGCCCGGCGTTTGTCGGACTTATATATAGGAGCACGCCGGTCATGGCGCACTAGCTTTGCATCGCCGTACTTGCCGTTTGCAGCCATTCTGGTGCATCACTTCACGTTAAAAGGTATGTTCTATACTAATGTTAGCCTTATTTCTAGCTCTGCCTTTGGGGACAGCAGAGCATTAAGCCCAAATTTCATTTATTTTCCTTATCTGGGGCATTGCAGATCACAATATCCCATTCTCAGCGTACATGTGATTGACACTTTTTTTATACATACTTAGTACACACTATGCGCACTAATTCTCAGAGATGAATTTGATCGTATTGGTCATGATAAGTCTATCAAATGCTGAAGGACCATTAGAGATTTATGTTACTATATTATTATATAATTATATGACTACTGTATATATATCACCTTTTTTTCTGAGCCACGTATATACTGCTATTCACTTGTTTGTACATATACATTCCTTTATTTTCTTCTTTTTTTTCTCATTTATATGCTATAACATATGATGTCTTGCTGTGCACTAATTCTGGTTGCAGTTTGCATCCTGATGTATATATATTGTTTTCGCTCATATTCATTTGTGTATTTCTTATATTTTTGTACAGTTATAAAGGTACAACTTGAAAAAGGCATTGCATGCCGAAACGTTGTATACGTACCTTGATTCATGAAGGTTTGTGAGACAACCTCCTTTTTTCTATGAGCTTGCACCGCTTGAAATTAATAAAGAATTGACCATTTTTTTGAGCAACGTATTGTTTCCTTTTGTGTGCCGGAGTATACTATTGAAGTTGATTATTTTTTTCTCCAGAGCACCTATACATTTAAAGGAGAGCCTCCCCTTTGTATCTACTACACAGTCATGGGTGTCAGCTGTGATAATCAGCTGACACCCGGGCGCGATCGGCTGCGCTCCCCCTGGGAGCGCGTCCGATCGCACGAGACGTACTATCCCGTCCATGGTCATACGGGCCCAGGTACCATGGACGGGATAGTACGTCCGATGGCAGTAAGGGGTTAATGTTGCTCAACAACAGCCCCAAAACCTGAAAGATATGGAGAATATACTGTTTGTTTGGGGGTGTTGGCCAAAATGTGTGCTGCAGTGTGTGCAAACTTAGTCAAGAACTACAGTAAACATCTGACCTCTGTAATTGCTAACAAAGGTTTCTGTACCAAATACTAAGTTGTGTTTTTCTATCATGTCAAATACTTATTTCATGCAATAAAATGAAAATTATGTAAAAATGCTATAATGTGATTTTATGGAGTTATCTTACAGTGTAAGTGAACTTACGATAAACCATGACATAAGAGAAAAAGCTGGCACCATAAGAATTGTTACCTGCTTAGTGGTCCTTATGTGGAAACCTTGTATTTCAGTCCAAGGTGTAACAAAAGAGCTAATAGAGCAATGAACGGTGTGGTAAAAAGAAATGAAAAAGGGTCACTCACCGCTCCGTAAAACTCTTCATTTCATTAAAAAAACAGGTAGCAGGGAGAGGACAAACACTTGAGGACAATGGCTTGTTTCTTGCCGAATGGAGTTCAACGGGTGCCCTTGCAAGGACCTGTTACATCTATGTATCTACACTACCGGTCAAAAGTTTAGGGTCACTTAGAAATTTCCTTATTTTTGAAAGAAAAGCAGTTTTTTTTCCAATGAAGCTAACATTAAATGATTCAGAAATACACTCTATAAAAGTGTTAATGTGGTAAATAACTATTCTAGCGGCAAACGTCTAGTTTGTAATGCAATATCTTCATAGGTGTATAGAGGCCCATTTCCAACAACCATCACTCCAGTGTACTTATGGTATTTTGTGTTCGCTAACTGTGTAAGAAGGCTAATAGATGGTTAAAATACCCTTTAAAACCCTTGTGCAAGTATGTTAACACAGCTGAAAACCGTTTGGTTGATTAGAGAAGCTATAAACCTGACCTTCCTTTGAGCTTGTTGAGAATCTGGAGCATTACATTTGTTGGTTCCATTAAACTCTCAAAATGGCCAAAAAAAAAGAACTTTCTTGTGAAACTCGACAGTCTATTCTTGTTCTTAGAAATGAAGGCTATTCCATGCGAAAAATTACCAAGAAACTGAAGAATTCATACAATGGTGTGTAGTACTCCCTTTAGAGGAGTGCACAAACAATCTCTAACCAGAGAAGAAAGACAAGTGGGAGGCCCCGCTGCACAACTGAGCAACAAGACAAGTACATTAGAGTCTTTAGTTTGAAAAATTGACGCCTCACAGGTCCTCAACTGGCAGCTTCATTAAACAGTACACATTAAACGCCAGTGTCAACATCTACAGTGAAGAGGCGATTTGGGGATGCTGGCCTTCAGGGCAGATTGGCAAAACAAAAGCCATATTTAAGACTGGCTTAAATGAAAGGAAAAGATTAATATGGGCAAAAGAACACAGACATTGGACAGAGGAATATTGGCTTTTGTTTTGCCAATCTGCCCTGAAGGCCAGCATCCCAAATCGCCTCTTCACTGTAGATGTTGACACTGGCGTTTAATGTGTACTGTGTAATGAAGCTACCAGTTGAGGACCTGTGAGGCGTCAATTTTTCAAACTAAAGACTCTAATGTACTTGTCTTGTTGCTCAGTTGTGCAGCGGGGCCTCCCACTTGTCTTTCTTCTCTGGTTAGAGCTTGTTTGTGCACTCCTCTAAAGGGAGTACTACACACCATTGTATGAATTCTTCAGTTTCTTGGTAATTTTTCGCATGGAATAGCCTTAATTTCTAAGAACAAGAATAGACTGTCGAGTTTCACAAGAAAGTTCTTTTTTTTTGGCCATTTTGAGAGTTTAATGGAACCAACAAATGTAATGCTCCAGATTCTCAACAAGCTCAAAGGAAGGTCAGGTTTATAGCTTCTCTAATCAACCAAACGGTTTTCACATACTTGCACAAGGGTTTTAAAGGGTATTTTAACCATCTATTAGCCTTCTTACACAGTTAGCGAACACAAAATACCATAAGTACACTGGAGTGATGGTTGTTGGAAATGGGCCTCTATACACCTATGAAGATATTGCATTACAAACTAGACGTTTGCCGCTAGAATAGTCATTTACCACATTAACACTGTATAGAGTGTATTTCTGAATTATTTCATGTTAGCTTCATTGGAAAAAAAATGCTTTTCTTTAAAAAATAAGGAAATTTCTAAGTGACCCTAAACTTTTGACCGGTAGTGTATATAGTGATCTTGGTTCTGTTCCCTTTTTTATGTAATATGGTTCTTTTCGTGCACCTATGTAGTGAGCTTGTTTATCTGACCCATATCTACTGTAGGAATCTTGGTTTGTATTTATTTCTATAATAAGCTTGGTTGTGTTCCTATATCAACATAAGCTTAATTCTGCTCCTGTACGTATTTAGAAATTTTGGTTAGGCTACTGTATCTATGTAGTAACTTTGGATCTGATCACCTCTCCGTGTAATAGGTTTTTATTAGTTATGTTCCTGTATCTACAGTTGAAACCAGAAGTTTACATACACTATATAAACAGACACACATATGCATGTTTTTCTCAATAGGATTACCATCATTATTATTTGCCAAATGAGAGAATGCTTTAAAGTGAACCTGTCAGGATTGTGCACAGTAACCTACAGACAGTGTCAGGCTCGTGCTATTCTACTAATTACTGATACCTTGGTTGATGAAATCCGTCTTGTAGTTCTTGTTTAACCCCTTACTGCCATCGGACGTACTATCCCGTCCATGGTACCTGGGCCCGTATGACCGGGGACGGGATAGTACGTCATAGGCGATCAGCTGCGCTCCTGAGGGGAGCGCAGCTAATCGCCGCCGGGTGTCAGCTGATTATCACAGCTGACACCCATGACTGTGTGTCAGGAGCGGTCACGGACCGCTCCCGGCACATTAACCCCTAGCACACCGCGATCAAACATGATCGCGGTGTACTGGGGGCACAGGGGAGGATCGCGCAGGGTGGGGGCTCCCTGCGCGCCCCCCTGAGACCCTCAGAGCAGCGCGATGTGATCGCGCTGTTCTGAGGGCTTCCTCCCTCCCAGGACCCGGATCCAAGATGGCGCCGGGGTCCTGGAGGGAGGCGGCTACCTCAGTGCCTGCCGAGAGCAGGCACTGAGAAGCCTGCATCTATGCCTGTGCGATCGCTGGTGTGACAGAGTGCTGTGCACACTGCCACACCAGCGATCTGATAAAATACTGTGATGTCCCACCCTGGGACAAAGTAAAAAAGTTAAAAAAGTAAAATAAACATGTGTAAAAAAAAAATCCAAAATAAATAAAAAAAAAAAAAAATATTCCCCAATAAATTCACTTCTTCCTGTAAATAAATAAAAAAAAACAATAAAAGTACACATATTTGGTATCGCCGCGTCCGTAACGACCCCCCCTATAAAACTGTCCCACTAGTTAACCCCTTTAGTGAACCCCTTAAAAAAAAAAAAAAAAAACGAAGCAAAAAATCAATGCTTTATCATCATACCGCCGAACAAAAAGTGGAATAACACGCGATCAAAAAGACCGATATAAAAATACATGGTACCGCTGAAAACGTCATCTTGTCCCGCAAAAAACGAGCCGTCATAAAGCATCATCAGCGAAAAAATAAAAAAGTTATAGCTCGCAGAATAAAGCGATGCAAAAATAATTATTTTTTATATAAAATTGTTTTTATTCTATAAAAGCGCCAAAACATGAAAAAATGATATAAATGAGGTATCGCCATAATCGTACTGACCCGAAGAATAAAACTGCTTTATCAATTTTACCACACGCGGAACGGTATAAACGCCTCCCCCAAAAGAAATTCATGAATTGCTGATTTTTGTTCATTCTAACCTCCCAAAAATCGAAATAAAAAGCGATCAAAAAACGTCACGTGCTCGAAAATAGTACCAATAAAAACGTCAACTCGTCCCGCAAAAAATAAGACCTCACATGACTCTGTGGGCCAAAATATGCAAAAATTATAGCTCTCAAAATGTGATGATGCAAAAACTATTTTTGCAATAAAAAGCGTCTTTTAGCGTGACAGCTGCCAATCATAAAAACCCGCTATAAATAGTAAATCAAACCCCCCTTTATCACCCCCTTAGTAAGGGAAAAATAATAAAATTAAAAAAAAGTATTTATTTCCATTTTCCCATTAGGGTTAGGGTTAGGGTTGCGGCTAAAGTTAGGGTTAGGGTTGGCGCTAAAGTTAGGATTAGGGTTAGGGTTGGGATTAGGGGTGTGTTAGGGTTAGGTTTGTGGTTAGGGTTGGGACTAGGGTTAGGGGTGTGTTGGGGTTAGAGTTGGAGTTAGAATTGGGGGGTTTCCGCTGTTTAGGCACATCAGGGGCTCTCCAAATGTGACATGGCGTCTGATCTCAATTCCAGCCAATTCTGCGTTGAAAAAGTCAAACGGTGCTCCTTCACTTCTCAGCTCTGCCATGCGTCCAAACAGTAGTTTATCCCCACATATGGGGTATCAGCGTACTCTGGACCCCAAGAGTTATTGTGCAATTTGTCCTATTTCTTCTGCTACCCTTGGGAAAATAAAAAACTGGGGGCGAAAATATCATTTTTGTACAAAAAAAAATATTTTTTTGCTTTTATGGCTGTACATTATAAACTTCTGTGAAGCACTTGGGGCTTCATAGCGCTCACCACACATCTAGATAAGTTCCTTGTGGGTCTATTTTCCAAAATGGGGTCACTTGTTGGGGATTTCCACTGTTTAGGCGCATCAGGGGCTCTCCAAATGCGACATGACGCCCCCAGACCATTCCATCAAAGTCTGCAATCCAAAACGTCACTACTTCCCTTCCGAGCCCCAACGTGTACCCATACAGTAGTTTTCTCCCACATATTGGATATCAGCGTACTCAGGACAAATTGGACAACATCTTTTGGGGTCCAATTTCTCCTGTTACCCTTGTAAAAATAAAATATTGGGGCAAAAAAATCATTTTTGCAAAAAAAAAAAGGATTTTTTATTTTTACGGCTGTGCGTTATAAACTTCTGTGAAGCACTTCGGGGTTCAAAGTGCTCACCACACATCTAGACAAGTTCCTTGTGGGGTCTATTTTCCAAAATGGGGTCACTTGTGGGGGTTTCCACTGTTTAGGCGCATCAGAGGCTCTCCAAATGCGACATGACGCCCCCAGACCATTCCATCAAAGTCTGCAATCCAAAACGTCACTACTTCCCTTCCGAGCCCTGACGTGCGCCCATACAGTAGTTTTCTCCCACATATTGGGTATCAGCGTACTCAGGACAAATTGGACAACAACTTTTGGGGTCCAATTTCTCCTGTTACCCTTGTGAAAATAAAATATTGGGGGCGAAAAAATCATTTTTGTAAAAAAAAAAGAGATTTTTTATTTTTACGGCTGTACCTTAGAAACTTCTGTGAAGCACTTCGGGGTTCAAAGTGCTCACCACACATCTAGATAAGTTCCTTGTGGGGTCTATTTGCCAAAATGGGGTCACTTGTGGGGGGTTTCCACTGTATAGGTGCATCAGGGGCTCTCCAAATGTGACATGACGCCCCCAGACCATTCCATCAAAGTCTGCAATCCAAAACGTCACTACTTCCCTTCCGAGCCCTGACGTGCGCCCATACAGTAGTTTTCTCCCACATATTGGGTATCAGCGTACTCAGGACAAATTGGACAACAACTTTTGGGTTCCAATTTCTTCTGTTACCCTTGTGAAAATAAAATATTGGGGACGAAAAAATCATTTTTGTAAAAAAAAAAAGGATTTTTTATTTTACGGCTGTACGTTATAAACTTTAGTGAAACACCTGGGGGTTAAAAGTTCTCACCACACATCTAGATAAGTTCCTTGAGGGGTCTAGTTTCCAAAATGGCGTCATTTATGGGGGTTTCCACTGTTTAGGCAGATCAGGAGCTCTCCAAACACGACATGGCGTCCAGCCAATTCTGCGTTGAAAAAGTCAGACGGCACTCCTTCCCTTCCAAACTCTGCCATGCACCCAAACAGTGGTTTACCCCCACATATGGGGTATCAGCGCACTCAGGACAAATTGCACAATAACTTTTGGAGTCTTGTTACCCTTGGAAAAATAAAAATTGGGGTGAAAAGATAATTTTTGTGGAAAAAATATGATTTTTAAATTTTACGGCTCTACGTTATAAACTTGTGTGAAGCACTTGGGGGTTAAAATTGCTCACCAAAGATCTAGAAAAGTTCCTTAGGGGGTCTAGTTTCCAAAATGGGGTCATTTGTGGGGGGTTTCCACTGTTTAGGCACATCAGGGGCTCTCCAAATGCAACATGGCATCCAATCTCAATTCCAGCCAATTTTGGTTGGAAAAAGTCAAATGGTGCTCCTTCCATTCCGAGCTCTGCCGTGCGCCCAAACAGTGGTTCCCACCCACATATGGGGTATCAGCGTACTCAGGACAAATTGTACAACAACTTATGTGGTCCAATTTCTCCTGTTACCCTTGAGAAAATAAAAAATTAGTGACTAAAAGATAATTTTTGTGGGAAAAAAATAGGATTTTTTATTTTCATGCCCGGGCATTATAAACTTGTGTGAAGCACTTGGGGGTTCAAAGTGCTCACCAAAGATCTAGATAAGTTCCTTAGGGGGTATAGTTTCCAAAATGGGGTCACTTGTGGGGGGTTTCCACTGTTTAGGCTCATCTGGGGCACTGCAAACGGAACATGACCCCCATCAACGTCTGCATTCCAAAACGTTACTACTTCCTTTCCAAGCCCTGCCGTGCACCCAAACAGTTCCCCCTCCCACATATGGGGTATCAGCGTACTCAGGACAAATTGGACAACAACTTTTGGGGTCCAATTTCCTTGGGAAAATTCAAAAATTTGGGACTAAAAAATCATTTTTGTGGAAAATTGTTTTTTTTTTTTTTTCACACCCAGGCATTATAAGCTTTTGTGAAACACTTGGGAGTTCAAAGTGCTCACAACAGATCTAGATAAGTACCTTAGGGGGTCTAGTTTCCAAAATGGTGTCACTTGTGGGGGTTTCCACTGTTTAGGCGCATCAGGGGCTCTCCAAACACGACATGGCGTCCAATCTCAATTCCAGCCAATTTTAGTTTGAAAAAGTCAAACGGCGCTCCTTCCCTTACGAGCTCTGCCGTGTGCCCAAACAGTGGTTTTCCCCCACATATTGGGTATTGGCGTACTCAGGAGAAATTGCATAACAACCTTATTTGTCCATTTTCTCCTTTTACCCTTGTGAAAATAAAAAAAAGTTTGTAAAAGATCATTTTTGTGGCTAAAAAGTTAAATATTCATTTTTTCCTTCCACGTTGCTTTAGTTCCTGTGAAGCACCTGAAGGGTTAATAATCTTCTTGAATGTGGTTTTGAGTACCTTGAGGGGTGCAGTTTTTAGAATGGTGTCACTTTTGGGTATTTTCTGCCATATAGACCCCTCAAAGTGACTTCAAATGAGAGGTGGTCCCTAAAAAAAATGGCTTTGTAAATTTTGTTGTAAAAATGAGAAATCGCTGGTCAACTTTTAACCCTTATAACTTCCTAACAAAAAAAAATTTTGGTTCCAAAATTGTGCTGATGTAAAGTAGACATGTGGGAAATGTTATTTCTTAACTATTTTATGTGACATATTTCTCTGTTTTAAGGGAATAAAAATTCAAAGTTTGAAAATTGCAAAATTTTAAAAATTTTCGCCATATTTGCATTTTTTTCAAAAATAAACGCAAGTTATATCGAAGAAATTTTACTTCTAACGTGAAGTACAATATGTCACGAGAAAACAATCTCAGAATCGCGAAGATCCGTTGAAGCGTTCCAGAGTTATAACCTCATAAAGAGACAGTGGTCAGAATTGTAAAAATTGGCCCGGTCATTAACGTGCAAACCACCCTTGGGGGTGAAGGGGTTAATCTGTATTTTCCGTTTTGAATTAATGATATGCTCGTGCTGCGGGGTGGGCCTGTGGGGGGTCTTCATGTGGTGCTTTGATTAGGTATTCACCAGTATGGCTTCTGACAGGTCACTAATCCGTCACTATGAAAGAAAACCGTGAGCACAACCTGAATGAAACTGGTGCTTTAAAGTCTAGGTTCCCACACCGGGTACTAATAATGAAAAAAGGCTTAAGCACTCAACTTAAAAGGTTTATTAGTAGTATCTCCAAACGTTTCGGTCAGAAAAGACCTTCATCAGTGACTACTGTAATCACAATATAAACGCATAAGAATATGTACAAACAAAATAAGAAACATTGCGATAAATAAAGTATATACAAAAAAGTGAGACACGGGTCAAAGGACGGACAATAGAAAAAACGGTGGGTCAGCTCTGAGTATACCAAGACAGTCAAAATAGTATCCAAGAAGAATGAATGGGTAATAGTGCCATACCTTATTTTTATATAGAAGATTGTCTCCTAAAAAGGGGAGAGGTGCGTGCCCCAAGGAAAGTGTGCTGCCTGGATAAGAGTATAACATGGTGAGCATATTATGCCACAGCAGTGAGTCTAATGTGACTAATCAAGTAGTACTTACTTAAAGACAAACGTAGCTTATAAGAATGCTGAGGAGATTGAAGAAAATGAGCAAATTTGAGTAAATAAGGAATATCTTGTGCTCCTAAACAAATGGTATCCGGTCAATATATATATATATATATTACCTCAGTAGAAATATCCAGTGACTAAGCTTGCGGTATCCACCGCTATGTAGACTGGAGCTGTCATTTTCTTCAATCTCCTCAGCATTCTTATAAGCTACGTTTGTCTTTAAGTAAGTACTACTTGATTAGTCACATTAGACTCACTGCTGTGGCATAATATGCTCACCATGTTATACTCTTATCCAGGCAGCACACTTTCCTTGGGGCACGCACCTCTCCCCTTTTTAGGAGACAATCTTCTATATAAAAATAAGGTATGGCACTATTACCCATTCATTCTTCTTGGATACTATTTTGACTGTCTTGGTATACTCAGAGCTGACCCACCGTTTTTTCTATTGTCTATATACTTTATTTATCGCAATGTTTCTTATTTTGTTTGTACATATTCTTATGCGTTTATATTGTGATTACAGTAGTCACTGATGAAGGTCTTTTCTGACCGAAACGTTTGGAGATACTACTAATAAACCTTTTAAGTTGAGTGCTTAAGCCTTTTTTCATTATTAGTACCCGGTGTGGGAACCTAGACTTTAAAGCACCAGTTTCATTCAGGTTGTGCTCACGGTTTTCTTTCATAGTATTTTCCCATACGTGATTGCACACCGGGGGTCATGTCCACCAACACTTTCTCGTATAACGCAGAGGAAGCCGCGAGTATCCTCGCTCAGTCTAATTTATCCAGCGATTTCTTACAAATCCCATCACACGAAGTTCGTGGCAGGGATTGGGAAAGGGAACTTCGGTCACTTACTAATACGGAGCTCCATTGTGCTACCCTATCAGAATACTTACGCGTCCAACGCATTCCACGAGGCCTCCGGGTTCCTTTGCGACCTACACTATTCAGGGATTCACCAGAGTTCTGCACTAAATTCGAGCACATCTTAAACAAATGCTCTCTTGATTTAATAACACTGACAGTTGAATTTCTACAGAGAGCTATTATTTCCAGTTCTGAACGTGTAAAAACAATCGAATCCCAACTGGCAGCAACAAGTACTCCAGAGGAACTCGGTATACTTAAATCAGAGATACAGGAACGCATCAATCAACATAAACGCGACATTGAGACGAGGAAACGTAATAAATTCGCCAGAGACGCAGAGGACTACCGCTCAAATCAAGTTTACAGATGGCATACCAACCTCAAGCGCAGCGGTCCGAATTTTGGCCAACATACATCCACCGACTACTCAACCTCTGGATCAGACCAGGAACATGGTCCTACATCATCCACCACATCTCTTCCTTTTTTAGGACAACGTCGGGGAAGGGACTACAGAAGAAGACCAGAAGGGGGCAGAAGAAGAGAACAGGAACAAGGTCGGATCACCCGCTCGAAGGTACGGACAATCTGGTAATAAACATATCCTCCAGAACTCTTAACCAGATTGAACACAGGGTATTACAGAAAGGTCTCTCTTTCTGTCCATCCTACCACTGTCGGACGTTTGATCTTGATATGGATTTACAAAAATTCTTTCGTCGTATCAGACTCAAAGCATATTATGCTTCTAGACCTGATACTTCTGAGCCACCAACAACATCTAATCCTAAACTTTTATCTGCGCTTAGCTTAGGCTTACGCAGTAAAAGTTTCTTTCGTCCACCTCAGAATTCACATGCTGTTGAAACGTTTATTAATTTTGTGTATAACTCTTTTCAATCTTTACGCTGTGATATTGATAAAGGTAAACTGTTTTATCCATCGAATTTCACTGTTGAGGAACGCACGGCTTTTAAATGTTTACAGGATGATGATTCTATTATACTGAAGCCAGCCGACAAGGGAGGTGCCCTAGTTGTAATGGACAAATCCATGTACCTTGAAGAGGTTCAACGCCAACTAGGTGACAGATCCATCTACCAGCCTCTTTCTAAAAACCCAACACCTGATATTGGCCAGAGGATCAGGATGATTCTCCAAAAATACTCTAATCTGGGAGTATTAGATCCTAAAACTTGCGAATTCCTCACTAATACGAATCCCCGCACGCCAGTATTCTACACTCTCCCGAAAGTCCACAAAAATCTTGAAAAACCCCCAGGGAGGCCAATTGTAGCATCTACTAATTCTATCTTGTCTCCTCTAGCAATATTCTTGGAGAAAATTCTTACTCCCCACATTAAGGAAACAAGGTCTTACATCTTGGACACAGGAGCATTTCTTAAACTAATCAAGGAACTCCAATTGATTCCCTCAAATTCGTTACTGGTTACACTGGACGTAAAAGACCTGTATACCTCTATCCCCCATAACGAGGGCATTCAGTCAGTAACTCGGCTGTTATCATCTACCACTATGGATAGTGACCAGGTTGATTTGTGTGTTGACTTATTGAAAATTATTCTTACTTCCAATTTCTTCCTCTTCCAGGATGATTTTTACCTCCAAACGCGTGGGACCGCTATGGGGTCTAACGCAGCACCTCCATATGCAAATGCATACATGGCCGACTTTGAGGAGAGCATCATATATCTACATCCTTTATTCCGCGACCATGTCATTACATGGAAGCGCTATATTGATGATGTCTTCTGTATCTGGTCAGGCCCAGTAGAACACTTACAGAGATTTTTTGAACTGCTAAACTCATCCTGGCCAGGGATACAATTCACCATGAATCATGATCTCTGGCGTATTAACTTTCTTGACACCTTGGTCATGAAAGACCCTGAAGGTAAACTCTCAACTGATCTTTTCATTAAGGACACAGATAAAAACAGTTTACTACATTACCAGAGTCTCCACCCACCTGCTACTAAAAAAGCCATTCCCAAATCTCAGTTTCAGAGGGTGAAACGTATCGTCTCTGATGAGGCTGTACAACGCCAACGCCTCTCAGAAATGACACACAAATTTAAGGCCAGAGGGTATCCTGTCTCTATCCTTGAAAAATCTATGGAACCTGACACAAGACCGATCAAGAAAGTTGACACACGTATCCCGTTTGTACACACGTATCATCCGATCACCAATATTCTTCATAGAGCCATACGTAAAACTGGCACCTCCTTTCAAAGGCATACCCAGAGGTCATTGAATTCAAAGAGCCATTTTTACCATGTTACAAACGCCCACCAAATTTACGTGACTCACTGGTCCAAGCAGATTTTGGATCTAAATCACCCTCAGTGACACAGCGGTTTCTACAAAAACCTAAATGTGGGACTTTTCCATGCTTAAGGTGTGTACAGTGCAATAGTATCATTAAAGGGGACAAAATTTTCCACCCCCATTCCGGTAAGGAATTTAAAATTCGGAATTATTTTACATGCGACTCTACTTATGTAGTATATGTTATCAAGTGCCCTTGTGGCCTAGCATATGTTGGGGAGACCTCACAGACCATACGGGACCGAATATCGAAGCACAAATCTACAGTACGGTGTAAGAACCTCCTTCTTCCTATCCCTTACCATTTTGTTAATGCCGGTCATAATGTGTCCCAGTTAAGGTTCCAAATCATTGAGCAAATTCCACCCTCTCGGAGAGGAGGCAATAGGATCCAGCTTCTAAAAAAACGTGAAGCCTATTGGATACACACATTAGATACTATGCATCCGAGAGGCCTCAATAGGGAATATGAATTATCTGCTTTTTTATAGCATGTTCAAGTGCTTAGAGAGAAATTTACATTGTCATTGAGATGTAACATATGTACTTAGTGCAGTGATGTTAATATATGTTCACTTCTCCAGCATATTAACACTTTCTCCTTTTCCCTTAGAGCCGTCTATATTAGAATGGTTGGACCACTTATCACAAGTCACCACGTCACTCATTTCTGGGAGTCTCACTGTGACCATTATATTTCACGGCAAAATAATGATTCACTTCACTATGTATGTTTCTTTGCCTTTGTCTATAAAATAAATGGCTTCTGAGCACTTCTCTAATCATTTTCTCCTGTTTTCTTCCCCTTCTCCCTCCCTGCCTTCACTATTTAGTGCCTCAGAGTTACCATGGCAACACAGCGCTGTATATAGTAGCGCTATACATATAAGCGATCCAAACCCTTTTTTTTTTTTTTTTTTTTTTTTAATGTTGCCCATCTCTGCTCAGTCACTTCCTGGTTGTGCTTCTTGACTGACAGCAGTGCTCTTAGTCCCACCTCTGCTCCATATAAAGGAACCCTCTGAGCCATTACCTCACTTCCGCCCCACATACTCATGGAAATCAAATCAGCAGGCTCAGACAGCGTCCTGGCAGAGGTAATATAGTGGTTTTGACACTACAAGGGATTTCTTTGATAACTCTTACCTACAATGGTTTTTATGCCCCTGATTTTTTATGCCCCTGATTTTGTTTTTTGCTAATGACAGCTCCAGTCTACATAGCGGTGGATACCGCAAGCTTAGTCACTGGATATTTCTACTGAGGTAATATATATATATATATATTGACCGGATACCATTTGTTTAGGAGCACAAGATATTCCTTATTTACTCAAATTTGCTCATTTTCTTCAATCTCCTCAGCATTCTTATAAGCTACGTTTGTCTTTAAGTAAGTACTACTTGATTAGTCACATTAGACTCACTGCTGTGGCATAATATGCTCACCATGTTATACTCTTATCCAGGCAGCACACTTTCCTTGGGGCACGCACCTCTCCCCTTTTTAGGAGACAATCTTCTATATAAAAATAAGGTATGGCACTATTACCCATTCATTCTTCTTGGATACTATTTTGACTGTCTTGGTATACTCAGAGCTGACCCACCGTTTTTTCTATTGTCCGTCCTTTGACCCGTGTCTCACTTTTTTGTATATATTTTATTTATCGCAATGTTTCTTATTTTGTTTGTACATATTCTTATGCGTTTATATTGTGATTACAGTAGTCACTGATGAAGGTCTTTTCTGACCGAAACGTTTGGAGATACTACTAATAAACCTTTTAAGTTGAGTGCTTAAGCCTTTTTTCATTACTAATCCGTCACTGACCTGCCCCTAGTTTACATCATGAATATTATGTATACCTGGGAAAAAAAACCTGCAGACAGGCTGATCGCTTATGTAATGAATTATATACACATTTGTTTGATGAAAATAAAAAATATCCAAATGGCGCTGTGGGTCAGAAGAAACATACACATGTAAAATTCATTTAGAACTGATCCTATTAACAGATATAAATAGTATTGGTAGGTGAAAATCAATATGGTGTATATAAAAATCTTCTGAGGTTATATAGTACTGAAAATTATGTCAAATAATTTAGTCCCTGTAGAGGGAGAGAAATACAATTATGCAGTTGATACTAATTAGGTAGGGTCACCAATAGGTAAAAAAATCCTTTTTTTACCCTTATGTGTATTTATCATTTATATCACTTATAATTCAGTGTTAGGTACTGAGTGTATCTGTTACCTTCCCCCCACAATTGGGGATTAATCTCATCACTAGCAGACTAAAATCAATTTTTTTAGAGACACTGACCCTACCTAATTAGTATCAACTGCATAATTTTATTTCTCTCCCTCTACAGGGACTAAATTTTTTACATACTTTTTAGTCCTTTATAACCTCAGAACATTGTATATACACCATATTGATTTTCACCTATGAACACTCTTTTTATCTGTTGATAGGATCAGCTCTAAATGAATTTTATATGTGCACATTTCTCCTTACCCATAGTGCCGTTTGGACATTTTTTTTATTTCATTTGCTTTATGTTTTAGACAACAGGTGGAAGTTGTCCATCAAACCAGGCTGCTGGGTGAGATTCTATTGTATATAGCGCCAGTTCTTTTATTTAATATATTTTCGAATTTTTCTTCTCCTCCTACATTTGGCAGCTGACACAAATTTTGCACTACACTAACAAATCATATAACTATTATGTGGGATTTATGGTTAGATTATAGAGAACTTATTCACACAGTCCAAGGTTTTTTCTGAGCACCCAAACTCACAATTTACCAGCTGCCACTACTATTAAAACACAGGTACAACACGCTATTAATAATCTCAAAACTCTGGAACAATTACTCCTTAAGGAAATACGTGACCAATGGGAGCTTGGAACATTGCCGGATACCTAAAGGATTGATCATTGAAAAAACATTATCTGGAGATATTGGTAATAGGGAAACTCTTGGAGAGTGGGACTCTGCTCAAAACCTTCTCCAGGCAAGCAGTTACCTTTATCATTAATAAACGTAAGAACCAATTAGCACTTAGTAGCAACAAGGTTCACAAATTATTTGAGGAAATTGAACCTCACAAGTATCATCCTGAGATAATTCATCTCTGTAAGAGCATAACTAAAAGTAAAGAAAAAGATATAGCAATAAACCAGCGCAAATTTAGGAAGGAATAACATAACTCAAAATTGTACCAGTGACTGGAGAGAAAGAGAGGAATTGTTTGACGTAATCAATGAAATTAACTGCACCTCCAGCTCGGAGGAAGCTTTTTCAGTAAATAACGCTTCTACTGACTTAACCACCATTCCCCTTGTCTCTATGATACATACACAACCTAATATTCCCTCATCCTTGATTTAAAATCCTCCTAATAATATGGGAATATTAGCAGGAGAACCTTCAACATCTAGTATAAATACCCAGAATCGGTGCCAACTATTAAAATCTATGGGGGAACTCCCCAAATTGACCCCCATATCATTGACAAACTGGGAGACGAGGAGGCTTCTGCATTTTCTCCTAATCCCCTCCTAGACCGCCGAGACATCCAGGTATGCAAATTAGTAAAATAATCAAAAAACTCTCTAGGGCAAGAAACTGCACAAGGAAAAACAAGATTGGCCCAGAAGCATGTGAATAATAAAAAACATTCTAAAAAAAACAGACTGGTGGCACGTTGGTTTTTTTTACCAAAAATCAAAAGAAACGAAAAATAGGTTGTAGAGGAGGGAAACTCCTCCAAAAGGTAAAAACCATTACACATTCAAAATCAAACTTGGGACAAACCATTTTCAACCTTAGCCAATACTCTTTGCATAAAGAGGAGGAGGCCCTCCTCCATAAAGGTTTGAAATTTGCCCCATCCAACAAATTTAATAAATTTCAAGCCTATTAAGGGATTAAACTATTTATGCGTAAACTCTCTATTAAGAAACATTTTATAAAACAATCCAAATTATATATCCCCTTCTGTATATCCCACACTATCAAAAATAAATCAAACTTCCACCCTGTTCATGAATACTCCAATTCCAATGGAGGCTTTTCAAAAATATCTTACTGGGGAGATACATAATATTAATTTAACACGCATAAATAGAAGAAGAAATTTTCAATTTCATCTCCCAAAAAGAAGAAACCCTACAAACTAATAAATAGATTTTTATTGGCCCAGCTGACAAGGGCGGGGCATAGTTATCCTAAACCAGGAACTATATCACAATGAAGCAATAAGAATATTGAAGAACAGTAAACGTATGCACAGATTAATAATGACCCTACCATAAATTTCAAAAGGGAACTCAACTCACTAGTAAGTATAGGCCTCAATAAGGGTTTTTTAAATAAGGATGAGACCCAATTTATTAATATCCGGCATTCCCGCTTTGCAGTGTTTTATTATCTACCCAAAATACACAAATCTACCTGAAACCCTCCACGTAGACCTATATTGTCAGGGCTAGCTTAACATCCAATTTATCCAGATATGTGGACCACCAGCTGCAGGATTGTGTCCCCGTCTACCTTAGGGACACTTCACACATCCTGCAATTGTTGAAAAGCTTTCAGTGGAAAGAAAATTATATATGGGGACATTGGATGTAACCGCACTTTATACTGTTATTGAACAAAAGAGAGGCTGTGAGGCGTAAGTTCTTTTTAAACACTTTAAACCCTTCTCTGCCATCCAACATACTATCCCGTCCATGAAAACCGTGACAATCTGACCATGGACGGGATAGTAAGTCGAAGCGATCAGCTGCGCTCCCGGGGGGAGCGCAGCTGATCGTGGTCGGGTGTCAGCTGATTATCACAGCTGACACCCGGTACTATGCCAAGAGCGGTCACGGACCGCTCCCGGCACATTAACCCCTGGCACACCGCGATCAAACATGATCGCGGTGTACCGGGGGCACAGGGGAGCATCGCGCAGGGCGGGGGCTCCCTGCGCGCTCCCCTGAGACCCTCAGAACAGCGCAATGTGACACGCTGTTCTGAAGGCCTCTTCCCTGCAGGACGCCAGATCCAAGATGGCCGCCGGGTCCTGCAGGGAGGCGGCTTCCTCAGTGCCTGCTAAGAGCAGGCGCTGAGGAAGCCTGCAGCACTGCCTGTGAGATCGCAGGTCTCACGGAGTGCTGTGCACACCCTGAGACCGGCAATCTTACCCTATACTGTAATGTCCCACCCTAAAAAAATAATGACAAGTGTAAAAAAAAAATTCCAAAATAAAGGAAAAAAAATAAAAATATTCCCCAATAAATTCATTTCTTCCTGTAAATAAAAAAAACAAACCAATAAAAGTACACATATTTGGCATCAACGCGTAACGACCCGCCCTATAGAACTGTCCCACTAGTTTACCCCTTTAGTGAACCCCTTAAAAAAAAAGAAAAACAAAGCAAAAAATCAATGCTTTATCATCATACCGCCAAACAAAAAGTGGAATAACACGCGGTCAAAATGACCGATATAAATAAACATGGTGCCGGTGAAAACATCATCTTGTCCCGCAAAAAACGAGCCGCCATACAGCATCAGCAAAAAAAAAAGTTATAGCTCGCAGAATAAAGCAATGCAAAAATAATTATTTTTTATATAAAATTGTTTTTATTGTATAAAAGCGCCAAAACATAAAAAATTATATAAATGAGGTATCGCTGTAATCGTACTAACCCGAAGAATAAAACTGCTTTATCAATTTTACCACACGCGGAACGGTATAAGCGCCCCCCCAAAAGAAATTCATGAATTGCTGATTTTTGTTCATTCTAACCTCCCAAAAATCGAAATAAAAAGCAATCAAAAAATGTCACGTACTTGAAAATGGTACCAATAAAAACGTCAACTCGTATCGCAAAAAATAAGACCTCACATGACTCTGTGGGCCAAAATATGCAAAAATTATAGCTCTCAAAATGTGGTTATGCAAAAACTATTTTTTGCAGTAAAAAGCGTCTTTAGCGTGACAGCTGCCAATCATAAAAACCCGCTATAAATAGTAAATCAAGCCCCCCTTTATCACCCCCTTAGTTAGGGAAAAATAATAAAATTAAAAAAATATATATTTCCATTTTCCCATTAGGGTTAGGGTTGCGCCTAAAGTTAGGGTTAGGGTTGGGATTAGGGTTAGGGGTGTGTTGGGGTCAGGGTTGGAGTTAGAATTGGGGGCTTTCCACTGTTTAGGCACATCAGGGGCTCTCCAAACGTGACATGGCATCTGATCTCAATTCCAGCCAATTCTGCGTTGAAAAAGTCAAACGGTGCTCCTTCACTTCTGAGCTCTGCCATGCGCCAAAACAGTAGTTAACCCCCATATATGGGGTATCAGCATACTCAGGACAAATTGCACAATAACTGTTGGGGTCCAATTTCAACTGTTACCATTGAGAAAATAAAAAATTGGGGGTGAAAATATCATTTTTGTAAAAAAAAAAATGATTTTTTTGTTTTTACGGCTGTGCGTTCTAAACTTCTTGAAGCACTTGGGGCTTCATAGCGCTCACCACACATCTAGATAAGTTCCTGGCGGGGTCTATTTTCCAAAATGGGGTCACTTGTGGGGGGTTTCCACTGTTTGGGCACATCAGGGGCTCTCCAAATGCGACATAATGTCCGCAGACCATTCCTTCAAAGTCTGCAATCCAAAACGTCACTACTTCCCTTCCGAGCCCCGACGTGTGCCCATACAGTAGTTTTCTCCCACATATTGGGCATCAGCGTACTCAGGACAAATTGGACAACAACTTTTGGGGTCCAATTTCTCCTGTTACCCTTGGAAAAATAAAAAGTTGGGGACTAAATGATCATGTTTGTGGAAAAATATGATTTTTTTATTTTCATGCTCGGGCGTTATAAACTTTAGTGAAGCACCTGGCTTTCAAAGTTCTCACCACACATCTAGATGAGTTCCTTGAGGGTTCTAGCTTCCAAAATGGTGTCATTTGTCGGGGGTTTCCACTGTTTAGGCAGATCAGGAGCTCTCCAAACATGACATGGCGTCCAGCCAATTCTGCGTTGAAAAAGTCAAACGGCGCTCCTTCCCTTCCAAGCTGTACCATGCACCCAAACAGTGGTTTACCCCCACATATGGGGTATAAGCATACTCAGGACAAATTGCACAATAACTTTTGGAGTCTTGTTACCCTTGGGAAAATAAAAATTGGGATGAAAATATTATTTTTGTGGAAAAAATATGATTTTTTAATTTTGCAGCTCTACGTTATAAACTTGTGTGAAGCACTTGGGGGTTCAAATTGCTCACCACAGATCTAGATAAGTTCCTTAGGGGGTCTAGTTTCAAAAATGGGGTCACTTGTGGGGGGTTTCCACTGTTTAGGCACATCAGGGGCTCTCCACATGCAACATGGCGTCCAATCTCAATTCCAGCCAATTTTGGTTGGAAAAAGTCAAATGGTGCTCCTTCCATTCCGAGCTCTGCCATGCTCCCAAACAGTGTTTCCCCCCACATATGGGGTATTAACATACTCAGGACAAATTGGACAACAACTTTTGTGGTAATTTCTCCTGTTACCCTTGAGAAAATAAAAAATTGGTGACTAAAAGATAATTTTTGTGGGAAAAAAATAGGATTTTTTTTTTCATGCCCGGGCATTATAAACTTGTGTGAAGCACTTGGGGGTTCAAAGTGCTCACCACAGATTTAGATAAGTTCCTTAGGGGTCTAGTTTCCAAATGTGCTCACTTGTGGGGGGTGTTTAGGCTCATCTGGGGCACTGAAAACGGAACATGACCCCCATCAATGTCTGCATGACCCCCCCCACATATGGGGTATCAGCGTACTCAGGACAAATTGGACAACTTTTGGGGTCCAATTCCCTTGGGAAAAATCAAAAAGTTGGGACTAAAAAAATCATTTTTATGGAAAATTGTTTTGTTTTTTTTCACACCCAGGCATTATAAACTTTTGTGAAACACTTGGGGGTTCAAAGTGCTCACAACAGATCTAGATAAGTACCATAGGGGGTCTAGTTTCCAAAATGTTGTCACTTGTGGGCGTTTCCACTGTTTAGGTGCATCAGAGGCTCTCCAAACGCGACATGGCGTCCAATCTTAATTCCAGCCAATTTTGGTTTGAAAAAGTCAAACGGCGCTCCTTCCCTTACGAGCTCTGCCGTGTGCCCAAACAGTGGTTTTCCCCCACATTTGGGGTATTGGCGTACTCAGGAGAAATTGCACAACAACTTTATCTGTCCATTTTCTTCTTTTACCCTTGTGAAAATAAAAAAAAGTTTGTAAAAGATCATTTTTGTGACTAAAAAGTTAAATATTAATTAATTAATTAATTTTTTCCTTCCACTTTGCTTCAGCTTCTGTGAAGCACCTGAAGGGTTAATAAACTTCTTGAATTTGGTTTTGATCAGCTTGAGTGGTGCAGTTTTTAGAATGGTGTCACTTTTGGGTATTTTCTGCCATATAGACCCCTCAAAGTGACTTCAAATGTGAGGTGGTCCCTAAAAAAAAATGGCTTTGTAAATTTTGTTGTAAAAATGAGAAATCGCTGGTCAACTTTTAACCCTTATAATTTCCTAACAAAAAAAAATTTTGATTCCAAAATTGTGCTGATGTAAAGTAGCCATGTGGGAAATGTTATTTCTTAACTATTTTGTGTGACATATTTCTCTGTTTTAAGGTAATAAAAATTCAAAGATTGAAAATTGCTAAATTTTCCAAATTTTCGCCATATTTGCGTTTTTTTCAATAATAAACGCAAGTTATATCAAAGAAATTTTACCACTATCGTGAAGTACAATATGTCACGAGAAAAGAATCTCAGAATCGCGAAGATCCGTTGAAGCGTTCCAGAGTTATAACCTCATAAAAAGACAGTGGTCAGAATTGTAAAAATTGGCCCTGTCATTAACGTGCAAACCAGCCTTGGGGGTGAAGGGGTTAAACAAGTCCCCACAGATCAGGTCAATTTTATTGGAGACTGTATGGAGTTCATCCTCACACATAATTTTTTTAAATATGAAAAACATTATTATGTATAGCAGTGTGGCACAGCTATGGTTACCAGGTTCGCGCCCAGTTACACCAATCTGTATGTCGGTAGGTGGGAGCACCTGCACACTTTTCCCTGGGGTGAGTGTGTGCAGGCCTGGTCCTTTGGAAACGTATTGATAATGTGTTTTTTGTTTGGTCGGGGGCCCCCTATCCCTATCCACTTTTGTAGACTAAATTAATAAAAACGATTTTTATTTACACTTCACATCCACTACTAGTAGAGAATCTATTGGGGGGTAATGGGTAATAGTGATCACAAAATAATAAGTTTTCATGTATCCTTTAAAAAGATGTGTAGAAGAGGGGTTACAAGGACACTAAACTTCAGGAAGGCAAATTTCCAATGAATGAGAGATAATCTTGGTGCAATTAACTGGGTCGATATCCTGAGACATAAAAATACACAAAGAAAATGGGAGATGTTTATTAGCATCCTGAATAGGACCTGTGCACAGTATATACCCTATGGGAATAAACATGCTAGAATTAGGAGGAAACCACTATGGCTGAATAGAGCTGTAAGGGGCGCAATAAGTGACAAAAAGCGTTTAGGGAATTAAAGCAAGTAGGTAGTGATGAGGCATTAACTAAATACAGAAGATTAAATAAATTCTGTAAAAAGCAAATCAAGACAGCAAAGATTGAGGCAGAGAGACTCATTGCCAGAGAAAGTAAAAATAATCCCAAAATATTCTTTAACTACATAAATACTAAGAACTGAAAAATGATAGTGTTGGTCCCCTTAAAAATAGTCTGGGTGAAATGGTGGATGAGGATGAGGAAAAAGCCAATATACTAAATTACTTTTTTTCAACAGTATTTACACAAGAAAATCCCATGACAGATAACATGATCAGTGATAAAAAAAAATTTCTCCATTAAATGTCACCTGCTTAACCCAGCATGAAGTACGGCAGCGTCTAAAAATCACTAAAATTGACAAATCCCCGGGCCCGGATGAGATACACACCCGAGTACTGCAGGAATTAAGTACAGTCATAGATAGACCATTATTTTTAATCTTTAAAGATTCCATAATAACGGGGTCTGTACCACAGGACTGGCGTATAGCAAATGTGGTGCCAATATTCAAAAAGGGGGCAAAAACTGAACCTGGAAATTATAGGCCAGTGAGCTTAACCTCTACTGTGGGTAAAATCCTGGAGGGTTTTCTAAGAGATGCTATACCGGAGTATCTGAAGAAGAATAACCTCATGACCCAATATCAACATGGGTTTACGAGAGACCGTTCCTGTCAGACTAATCTGATGAGTTTCTATGAAGAGGTAAGTTCCGGACTAGACCAAGGGAATGCAGTGGACGTGTATATGGACTTTTCAAAAGCTTTTGATACGGTGTCACACAAAAGGTTGATACATAAAATGAGAACAGTGGGGATAGGGGAAAATGTGTGTAAGTGGGTTAAGAGCTGGCTCATGGATAGAAAACAAAGGGTGGTTATTAATGGAGCACACTCGGACTGGGTCACGGTTAGCAGTGGGGTACCACAGGGGTCAGTGTTGGGGCCGCTTCTCTTTAACATATTTATTAATGATCTTGTAGGGGGCATACAGAGCAGTATTTCAATATTTGCAGATGACACTAAACTCTGCAGGGTAATCAATACAGAGAAGGACAATTTTATATTACAGGAGGATTTATGTAAACTAGAAGCTTGGGCTGATAAATGGCAAATGAGCTTTAATGGGGATAAATGTAAGGTCATGCACTTGCGTAGAATAAACAAGATGTATAATTATGTGCTTAATTCTAAAGCACTGGGCAAAACTGTCACTGAAAAAGACCTGGGTGTATGGGTGGACGACAAACTCACATTTAGTGGCCAATGTCAGGCAGCTGCTGCAAAGGCAAATAAAATAAAGGAATGCATTAAAAGAGGCATAGAAGCTCATGAGGAGAACATAATTTTACCTCTATACAAGTCACTGGTGCGACCACACTTAGAATACTGTGTACAATTCTGGTCTCCGGTGTATAAGAAAGACATAGCTGAACTGGAGCGGGTGCAGAGAAGAGTGACCAAGGTTATTAGAGAACTGGGGGGTCTGCAATACCAGGACAGGTTATTACACTTGGGGTTATTTAGTTTGGAAAAACGAAGGCTTAGGGGTGATCTTATTACAATGTACAAATATATGAGGGGACAGTACAAAGACCTTTCTAACTATCTTTTTACTCTTAGACCTGTTATGGGGACAAGGGGGCATCCTCTACATCTGGAGGAAAGAAGGTTTAGTCATAATCACAGACGCAGATTCTTTACTGTAAGAGCAGTGAGACTATGGAACTCTCTGCCGTATAATGTTGTAATGAGTGATTCCCTACTAAATTTTAAGAAGGGACTGTTTGCCTTTCTTGAAAAGTATAATATTACAAGCTATATACACTAGTTTCCTAGATATTGCGTTGATCCAGGGAGCTAGTCTGATTGCCGTATGTGGAGTCGGGAAGGAATTTTTTTCCCCAGTGTGAAGCTTACTGTTTGCCACATGTTTTTTTTTGCCTTCCTCTGGATCAACATGTTAGGGTAGGTTAGGATAGGATATGGGTTGAGCTAGATGGACTTAAAGTCTTCCTTCAACCTTAATAACTATGTAACTATCAATTTTTTGGATTGAAACATCTTTATTTGTGAAAATAAATTATGCACTCGCACTTTCACCAAACCCACTTACAGTAACAGTTATATAGTCTTATCCCTTAGTGACAGAGCCAATTTGATACATAATGACCAAGCCAATGTTTACAATTCTGACCACTGTCAGTTTATGAGGTTAAAGCTCTGGAATACTTCAACGTATCCCACTAATTCTGAGATTGTTTTTCGTGACATACTGTACTTCATGTTAGTGGTAAAAATTATTTGATATAACTCGCGTTTATTTATGAAAAAAATGGAAATTTGGCAAAAATTTTGCAATTTTCAAACTTAATTTTTGTACACTTAGATCAGAGAATGGTGTCACACAAAATAATTAATAAATAACATTTCCCTCATGTCTACATCAGCATAATTTTGGAAACATAATTTTTTTGTTCGGACATTATAAGAGTTAAAAGTTGACCAGCGATTTCTCATTTTTCCAACAAAATTTACAAAACCATTTTTTTAGGGACCATCTCACATTTGAAGTGAGTTTGGGGGGTCAATATAACAGAAAATACCGAAAAGTGACACCATTCTAAAAACTGCACCCCTCAAGGTGCGCAAAACCACATTCATCAAGTTTATTAACCCTTCAGGTGCTTCATGAGAATAAAGCAATGTGGAAGGAAAAAAATGAACATTTTACTTTTTTCATCAAAAATTTACTTTGGAACCAATTTTCATTATTTTCACAAGGGTATCAGGAGAAAATGGACCATAAAATTTGTTGTGCAATTTCTCCTGAGTACGCAGATACTCCATATGTGGGGAAAAGCCACTGGGTGCATGGCAGGGCTCAGAAGGGAGGGAGCACCGTTTAACTTTTTGAACACAAAATTGTCTGGAATCAATGGTGGTGCCATGTCGCGTTTGGAGACCCCCTGATGTACCTAAACAGTGGAACCCCCCAATTCTAACCCTAATCCCAACACACTCCTAACCCTAATCCCAATCATATCCCTAACCACTAACCTTAACCCTAATCCCAACCATAACCCTAACTTTAGCCGAACCCTAACTTTAGCCCATCCCTAACCCTAGCCCCAGTCCTAACTTTAGTCCAACTCTAACCCTAGTCCCAACCCTAACTCTACCCTAACCCTAGCCCAACACTGACCCTAGTTTTTTCCCAACCCTAACCCTAACCCTGAAAAGGCAGGTGTGAGCAAGGCAACCTACAAACCTGGATTAGTTACACCAGTTTTGTCAGGAGGAATGGACCCAAATTCCTACCAACTATTGTGAGAAGCTTGTGGAAGGATATCCCAAACGTTTGCCCCAAGTCATTCAGTTTTAAGGGCAATGGTACCAAATACTAATGAAATGTATGTAAACTTTTGACTTTGCAGTAAGTAATAAAAATCCCTTAAAACCTTCTCTCTCTCATTATTCTGGCATCTGGCAAATCTTAATAATTATGGTAATCCTAATTAACGGGAAAGGTGTATTCTGATTTCATGTCACATATTGAGAAATACATGCATATGTGTCTTTTATATTAGTGTATGTAAACTTCTGGTTTCAACTGTATATAGTAAGCTTGTTTATATTCCCATATCTATGTAGTAAGCTTGGTTTGTCTCCTGTATCTATGTAATAAGCTTACTACAGCTACTATATCTATGTAGTAAGCTTGGTTCCTGTACCGTATCTATGTTGTAACTTTGGTTTTGCCTCTGAATCTATTTACTATGCTTGGTTTGTGTCTATGTAGTAAAGCTTGGTTCTGGTACAGTATCTGCATATTTGGCTTGATTCTAGTACCAAATCATAGCAGTAACCTTGATTCTGTTTCTGAATATATTTAGTAAGCTTGGTTTTGGTACCATGCCTATGTAGTGTGTTTGGTTTGGGTACTGTAATATGCTTAGTTTTGGCACAGTATTTATATAGTAAGCTCAGTTCTCTATTGTATCTATGTAATAAGTTTCATTCTGTTCCCTTTATTGCAAGCACACTCTTCATAATATCCAAGTAAACTCAACCTATTTGACAAGGTGTAAAAATATTAATATTAATATTTAATGTCAGACTTTTTAGGCTACTCACATTGTAAAAACAGTTCAAACATTATCTCTTTTTGGGGGCAAACACCTGCCTTGCTGGTGTATGCTCAGCCTCAGTGCTGTCTAGAACAATTAAAGACAGTAGAAGATGTGCAGCTTTGCAGTGCAATGGCAGAAGTGATACAGTAGAGAAGTAGGATGGGGCTGGCAAGGATTTGTGTGTCGATGTAGGGCTATCAACAGTTACCCGGAAGCGGCAGTGTAATATAGCACTGCTAAAAACAGTGGGCAGCCAGGAGATTTGTGGCTTGTGTGACCATGCAAAGGCAAAGCCAGAAGCCGCACAGTGGAGGCTTGGAAAGGGGCACGCAAGGAGATATGTGCCAATGTAAGACAATGCCCATCAGGACTACAGTATAGATGTCATAATTGACAGAGAATAGATGCCTGGTTGAGTGTGGGCCATTGTCAGGAGAAGGGTGTAAAAAACAGGCAGGTTTATTTTATGTCTGATTTAAAGGGAACCTGTCATGTTAAAAAACGCTTTTGGGCTATGTTCACACGTTGCGAATAGAGCAAGTTTTTCCTGTGGAAAAAACCCCGCAAAAGTGCAGCATGTGAACACAGCTTTAACCCGCAGATATCCGGTTAATTTGCAGGTTAATAGCATTCAGAACCAACCAGGCGCTGACACTAAGAGCCCCGGAAGTATTTAGCATTCAGTTATAGGGGTGGCACGGGCGTCGTTTCAATCACCACTTTGTGAATAGGGAGCAGCGGCTTTAACTGCGCCCCTGGGACTGACTTACAACAGGATCAGTATTAGAGCCTGCTGTCAGTCATTGCCAGGGTATGCTTACAGCTGCCGCTGTCTATACACAAAGCGGTGACTGAAACCACACCGGCACCGTCTCTGCGACTGAACACTGAATGCTGCTGGGAGGCATAAAGTTAATTTCCTCCTGGCAACGGGGTTCTAGATTCCAGCACCGGATAGGTTCAGAATGCTATTAACATGTTGATGAACATCGTTTTTTAATATGGCAGGTTCCCTTTAATCATTTGCATCAGCAATAGGTGAAAGAAATGTTAGCAGTCATCCATGCCTGATTCATTTTGCCAAATGTCATTTTTTCCACACTTTTGGCGGATTACCTGGTCCACTTCGATAAAACAAAACAACTTACAATGCTGAATTCCTGCTGGACAGTACACGCATAGTAAACTTCGCCAATTCTTGCTTCGGCTACTTGTTCTAGCCCTAACGTTTTCTGACGGGGATCGCAGATGGATCATTCGTGTGTGCAGCAAGCATCTGTTTGGTGAATACTTTGCAAAGCAGTTAAAATACTGGTAATAAGACACCATGGACTTCTTTTTGAAAGGTGGAAAAAAATTCCCCATTTTACATTAATAGCAACAGCTAAAAGCAGGGCTATTACCCTCATGCCCGAACTGTGGTGCGAATGTGGATCATGGTCCAAAGGTGCCACAGACCAGACTTACCCAGCAACGGTGTGACTATGCAGCTACCTTGGTGCTCTCTGGAGCCTCTAGTGTTGAGGTCATGCTTTCGGTGCGGCAGGTACTCCAGGGAGGCATCTGGCAACAGCAGCTGACCCCCAATTGAGCTGGACATTGTGAAGACAAGTGCATGCATGTCCTGTAGGTATGCTGTCTGGCTCAGCTGATTCATAGACAGGCAGGTACTGGCAGCAACAGCTGGTATGCAGGCAGGCGCAGGCATATACAGATGATCTACAGGCAGGTGGCTACAGGCAGAATGCTGTCAGGCGGGCATGGCTGATACAATTGCACGCAGGTAGGCATGGCTCATACACTGGCAGAGGTAGGAGACAGATCAGACTGGATGGACAGGAACAGTTTCAGTAAGGACTTGGTCACTGGCAGATTTGACTGGAATATAGGAATGGATTGGACCTAGTTCAGACTTGACGACCAAGGTACCGCAGATTTGGACAAACAGGAAACCTCAGATGCGGTCAGGCAGGAAACCTGCAGATGCAGTCAGGCAGGAAACCGTAGAAGTGGTCAGACAGGAAACCATAGAAGTGGTCAGGCAGGAACCTGCAGATGCGGTCAGGCAGGGAGCCACAGACGCGATCAGGCAGGGAGCCGCAGGTGCGGTCAGGCAGAGAGCTGCAGACACAGACAGGCAGGGAACCGTAAACACGGACAGGCAAGACAGGACACAATTCACATAGAATGAACAGGATCAGGTAGCAAGGGCGAATTACAAGGACAAGTACCCACAGAATCAAGTTCACACAAGACCAATACAAGAACAGGTACACACAGGACAGACAGACCTAGATTCACACAGGGTACTTACAGTGAATTAGAAAGTGTACACACAAATCTCTAATGCTGCACAGCAACAACAGAACAGAAATACAGTAGGTACTGGTTCAAACATGGCAGTTTTTGAGAAAAATATTGGTTCGGACTTGAGGTATTAGAGATAGGTACATGTTCAGACACTGCAGATTTAGGGATAAGTACAGGTACAGACACAGCAGGTTTAGCAATAGATCCACACTTAAGGGTATGCCACACTAAACAACATCGCTAACGGGATCGCTAAAAAACGTCACTATTTAGCGATCCCGTTAGCGATGTTGTTGTGTGCGGCATCTACCAGCGACGTGGCCCCTGCTGTGATCTCGTCCGTCGTCCTGATCGTTCCGGACCCTATTTTCATCGCTGGCGTCCCGCTGGTAAGTATCTAATCGCTGAGTGTGGCACCTTTTTTAGCGATTTAGCGGTACTTTTGTACCGCTAAAGTCGTTAAGGAGATCGCTAACCACGATAGCGTCCTTAACGATATCGCTAAATTAGGTAGCTACTAGCGATATAGAAACAATCCCGCTAGCGATCTCATTAGTATGCGACGCTAACGAGATCGCTAGCGGGATTGTGTAGTGTGGCAGTACCTTTAGACACAAACAGGTTCAGGGATAGGTCCTAATTCAGACAAGGACAGACACATGTACAATTTCAGGGTTTAGGCCTGGGCAATCAGCCCCCAGGGTGGCAGAAACAGGAAACATCAGATTCAGGGTTCAGGCCTGGGTATTCAGCCCCCAGGGTTGTAGAAACAGGAAAGATCAGATACATTACAGGACCTGGTAACTCAGTAGTTGCACAAGCACTGAAAGAGAATGTTGCCGAGGCACCTTCCAGTAGGAGGGGGTGCCTTAAGTACCAAGTGCCTCTCAGCACCAGGCTGGGGACACATTAGGCGTGCATTCACTGTCTCTTTAAGAATCAGGAAGTTCCTGCGTGTGCGCCCTAAGCATGCAGCTAGGAAACTTGCACAGATAGCAGAGGACACAGTGCTTACAGCACACAGTGAGCAGAAGACAAAGGGCTCACTGTATGGCTTGGGGTGATGAGTATGTGTCCCTGCATGGTAGGAGATGGAAAGCCATGCAGAGATGCAGGCGGTGTTTTTACAGCCATACAATAGTCATCCGTTTGATTGATGATAACAGTATATAGCAATAGACTTGTCCTTCTCACACGCATAACTTGCCATTCTGGCCAGCACCACTCCGCTATGACTGTTGGTTGTCAAGGCCTGCATCATGTCCTTTTTACTATGATATCAGCCTTGTTACATATCTGTACCAACTCTATTTCCCCCTCCATATCCACCTACTGTTCCTCATCCTCTTCCCCCTGTTCATCATCCTTCAAACCCTGCAGTATGTAACGTGGCCCTTGAGGGTCACAAACAGACAAAGACCATGGGCAAATTGCTCTTCTTCCTCTATACCTTCTTGCATTCTAGCAAGTGTTTTTTCCAGGATAAATACAACATAGAATATATTGTTTATTCCACATTTCACTGACAAATTTTATCACCTTTTTGAAAGGCTTCAGTAAGTTCTTCATCAGCTGCCAGTGGCATAGATCCCACTTGCAAAGGCTTCACTACCTGTCCCAGTTGTGATAATGCATCACTGCTGATCAAAATATTCAGCCAATGGGCAGGGAAACTCATGTATTTTCCCTGCCAATAGTTGTCTACAGTGTAGTGCACACTGACGCTCAAAGACAAGTTGATAGAGTAGCCTACGTTTTTCTGCATATGAGAGCAGATTCAACTCATGCATGATGCGTGAGTTACTTTGCCTGAACTTAAGACAGCCAAAATGTTCCAAGTATTGTCGCTGGCAACAAATCCGATGCATGGGGAGCTAGTTCATGGGCAAGTTGCCGTTTGCTGCACAGCAGCAACTCTTCTGCCATATTGCTTTTCTTCTTTCAAGCTGTAAAACTGCTTGGCAGTACCTTAACTTGCATGAGCAAAAAGAAAGCGGTTGGAGTGTGTAATCTATGATGTGCCCTGTGGCTTTTGGTGATGGAATCATGTCTCTTGAAAATGATCCAGATGACATGTAGTAGGAAACACCTAGATGGAGTGTTGCATCGTGTCATAGAAAATATTAAAGATCCTTGAGGTCCCTCATATCCCCCTCCCTTTTTTCTTTCATCTACCATTTGTCATGAGGAGATGAGAGCTAGCATTCAAACCTGTCTTTATGTAAAATGCGATGTACAGCTATGTGAAGCAGATTAATTAAAATGTGAGGATTCCTCTTTATGTCCAGGTCACTGAAGAGGATGAGTATGTAAGGGCTGTAGCGGGACCGTGTGATGCTCCACTCCCTTTCCTCATGTTGATGTTACCCTGTTTGTATAATTGTATATTTATATATTATTTACTTGTATGTATGTATGTTACTGTAAAAGTCAGAAGGCCGGTAAAACCTAGGATTTACCGGTCAATCTGGACATTTACCGAGGCCATCGGTAAAAGCTCAAAATTAAAAGTAAAATTTGACTTTTACCGGTGAAGTCTTGGTAAATGTTAACATTTACCATCGAGTGTGGTAAAAGTCAGAAATATCAGGTGTGAAGATGGAACATCTGACTTTAACCAAGCGCAGTTGGTAAATGTGCACATTTACCACGGCTTCTTGGTAAATGTAGCTGAGAAGGGTGTTACATGACTTAGAATAACTGACGAGGGCAGTACCCCGAAACACAGTGTCTGCAAATTGAGATCCTGGTTTGGCTTTTATTCTAAGTCATGTAACAAGGCTCGTTAAAGGGTCGACATTGACTTTTAGGATTGCTACTTCCAATAGGTGGCACTAGAGTTCTAGTCCTCTTCCTCTCTGAAGAGACAATTTGCATATTTCCCAGAGGAGCATTGCGGCTTTAAGTCTCCTCATCTCGGCATGCTTAGCATGTCAATCTCCGCAAGGAGAGACAGTACTTCTTGGATATCGGTCAGACGCCTCTCATACAGCCAAACCAGATCATCTCACACTTTGCACT
Organism: Oophaga sylvatica; assembly: GCA_033576555.1. Classification (NCBI taxonomy): domain Eukaryota; kingdom Metazoa; phylum Chordata; class Amphibia; order Anura; family Dendrobatidae; genus Oophaga; species Oophaga sylvatica. Next base: position 163,441,521 of record JARQOD010000001.1, on the reverse strand, counting down.
GACGAGGGGCAGTACCCCGAAACACAGTGTCTGCAAATTGAGATCCTGGTTTGGCTTTTATTCTAAGTCATGTAACAAGGCTCGTTAAAGGGTCGACATTGACTTTTAGGATTGCTACTTTCAATAGGTGGCACTAGAGTTCTAGTCCTCTTTCTCTCTGAAGAAACAATTTGCATATTTCCCAGAGGAGCATTGCGTTTTTAAGTCTCCTCATCTCGGCATGCTTAGCATGTCAATCTCCGCAAGGAGAGACAGTACTTCTTGGATATCGGTCAGACGCCTCTCATACAGCCAAACCAGATCATCTCACACTTTGCACTGACGAGGGGCAGTACCCCGAAACACAGTGTCTGCAAATTGAGATCCTGGTTTGGCTTTTATTCTAAGTCATGTAACAAGGCTCATTAAAGGGTCGACATTGACTTTTAGGATTGCTACTTCCAATAGGTGACACTAGAGTTCTAGTCCTCTTCCTCTCTGAAGAGACAATTTGTATTTTAATATAATTGTTTAATAAAATTTGAGTATTTTATGAATATATATATATATATATATATATATATATATATATATATATATATATGTGTCACAAATTCAATGACATGTATATATATATATATATATATATATATATATTATGAGGTGTAAAATTGTTGAAAAAAAATGCGTGGGCTCCCGCCCTATTTTCTCAACCAGACAGACAAAGCCAGCGAGTGGGGGCAGATAATAATAGCCCAGAGAGGGACCATTATTTTTGGCCCCCCTCGGCTACTAACATCTGCCCCCAGACACCCCAGAAAAGGCAAATCTATAATTAGATTCACCCTTTCTGGCACTTTGCCCATCTATTCCCATTGCCCTGTAGCGGTGGCGAATGGGTTAATAAGGTGTTAAAGCCACCTTGCTATTGAAAGGTGACTTAAAGCCAGGTTAATAATTGAGATCTGTTAATTAGACAACTATCAATTATTATTCCTATTGTATGAAATAAAAATAAAACACACACTTTAATTAAAAATCATTTTAATGAAATAAACACAGTTTTTTACCATATTTTATTTTACTGCCATTCCTTGCGAAGCCCTTGTTCACCTGTAATAAAAATAAAATAATAAAGCAACATTATTCTTACCTATCCGATGTTCAGTCAGGTCCCCCGATGTAATCCTTCTGAAAGGGTTAATGTTTACTGCAGAGACCGCAGCTAATGCTGACAGCCTCGCAGTAAACCCCTGACTGAATCATCTCCTCGCATAATTGATTGCTTCCCACTTTCACTTCAGGTCAGCTAGGGACACCCACAGCATTAGTGATGTCAGAGGGAATCCCGGCTGACCTGAAGTGAACTGATAAACAAAAATAGGGGATCCCCTCAAAAAAAAATGGCGTGGGGTTCCCCCTATTTTTGTTAACCAGCCTGATAAAGCAGACTACTGAGGACTGGTTTTTCAGGCTGTTAAGGAGCCAATATCCATGGACCTTGCAAGCCTGATAATACTAGGCCACAGCAGTCTGCTTATCTTGGCTGGTTAACAAAAATAGGGGATCCCCTCGAAAAAAATGGCGTGGGGTCCCCCCTACTTTTGTTAACCAGCCAGATGAAGCAGACTGCTGAGGCCTGGTTTTTCAGGCTGGTAAGGATCCAATATCCATGAACCTTGCAAGCCTGATAATACCAGGCCACAGCAGTCTGCTTAGCTTGGCTGGTTAACAAAAATAGGGGATCCCCTCAAAAAAAAATGGCGTGGGGATCCCCCTATTTTTGTTAACCAGCCAAGTAAAATGCAGACTGCTGCGGCCTGGTATTAAAAGACTGTCAAGGCCCATGGATTTTGGCCCTCAACAGCCTAAAAATACCAGGCTGCAGCAGCCCCACATATGGCACATCCAAAGATGCGCCAATTGTGGCACTTTACCCGGCTCTTCCCACTTGCCCTGTAGCGGTGGCAAGCGGGGTAATAAGGGGTTAATGTCACCTTTGATTGATCGGTGACAATAAGCACGGTTAATAATGGAGAGGCGTCAATAAGGCACCGATCCATTATTAATCATAGTTTGTAAATTTTAAAAAAAAAGACAGCCAGAAAAGGTCTTTTAATTAAATAAAACACCACACAGTTTTCATTATTTTTATTGCACTCTCATTCCTGTGACGCCATCGTTCTCCTGTAAAAAAAACAAAAATAACAAATCAACACAAATACTCCCTGTCCGACGCAGTCCAAAATCACGAGTGTCCCACGACGAGTCCAGCTCTGCTACATCTGGATGACAGGCTGAGCCTGACATCCACATAGAGCAGACCTGCTTACCATTGCAGCTTTCCCGGCGGTGACGTCATCCGGACTGGTTTACGGCCAGCTGTCGCGAGAGTACAGCTGGCCGAGATTACCCAGTACCCGGCAGTCACTGCAGTTATCGCGAGATGCTGCACGTGACTGCCAGGGAAAGGATAATGGCCGGCCTGGATGGACGGATGGACGTGACCGCCGTGGATCTTCTGCCAGGTAAGTGTTGCTGAGTCGCTGACACCTGACAGACCCGACCGACACTGACAGTGACAGTTTCGGGAAGTTCCTGTGTCACGTACTTCGTTCTGTGACACAGGAGCTCCCCATAGACTTTGCCGGAAAACTCAGATTCCGGTATCCGATATGACAAAAATATCGGAACTTAGAATCGGAATTCCGATACAGCAAATATTGGCCGATACCCCTTGAGGAAGCAACACTTTGTTGCGAAATGCGCGTCGGGGCGCTACCATCCCCCTGCATCTTTTCTTCAGCCTCCTCTCTTTTGGTGAGACTCACTCTTGCACATGATTAGGAATTTTATTATTAGACACTGGTCTTTATACATGTGCAATCCCAGTTGATTGGCCATGTTTGTTATCCCTTACTAATGCTGTGCTGTTAGATATTTATCTAAGTGATATATCATCTGTCCACCAATGATTTTGAATTCATTTATGGTGCCTGCTATTGCGAGACATATTTAAAAACATTTTTTGCAGTCAAATTGACATCTATATGGCTATATTATGATGATATCTACTAATGTGTGATACATTTAATTATTAACGTCGCCTAGTGGACATTTACATTGCCATATTGATTTTCGTTATGCACTGTCTCGCTATGGCAATCACCATACAATTTCTGTGCTGCTAATGCAATTGAGATTATTATTCTCATGTACTTTTGACTTTTTAATCTTTTGGAGGCAGAGGAATAATATGTGAGGTGGTTCTTCCTTGTTATTGTCACTGTATGTATGTTTTTATTATATACATTTTTGATATGAACGGTTGTTACTAATAAAAATTCTACTTTGTGATTCATAAATATGCTGTTTAGCTCTTTGTTCTCCTAATTCTCAGCTTCTCTTGAGCTGGCATTGTTTAGCCAGATGCAGTATCAATTTATATACCGTCTGGGTTGCTTCAGATGTAAAAATTTGGGACTATATATGTTACCACAGTAAAATTTGGTGGAGGTTCCATCATGCTTTGGGGCTGTGTGGCCAATGCCGGCACCGGGAATCTTGTTAAAGTTGAGGGATGCATGGATTCCACTCAGTATCAGCAGATTCTTGACAATAATGTTCAAGAATCAGTGACAAAGTTGAAGTTACGCAGGGGATGGATCTTTCAGCAAGACAATGATCCAAAACACCGCTCCAAATCTACTCAGGCATTCATGCAGAGGAACAATTACAATGTTCTGGAATGGCCATCCCAGTCCCCAGACCTGAATATCATTGAACATCTATGGGATCATTTGAAGAGGGCTGTCCATGCTCGGCGACCATCAAACTTAACTGAACTGGAATTGTTTTGTAAAGAGGAATGGTCAAAAATACCTTCATCCAGGATCCAGGAACTCATTAAAAGCTACAGGAAGCGACTAGAGGCTGTTATTTTTGCAAAAGGAGGATCTACTAAATATTAATGTCACTTTTCTGGTGAGGTGCCCATACTTATGCACCTGTCAAATTTTGTTTGGAAAATTGGAAGATTGCACATTTTCTGTTAGTACAATAAACCTCATTTCAAGGCAGAAACATTACTGTGTCCAATAGTTATTAGATATATCAAACTAAAATAGCTGTTGCAAAAACACCAATTTTTATAAAACATTAAGCTTAAGATTAATAGGGGTGCCCAAACTTTTTCATATAACTGTATGTCTGTGTGTGGTAGCTCTTGAAGCAATGACTCCAGCAGCAGTCCACTCCTTGTGAATCTCCCCCAAATTTTTGAATGTCCTTTTCTTAACAATCCTTTCAAGGCTGCGGTTATCCTGGTTGCTTGTGCACCTTTTTCTACCACACTTTTTCCTTCCACTCAACTTTCCATTAATATGCTTGAATACAGCACTCTGTCAACAGCCAGCTTCTTTACTGTTGTGTCCCACTAATGGGAACAACCTGTAATGTATATTCTCTGTGTTGAGTTTTATCCTCCAATCAGCAAAATTCCCTGTTGCAAAGGTAGAATTAGACTGTGTGAAGTTTGTCCCTATGTCCCTTCCGTAGTTGAGCTTTGTATTAGGTTGCTCCTCCCTTCTTGTTCACTTTAGTCTACAGCAGCCATTACTCAAGACGCATCTGTACTCCCCTGTACAGATTACTCCTTTTTACCTACTGTTCATTGTAACTAATACAAGATTTTAGAAGAAAACAGCATAGTTTCTCCTGGTCTTTCTACAGTTTCATTGCCGATGGAGTTAAACTATCTGCGGACGCCTGGTGGTGTGAGTACGAGTTACACAATTATCTAAGAAACTGATAGTTAGAACGCTTGGGATTTACAATCATCAGGAAGAGGCAGAATATTTACCAATGACCTTTTGTGGCTTTTCCTCCTTGTGGAGTGTGTCAATTACTGCCTTCTGGACATCTGTCAAGTCAGCAGTCTTCCCCATGATTGTGGTGCCTACTGAAACAGACTGCTTAGGAAGCCTTTGCAGGTGTTTTTTTGTTAATTATTCTAATTTACTGAGATAATGACTTTTGGGTTTTCTTTGTCTGTAAGCCATAATCATCAACATAAACAGAAATAAAAACTTGAAATAGATCACTCTTTTTGTAATGACTCTATATAATATATAAGTTTCACTTTTTGTATTGGTGTACAATAATAAATTATATTGTGGTACCGGCACCTTAAGAATGCTCTTGTCATAATTGGATGGAAAAGTATTCACATCGATTTTTCTGGCTAACACGGTACCACAATATAATTTATTATTGTACACCATGAAAATGGAAGATACCCCAATGTACCGATCACAGATGGATTTGAAAAATCTCCTGAAGAAACTGGCACAAATGAACAGCGACATCTTCTTTCTATCCAGATGCAAAAAGGAAAACCTAATCCCCAAAGGCCTCATGATAAGGAATCCAACAAAATATACCTACAACACCAATTTTTCACAGAAACTTTGCTACAGATCATCTGAGAGACTGCGGAATCATCTCATTGGATTTTTCTACCACAAGAAAAGGACCATCCATAAAGAGATAAATTACCTACAGGACCGAATACAAGGACCGGGTTCACGTTTCATCAAGGAGACGCTACAGGAATTCTACAATAATTTACAACATCACCTCATTATCAACAAGAAAAAGAAACTGGACAGACTCAGGAAGAAAGCAGGTCTCAATGTAGCTGAAGGTAAGCCCTATTTACAGAATCATTTACATACATTGCCCTCTGTTGTGAACCTCTCACAATACAAGCCAAACACAGGAGAAATGCATGTTCTATCAAAGGGACTAACATTCTGTCCTACAAAACAGCTGGATACGGCTCAGTTCTGTAGTGACATCGAGGAATTCTTCCGCAGATTGCGACTCAAAGAATTCTTTCATAACCATGCAGATATCACTTCACAAGACAATGTGAATAACACAGCAAAAAAGAAAAAGAGGACAAACTGGACCCCGCAACCCGGACACAACCAAACTCTGGATCATTACATAGACTGTTTCCGCAAAAAAGTTAAATCTGACATTTTGGACAGACACCATAAAGTGCCCAACAATATCAGCATGAAGGAAAGAAAAGCTATACAATCCTTAAAAGCCAACAACAATATCATCATCAAACCAGCGGACAAAGGAGGAGCTATAGTCATCATGAACACGACAGATTACATCCAGGAAGCAAACAGACAACTCTTGGATATAAAATACTACACTCCACTTCAGGAAGATCCTACCAAACAATACACTGAGGAACTAACACGTATCATCAATGGATTTGATTCTACTTCATCCTCACTACTGGAACTAGTACCAGGCAATCCCAAAACAGGTACCTTCTACATGTTGCCTGGGCTACCAGCAGTGCAGAGCTTGCTCAGGAATGGCAGCAGGCAGGTGTGAGTGCATCTGCTTGCACTGTGAGGCAGAGACTCTTGGAGCAAGGCCTGGTCTCAAGGAGGGCAGCAAAGAAGCCACTTCTCTCCAGAAAAACATCATGGACAGACTGATATTCTGCAAAAGGTACAGGCAGTGGACTGCTGAGGACTGGGGTAAAGTTATTTTCTCTGATGAATCCCCTTTTTGATTGTTTGGGACATCAGGAAAACGCCTCATTCGGAGAAGACAAGGTGAGCGCTACCACCAGTCTTGTCTCATGCCAACTGTTAAGCATCCTGAAACCATTCATGTGTGGGGTTGCTTCTCAGCCAAGGGAATCAGCTCTCTCACAGTCTTGCCTAAAAACACAGCCATGAATAAAGAATGGTACCAGAATGTCCTCCAAGAGCAACTTCTCCCAACCCTCCAAGAGCAGTTTGGCGATCAACAATGCCTTTTCCAGCATGATGGAGCACCTTGCCATAAAGCAAAGGTGATAACTAAATGGCTCAGGGAACAAAACATAGATATTTTGGGTCTATGGCCTGGAAACTCCCCAGATCTTAATCCCATTGAGAACTTGTGGTCAATCATCAAGAGACGGGTGGACAAACAAAAACCTAAAAATTCTGACAAAATGAAAGCATTGATTGTGCAAGAATGGACTGCTATCAGTCAGGATTTGGTCCAGAAGTTGATTGAGAGCATGCCAGGGAGAATTGCAGAGGTCCTGAAGAAGAAGGGTCAACACTGCAAATATTGACTTGCTGCATTAACTCATTCTAACTGTCAATATAAGCTTTTGTTACTCATATGTTTGCAATTATTATATTTCTGTCTGTGATAAAAACATCTGTCAAACACACATAAAAACCAGAGGGCAGCAGATCATGTGAAAATATAATATTTGTGTCATTCTCAAAACTTTTGGCCATGACTGTATGTACCTCTAATTTTTTTGTATCTCATTTGTATCTTTTTATGCAGCTTGGCTTGTATTAGCAATAATTAAAAACAATCTGGCAGAATGTTTCTAGATTCTGCCAATTGTGAAAATAGAATTTGCAAATGTTCTTTCAACAAATGTAGAATGTGAAAGCAAATGTGAATACAGAAGTACCATAATGTATTGTGTTCCTAAGTATGGAATCTATCTTACATGGCGAATAAGAATTATACGCAGAGACAAAAAAAAGCCACAGGATATTCAATCATGGCATAACAGGAAGTTATCATACAGAAAAGTGTTCTAACCCTCCCCAAAGTTTTCCACAAGTTCAGCCATATGCCTCCACGAAGACAAAGAGGATGTCAAGGGCCATAAATGTGGTATACTCCTTGTCCTTGTGCAGGAACGGCCGGAATTATGGGACAAAAAGGGACCCTGGATATGTGGACAAGGTGAAATGGGATGAATCATGCACATACATTTTTTTGTGAAATGTACCCCAATACGATGACAGTACATGGATGTCCAAATCGAAATAAGTAAGTTTTTCAATATTTGTAAACTGTATTGTGGGCAACCCTCGTATATAATTCATGCACCCTGACATGTGTTATGTTGTTGGGATGAATTAAATAACCAATGCTATCATATGTAATTTATTTGATTTGGCTTATCATAAATTCCATGACTGTATTGAAGATGATTGTTAAGTGACCAACGTCGTATGGGGACATACATTAAATTCTGTGTTAACTTAACATTTTATAAATGCATCATCACAAATTAAATTTAAGCTCCTCAAAGATCTGAATGTGAATTCTGGTAAATTTTTAGCCACAGTAAATGATGAGGCATATAGTTCATAATTTACCAAAAAACACATACTCCTTTGCCGTTGGCCAAAAAAAATCCACGTTTGTTGGAATGGAATTCTGTTTTGACTTCATGTGTTTTTCTTTTCTTTTTTTAACCCTTTTCAGTGACTGATGTGACCAGATGATGGAGCAGCTGATGGGACCAATACCAAAGGGAGCACTCACAGCATGCAAGACTGGTGATGGGACCATCCAAAAAGGCGGTATGTATACATGAATAGGCTGAATTTTCTGGCGCACATCATGGAGTTCCATCTGTAAGTGAAAAGTAGTGTGCAGTTGGCTTTTTATTGGGCTTTTGATTCATAAGATTGTTACTTATGGAACCTGAGGAACTAAAGGAACCTGAAGACTTACCTCTTCCGACAAGCCTACAACCTGCAGTGATCCTCAGTCTACTGAACCGTCGCATGACCAGCTCCACCCTCTCCTAGTGTATCCTCACCCATCCCCTGTAGACTGTGAGCCCTCGTGGGCAGGGTCCTTTCTCCTTTTGTACTTGTGTGCGCCTTGTGTTGCTTATGTTTATTGTACTTGTCTATGTATGCCCCCTTTTTCACATGCAAAGCGCCATGGAGAAAATGGCGTTATAATAATGAATAATAATAATACTTATCATATAAATTTCAACTTCCAGAACTGAAACCATCTAGATACACACCAGATAAATACACTCATTTTCATAGATTTTTGATTTATTATTACTTTTGTCAGATTAAAGTTATTTCTGTCACCATTGTGGGTTTTTCTGTCATTAAACGAGGGGTACCATCAATTTTGACCACGTGTGTATGTACTATATGCAACTATTAAGTGATATGCCAATTTCTGGATTATGTTTACAAAACTGGACAAAGTGCATCTAAAAAGTTATTTTACTTACTGATAATAAATATACTTAATTACATCATTTATAGTTGATATAATGAAGTTCATTTATCATCAATTTACAAAAAAATAACAATGTAATGGTGAAACAACAACATCACTGCTGGCTGTAATTGAAATATGGCTCAATTTTTCTCCTTACGTTATTTGCTGACAGATATTTTAGATTCATATTAGTTAAGATGCTCCTGGCATTTCAACTCCTACAGAAATCAATTTACATAATTGCAAAACATTTTAACAACACATTGCAGAGATCTTCTGGCAACAATAAGTTATGGAAATGATTATATATGAGCAGAGGATTAAGACAGACATGGAAAGGATTAAGCTATTTTGCTACAGTTTTTCTTACCTTTTACTTACAAATAGAGTTGAGCAAAACAGGTCGTTCATTTTCAAAAGTCGCCGATTTTCGCCAAAGTCGGGTTTCATGAAACGAAACCCGACCATGGAGTGAGTTCGGTCACGTGTTCGGCGACCATTTTGCTGGAGTCGGTTTTCCCCTACACTTTAAGTGCCTTTTCTCAACCAATGAGCAAGGACGCAGGCTGTGGGCAACGGGATGACATAGCCAGTGGCCAGCACCATCTTAGAGAAGGGCATTGCAGCGATTGGCTGGCTTTCAGTGGCATCACAGTGCATATAAAATCCCTCAGCGCCGACTGCCATTTTACATCTGCCGAACTCAGTGTAGGGGAAGGTTGCTGGTGGTGCGTCTGAGCAGGGAGAGCGTTAGGCAGGGCCTAAAAAAAAAAAAATTACTTTTTGCTGATAGCGATTAGCTGTACAGTGACTGTGCAGTGAGAGGGGAGGATTTTGCTGTGTGCAGCAAAGCTGGTTCTTAGGCCCTGTGCACACGTTGCGTTTTTAGATGCGTTTCCGCTGCGTTTTTCAATGTGCATCCAACCCGCAGCACAGTGCACATGCAATGTAATCCAATGGGAACCGCAGGTCTGCTGTGCACATGCTGCGGTAAAAAAACGTGCGGTTTCGCCGCGCTTTATTTTCCGCAGCATGTCAATTCTTTGTGCGGAACTGCAGCGTTTCTGCGCCCATTGACTTGCATTGAGTCGGGCACTTCCGCAGCAAAACCGCAGGTCTAAAAAAGATCTGCGCTTTTGCTGCAGGCGAAACCGCTGCAGTTCGGGAGGAGGGAAGTGTGTGGGCGGTGCGTGGGCGTGTATAGTGTGCGGCGCTATGTGTGTGGGGGTGCGTGGGCGTGTATAGTGTGCGGCGCTATGTGTGTGGGCGGTGCGTGGGCGTTTATAGTGTGCAGCGCTATGTGTGTGGGCGGTGCGTGGGCGTGTATAGTGTGCGGCGCTATGTGTGTGGGCGGTGATTGTGTGCCGGTGTCTTCGTGATCGGTATATGTGCGGCGGTGTGCGGGCCTGTAATGCGGGATCGGTGTATATGAGGCGGTGTGCGGGCCTGTGTATGTGCGGCGGTGTGTGGGGCTGTGTGTGTGTCTCCGTGTATGCAGGTATTGTCGGATGCCACTACAAGTTCCATCCGGCTATGCCTGCTACAGTGACTGACACATTAGCCAATGATGGGACAGTAGTAGTCCCATCATCCGGCTAATGTGCTGAATGTAAAAAAAAAAAACACATACAGTCATGGCCAAAAGTTTTGAGAATGACACAAATATTATATTTTCACATGATCTGCTGCCCTCTGGTTTTTATGTGTGTTTGACATATGTTTTTATCACAGACAGAAATATAATTGCAAACATATGAGTAACAAAAGCTTATATTGACAGTTAGAATGAGTTAATGCAGCAAGTCAATATTTGCAATGTTGACCCTTTTTCTTCAGGACCTCTGCAATTCTCCCTGGCATGCTCTCAATCAACTTCTGGACCAAATCCTGACTGATAGCAGTCCATTCTTGCACAATCAATGCTTTCATTTTGTCAGAATTTTTAGGTTTTTGTTTGTCCACCCGTCTCTTGCTGATTGACCACAAGTTCTCAATGGGATTAAGATCTGGGGAGTTTCCAGGCCATGGACCCAAAATCTCTATGTCTTGTTCCCTGAGCCATTTAGTTATCACCTTTGCTTTATGGCAAGGTGCTCCATCATGCTGGAAAAGGCATTGTTGATCGCCAAACTGCTCTTGGAGGGTTGGGAGAAGTTGCTCTTGGAGGACATTCTGGTACCATTCTTTATTCATGGCTGTGTTTTTAAGCAAGACTGTGAGAGAGCCGATTCCCTTGGCTGAGAAGCAACCCACACATGAATGGTTTCAGGATGCTTAACAGTTGGCATGAGACAAGACTGGTGGTAGCGCTCACCTTGTCTTCTCCGAAGGCGTTTTCCTGATGTCACAAATAGTGTTCAGCGATACTGCTCGATATCTAAAAATATCGGATCGGAATGGTATCGCCGATATCACTAAATATTGGCGATATCCGATTCCGATACCGGAAGTCCATGTAAGTCTATGGGAACAAAATATCGCAACTAAAAAAACCCTTTCTTTCGTTGTAAACACAAAATATACACACATAGAATACATATATATATTTATATATATATATACATGTCATTGTGACATATATATATATATATATACATATATGTATAGTTTATACACTTCTACATAGTAAAATAGCCTCTGATTCAATTGCCGGGTAAAGCCGGCTTCTGTGAAAAGACAGAAGCACCCGACATGAAATGACACTTGTTGTACATAGGGTTAACCATGTCTTTTCATGTCGTTTGCTATCTGACTTGCACAAACAATTACATCAGTCTATGTGTGCAAAATTTCACACCTGTAGGGGTTAATTAAAGGTGTAAATTCGTTGTAAAAAAAACGGACTTTTTTGCTACGAATTTACACCTTTAATTAACCCCTACAGGTGTGAAATTTTGCACACATAGACTGATGTAATTGTTTGTGCAAATCAGATAGCAAACGACATGAAAAGACATGGTTAACCCTATGTACACCAAGTGTCATTTCATGTCGGGTTCTGCATTTTCACAAAAGCCGGCAATTGAATTAGCGGCTATTATACTATGTAGAAGTGTATGAACTATAAATATAAATATATATATATGTGTCACAAATTCAATGACATGTGTATATATATATATATATATATATATATATATATATGAGGTGTAAAATTGTTTAAAAAAAATGCGTGGGCTCCCGCCCTATTTTCGCAACCAGACAGACAAAGCCAGCGAATGGGGGCAGATAATAATAGCCCAGAGAGGGACCATTATTTTTGGCCCCCCCCTGGCTACTAACATCTGCCCCCAGACACCCCAGAAAAGACAAATCTATAATTAGATTCGCCCTTTCTGGCACTTTGCCCGTCTATTCCCATTGCCCTGTAGCGGTGGCGAATGGGTTAATATGGGGTTAAAGCCACCTTGCAATTGAAAGGTGACCTTAAGCCAGGTTAATAATTGAGAGCTGTCAATTAGACAACTATCAATTATTAATCCTATTGCATGAAATAAAAATAAAACACACACACTTTAATTAAAAATCATTTTAATAAATAAAGACACATGTTTTTGACCATCTTTTATTTGACTGCAAAAACCATTTCCTGTAATAAAAATAAAATAAAAAAGCAAAATTATTCTTACCTATCCCATGCACAGTCAGGTCCCATGGTGTAATCCTTCAGAAAGGGTTAATGTTTACTGCAGGGACCGCAGCTAATGCTGCAGCCTCACAGTAAACCCCCAAATGAATGGTTCCCCTCCTGGCTGACAGGAGAGGAAGTGGAAAGCTTAATTGATTGCTTTCCACTTTCACTTCAGGTCAGCCAGGGACACAATCAGTGACGTCAGAGGGAACTGATTAACAAAAATAGGGGTTCCCTTCGAATAAAAAATGGCGTCGGGTCCCCCCTATTTTTGTTAACCAGCCTGATGAAGCAGACTGCTGAGCAGTGGCGTACCGTGAATGAAGCAGATCAAGCAGCTGCTATGGGGCCCGGACAGGTGAGGGGGCCCTCGACGGTCGGGTAGCTGTGCTGACGCAGTACTACCAGGGGGTCGGCGGGGGAGGGCAGGCTCTTCTATATACTCACCCCTCCTGGTGCGGTCTCTGCAGCCCCTGCTCTTCTCCCACGGTCTCCGACGCCTGTGTTCAGCGGTCAGGTGGTACCGCTCATTACAGTCATGAATACGCACATATTCATGACTTTAATGAGCTGTCCCGCGTGACCGCTGAACACTGGCGGCGGAGACCGTGGGAGAAGAGCAGGGGCTGCACAGACCGCGCCGGCGGAAGGGTGAGTATAAGGGATATTTACCTGTCCCGTTCCACCGTTGCTCGCGTCCTCTTGCTGCAATGTTCAGGTCAGAGGGCGCGATGACGTCGTTAGTGCGCGCCGCGCCCTCTGCCTGATCATTCACTGCTGGAGGACCCCGAAGACAGCGGCACTCAGCAGTGGAGAGAGGACAGGTAAATATCTCAGGTGCCGGGGCCCTGAGCGAGCGGTGACATCAGCACCTGGTGTCACCCCCAGCTCAGGACACCGGCACCTGGCCCCCAGCGACGAAAGGTGAGTATGTCTTTTTTTTTTTTTTTGGTTGCAGCAGCTGCGGCAGCATAAGGGCCTATACTATGGAGCATCTATGGGGGCACAATCTATGGGGGCATAATACATTTTTTTGTTTAATGTGTCCCCTCACTGTGCTGGCACTTTACATTTACAATGGCTCTGGGTTTTTTTTTTTGGGGGGGCCCATTCAGACTTTTGCTATGGGGCCCCATGATTTCTATGTACGCCCCTGCTGCTGAGGCATGGTATTTAAGGCTGTTAAGGAGCCAATATCCATGGACCTTGCCAGCCTGATAATACCAGGCCACAGCAGTCTGCATATCTTGGCTGATTAACAAAAATAGGGATCCCCTCGAAAAAAATTGGCGTGGGGTCCCCCCTATTCTTGTTAACCAGCCAGATGAAGCAGACCGCTGAGGCCTGGATTTTCACTCTGTTAAGGAGCCAAGATCCATGGACCTTGCCAGCCTGATAATACCAGGCCACAGCAGTCTGCATATCTTGGCTGATTAACAAAAATAGGGGATCCCCTCGAAAAAAATTGGCGTGGGGTCCCCCCTATTTTTGTTAACCAGCCAGATGAAGCAGACCGCTGAGGCCTGGATTTTCAGGCTGTTAAGGAGCCAAGATCCATGGACCTTGCCAGCCAGATAATAACAGGCCACAGCAGTCTGCATATCTTGGCTGATTAACAAAAATAGGGGATCCCCTCGAAAAAAATTGGCGTGGGGTCCCCCCTATTTTTGTTAACCAGCCAGATGAAGCAGACCGCTGAGGCCTGGTTTTTCAGGCTGGTAAGGATCCAATATCCATGGACCTTGCAAGCCTGATAATACCAGGCCACAGCAGTCTGCTTAGCTTGGCTGGTTAACAAAAATAGGGGATCCCCTCGAAAAAAAAACGGCGTAGGGGTCCCCCTATTTTTGTTAACCAGCCAAGTAAAATGCAGACTGCTGCGGCCTGGTATTAAAAGACTGTCAAGGCCCATGGATTTTGGCCCTCAACAGCCTGATAATACCAGGCTACAGCAGCCCCACATTTGGCGCATCAAAAGATGTGCCAATTGTGGCACTTTACCCGGCTCTTCCCACTGCCCTGTAGCGGTGGCAAGTGGGGTAATAAGGGGTTAATGTCACCGTTGATTGCACGGTGACAATAAGCCCGGTTAATAATGGATAGGCGTCAATAAGACACCGATCCATTATTAATCCCAAAGTTTTTAAATGTATAAAAAAAAGACAAAGCAAGAAAAAAGTCTTTTAATGAAATAAAAGAGACAACAGTTTTCATTTCTTTTATTATACACTCATTCCTGCGACGCCATCGATCTCCTGTAAAAAAAGGAAAAAAACAAACCAACAGTATACCACCTGTCCGACGCAGTCCATAGTAACGACTGTCCCACGACGATCCAGCTCTGCTACATCGCAATGACAGGCAGAGCCTGTCATCGCGACGCAGCACAGCTGATTACCTGCTTCCCCGGCGGTGACGTCATCGGACTGACTGCTTTACGGCCGGGATTACCCAGCAGTCACTGCAGTTATCGCGAGAAACTGCATGTGACCGCCGGGGAAAGATGATGGCGGCCATCAAGCAGTCCAGGCCGTGACCGCCGGAGATCTTCTGCCAGGTAAGTGCCGCTGACTCCTGACAGACCCGACCGACGGACACTGACAGTGACAGTGACAATTCCAATTCCGGTATCCGATAAGACGACAATATCGGAACTCGGAATCGAAAGCCCGATACAGCTAATATCGGCCGATACCCGTTATTTGCAGTATCGTATCGCTCAACACTAGTCACAAACAATCGAAAAGGGGATTCATCAGAGAAAATAACTTTACCCCAGTCCTCAGCAGTCCACTGCCTGTACCTTTAGCAGAATATCAGTCTGTCCATGATGTTTTTTCTGGAGAGAAGTGGCTTCTTTGCTGCCCTCCTTGAGACCAGGCCTTGCTCCAAGAGTCTCTGCCTCACAGTGCGTGCAGATGCACTCACACCTGCCTGCTGCCATTCCTGAGCAAGCTCTGCACTGCTGGTAGCCCGATCCCGCAGCTGAAACACTTTTAAGAGACGGTCCTGGCGCTTGCTGGTCTTTCTTGGGCGCCCTGGAGCCTTTTTGGCAACAATGGAACCTCTCTCCTTGAAGTTCTTGATGATGCGATAGATTGTTGACTGAGGTGCAATCTTTCTAGCTGCGATACTCTTCCCTGTTAGACCATTTTTGTGCATTGCAATGATGACTGCACGTGTTTCTTTAGAGATAACCATGGTTAACAGAAGAGAAACAATGATGCCAAGCAGCAGCCTCCTTTTAAAGTGTCCAGTGGTGTCATTCTTACTTAATCATGACAGATTGATCTCCAGCCATGTCCTCATCAACACCCACACCTGTGTTAATGGAGCAATCACTGAAAATAGGTTAGCTGGTCCTTTTAAGGCAGGGCTGCAATGATGTTGAAATGTGTTTTGGGGAATAAAGTTCATTTTCTAGCCAAATATTGACTTTGCAAGTAATTGCTGTTAAGCTGATCACTCTTTATAACATTCTGGAGTATATGCAAATTGCCATTAGAAAAAGTGAAGCAGTAGACTTTGTAAAAATTAATATTTGTGTCATTCTCAAAACTTTTGGCCATGACTGTACATTACATACAGAACATATAACATACACATGACACACAGAACATAGAGCACATACTCACCTAATCCCCGACACCATCGATCTGTGTACCGCTCTGCCGCCGGGAGAGAATGACGTCACTACAGTTCATTCTCTCACGACAATGCTGGGTGAGAAAATTCCCACGCAGCATTGCCATAAAGTGAGAGGACGAACTCAGTGATGCACTGTAGGAGCCATTGTCTCCTGTCAGTGCATTACTGGGAGGCCCTACAGAGCAGTGGCATCACCTGATGTCACTGTTCTATAGGGGAGACCGTCGTGGGACACTCATTATTAATTGGACTGCGTCGGACAGGGAGTATACAGTTGTTTTATTTTTTTACGTTTTACTACAGGAGATCGAGGGCGTCGCTTGGATCTGAGCGTATAATAAAGATATGAAAACCGTGTTGTGTTTTATTTCATTAAAATAATTTATTCTTATGCGTGTGTTGTTGTTTTTAACCCTTTATTAATATAAGATTAATAATGGATAGGCGTCTTATTGACGCCTCTCTATTATTAATCGGGCTTAATATCACCTTACAATAGCAAGGTGATATTAACCCCTTATTACCCCATATCCCACCGCTACAGGGCAGTGGGAAGAGAGGGGCTAAGTGCCGGAATTGGCGCATCATACAGATGCGCCAATTCTGGGGCGGCTGGGTGCTGGTATTTTTAGCCAGGGGGGGGCGCCAATATCCATGGCCCCTTCCTAGGCTATGAATATCAGCCCGCAGCTGTCTGCCTAGCCTGTCTGGTTATAAATTATAGGGGGACCCCACATCATTTTTTTGCCTATTTTAATAGCCAGTGAAGGCTAGCTGCGGGTTGATATTCATAGCCTGGGAAGATCCATGGGTATTAACCCCTTCCCAGGCTAGAAATATTGGCCCGGCTGTCGGCTTTCCCC
>JARQOD010000001.1:163313253-163424210 GCA_033576555.1 Oophaga sylvatica | reverse complement strand
AAACAATCGAAAAGGGGATTCATCAGAGAAATAACTTTACCCCAGTCCTCAGCAGTCCACTGCCTGTACCTTTAGCAGAATATCAGTCTGTCCATGATGTTTTTTCTGGAGAGAAGTGGCTTCTTTGCTGCCCTCCTTGAGACCAGGCCTTGCTCCAAGAGTCTCTGCCTCACAGTGCGTGCAGATGCACTCACACCTGCCTGCTGCCATTCCTGAGCAAGCTCTGCACTGCTGGTAGCCCGATCCCGCAGCTGAAACACTTTTAAGAGACGGTCCTGGCGCTTGCTGGTCTTTCTTGGGCGCCCTGGAGCCTTTTTGGCAACAATGGAACCTCTCTCCTTGAAGTTCTTGATGATGCGATAGATTGTTGACTGAGGTGCAATCTTTCTAGCTGCGATACTCTTCCCTGTTAGACCATTTTTGTGCATTGCAATGATGACTGCACGTGTTTCTTTAGAGATAACCATGGTTAACAGAAGAGAAACAATGATGCCAAGCAGCAGCCTCCTTTTAAAGTGTCCAGTGGTGTCATTCTTACTTAATCATGACAGATTGATCTCCAGCCATGTCCTCATCAACACCCACACCTGTGTTAATGGAGCAATCACTGAAAATAGGTTAGCTGGTCCTTTTAAGGCAGGGCTGCAATGATGTTGAAATGTGTTTTGGGGAATAAAGTTCATTTTCTAGCCAAATATTGACTTTGCAAGTAATTGCTGTTAAGCTGATCACTCTTTATAACATTCTGGAGTATATGCAAATTGCCATTAGAAAAAGTGAAGCAGTAGACTTTGTAAAAATTAATATTTGTGTCATTCTCAAAACTTTTGGCCATGACTGTACATTACATACAGAACATATAACATACACATGACACACAGAACATAGAGCACATACTCACCTAATCCCCGACACCATCGATCTGTGTACCGCTCTGCCGCCGGGAGAGAATGACGTCACTACAGTTCATTCTCTCACGACAATGCTGGGTGAGAAAATTCCCACGCAGCATTGCCATAAAGTGAGAGGACGAACTCAGTGATGCACTGTAGGAGCCATTGTCTCCTGTCAGTGCATTACTGGGAGGCCCTACAGAGCAGTGGCATCACCTGATGTCACTGTTCTATAGGGGAGACCGTCGTGGGACACTCATTATTAATTGGACTGCGTCGGACAGGGAGTATACAGTTGTTTTATTTTTTTACGTTTTACTACAGGAGATCGAGGGCGTCGCTTGGATCTGAGCGTATAATAAAGATATGAAAACCGTGTTGTGTTTTATTTCATTAAAATAATTTATTCTTATGCGTGTGTTGTTGTTTTTAACCCTTTATTAATATAAGATTAATAATGGATAGGCGTCTTATTGACGCCTCTCTATTATTAATCGGGCTTAATATCACCTTACAATAGCAAGGTGATATTAACCCCTTATTACCCCATATCCCACCGCTACAGGGCAGTGGGAAGAGAGGGGCTAAGTGCCGGAATTGGCGCATCATACAGATGCGCCAATTCTGGGGCGGCTGGGTGCTGGTATTTTTAGCCAGGGGGGGGCGCCAATATCCATGGCCCCTTCCTAGGCTATGAATATCAGCCCGCAGCTGTCTGCCTAGCCTGTCTGGTTATAAATTATAGGGGGACCCCACATCATTTTTTTGCCTATTTTAATAGCCAGTGAAGGCTAGCTGCGGGTTGATATTCATAGCCTGGGAAGATCCATGGGTATTAACCCCTTCCCAGGCTAGAAATATTGGCCCCGGCTGTCGGCTTTCCCCCTCTGGCACAGAAAATTGCGCGGGAGCCCACGCCATTTTTTTCCTATTTTTTTTTTTTATTAACTATATTGCATTAAGATTTTGTGTGTGTGTACGCGTGTGTCTTTAACTATTTATGTACCATTTTATCTATCATCTATCTACCTATATATCTTTCTATCTATTTATCTATCTATATTTCTAACTATCTGTTATCCATCTATCTACACTGTGTTCCAAATTATTATGCAAATAATATTTTCTCAGATTTTCCCAAATTACCTCTATGAATTGCAGTCATTGTAATTTTCCAGTCAAATAACTATGAGTACAATTTAAAGGTTTTTGTACAAACTGCCTATGATAACAGTATATTTTTTAAAAAATAAAACACTCAAACTGCAGTCAAAATGCATGTTCCAAATTATTATGCACAGCAGAGTTTTCAACCTTTTCATTTTAATAAAGAACAAAAAATAGTCATTTTTGAAATTATAAGCATTAGCAGGTTATTACAAACTGAAATCAAACAGTTTTCAACTCAAAAATTTATTCTAGGTGATGTTACATTTGCACATAGGACCCCTTGTTCGAAAGGAGCTTCTGAACTCTCTCATCCATTGAATTTGTCAGGTTTTGGATGGTTTCTGCTTCAATTGTTTTGCATGAGGACAGAATACCCTCCCAGAGCTGTTGCTTATATGTGAACTGTCTCCCGCCATCATAGACACTCCTTTTGATGATGCTCCAGAGGTTATCAATGGGGTTGAGGTCAGGGGAGCATGGGGGCCACACCATAAGTTTGTCCCCCTTTTATGCCCATTGCAGCCAGAGATGCAGATGTGTTATGTGCAGCATGAGATGGCGCATTATCATGCATGAAAATGATCTTGCTGCGGAATGCAGGGTTCTTCTTCTTGAACCATGGCAGGAAGTGCTGTTTGAGAAACTCAACATACACTATGGAGTTCATATTTACCCCTTCAGGGATCCTAAAGGGGCCGACAAGCTCTCTCCCCATGATTCCAGCCCAAAACATTACTCCACCTCCTCCTTGTTGGCGCCGTAGCCGTGTTTGCATGGGGTGTCCATCAACCAGCCATCCTCCACTCCATCCATCTGGACCATCGAGCGTTGCACCGCACTCATCGGTGCAGAAAACAGTTTTGAAGGCAGTCTTCATGTATTGTTTGGCCCACTGGAGCCGTTTCTGCTTGTGTGCAGTGGATAGAGAAGGTCGACAGGATGGCTTACGCACAGCTGCAAACCTCTGAAGGACCCTGCATCTTGTTGTTCGGGGGACGTTGGAGGCACCAGCAGCTTCAAAAACTTGTCTGCTGCTATGACAAGGCTTTTTTGCTGCTGCTTTTAACCTGACGTAATTGCCTGTAGGAAAGAGTCCTCAATTTTCCCTTATCAGCACGCACACGTGTGTACTGTGAACCAGCTACATACTTCTTGATTGTGCGATAATCACGATGAAGTGTCTTGGCAATGTTGATTGTAGTCATGCCTTGACCTAAACACTCCACAATTTGTTGCTTCTCAGCAGCCGACACATCCTTTTTCTGTCCCATTTTGGCAGAAAATGTAGGCTGCTTAATAATGTGGGACAGCCTTCTTAAGTAGTCTTGCCTTTCATTGGACACACCTGCCAAACAAATTAGCACAGGTGTCTGCAATTGCTTACAGTGATATAAAGAGCCCTGACACACATCACCATCAATGAGTTTAACTGACAAACAAAAAAAATCTTACCTTATCACTCCTAAACAATTTTTGCATAATAATTTGGAACGCAGTGTATGTATTTTCTATCTATCTATCTAACTACTGATATCTATTATCTATCTATCTCTATCTGTGTGTGTGTAATGGAGCGTGGGTTGGACAAATGTAAAAGAGGAGGTTGGACAAGAAATGACATCACAAATCTTTTTTTTTTGTTAAACAACATATCTTTAATTAGCTGTCAAAAACGCATACAAAAACGCATGAGAAAAAGCATGAAAAACCGCGTCAAAACCGCGTCAAAAAAGGACATGCGTTTTCTGCCAAGAGGTGCGGATTCGGCGCAGAAATATCCGCAGGCAAATCCGCAACGTGTGCACAGGCCCTTAGGCTGCCTGCCTGCAAGTGACGCTGTAGAAATTGCTTGTGTGGAGCATCAGATTTGATTAGTAGGCTGCCTGACTGTGATAAGGGGGCAATTTATTCCCCATTGACTTGCATTGGGGTCGGATTTTCGACTCCGATCCGACCATTGCCGTTAGTCGGCCTACTTCGTTCGACTCGACTTTTGATAAAGTCGGGTTTCACGAAACTCGACTCGACCAGAAAAAAGGCAAAGTCGCTCATCTCTACTTACAAATATTTGTTGTCTTACTCGCTGAGCCACAAAATGTACATATTTGGGCTATATGAGCTTTATTAAAGGGGTTTTCCAGATTTTTCTGTTCTTAATCTACTTGTGCTACTCGAAAAGAACAAACTCAGCAGTTACTTTTCCTCCCCTGAGTCATGATTCCTCCTATCTGATTTTTATTGGTTCAATAATATATTCTCATACCTCCCCTTGGTGAGCACATATGGGGACCACCGTTCAAAATACAGCCTTGTTATTTTACCACTTCTAATTTCTTCATAGCTTGAAAAGGAGCTGAATTATTGCATCGTGTTTTCTACATTGATGGACAATGTGGAATAGTTTGCCTGGGATGTGTTCTAGTCCATTTTGATCATCAAAGAGTGGTAATGTATTTGGCTTCTGTTTTCTAAATAGCAGTACGGAGGCAAGTGCTTTGTCTTAGCTCTTAGCACATGTTTATAAAAGCAATTTTCAGCTATACAAGTTTTCAAAATGCCAACCAATAAAATCAGATATTATGCTTGTTTAATGTTAGCCTAAAAAAGATGATCTGCTAGACTTCATGGCTTTTAGGGGTTTATTTTGGAAAGCACTAAAACTGCATTGCTGAAAAGGAAAATTATAGCGTAAAAGGCTAATAAGAGCATACAAAGGATGTGGATTGCAAAGATTTTAAGTGGAATATAAATATATACCCTGCTCAAAAAAAATAAAGGGAACACTCAAACAACAGAAAATAACTCCATGTAAATCAAACTTCTCTGAAATCAAACTGTCCACTTAGGAAGCAACACTGATTGACAATCAATTTCACATGCTGTTGTGCAAATGGAATAGACAACAGATGGAAATTATTGGCAATTATCAAGACACACTCAATAAAGGAGTAGTTCTGCAGGTGGGGACCACAGACCACATCTCAGTACCAATGCTTTCTGGCTGATGTTTTGGTCAATTTTGAATGTTGTTTGTGCTTTCACACTCGTGGTAGCATGGGACGGACTCTACAACCCACACAAGTTGCTCAGGTAGTCTAGTTCATCCAGGATGGCACATCAATGCAAGCTGTGGCAAGAAGGTTTGCTGTGTCGGTCAGCGTAGTGTCCAGAGGCTGGAGGCGCTACCAGGAAACAGGCCAGTACACCAGGAGATGTGGAGGGGGCCGTAGGAGGGCAATAACCAAGCAGCAGGACCGCTACCTCCGCCTTTTTGCAAGGGGGAACAGGAGAAGCACCTCCAGAGTGTTAGAACCCTCTTGTTAGGTTTTGTTTCAGTTTGCTGGTCACATGACCTTTTTTCCCTATTTAGTCTGGCTCCGCCCTTCTGGCTTTGCTGGACTTCATTGTATTACCTACTCTTAAGCTAGCCGGGTGCTTAGGTGCCTTACTCAGTCAGTTTTGCTTGATCTTAGGATCTCTAAGTATTTTGTGTTCTGTTTTATTTCTTCCCTGCTACAATTTCTGTTAGGAGGTGTCCACCTTTTCTCCCAGTCCCTAGATCTTGTAGGGATTCCTTCCTCGCAACTATAGGTCTTCGTTCAGACTAGCTGAGGACTTTAGCGGGTCTGGTCGAAGGATCAGGTTCCCCGTTACATCATAGGGATCCAGCTTAGTTCTATTGTAGGGACAGAATTCCTATCTTTCCTTAGTGCTTGTAGCAGATCATAACACAGAGCCCTGCAAAATGACCTCCAGCAGGCCACAAATGTGCATGTGTCTGCACAGACGGTTAGAAAAGCAGTCCGATGACGTCACCGCCGGGGAAGCAGGTAATCAGCTGTGCTGCGCCGGGATGACAGGCTCTGCCTGTCATTGCGATGTAGCAGAGCTGGATCGTCGTGGGACAGTCGTTACTATGGACTGCGTCGGACAGGTGGTATACTGTTTTGTTTTTTTTTTTTTTTACAGGAGATCGATGGCGTCGCAGGAATGAGAGTATAATAAAAGAAATGAAAACTGTGTTGTCTCTTTTATTTCATTAAAAGACTTTTTTCTTGCTTTGTCTTTTTTTTATACATTTAAAAACTTTGGGATTAATAATGGATCGGTGTCTTATTGACGCCTATCCATTATTAACCGGGCTTATTGTCACCGTGCAATCAACGGTGACATTAACCCCTTATTACCCCACTTGCCACCGCTACAGGGCAGTGGGAAGAGCCGGGTAAAGTGCCACAATTGGCACATCTTTTGATGCGCCAAATGTGGGGCTGCTGTAGCCTGGTATTATCAGGCTGTTGAGGGCCAAAATCCATGGGCCTTGACAGTCTTTTAATACCAGGCCGCAGCAGTCTGCATTTTACTTGGCTGGTTAACAAAAATAGGGGGACCCCTACGCCGTTTTTTTTTCGAGGGGATCCCCTATTTTTGTTAACCAGCCAAGCTAAGCAGACTGCTGTGGCCTGGTATTATCAGGCTTGCAAGGTCCATGGATATTGGATCCTTACCAGCCTGAAAAACCAGGCCTCAGCGGTCTGCTTCATCTGGCTGGTTAACAAAAATAGGGGGGACCCCACGCCAATTTTTTTCGAGGGGATCCCCTATTTTTGTTAATCAGCCAAGCTAAGCAGACTGCTGTGGCCTGGTATTATCAGGCTTGCAAGGTCCATGGATCTTGGCTCATTACCAGCCTGAAAAACCAGGCCTCAGCAGTCTGCTTCATCTGGCTGGTTAACAAAAATAGGGGGGACCCCACACCAATTTTTTTTCGAGGGGATCCCCTATTTTTGTTAACCAGCAAAGATAAGCAGACTGCTGTGGACTGGTATTATCAGGCTGGCAAGCAGGGTCGGACTGAGGCACCGGGACACCGGAGAAACCTACGGTGGGCCCCAGCTCCTGCGTGGTGGGCCCTGATTTGAAAGGATAGGTCGCGGGGCAGAGGGGGCGGTGGCCCCGGGGCCCGCGCTCTGAGGGGGCCCACCCGTAGCTACGATACAGTTACATTCTGTGGCAGAGCAGGGAGAATCGGTCTCCCTGCTCTGCCGCCCGGAAGCTATGGGGCCTGAACAGGCGTTGGGGGGGCCCGGTGCCAGCAGTGGGCCCCCCACCCATCATCGGAGGGTCAGCTGTATCGGCATCCAGCCGATAAAGCTGACCGCATAGAGAGAGAAGGAGCGAGCGCTCCTTCTCTCCCATAATCCCCCTCAGCGTATGACAGCGGGCGCAATAACATCACCTGCCGGCGCCCGCTGTCAGACGCTGAGAGGGAGAACAGTGAGCAGCACAGGAGCCGGGAGGTGAGTATTTTTTTTATTTTTTTTTTAATGGGGGTGCAGTCGAGTCCTGGCTGGAGAAGTCGTCATGTCGGTGTGGGCCAGATGGAAAAGACATGAAAAGTGAACAATTCCATTAGAAAGAACATCAGCGGTAAGTCATTATCTGTACCTGTGCTGTAATCTATATGTTCTGTAGGACTAGTATTATTTAACACAGACCATATGGCGGTAATATCAATATTGGTCTTTTTATATATAGATTATTTTGGCCAACAGCGCGGTCATTTGCTGAGGTTCTCTGATGATGGGCCCACTCAGAAGTTTTGCCCCCACTAAACCAAAACCCTAGCTACGCCTATGGCTCTCTCTCTAGTCTTTCTTTCTCGCTCTCTGTTCTTTTTTCTCTCTGTTCTTTCTTTCTCTCTTTTCTTTCTTTCCTCTCTTTCTTTCTCTGTTCCTTCTCTCTCGCTGCTCTTTCTTTCTTTTCCTCAGTACCAGCCACTGTGCCCTCATTACCAGTCAGTGTGATCAGCAGTGCTAAATGGTTACGCTTGGGGCGAGGATATGGGTGTGATTAGCTGTGAAATGGGTGTTGTCGGGGCGTGGGCTAAAATTTTCAGCGGCGCGCAACACGCGCCGCAGCCTTTAATCCTCTTTCCTGTTTTCCAAATTTGGGAGGTATGCTGTATGACCTCCCTACAACTTCTGGCCATGCTCCTGATGAGCGCGACGGATGGTCTCGTGAGGGATCTCCTCCCACACCTGGACTAAAGCATCCACCAACTTCTGGACAGTCTGTGGTGCAACGTGGCATGGCCTAAAATTTTCTGCAGCATGCACAGCGTGCCACAGCCTTTGTCCCTCTTTCCCTTATTCAAAGGTTGGGAAGTATGATGGTGGGCCCCAAGAATATATTTTCTCTGGTGGGCCCAAGGTACTCCAGTACGACGCTGCTGGCAAGGTCCATGTATGTTGGCTCCTTAACAGCCTTAAATACCATGCCTCAGCAGCAGGGGCGTACATATAAATCATGGGGCCCCATAGCAAAAGTCTGAATGTTCCCCACCCCCCCAAAAAAAAAACCCAGAGGTATTGTAAATGTAAAGTGCCAGCACAGTGAGGGAAGTTGAGTCGCACAGAGACAGGGGTTTTGGGGGTACTCGGCACCGATCACGTCGACTTCTATGGGGGATGTCACGAGTAGCACAGCTCGGTCCGTGACCTGGGCGATCACTGGAATGTGGGATATTTCCAGGGGATGATAGAATGTTCGTGTAGTTTGTCGTGACGCCACCTGTAGTACCTGGTCAGGGTGGCCAGCGCTGCTGTGCAGGTCCTCTGGAAGGGATGGAGTAGTGCAGGTAGGTGATAAGTCTTCTACAGGTAAGACGGTATCCTTCCAGGGCAGATAGATGTGAGATAGAG
Source organism: Oophaga sylvatica (assembly GCA_033576555.1). Classification (NCBI taxonomy): domain Eukaryota; kingdom Metazoa; phylum Chordata; class Amphibia; order Anura; family Dendrobatidae; genus Oophaga; species Oophaga sylvatica. The sequence continues at coordinate 163,415,443 of JARQOD010000001.1, read as the reverse complement.
CAATGGTGCAGAGTGATGTAGCAGAGTGGACTATGCGACGTAGTAAGAAAGCAGGAAACACTTCAAGTTAAACGTTGCATAATAAAATTTTTAATAATAACATTACAAAAGTGCAAATAGCATTACTGCCGAAGTTCGTTGAGACTTCTTATGACTACCCCCACCGGGGTAACTCCACAGTGTCCTTTACTTGTGCTTGAGGAGGACCCGCTCCAAACCTCCAACTGTGGTCTTGGGTGGGCTGCAAGACTTTCCTTGAGCAGACCTCACTTTCGGCCACACCAAACGGGTTTTTAGTTTCTGAGGTAGTTGAAAATAGTGCACAGTTAAGTTTTTTGTAAAACCAAGATGGAGCACCGAAGTGCCAACTATTTACAGAAAAGTTTGTGAGCCAGTACAGTTCATGGCTTCAAAGTTCAACATTTTGATTACATTGAAACACCATTACCCAACCTGGGTATATAAAGGCAACAATAAACTTGTTCTTCTGAACATTCACCCGTCCGGGTACATCAAACCATTACCCAACCTGGGTATATTAAGGCAACAATAAACTTCTTTTTATGAACATTCACCCGTCCGGGTACATCAATAATTTAACGATTTACATACAGAGACCCTGTCCGGGTTATTTAGACTTCTTTGGCTGGCCTCTTACAGGTACCACCTGGTACTCTTCTGGATCTTGCCAAACATCCGTGACAGGAGGGTCCACCCAGACCTGATGACGTCGTGTGGCCTGTACAGTTACGTCGTGACCCGCCATCTGGGTCTGTGTGGCCACCTCTTTCGTCTCCCTCCGGGTCTGGAACCCTATGTCCCGGACTGTACGAACCCCAGGGGGCCTAACAGGCGCCGGGTACGGGCCAGCTATCATTATCATGTCCATAGCTGGGGCTGCTGAGGAGACCACTGAGGGAGGCTGGGGAGATTTACGGCATGGGGTGGGCACTTGTGCAGAGGCCTGGTTGGGGGAGGCTGAAGGCTTGGAGGGTCTGTCAGTTTCCTGACACTCTGGGGAGTAGGGGTCGCACCTGTGAACATTTAGGGCGTACCATCCATTGTAACCCCAGTGTCGGGTGTAAGTCACCAAGTCTCCTGCCAACAGGTCCCTCCCCGGGTGTCCTTCTGGGAGGTGAGCCTCCACGTCCCGCCGGGTTACAAAGACTTCTAAATAAAGTCCAGGCTCCTGGATGAAGCCCCAACCACCTTTTAACTTAAAGTTCCGTACTGCACCCTTACGCCGCGGCTCCCTCACCGTACTTTTATCCTTTCTCATACGTGCCTTCTCTGCCAGGTCCTTCTCCAGGTGACGTTGCCGAAGCTTTTGGGATTCTCGCTGCTCCCTTTGTCGCTCTGCTTCCCGCTCCCGACGTCTCCACTCTTCCTCCTGACGCCGGTTGTAATTCTCCACCAGCAGCTCCATGTCTCCACCATCAAATGCCAGCTTACGATGTCCGGTTTGCGGCAGCTCTCCTGGCGCCCGCCAGTCCTGGCGGCGCTCACCTGTGGCGGAAGCAGCCGGCTCTGGAACAGATGACGGTCGGGGCTCCGGTACAGGCAGGTAGAGCTCTGGTGCCTGCGCGGCCTCCTCCATGAGGACGGGTGTCGCTTCTTCTGCCTCAGCGACGGGGGCAGACAGCGGTATCTGGGGTGCTGGTGCGGCGTTTTCTGCAGGAACGGGTGCCTCCACTGTGATACTGGCAACCGGTTCAGATTGCAAGGGCTTGGATGCCCGCACGGCCTCCTCTACTGGAACGGGTGCCTCCACTGAGATACTGTCAACCGGTTCAGATTGCAAGGGCTGGGATGCCCGCACGGCCTCCTCTACTGGAACGGGTGCCTCCACTGAGATACTGTCAACCGGTTCAGATTGCAAGGGCTGGGATGCCCGCACGGCCTCCTCTACTGGAACGGGTGCCTCACCTTCCGGTACAGACACTTCAGGGGGTAAGAGGGATTGGCGCCGCTCCAAGTGTAGTTTTAGGGCCCGCCAGCTCGCTTCCATCCTGGCGACCTCCTCCCGGTGCCGGGCCAGGTCTCTCAGGGTATCCTCCGCTTCTTCCAGCGTAGGAGGGTTTCCAGGCCGGGTGCCAAACGGTGGCTCCGTGGCGATCGGGTCGCTTCCGTGGGGGGGGGGGCTCTGACTCCTCCATCCCTTCCCACTTCTGCTCACGTCCGTTCGCCATCTCTGCCAAGTCACATGTGTCATTAGCATCAGGAGAGGCGCCATCTTTTGTAGGGAGGCGGGACCTTCGCGTTCGTTTCCGCCCACTGAGGAGGATGAGGAGGCAGAACTCCAGAGCTGTGGGGCACGATCTTACATTGCAGTAACATTTAGAGTGGGCGGACATCGTTTTCGCGCCACGGAGTGAGTGTACGCCCACGAGAGCACGCCCTTATTCTTCACCTGTGCCTCGTGGCGCAGATATGACGGAAAAATGGCAAATACAGTCTATGATGATTTTTGCAATTCTCAAGCAAAAAAACAGTTCAATTAAGGCACACAAGACTCGCTTATAGCGAGCTTCTGAATCCTGTTCGTGACGCCAAAGTTGAGTCGCACAGAGCCACAGGTTTTGGGGTACTCGGCACCAAGCCCGTCGACTTCTATGGGGGATGTGACGGGTAGCACAGCTATGTCCGTGCCCTGGTCGCTCACTGGAATGTGGGATATTTCCAGGGGATGATAGAATGTTTGTGTAGTTTGTCGTGACGCCACCTGTAGTACCTTGTCAGGGTGACCAGCGCTGCTGTGCAGGTCCTCTGGCAGGGATGGTGTAGTGCAGCTAGGTGATAAGTCTTCTACAGGTAAGACGGTATCCTTCCAGGGCAGATAGATGTGAGATAGAGCAATGGTGCAGAGTGATGTAGCAGAGTGGAGTATGCGACGTAGTAAGAAAGCAGGAAAGGAAACAATTCTTACTACAAAGACATGCAGCATAAGGCTGCCTCAACCCCTCCCATCCAACTAGCTACACCCTGTTCTAACCAGCCTGAGCTAGACCATCCCATTGGGTCCGCCTACACTCAGCTGCTGGCATAGTGTACTGTTGAATGCAGTGGTTGGAGTCAATGGGGTGTTTCCTCCTTACCTGAGAGTAAGTTGTCACACCGCTGGGTGCGATGCAACATCTCTGTGGCGACTGGACCCTCGGGTGCTTCTGTCTTTTCACAAATGCCGGCTTTACCCGGCAATTGAATCAGAGGCTATTTTACTATGTAGAAGTGAAGAAACTATAAATATATGTATATATATATGTCACAATGACATGTATATATATATATATATATATATATATATATATATATATGTATTCTATGTGTGTATATTTTGTGTTTACAAGGAAAGAAAGTGTTTTTTTAGTTGCGATATTTTGTTCCCATAGACTTACATGGGACTTCCGGTATCGGAATCGGATATCGCCGATATTTAGTGATATCGGCGATACCATTCCGATCCGATATTTTTGGATATCGGAAAGTATCGCTCAACTCTACTCATTACTAGTGCCAACACTTTCAGCCATTACTATATACTGTATACAGTATATACAGAGTGGACCATTTATATGGATACACCTAAATAAAATTTGAATGGTTGGTGATATCAACTTCCTGTTTGTGGCACATTAGTATATGGGAGGGGTAAAACTTTTCAAGATAGGTGGTGACCATGGTGGCCATTTTGAAGTTGACCATGTTGGATCCAACTTTATTTTTTTTAATGGGAACAGGGTCATGTGACATAGCAAACTTATTGAGAATTTCACAAGAAAAACAATGGTGTGCTTGGTTTTAACGTAAATTTATTCTTTCATGAGTTATTTACAAGTTTATGAACACATAAAATGTGTTCAAAGTGCTGCCCATTGTGTTGGATTGTCAATGCAACCCTTTTCTCCCACTCTTGACACACTGATAGCAACACCGCATAAATGCTAGCACAGCCTTCCAGTATCCATTGTTTCAGATGCTGCACATCTCGTATCTTCACAGCATAGACAATTGCCTTCAGATGACCTGAGTCAGGTCCAAACATTCCTACATGAACAGTTTTCTGGAAAGTCGATTGGTCATCATGGGCCACTTGAATGGCCACCAAGGTCTCCCGATCTGACCTCATTCAAATTTTATTTTTGGGATCATCTGATATATATACAGCTCTGGCAAAAATGAAGAGACCACTGCAAAATTTTCAGTTTGTCTGATTTTTCTATTTATAGGTATATTTTTATATATTAGTTTTTTCCCACGCTATTGAGTTCACTTCAGGTCAGCTGGGGACACTGCGCAGCCTCACTGACGTCAACAGTCGTCAGTGAGGCTGCGCGGAGTGCCCAGCTGACCTGAGGTGATTTGACAGAGTGGGAAAAAATTAATTAACTTTCCCACGCTCCTGAGTTCATCTCCGGTCAGCCGGGCAGGCTGCGCAGAGATGAACTCATTCATTCTGCGGGGGTTTACAGCAGGGCTGGTAGCATTAGCATCGGTCCCTGCTGTAGACCAGTTAACCCCTTGTGATGGATTGCAGCGGGGGACCTGACTGAACGGAGTAGAGGTAAGGATATTGTTGCTTTTTTATTTTATTTTTTATTACAGGAGAACAATGGATTCAGAAGGATAGCAGAATAATACATTTTGGTCAAAAACTGTCATTATTTCATTAAAATAATTTTTAATTAATGTGTGTGTTTAACCATTTACTACAATAGGATTAATAATGGAGAGTTGTCTAATTGACAACTCTCCATTATTAAACCAGATTAATGTCACCTTTCAATAGCAAGGTGACATTAACCCCTTATTAAACCATTAGCCACCGCTAAAGGCAATGGGAATAGATGGGCTAAGTGCGAGAAAAGGTGCATCTAATAATTGATGTGCCTTTTCTGGAGTGGCTGGGGCCAGATGTTAGTAGCCGGGGGGGCCAAAAACAATGATCCCTCTCAAGGCTATTAATATCTGTCCTAACTCACTGGCTTTCCCTGTCTGGCGGAGAAAATACCGCGGGATCCCACGCATTTTTTACAGTGAATTTATACATTAAATTAACACCTACATTTCCTACATTTTGCACACATACAGTACACTCATCTAATTATTAGTCAAAACCATATATCAAACTAAATGAAATTAAATGGTTTACTGTATGTAAACCATGTGTCATTTCATGTCGGGTTCTGTAATGATTTTACAGAAGCTGGCAATTGAATTAGTGGCTATTATGCTATGTAGAAGTGTATGAACTATAAATATATATATATATATATATATACACACAGTATATGTGATATATATATACACACAGTATATGTGTGTGTTTCTCAATGACATGTATGTATGTATATATATATATTCTATGTGTATATATCTATTCTTTCCATTCTTTATTAAACATGTCAGTGTGATTTTACAGTATAGCACACTTGCCGACTTTTCTAAAGGACACTGGTGTGTATTTCTCGCAAGTCAAACGTCTGGTCTGTGTGTAATCCATATTTTTCTCGCCCCCATAGACTTGCATTGGCGTATTATGGGCATAATACGGTGACAATCGCAGCATTCTGCGATTTTCTCAGCCTGTCTAAAACGGCCGAGAAAAAAAAAAATCGGCTGCTGGGAGCTGCCCCATAGATTAACATTGCTCCGAGTGAAATGCGTTTTTTCTCCGCATTGCACTCGTCCGTATTTCTCACTAGTGTGACTCCAGCCTTACTTTTATTCTGCCTTGTGACTCACAGGCAACCTGCTGTGACCACAAAGCACTCCAGCGGATTTAATACGCTTCTGAGCACATCCTGGGGGACACATAGCAACCCTCACATATGACTCCATTCACTGCCTCTCAAAATCTACACTCCCAAATTCAAATGCCCCTACCTTCTGAGCCCCAAAGTCTGTCTAAACCACATTTAGTGTCCAAATGTTTGGCATTTCTGTAGCAATGAGAGCCCACTTACTTTATGGGTGCATGTCTCCAGAAGCAAGAGCTTGGCATAATGTATTGGGCACTACAACGTACCAAACACTACAATGTACAGGCATTACAATAGTAGATTTGCAATTTTTCACTTAGCAACATCCACTACTACTTGTTTCTAAAAGACATTGAGTTAAAATCATCACTATACTTGTAGATAAATTCCCAAAAGGGTATATTTTTCAAAATGAAGTCACTTGAGGGGGGTATTCTGCTCTTCAAGCTCTGTATATGGAGTCTGAAAACTAGTCTAGGACAATCTGCACTCCTGAAGGCTAGTAGCGCTTCTGGAGGCAAATAGCTCTCTCCCCCCCCTCAAATCTCACAATGTGGCTTAGCAGTACTCTACAGCCACATATGGAGTGTTTCCCCGTTCAGCAGAAGTTGTGTGACAAATTTTGGTGCCATTTTTATCAATTTCCCTTTGTGAAAATGTAAAATCTGAGGCTAAAACAAAATTATTGTATTAAAATTATATAAAATTCTATGACACACGCATGGTATCAATATGATCACTGCACTCCTTAGTTGAATTCAGTGAGTGTTGTAGTTTGTAAAATGTGGTCAATTATTGGGGGTTCTGCTGGTCTGGCACCTCAGGTGCTTTCCCAGTGAGTTATGGCGCCTGCAAACCATAACAGTAAAATCTGCACAATAATATGGCGCTCCTTCCATTCCGAGTTTTGCACTGCTCCTCAAAAGTAGTTCCCGATAGCATGTAGGATATTGGCACACTCAGGAGAAATTGCACAACAAACTGAGAGGTAAATTTTTTCATATTAGCCCTTATAAAAATAAAAAATTTGGGGCTAAAAGAACGTTTTAGTGGTAAAAATGTAATTATTCTTTGTTCATCACCCAATGGTATAAATTTCTGTGAGGCACATGTATAGATAATAATAATAATAATTTTATTTCTACAGCGCCAACATATTCCGCGGCACTTTACATTACAGAGGGAACTTGTACAGACAATAGACATTACAGCATAACAATAAACAGATCAAAGTAGATACCAAGATTAATGAGGGCCCTGCTTGCAAGATTACAATTTATGAAGAATGAATGAAGATGAATTCATTGAGAGAAAAAGTCTGTAAAATGATGGCACTTCTGGGGGGTTTCTGCTGTTCTGGCACCTCAGGGGCTCTGCTAATGTAACATAGCACCCTCAAACCATTCCAGCACAATCTGAACTCCAATAAAGTGCTTCTTCGCTTCTGAACACTGCACTGTGCCTCAAAAGTAGTTTTCCCCTGCATATTGGGCATTGGTGTACTCAGGAGAAATTGCACAACAAATTGTTTGGTGCTATTTCTCCGGTTACCCTTGTGAAAATAAAAAAAAAATGGGGCAAAAACAACATTTGTGTGGGAAAAAATTTCACAACTCAAGGTTATAAACTTCTGTGATACACCTGGGGTTCAAGGTGAATCTTGATAAGTTCCTTGAGAGGTTCAGTTTCCAAAATGGCGTCACTTATTGGGGGTTTACACTGTTTAGGCAGATCAGGGGTTCTCCGAACGTGACATGGCATCAGCTAATGATTCCTGCAAATTTTGCGTCCAAAAAGTCAAATGGTACTCCTTCCATTCCGAGCCCTGCCATGCACCCAAACAGTAGTTTTTCCCCACATCAGAGTACTCAGGAGAAACTGCACAGCAAATTGTATGGTGCAATTTCTCCTTTTACCCTTGTGAAAATAAAAAATTGGGTTTAAAAGAACATTTTTGTGGGAAAAATTAGATTTTTTATTTTCACAGCTCAATGTTATAAACTTCTGTGAAGCACCTGGGAATGTAACCCCTTCACAACATGTGCCGTACATGCCGTACATGTACAGCACATATCGGTTCTCCCACCTTTGAGTTCAACAGCTGACATGTGACCCTTAGGCTGTGGTTCCACGGTCCGGAACCACAGCGCTTTGGACGGAGTGGAAATTCCGCACCGCCCAAAGCCCCGCCCCCTTTCTGACACGCGCTCTTTCCGGATGTGTTCCGGAAAGAACGCAGGGCTGCATAGCCCTGTGTTATTTACCTTGCGGCGACGCAGCGTCGCCGCAAAACGCTAGGACATGCTGCGGTCTAAAAAGACGCGCCGCATGTCCGGAAACGCAGGTCTTCCGCCTGCGTATTTTTACGCATAGTGGAGATGGGATTTATTGAAATCCCCTCCACTATGCTGTAACATCTGGACGCTGCGTGTTTGACGCTGCGGTCAACGCACAGCGTCAAACACGCAGCTAATCCGGAATGTTTCCTGATCGTGGAAACATACCCTGACAGCGGCGGGTGCTGTAAACCCAATCGCGTTAAAAGTGCATCACTAATCCCGCCCATCAGCGCCCGTGTCATATGATCGCGGGTCGCCGATGGGTTGACATGACAACCTGGGGTCTGCAGGAGACCTGTGTGGTTGTCATAGCTAGATAGCTATGAACTCTGAGCTTTTACCACATGAAATGACAGTCAGAATTGTAAAATTTGGCCTGGTCATGAAGGAGGAAACAGGCTTGGGGGGTGAATATAGACTTTGTAACGAGTTGTTACCCTCACCCAGGAAGATATTTGCCACTAAGAACTGAAAATCCAGTGCCTAAGACAGCGCATTGCAGGGGGCGACACCAATGCTAAGTAATAACATTTTTATATCCTTAATTTTTATTTAAACCACCTTTGTGCTGCCAGACTTGCTAGTAAAACCCCCATCTGTCCAGATCAAGAGGGGCAAACTTACCTCAAGGCAGACAGAAGTTGTTGTCAGTGTAAAACTAAAAGGGAATCTGTCACCAGAAAAAAATGCTATTAACCTGCAAATATGTGGTTAATCTGCAGACAAATAGCATTAATAACCTGCCTTGCGCCTGCACATATCTGAACACTGCGGGAGAAAATGAATTTTATGAACCATATTCATGGTTCTCAACCTCCAAATAAATCAGCTAAAAGGTCTCCATCAGGAGCATCCCAGCCCTTCCTAGCAATACACTTTGGTAATTCAACACACTTTTAGTCGTTTGGGAATAGAAAGAATTAACAGACCTGTCAGGAGGGGATTAGAGATGCGCACTCTTAATGCGCAAAGCATGCTGAAGATTTAATATAGAAAATCATATACTAACAGGTCTCAGTTTCAAAACGGATGTGATGTATTTATACTGATGAAGTGGGAGCTTAATAACATTTGGCTACTTTAACAGGATATGATTTAGAACTCATGTGATTCAAAACACCTCTTCAATTGATGTTATTCACCCTCTCTCCACAATTAATATTCCTTTTTAATTTTTCTTTATTTTTTTTTTTAAATATCTCTGGAATAAAGATGTGTTGTTAAAAATCTGCAATTGCTAGATGTGAACGTCGCTCATTTCAGTATTGCTACCCCCAGGAACCAGCTGTGATTCTTTAGCTATGCATTTATCTTCCATTTGCAACATTGGATCTGAAAGTCAGATAAACCTTGGGTGAGCGGATAAGATTATTTCTTGTTTTTTGACACATATTCAATAGCTGTCAGTTGAAAGCTCTTTTAATAGACATTTAGTCTTCCTGACCTCCCCTTCCCCATGGATGCTGATAGTGCATATATTATTAATGGGGAGAGACTGACAACAATCAGACATTGAATTTCAAAATGCCTTAACCATCTTAAGGGTATGCCACACTAAACAACATCGCTAACGGGATCGCTAAAAAAGTCACTATTTAGCGATCCCGTTAGCGATGTTGTTGTGTGCGGCATCTGTCAGCGACGAGCTCCCTGCTGAGATCCTGCTGTGATCTCACTCGTCGCTGGAATCGTTCCGGACCCTATTTTATCGTCGGCGCTCCCGCTGGGTAAGTATTATCGCTGTGTGGCACCTTTTCTTAGCGATTTAGCGGTACTTTTGTACCGCTAAAGTCGTTAAGGAGATCGCTAACCGCGATAGCGTCCTTAACGACATCGCTAAATGTGGCCGACACTAGCGATATTGTAAACGATCCCGCTAGCGATCTCATTAGTATGCGACGCTAACGAGATCGTTAGCGGGATCGTGTAGTGTGGCAGTACCTTTAAAGCAATCCTGTCCTCAGGATCATGCTAAGTAAACTACAGGCCTTGTTATGTTGCCACTGTTATACTGATTTAAATTATATCTGGGGTGAACAAATCTGTCTTGTGGTTCTTGTGTAATCAGTATTAGAAGTTTTCAGTTAATGATAAGTCTATGCTCTGGGGCGGGACCGTAGGCAGAGTCTTGTCTTGCTGCTCTAAGATAGAGAAACCAAGGAAAGACATGCCCAAATATGCCTACCTTGAAGCACAAACAGTCTGTCCATCTCTCTCGCTCTATGATGAGGAACATGCTGGTACTTTGGGGCAGGTCTTTCCTTGGTTTCTCTGGCTTAGAGAAGGAAGATAAGACAGTCACGCCAAGGAGCACAGGCATATCATTACCTGAAAACTTCTAACACTGATTACACAAGAACTACAAGATGGATTTCTTCAACCCAGAAATTATTTTATTCAGTTTAACACTGCCAACCTGACAATCCCTGTAGTTTATTTAGCACATTCCTGCTAACAGGTTTGCTTAAAGTTAGTCAGACAGTCTGAAAGAAATCAGCTAGTTCTACCAACTTTGCTCTAAGGCTGGGATCACACATGCGACGAAAACATCCATCGCTCGCATGTGAAATCCCAGCTCTGGCGCCGGCACTCGGGAGTGGAGTGCGCGGCTGCATGTAGTTCTATGCAGCCGCTCGCTCCACTCCCGAGTGCCGGCGCCAGAGCTGGGATTTCACATGCGAGCGACGGACGTTTTTGTCGCATGTGTGATCCCGGCCTAATGAGTTTGACGACTTTTAATAATATTGTACGTTTGGTCTTAACAAAATTGTTTAAAATATTTTTGTTTATCATCACTTGGTATCCAAATGCATTTTTTACAGAAAAAAATAATAGAAGCACAAAAGTAGTTGTACTTGCAGGTGATTTTGTAAGGCACTCTTAGATGTTAATTAAAGTTGATTAACCCTGGAAATCTTAGAAGAATTTTATGATAGTATTTGATCAGAGCTGTCAAGTCTTCTCCACCAATTGTGTGACAATTAAAATATTTATTTAGGAGAGAATTATCAGGCACCTCAGGGTTATTAAAGAGGAATGATAATACCTTATTTACAAACATCAAAGTGAGGTAATATAGGCCACTGCAATGAAGACATGTACCCCGAATAAAGTAAAAAGGATGCAAATCAATCATTGGTCAAGAGTCTAGAAAAGTAATTCCACAGTCTTTCTTACCTCGAGTGCTACATTCAGCTCTGATAGATGGTTGCAAACCATGTGCAGAGGAACCCCTCCAATTTGCAAAATAGTGACTAGTGATGAGCAAGTATGCTCGTTGCTTGGGTTTTTCCAAGCATGCTCGGGGGGATCTCCGAGTATTTGGAAGTGCTCGGAGATTTAGTTTCTGTTGCTGTAGCTGCATGATTTGCAGCTTTTTGACAGCCTGAATACATGTGGGAATTCACTAATAAACAGGCAATTCCCACATGTATTCAGGCTGTCAAGTAGCCGCAAATCATGCAGCTGCGGCAACAGAAACTAAATCTCCGAGCACTTCCAAATACTCGGAGATCACCCGTGCCTGCTCGGGAAAACCCGAGCAACGAGTATACTCGCTCATCACTAATAGTGACACCAAGAGCACCACAATCCCAATATAATGACAGCCAAAGCTTCTCCACAGAAATCATGTCAATACCTTATGCCCTCTTTCCTTTTTTAGAAGAATACAGTACTTACATCCAGGGGTTCCCATCATATCCCCTTTTGGTATTCTTCCACATTACATCACACTATCACACTCAGCTTCAAGCACCTCCTCTAACTGGCAGTATAATCCTATCTCCAGTTTAATACATTTATCATCCCTTCCCCATTAGTATACTCTCATTCAGATCTGTTCTTCTTTGCAAGGCTACTCACAACAGTTATACCATGTGAAGATATCGTCTTCATTATTGTTTGCTTACCCTGTTGCTAACAAATTAAGTTGCCCGACAGCTTCAAACCAAACAACATGGGCTTATGAGTCACATGTAGCTCCTGATCCACAGAGTGAGGTCTCCTGGTCTAGTGTGTATGGGTGCCTTTGACTTTCACATGAGAGATGGTGTTGGATAGGTGAAGGATCCTGCCTGTTGAATTTCAGTGGCTAATCATTTTGTTCTCTCCTAGGTAAGTTATTAACAGAGGAGTCCGGCAGTGGCTTTGTCATAGAGAACACAGGAGCGTTCAGCCAAGCTTTCCTGTGCATGTTGGAGTCGGGTGAGATTTCTGTCAGTCAATTACTATCCTAATGTGTGTGGGTTATGCCAGACTTGAATATCTTTTTGAAAACAAATAGAAAAAATGGGTCAAGAATCAGAATGCTCTTGAATGCCATTTAGAAAATAAAGTATTTCATGCCAATTTTTTAACTCAAACACAACATGAAAAATAGTCTTACCAAATCTTGTCAAATGACCAGTGCACTAGCAGGATGCAGAAAGCTCCCATAGATAAAGGCTGGAGAAGCACAGGTGCTTACCACTGATGAGAGCAGCCAACCTATCACAAAAACAGTGATGATGAAGGTGTTAACTGCCTAGTGGAAAAAAGCACATGAATAAGGCTAGCTTAGGACATAAGTCACACAGGAAAGTGCAATGCACAGTGTCTGGAAAACAGCCTATTTATAACGCCTATGATGGAAGGCGGGCTGTTCAGCACTATATGTGCATAACAGAGAACCAAGCCATCAAAAAGGAGCCTAGCTGAATCCTGCAAAAGATGATAAAAAGTGCAAAAAATGATGCATATGATAAATGTATCACATGGGGTATTGGTTACTATTTTGGCCAAAGCAGAAAAGCTCGCAACCCAACGTCAAGGGTCCCCATTATATTGTGAGTATCTAACTACATATCAATTCAAAGCTCACAGAAAAGGATAAAAACCTGAATTTTTTTTAGCAAAAACAACATGAAAAATAGTCTTACCAAATCTTGTCAAATGACCAGTGCACTAGCAGGATGCAGAAAGCTCCCATAGATAAAGGCTGGAGCAGCACAGGTGCTTACCACTGATGAGAGCAGCCACCCTATCACAAAAACAGTGATGATGAAGGTTTTAACTGCCTAGTGGAAAAAAGCACATAAATAAGGCTTGCTTAGGACATAAGTCACACAGGAAAGTGCAATGCACAGTGTCTGGATAACAGCCTATTTGTAACGCCTATGATGGAAGGCGGGCTGTTCAGCACTATATGTGCATAACACTGAGAACCAAGCCATCAAAAAGGAGCCTAGCTGCATCCTGCAAAAGATGATTAAAAGTGCAAAAAATGATGCATATGATAAATGCATCACATGGGGTATTGGTTACTATTTTGGCCAAAGCAGATAAACTCGCAACCCAACGTCAAGGGTCCCCATTATATTGCGAGTATATGGGGACCCTTGACGTTGGGTTGCAAGCTTTTCTGCTTTGGCCAAAATAGTAACCAATGCCCCATGTGATGCATTTATCATATGCATCATTTTTTGCACTTTTTATCATCTTTTGCAGGATGCAGCTAGGCTCCTTTTTGATGGCTTGGTTCTCAGTGTTATGCACATATAGTGCTGAACAGCCCGCCTTCCATCATAGGCGTTATAAATAGGCTGTTATTCAGACACTGTGCATTGCACTTTCCTGTGTGACTTACCGTATATACTCGTGTATAAGCCGAGATTTTCAGCACCTTTTTTCGTGCTGAAAATGCCCCCTCGGCTTATACACGAGTCATAGGGCAGAAACCAGCGGGGGAGGGGATGCCGCAGCAGGAGCCGGTGGCTGGGATCATACTCACCCCTCCCCGTGCCATCGCTGAGGGTCCCTGCAATCCTGCGTTCTCCCCGGCTTCCTGCAGCTCTCCAGCACTGAGCGGTGATGTAATACAGCTCATTAAGGTCATGTAATATGGACACGATGCCACTCCCATGGGCGTGGCCTCCATATTCATGGCCTTAATGAGCAGTATTACATCACCGCTCAGTGCTGGAGAGCTGCAGGAAGCCGGGGAGAACGCAGGATTGCAGGGACGCTCAGCGATGGCATGGGGAGGGGTGAGTATGATGGAGGAGAGGACAAGGAGCACGGAGCTGGACTGGGGATAGAACGGTGGGCGGGGGAAGCATGGAGGAGGACGGGGGGGAGAACGGAGGACGGGGGAAGCATGGAGGAGGACGGGGGAAGCATGGAGCAGGACGGGGGAGGACGGGGGAAGCATGGAGGAGGACGAGGGGGAGAACGGAGGACAGGGGAAGCATGGAGGAGGACAATGAGCATGGAGCAGGACGGGGGGAGGATGGAGGGCACAGAGAGAGAGCAAGGCAGGAGCCAGGGACGGGGGGGCACAGGAGGACGGAGAAGGAATGGGGGAGCACAGCGGAGGACGGAGCAGGAGGGGGGGAGCACAGAGGAGAATGGGGGAGCACAGAGCTGGATGGGGGAGCAAGGAGCAGGACGGGGGCAGCACAGAGCAGGAGGGCAGTTTATACACCCGGCTTATACACGAGTCAATAAGTTTTCCCAGTTTTTTGTGGCAAAATTAGGGGGGTCGGCTTATACACGAGTATATACGGTATGTCCTAAGCAAGCTAGTGCACTGGTCATTTGACAAGATTTGGTAAGACTATTTTTCATGTTGTGTTTTTGCTAAAAAAAAAATTTCAGGTTTTTATCCTTTTCTGTGAGCTTTGAATTGATGTGTAGTTAGATACTCGCAATATAATGGGGACCCTTGACGTTGGGTTGCGAGCTTATCTGCTTTGGCATCATATGCATCATTTTTTGCACTTTTTATCATCTTTTGCAGGATGCAGCTAGGCTCCTTTTTGATGGCTTGGTTCTCTGTGTTGTGCACATATAATGCTGAACAGCCCGCCTTCCATCATAGGCGTTATAAATAGACCGTTATCCAGACACTGTGCATTGCACTTTCCTGTGTGACTTATGTCCTAAGCAAGCCTTATTTATGTGCTTTTTTCCACTAGGCAGTTAAAACCTTCATCATCACTGTTTTTGTGATAGGGTGGCTGTTCTAATCAGTGGTAAGCACCTGTGCTTCTCCAGCCTTTATCTATGGGAGCTTGCTGCATCCTGCTAGTGCACTGGTCATTTGACAAGATTTGATAAGACTATTTTTCATGTTGTGTTTTTGCTAAAAAAAATTTCAGGTTTTTATCCTTTTCTGTGAGCTTTCAATTTTTTAACTCACAAGATTTTTTCAACAGACTTGTATCCCACTTCAAACAGCCATTCTGTATTCTTGAGAAAAGAAGCAATATATACAGTACAGACCAAAAGTTTGGACACACCTTCTCACTTAAAGATTTTTCTGTATTTTCATGACTATGAACTTATTGAAAATTTCACAAGAAAAACAATGGTGTGCTTGGTAACGAAAATTTATTCTTTCATGAGTTATTTACAAGTTTATGACCACTTATAAAATGTGTTCAAATTGCTGCCCATTGTGTTGGATTGTCAATGCAACCCTCTTCTCCCACTCTTGACACACTGATAGCAACACCGCAGAAGAAATGCTAGCACAGGCTTCCAGTATCCGTTGTTTCAGATACTGCACATCTCGTATCTTCACAGCATAGACAATTACCTTCAGATATGAGATGTGCAGCATCTGAAATAACGGATACTGGAAGCTTGTGCTAGCATTTCTTCTGTGGTGTTGGTATAAGTGTGTCAAGAGTGGGAGGAGAGGGTTGCATTGACAATCCAACACAATGGGCAGTACTTTGAACACATTTTGTAAGTGTCATAAACTTGTAAATAACTCATGAAAGAAAAAAATTACGTTAAAACCAAGCACACCATTGTTTTCCTTGTGAAATTCTCAATACGTTTTATGTGTCACATGACCCTCTTCCCATTGGAAAAAATAAAGTTAAATACAAAATGGCCGACTTCAAAATACCTGCCATGGTCACCACCCATCTTGAAAAGTTTTCCCCCTCACATATACTAATGTGCCACAAACAGGAATTTGATATCACCAACCATTCCCATTTTATTTAGGTGTATCCATATAAATGGCCCACCCTGTATTTACTGTATATTTATTATTTTGTAATTTTTAAAATTTTTAAAATTTGTTTTTACTTTTTTTCTTACTTTTTACTTAGTCCCACTATTGGACTTTCACTTTCAGCAGTCTGATCATAGTTGCAAAGCAAAACAATGCAGGAGCATTGCTATTCTTTATAACATGCAAGTGCTGCAGACACAAGCTTGTTAGCTCATGCACTGCGCATGGTCAAACATGTTTGCTAGTGCCTGGTGACATCGGCCCTTGTGATGACATCGTGGAGGTGCCGATCGGAGGGCAAGGAAGCCCCCTCCCTCTGCCTGTCTTCTAAATGCTGTTATCGATATTATTGTTTGCAGCATTCAGAGAGTTAAACTGCCAAGCGCGGTGCGAGTACTGCTCCTGGCAGTGAGTGCCTGCTATCAGTTCCTGTGCGCACAAAATTGCCTGGACAAATCCATGCATCCAAGTTCAGTAAACGCCTACCAATCTGGAGGCATGACTATGTCCAAGGTCTTGAAGGGGTTAATTGTTGTAATGATGTCACATAATGCTGCACCTTCAATTGTATAAAGATGCTCACCATTTTCATTAGTATACCATAATTGATGGAACAAAGTTGCACTAAGACCCCTTTCACACGTCAGTGTCTCTGGTACGTGTGGTGACAGTTTTCTCACATACTGGGGACACTGACACACATAGACCCATTCAAATGATTGGGTCTATGCACATGTCAGCGTGTTTTCACGGACTGTGTGTCCGTGTGCATAGCACGCAGACATGTCCGTTTTCACCTTGTCACATGGGCCGCAAAAACGTGCCGCACACGGAGAACAGTGAACACTGTACTCCATGTGCACGGACGGCCACTGGGGAAGAAGCGCTACTGTAAGCTCTCTTCCCCGGCGACAGGTGCTGAAGACAGCTGCATTATCCCCTGCTCTGCCGCTGGAAGATTTCTTCCAGGAATTCCTGGCACAGAGCTCAGCGAGTCAGTGCCTGGCTCTGCCCCCTGTCTGCGGGACTCCATGATGCACAGCATCGATGGAGGAGCCCGGCTCAGAGCTCCTGCAGCTGGAGCCCTCCTGGTATTCTCCGCTGAGGGCTCCCCTCTCACCTGGTGCCAGACACCAGCCCTGTCCTCTAGCTCCGGGCACCCACACACACCCGAGGACTTCTCGGTGCCCGCTCCCCTCTGCAGGTGAGAATGACAGCCGACTTCAGCTCCTGCTGCCAGCGAATAGCGCTTACAGTAGCGCTTCTTCCCTGGCGGCCATCCATGTGATACTGATGCGGCACACGGGTGGCACATGCTTGCCACATGTGTGCCCCACGTAGTACACACACGGACACATGGACACTGATATCTCCGGTACCGTTTTTTCCGGTACTGGAAATATCAGGACGTGAGAAACCGGCCTAAGAAATAGTTTGTAAGCTGTACGTGCAGAACATCAGTCTGAGTTGTTGAGAATAACCAAATAATTGCAAAATCCATGAATAGATAATGAAAATCAATATAATAATTACTAGATATAATCAGGAGAATATTGTAGTTAGGTTCTAATAACAAATGCTCTCTTTTAGCTTCTCATATTCAACTAACTACATAAAACTATTCTTGTTGAATGGCTTCTTCAATTACTTGTGTCTCAAATTAAATTGTGCCTACATTTTTCCTTTATTTCCCCTGATGAAGGAGTATACCTCCGAAACGCACGTCGGGGCGCGTTCTTGAGACACAATAGAGACTCCAGGCTCCCAGGTATTTTGCCTATTCTTTTCTGCCCACATTGCATAATTGTCACATTTTTCTGTGCATACTGTATGTATGGTTTGCTGCTATATTGCACTATTGACACCTTGCACTTTATCAGCATTTTCTTTGCTCTAATTTTGTATTTCATTCATTTTGCACTTTGCACTTTAATTATGGGTAATATTATAAAGTTATGAGTTCATTGAGGTACCAATGTTGAATCTTTGCACTTTATTTATCTTGCATTGGGTGAACTATTTTTGCACTTAAGCACTTTTGTTTCCTATACATGTGTGATGAATGGCAGTTCATTAGGTGTTAATTACTTGTTTTATTAAATGAGCCTGTGATGAATTTAGCTATTTTTAAGCTATCATCATTATATCATTATTTTCTTGATCTGTTTTTTTGTGTCTTCATTATATACATATGTATTGTGCCATTTATTAATAAAGGCAATATTTTTAATTGAGTATTTTAGTACTCTCATTTTTTATCATTTTTTTATTCATCCTGTGGTTTGTCGTTCCGCCAGATCCTTGTGTTTTGTTTTTTGTATTTTATCCGGATGGTCTGCCATGTTGTATATCATTAATTATATATATTAATTATACTTTTAATTTTATTTATTATTTTTAATTGGTATAATTCCCTTTTGCTTACACTTTATTTTTAACATGACCTGTAGATCAATGGGGGTTTGAGTCCTGCACAGCTTAGGAAAGACAAGTCATTGTAAGAGCTCAGAATTTCAACTGAGCTTATGCGTCACTTTTTGGCCTGTGCTTCTGTCTCCTATCAAGCAGACATCTGACAAGTCCTTTGAGCAATTGTTAAGGATTTCAGAACTCAGACTCCCCAAGGAGATACAGAGAGATTTTACATTGCTAAATTAATCTTATCTAAATCTGATTAATCTGCTCAGAGAAGTTATCAATGGAAAATGACCGATTGTAAAGATTAGGATTTTGTACTAAATGTTTTTTTTTCGTATATCACAGTATGTATAAAAATAACAAATAGAAATTTTGCACTTCTTATTCTGGCCATTGGGGTTTTTACAGACTATAACTTCCTGTTGTTTCAGGAAACACATTTACATTAGCTGCAATGAATCTTTTCTGACCCTATGTTTTGTACTAAAGCATCTAATGAGCATGGGCAAATCTCATTTTGAAAGTAGGGAAGGAGGGTCAGCTGTGACATTGCCTATTGTGATTGGCGAAACCTGTGTTATAATAATAATAATAATAATGTTTATTTTTATATAGCGCTAACATATTCCGCAGCGCTTTACAGTTTGCACACATTATCATCACTGTCCCCAATGGGGCTCACAATCTAGATTCCCTATCTGTATGTTTTTTTTGGAGTGTGGGAGGAAACCGGAGTACCCGGAGGAAACCCATGCAAACACGGGAAGAACATACAAACTCCTTGCAGATGTTGTCCTAGGTGGGATTCAAACCCAGGACTCCAGCGCTGCAAGGCTGCAGTGCTATCCACTGAGCCACCGTGCTGCCCGTCAGTGTTATCAGAGCAGAAAGTATTGAAAAAAAAACTATGAAAATTGCAATTTTTTTTAAAATAGAAATTGTGTTATGAAAAATCAACAACAATGCCCACATTAATACATGTGACCAGTGTAGGACTGGGGTGTAAAGGGACCTCCAGTAACCAACTCCTGGGCCCCACTTTTCAGCTAAATGCAAATGTGACATTATCCTCAATCCCAAATTGATATAACAAAGAACTGGGTATATTGTTAAATGAATAAGATGCTGCCTTTGTCTGGTACATAGGGATACAAGCATACTGTGCTAAGTTCTGCTCAGATAAGAGAGTGGTGACTCACTCTTGCACAGGGGACCACTGGAGGATTCACCTGTTCTCCTGTGGGCCAGTCCAAGCCTGCATATGATATAAAAATCTGATTTAATCAATTATTTAAATTTTGTTTTCTAATGATAGATTCCCTTTAAAAAGTTGCCCATTGCATTATTTTACTTAAATGTTTCTAGAGATTCTCAGAGCTGGAGATAAATTAGGGATCAAAGCCCAGATTATCTTGACTTCCTGTCAATAATCTCAATGCGGTAAGTAAATGAGCAAATAAATTAATACATACACAATGTATACTATATGTAAAAATTACACAGATACTAAGACGCTTTCAAAGTAGGGGTGCACAACATACGGCTCACGATGCCATTGTGTGCGGACCCCAGTCATCTCTGAATATCTGTGTTGAAGAACTCTCAAACTATGGGGGATCACTGCGCTTAATGTATAGCCATGTTGTCTTCTTTCTTCAGGAGTGCTAAAAAGGGTAGCAAAAGACCCTCTTTATCAACAATAGAAATGGAAACCCCACTTGTTAGATTATGACATGTATAGTTCTATTAATATATCCCTTAGATCAGAATACCCCTTCAAATCTTAAGTGGCATAATCACAAATTTTGGCTTTAGGACAAGAAAACCTTATGCACCTCTACTTTAGAGGAACTAAAATTTGAATATAAACATCACATCGGGTTTGCTGCTGTTGTATGTAAACTTACTACAAATACATAAAACACAAAATCCATAAGTATATGTATGCAGAAAAATAAATAAGCTAAAATCGATACAGAAATCCATTCTGTATATTAATAAGATTCATTCATTTTAATAGTAGATAATTCCCCTGTGGTTGTGTAGAGTAGATAAAATAACAGCTGCTGTAGACTTGAGAGATAAATTAGTGATCCTGGGGCAGATTATCTTGACTTCCAGTCACTAATCTCATTGCAGCACACTTAAGGCAGTTTCCCAGGATGGTTCATTATATTACTAAGGAAGAAATGTGTGAAACTAAACAATGCAGCAAATCTAGATAAGAGTACAGGTTTAAGGCTAGGTCTCACATAGCGATACGCCAGCGATCCCGACAACGATCAGAATCGCTGGTGTATCGCTACATTATCGCTGCTGAGCTGCCAAACAGGCAGCTCAGGCAGCGATCAGTACAAGCGACACTGCGGGTAACATCGCTTAGTTACCCGCAGTGTTCCTTGGATACCAGCTCCCTGCATCAGGGAGCTGGTATCCAAGGTACACAGCGGGTTTCTAGGCACAGCCCCGCGCCTGGAAACCCGCTGTGTACCTTGGTTACCAGCGGATCGCTGGTCTCCCGACCTGTCACACGCAGCGATGCGTGCCTGTCAGCGGGAGACCAGCGATCAAAAAAATGTCCTGACATTTCAGCGACGATCAGCGATACCCGGCAGGGGGGCTGATCGTCGCTGAATGTCACACACAGCGATATCGCTGGTGAGCTCGCTGCTGCGTCACAAAACTAGTGACTCCGCACCGATCTCGCTAGCGATATCACTATGTGAGACGGGGGCTTTAGTGGCATTTAAATAGGTTCAGCATCCCTGCTCACTGTTAAAAAATTGAATTTTGTGATTGTAACTGCACTATTTTAACCAGATTGGAGAACTGATAGAAAAAGTGTTCCTGCACTGTAAAGGCACTGTCACACTTAGCGATCGCACCAGCGATCACGACAACGACACGACCTGGCTAGATCGTTGGTGCGATCGCCATGTGGTCGCTAGTTAGTTTCCAAACACAAAGATCTCATCAGCGATCAGCGATCTGTATAATGACCTCTGCGGTCGTTGGGAAAACCTAGTCCCGCCTGCGCCGCAGTCGTTCATAAAGGGTGTCACACTCAGCGATTCAGGCTCACCAGCGGGACACCAACAACCAAAAAACGGCTCAGAACGTTCATAAGCGATCAGCGACATCTCAGCAGGGGCCACATCGCCGCTACATGTCACACACAGCTGCGTCGCTAACGAGATCGCTACTGCGTCATAGAATCGCTGACGCTTTAGCGATCTCGTTAGCGATCTCGCTTAGTGTGACAGTACCTTTAATAGATTTGATAATCCCTGGTTCCTTTTATAAAATTGAGATTCCTGATTGGACTTCCTCTAGGAGCCAGAGTGGAGCACCTCTAGAAAAAAAATAGTTCCTGTTCTGGTGGCAAAATTGTATATTCAGTCTTTGATGCTCAATTGTCTTTCTCTTACAGTCGTCCCTAAAGGGAAGCATTTCTTTGCTACTTGATCTGAGAGAAGCATAATACAGTATAGGGAAAGAGACCCTGAATCCAACAATGTATCACTTAGACACAGAGTATTTAGATTTAGCATGCAGCAGAGCTGAGAAAGCTGCCCCCGCCCCCACAATGCTCTCTGTGATGAATAGACAGTGAGCAGCTTATCACAGGCGGGGGCGCAGTCGGATTAGCATGCATGCTCTGCTGTAGCTACTGCTCATGATGTCCTCAGATTACACAGCAAAAACTTGATGACAGATTCTCTTTAAAAGGAAATCTTTTTAAAGTTTTTTGTTACCTCATCTGAGGGCAGCATAATGTAGGAAAAGAGATTCTGATTCCAACAATGTATCACTTAGTTTACTGGGTGCAGCAGTGACACAAACAGAATTCTTAGATGCAGCATGTAGCATAACTGAAAATAATGCCAGCTCCCACACCAGACTCTCTGTGCACATTGTCTATAGACAGTGAGCTGCTTACCACAGGAGAGGTGGAGTCTGCTATAGCTGCTGTAGTAGCAGTGAATAGGTGTTGGTGATAAAATCTTCACTATAGGTAAACAACAGAACACAGCTTTATCAGTGACACATGCTGAATTCAGTGTTTTAACCCCTACATCATGCTGTCTACAGATTACATAGCAAAAACCTGCTGATAGATTCCCTTTAGGTAATTACAGGCAAATCATGCACGTTAGATGGGTGGATTGAGGATCGAATTTCAGTCAAATTTCTTAAGATCTATGAGGTAAGGTTTCTCCTTGTAGAGAGTGACATGCCAGGTCTAAATGCTGTCCCAGACCCTGATACCTCATACATGGGCCATGGCTGACTGCTTCTGTGCCATTATAAAGGTACTATTGTGAGTCAATTGATCAGTAAATTACCTGTGTTACTTTCCTTAGATTTTTCTACCAATAGTACTGTATGAAACTAAAGTTTGTGCCATCTGAGTGTGGCTGATATTTAAAAAAAAAAATTGAAGGTGTTGCACAAGGTATCAGGTCTCCCAGCTAAGAAGGCTTACACCGCTCCCTTAACCACCAAATCCTCACTAAAACGTCAATTCCAAGCTGTAAATGCTGGCCAGACCATGATATTTCATTCATGGGCCATGGCTGACTGCATCTGTGCCATTTGCAAATTTGTACTGTGGGTCAATTAATGCATGTTTTCATGTTGTCTACCCTTAATATTAGCTGTTTGGGAAGCTTTTTTGCCACCCCTTAAGGTATTGTGTATACTTTTGGTTTGGCCTCCCATTGAATGTAATGGCATTCGGGTGCAATATTGCAAGGGCACATATTGCAAGGTACTAGAGTTCAAGTCCTCTTCCTCTATGAAGTGCCACATTTTTATAGAGTGTAGGCTCTTATGGTCAGCAGGGTCCTCTTTTTCCCTTGTAGAGTGTAAGCTCTTATGGTCAATGGGGTTCTTTCTCTCCTCTCATCCATGTGCATTTTATGAACAATTACAAGCTTTTTATCATTAGGATTTGAGCAAATTTATACGCTGCAAATCAAATTTTTGGGGAAAATTTGTCAACGCCAGCAAATGCGAAATTCAAAAGATCATCTTTATATTGTACAGTGATGAAAGATTATTCTAATATTCCAGCACTCACATACTACTTTATTGTATCTTGCCATATACAGTTCTGCTCATCGTGATTGGCACCCACGAAGTTTAACCCCTTCCCGACCTGTGACAGCGTATACGTCATGAAAGTCGGTGATAATCCGACCTGTGACGCATACCCTGTGTCATGAAAGGATCGCGTTCCTGCGTGCCGGGTGACCGGGGTCACTGAAAGTTCACCCGACCTGCAGGCACAAGACCCTTTGTGCTTCACCACAGGGGGGTTGGCTTAACCCCCACGTGGCTATGATCACTCTAATTGGCTGTTAAAAGTGAAAGCCAATCACAGCGATTTGTAATATTTCACCAATGAACTTTGGTGAAATATTACAATCCAGCCATGGCCGATGCTGCAATAGCATCTGCCATGGCTGGACACTGAGACCTGACCCCCCCCACACCGAGTGACGCCTTCACTATCTGCTCCCCTCCTCCTTTCCTCTGCTCCCCTCCGGTCCGCTCCACCCCGCCTTCTGATCACCCCCCCTCAGCTCCCCTCACCTCCCCCGGTCCTCCGGTGTCCCTGGGTCCGTCCCTGCGTTCGTCCGGGACTCTTCATGGGCGCCGCCATCTTGGAAAATGGCGGGCGCATGCGCAGTGCGCCTGCTGGCCGGCAGATTTGCTTCTTTTATTTTGATCACTGTGATAAACTCTCAAAGTGATCAAAATAAAAAAAAAGTAAATAAACACCCCCTTTATCACCCCCATAGGTAGGGACAAATAATAAAATAAAGAAAATATTTTTTTTTAATTTTTCTATTAGGGTTAGAATTACAGTTAGGGTTAGGTTAGGGTTAGGGTTAGCCTTAGGGTTAGCATTAGGGTTAGGCTGGGTTCATATTGCGTTATGGCAGTCATTTAGACGGACTGCGTTACACCGCGGTGTAACGTGGTGTAATGCAGTCCGTTAGCTCTGCCATTCACCCCCATTTGCGGGCGCATCGCGACGCATGCCGTAAAGCGGCATGTGTTCGCGACCTGCAGTCATTCAGTGACGGAGCCTCGGACGCGGGCTCCAGCATCTGGGCTCAGTCACCGCTAGTGCAGATGAATCATCTGCTAATTCATCTGCGCTAGCGGTTATAGCATAACGCGATCACTTTATGCTATACAGTTACCAGCCCGGGAGCGCTATGTGTTGAATGGGCTGGTAAAACGTAATGTGAACCTAGCTTTACGGTTAGGGTTAGAATTAGGGTTGGGGTTGGAATTTGGGTTACGGTTAGAATTAGAGTTAGGGTTGGAATTAGGGTTAGGCTTGTGGTTAGGGTTAGAGTTAGGATTAGTGTTAGGGGTGTTTTGGGGTTAGGGTTGGGATTAGGGTTAGGCTTGTGGTTAGGGTTATGGTTAGGGTTAGGGTTATGGCTAGGGTTTGGATTAGGGTTGTGGTTAGGGGTGTGTTGGGGTTAGGGTTGGAGTTAGTATTGAGGGGTTTCTACTGTTTAGGCACATCATGGACTCTGCAAACGTAACATGACGCCCGTAGACCATTCCATCAAGTCGGCATTACAGAACGTCACTACTTCCCTTCCGAGCCCCGACGTGTGCCCAAACAGTGGTTCCCCCCCCCCACATATGGGGTACCAGCGTACTCAAGACAAATTGGACAACAACTTTTGGGGTCCAATTTCTCCTGTTACCCTTGTGAAAATAAAAAATTGTGGGCTAAAAAATCATTTTTTGAGGAAAAAAATGATTTTTTATTTTCATGGCTCTGGGTTATAAATTTCTGTGAAGCACTTGGTGGTTCAAAGTGCTCACTACTAGTGTTGAGCGATACTTTCTGATATTGGGAGATATCGGATCGGATCGATACTCAAAAAGTATCGGATATCGCCGATTCCGATACCGGAAACCAATGCAAATCAATGGGACAGAAATATCGGAATTAAAATAAACCCTTTCTTTACTTGTAGGTTAATTGTACATAAAGGAAAACAACTAAGAATAATGTAGAATGTATTGAGGGAGGTGGAGGAGACATTAAAGGCATAGAAGTTTAGCCCAATCAAATGGAATAGCAGGAATAATTTTTTTTTTTTTTTAAGACGTTCGGAGTTACCAAGAAATTGACTATGTTGTTAACCTTTTTTCTATTTTGGCACATATATATGTTTCACTACTTCCATGCTCTTCACCTTCTTTTTTACTTCTCCCACACTTTCTCCTTCATGATCCTCAGCAGCAGCATCTTTTTCATCAACTTCTTCACCTTATTTAGCTTCTTCTTCTTCACCTTCTTCCTCTTATTCTTTTTTTTTTACATTCTTCATATTCTTCTTCTTCAACTATTATTCTTCTTCATATTCTACTTCTTCATCTTATTCCTATTCATCTTCTTCATCATATTCTTATTTGTGACAGGCATTCCAGTAGTTGTTATCTCTAAAAGTTTGAAGATTACACCTTCCGTTTTTGCTGTCACAAAAGATTTATAACAGGATTTGTCCGCGTTCAGTTTGGCCTGCAGCAGCAGGCATTTTCCAGGGGCACCACGAGGAGGAATGGACTCACCCCCATACACTGCTTAGTCTTCTTCTGCTTATAATTTAGAGCATATCTTTTGCTCTGAATTTTTGTCTTTTGCTTAATGTTCTTCTGCTTCTTGGTCTTCTGCTTCTTGGTCTTCTGCTTCTTGGTCTTCTGCTTCTTGGTCTTCTGCCTTGTTCTGTATCTTGGTGGTTGTCTTCATGTTCTTTGTCCTCTTGGTCATCTTCTTCTGGGTAATCTTTTTGGTCTTCTTTGGGGTGGTGTTCAGGCTCGTCGTCTTCATGGTCGTCGTCTTTGGGGTCGTCGTCTTCTTCGGGGTGGTCTTCAGGGTCGTCTTCAGGGTCATCGTCTTCGGGGTCATCATCTTCTTCGGGGTGGTCTTCAGGGTCGTCATCTTCAGGGTCGTCGTCAGGGAGATCCAGAGTGATTACCAAAAACAATTTAAAAAATCTTCAACTTGGAAATGTAGCAGAAGGTACAAGAAGGCTGAGTAACTGCCGAGAAACACCTGACTGTCCTGGAACCCGGATGGGTAGTAGAAGGAACAAGAGCCAATGGCACTACTGAGGACCAGCTGACGGTACTGGGACACGATTACTAAGCAGGAGGTGCCTGTGCTAGAAAACACTACCAAGGACCAGCAGACGTTGCTGGAACTCGGATACCGAGATGGAGGCACCTAGGCCAAAGGCACTGCCGAGAACCAGCTGACGGTACTGGAACCCGGATGGGTGGCATAAGGTACAAGAGCCAATGGAACTAATGAGGACCAGCTGACTGTGCTGGAACCCCGAGGGGCAGCAGAAGGAACAGAGCCAATGGCACTACCGAGGACCAGCTGACGGTACTGGGACACGGTTACTAAGCAGGAGGTACCTGTGCTAGAAAGCACTACCAAGGACCAGCAGACATTGCTGGAACTTGGATACCGAGATGGAGACATCTAGGCCAAAGGCACTGCCGAGAACCAGCTGACGGTACTGGAAGCCGGTTGGGTAGCATAAGGTACAAGAGCCAATGGAACTAACGAGGACCAGCTGACTGCTGGAACCCGGAGAGGCAGCAGAAGGAACAGAACCAATGGCACTACCAAGGACCAGCTGACGGTACTGGGACACGGTTACTAAGCAGGAGGTACCTGTGCTAGAAAGCACTACCAAGGACCAGCAGACGTTGCTGGAACTCGGATACCGAGATGGAGGCACCTAGGCCAAAGGCACTGCCAAGAACCTGCTGACGGTACTGGAACCCAGATGGGTAGCAGAAGGTACCCATGAAAACCAAAGTTGCAAGGCCGCGAGCCGGCCGCAGTTACCGAATCCCACAGTCCTACAGGGGGTGCTTGTCCTATTGGCACTACGGAAACAGCCTTTAGTTCCATATCCCGCAGCCCACATAGGAAGCACCTAAACTGCAGGCACCAGAGTCAGCTAACCTGACCGCAACACGACAGGACAAAGTATTGGAGGCAAAGTGACGTTGACACTGCCCGGAAACAGCTGGTGTGCTGTAACCTGGCTGGGCAGGAGGGAGTACCCGTGGCAAAGACACTGCCGAGAACCAGCTGACGTTACTAGAACCCGGATGGGTATCAGAAGGTACCCATGAAAACCAAAGTTGCAAGGCCGCACGCCGGCCACAGTTACCGAATCCCACAGTCCTACAGGGGGTGCTTGTCCTATTGGCACTACGGAAACAGCCTTTAGTTCCAAATCCTGCAGCCCACAAAGGAAGCACCTAAACTGCAGGCACCATAGAGTCTGCTAACCCGACTGCAACACAACAGGACAACGTATTGGAGGCAAAGTGATGTTGACACTGCCCGGAAACAGCTGGCGTGCTGTAACCTGGCTGGGCAGGAGGGAGTACCCGTGCCAAAGACACTTCTGAGCAGCAACTGGCGATGTTGGAGCCCAGGGATGAGAGTAGAAACAGAGTGAAGGCAGAGGCCTAATTGTAACAAGTTTAAAATCGGGACTTGTGTCAGTGTGGACAGAGCAGGAAAACTTGCCAGCTACACAGCTGGGGATCAGCTGATATTACTGAACCCCAATAACACAGGAGCATATGTTGACTGTGCAGACGGCACTTCCGAGCAGCAACTGGCAGTGTTGGAGCCCAGGGATAAGAGTAGAAACAGAGTGTAGTCAGAGGCCAAATTGAAACAAGTTTAACATCTGGATTTGTGTGAGTGTGGACAGAGCAGGAAAGATTGCCAGCTACACAGCTGGGGATCAGCTGACATTACTGAACCCCAATAACACAGGAGCATATGTTGACTGTGCAGAAAGCACTTCCGAGCAGCAACTGGCATTGTTGGAGCCCAGGCTCAATCAGGGTGCAGGCCGAGGCCTAATTGGAGCAAGTATTTTATCTGATGTAACTTGAATTTGGAGGGAGCAGGAATTATTGCCGGACACACAGCAGGGGATCAGCAGGCATTACTAAACCCCACAAACACAGGAGCATACAGCACTTCTGAGCAGCAACTGGCGGTGTTGGAGCCCAGGGTCAGTCAGGGTGTAGGCTGAGGCCTAATGTGAGCAAGTTTCAAATCTGATGTGTTTTGAAATTGGATGGAGCAGGACAGATTGCCGGACACACAGCAGGGGAGCAGCTGGCGTTACTGAACCCCACAAACACAGGAGCTAGTATTTTTCTCTGTGCATACAGCACTTCTGAGCAGCAACTGGCGGTGTTGGAGCCCAGGGTCAGTCAGGGTGTAGAAATCACATAGAGTAGTTGCCTAGTTCTGTGGCACTTCAAAATGTATATACTCCAAACAAGAGAAACGTAAGCTTTACTACCATAAAATGAGGAATTTATTTCAAAAATATTTAAATATAGACATTTAAAATATAAGCGCATATATGCACATGGCGACAACAAATGCAACCAAAAAAGTCAACATAGGGTATAGGGGTTGAAATGAATGCATACAAGTACATTTCATAATCCATTAATGCTGCCTAAGGAATGGTATGTACACCTGTAATATAGTGCAGACAATGTATGTAGGACTAGTCATCATCATCATTATAACTTATATGTGCCAGTAAAAAATACACTCATTGTGGACAACTCTTAGTTCACACCCCATATATTAAAGGTCCAGCATGTAATCCTGATAATATGGTGCAATAATCATGCATAACCTAGAAGAAGTGCATCGTGCATAGTGCAAATTGCTATGTATGCCTGCAAGTGCAGATGAAATAACGCCAATGGATAGTAAAGGTATATGCTATCTATGTATCAGAGTGCATAGCGACTGATGGCGAAAGGCGATATAATACTCTACCTCAATAAAGGCTGCGGCACCTCTCACGCGATTTCGCTTGTAGCTTGTTGAAGAGGGGAAGTGCGTGTATGCTTGCGCGTCTGTTTTGCCGCCAAGACTGGCTTCCTGCTCTGACGCGTCGGGTAGGGGAGCGGCTGGGCGTCATATGATGCTGACTTGCAGTGACGTTGCGCAGCGTTCGTCAGCGGTAGCCCCGCAACAAAGCTGCCATCATGACTGATTCCCTCTATAAACATGCACCTATGAGCAACCATACACACACGTCCCCTCTTGAAGAAGCTACAAGCGAAAAGCACGTGAGGGACGCCGCAGCCTTTATTGAGGTACAGTATTATATCGCCATTCGCCATCAGTCGCTATGCACTCTGATACCTAGATAGCATATACCTGTTCTATCCGTTGGCGTTGTTTCACCTGCACTTGCTATTTTCACTATGAACGATGCACTTTTTATAGGTTATGCATGATTATTGCGCCTGATTATCAGGATTAGATGCTGGACCTTTAATATATGGGGGGTGAACGAAAGGCTGGGTCTCACATAGCGATACACCAGCGATCACGACAACGATATGCACTTGTCAGGATCGCTGGTGTATCGCTATATTATCGCTGCTGAGCTGCCAAACAGGCAGCTCAGGGCAGCGATCAGCACAAGGACACTGCGGGTAACATCGCTTAGTTACCCGCAGTGTACCTTGGATACCAGCGCCCTGATGCAGGGAGCTGGTATCCAAGGTACACAGCGGGTTTCCAAGCGCTGCGCGGTACCTGGAAACCCGCTGTGTACCTTGGATACCAGCTCCCTGCATCAGGGCGCTGGTATCCAAGGTACACAGCGGGTTTCTAGGCACAGCCCCGCGCCTGGAAACCCGCTGTGTACCTTGGTTACCAGCGGATCGCTGGTCTCCCGCCTGTCACACGCAGCGATGCGTGCCTGTCAGCGGAAGACCAGCGATCAAAAAAATGTCCAGACATTTCAGCGACGATCAGCGATACCCGGCAGGGGGGCTGATCGTCGCTGAATGTCACACACAGCGATATCGCTGGTGAGCTCGGTGCTGCGTCACAAAACTAGTGACTCAGCACCGATCTCGGTAGCGATATCGCTATGTGAGACGGGCCCTTAAGAGTTGTCCTCAATGAGTGTATTTTTTACAGTCACATATAAGTAATGATGATGATGACTAGTCCTACAAAAATTGTCTGCACTATATTACAGGTGTACATACCATTACTTAGGCAGCATTAATGGATTCTGAAATGTACTTGTGTGCATTCATTTGAACCCCTATACCCTATGTAGGCTTTTTTGGTTGTATTTGTAGTCGGCATGTGCATAGATGCGCTTATATTTAAAATGTCTATTTTTACATATTTGGGACTACAAGTCATCATTTTATGGTAGTAAAGCTTCTGTTTTTCTTGTTTGGAGCATATCAATCAGGGTGTAGCTCAGTCCTATGTGGAGCAAGTTTAACATCTGATGTTGTGTGCATGTGGAGGGAGCAGGAGACTTATTGCCGGACACACAGCAGGGGAACAGCTGGCATTACTGAACCCCACTAACACAGGAGCTTGTGTTTTTCTCTGTGCAGACGGCACTTCTGAGCAGCAACTGGCAGTGTTGGAGCCCAGGGATTACAGTTCAGGTGGTAGAAACATGAACAAAACAGGAGACATGGATACTGTTGCCAACCAATTATTTAATCTGAAACCGGACAGGCAAATTCAGGCAAGATCCAGGCCTTGTTCATTTTCAGAAAAGTAAGCCAGTCAACGTTATCGAAGGATAGTCGCATGCGACAGTCTGTTAGTACACCACCTGCGGCACTAAAGACGCGCTCCGATAATACACTAGCAGCAGGGCAAGCCAGCACCTCCAATGCATACTGGCTTATCTCTGGCCATGTATCCAGCTTAGAGACCCAAAACTTGAAGGGGAAGAGCCATCTGGGAGTGCACTGAGAGGGCAAGACATGTAGTCTGTCACCATCTGACGGAAACGTTGCCTCCTGCTGACTGGAGCCGTCTGTGATGGTGTAGACATCTGTGGCGGGGACACAAAACTTTGCCACATTTGGACCACACTGGTCTTGCCTTGTGCAGAGGTGCTGCTTCTGCTCCCTCTTGGTGCAGAGCTTTCTCCACTGCCTCGACGCACAGAGCTGCTTTGTAAAGCACTAGCAGCGCTGCTCTCAGGTGGAATGGAGAACATGATGGAATGCACCAGTGTGTCTTGGTACTCCCACATTTTACGCTCCCGGTTCAACGGTGTTATGAGGCTTTGTAAGGCCCACTCAGTGGTGAAGTGTGAACGGTGCGCAGTGCGACTTGTTTGCGCCTGATGCAGCTGGTACTCCATTACTGCTGCCTGCTGCTCACACAACCGCTCCAACATATGTAACGTGGAATTTCACCTGGTGGGTAGGTCACATATGATGCGATGTTCCGGAAGGCGGAATCGGCGTTGCAGAGCTGCAATGCGCGATCTGGCCATGCTGGAACGCCGCATGTGAGCGCACTCTATGCGGACCTTGTGCATCAAGATCCGGATAGTCCCTCAAAAAACTCTGCACGACCAAGTTGAGCACATGTGCCAGACATGGTATGTGAGTGAGGTTGCCTAGGCCCAGAGCTGCCACCAGATTTCGGCCATTGTCACACACTACCAAGCCTGGCTGGAGATTCGCTGGTTCAAACCACACGTCGCTCTCCTGCTTGATGGCATTCCAGAGCTCCTGCGCTGTGTGGCTTCCATTCCCTATAGAAATTAATTTCAGGACGGCCTGTTGACGTTTGGCCACGGCTGTGCTCATATCGGTCGTAACAGGTAAGCGTTCACGGGTCCATGTGGAGGTAGACCGTGACGGCTCCTGCAGCGATGATTCTGAGGAACTGGAGTATGAGGAGGAGTCAATGTGTACAGACTGTGTCAGGAGTCGATCCCAGTACCTCTTGTCCACTGGCCAGCAGCTCTACCATCTGAGCTATTCTGCTGGCTGCAAAGTTCCTTGCTGAACCCAGATACCATTGACTGTTCTTCCTGATTGGCTACACCTAGTGCTCTCTTGATTGGGCCTCTGATTGCCAATTACACACCCTATATAAACCTGGCCCTGTGGGTGTGTCATTGCGAGATTATTGTGCTTCCAGCCTTTAGTCAAGCTCTTTCTCCTGCTGTTCCTGCTGCTACAAACACTGCTCTCCTGTGAACTGACCTCGGCCTGCCACCTGACTACGTTATCTGCCTGCTCCTCTGCTACCGAACTGCCTTTCCTGTGTACCGACCTCCGGCTGCCACCTGACTACGTTATCTGCCTGCTCCTCTGCTACAAACACTGCCTTTCCTGTGTACCGACCTCCGGCTGCCACCTGACTACGTTATCTGCCTGCTCCTCTGCTACCGAACTGCCTTTCCTGTGTACCGACCTCCGGCTGCCACCTGACTACGTTACCTGCCTCTGCTTCCCCTAGTGTTTGCAGTAACATTGGCTCCAACCCAGACGGGATCCTGACAGAATAATCTCGCGCCAAAATGGAGTCCGCTGTGAACACCCTGAGGCGGCAAGTTACAGAGCTTCAAAGTTTTTGTACTGACTCTCAAGGAAAATATGCCAAGTTACAAACTGATTTCACTGCGATACAACAGGAAGTAATTGAGCTACAAAAACAACTACTGGACGTGCGCAATTCAGGGTCCGAATCAAACGCGCGGCTGCCGCTGCCTGCAAAGTTCAGTGGGGATCGCAAGCAGTACCGAGGATTCCTCAATCAATGCCGCATATACTTCCAGATGCAACCTGCTCCCTTTACCAGTGAGAGGAAGAAAGTTTTTTTCATGATAAATCTCCTGACGGATGAAGCTCTTGCTTGGGCTTCACCTTATGTAGAAAAGGACTATGCCCTCCTTAATGACCTGGAAGCTTTCATCGCAGCTATGAATCAAGTTTTTGATGACCCAAACCGCTGTGCCACAGCAGAAACCAAATTACATAATTTGCGCCAAGGACGTCGCTCTGTTGCGGAATATACATCGGAGTTCCGTCGCTGGGTGGCCGACACCACCTGGAATCCAGCAGCCCAGAGAAGTCAATTTCGACGAGGGTTATCAGAACCAGTGAAAGACGAGCTTGCCAGGGTTGAGACCCCTGACCAGTTGGAGGACTTTATTCAACTATGTATCCGGATTGACCAGAGACTTACTGAAAGGAGAAAGGAGAGACTGCGAGCACTTGGGAATAGCCCTGGCTTCTCATTTTCAGCATCAGACCACCAAGAAAAGACGCAAGGCGTGTCTGAACCGATGCAGATAGACGTCATCCGAAGACCACTCTCTGCACAGGAGAAGGAGAGGCGACGTGCAGAACATCTCTGCCTCTATTGTGGGGACCCTGGACACTATGCCATCAACTGTCCTAACAAAAAGACTATAGCCTTTACCAACAACAGGTCTGCCAGCAATACGGACCTTTCTCAGCAGTCGGATTCCATCTTGCAGACTATCTCATCAGTAACGCCAGAAATAGACAAAATACATACCACATCATCTCATTTTGTAATCCCCATTCAGGTTGTAATGGGCACCCAAAAAATACAATGCTCTGCCCTGTTGGATTCGGGAGCAGGAGGAAATTTTATGGACTTAAAATTTACAAGTGATAATATTTCCAGTAGGACCAAATCCACACCAATTGAAATGGAAACTGTGGATGGATCACCTTTGTCTTCTGGACCTGTCACGCATGAGACAATTGAACTGGAGATTTGTATAGACCCGGATCATCATGAAGCTGTCAGTTTCCACCTTATTTCATCTCCGAAATTTCCGGTTATTCTAGGGATCCCCTGGTTTTCAGTCCATAACCCTTCTATCAACTGGGCATCAAGGACCATCACCTTTCCATCTGACTACTGTAAGAATAATTGTCATAAGGAACCTCCTGTTCTCCAACAAGTCCAAATCTCTGAGATTTCGCATGAGAAGGAAGAGAAACTACCACCTCAATATCAGCAGTTCTCTGATGTCTGCAGTAAGAAGAAAGCAGATCAATTACCTCCTCACCGTCCTTACGACTGTCCCATTGAATTGCTGCCAGGAGCAACCATTCCATTTGGACGGATTTACAATCTTTCCGAACCTGAATTGAAGGTATTAAGAAAGTTCCTGGATGAAAATTTAGAGAAAGGCTTTATTCGACCTTCCACATCTCCAGCTGGGGCACCCCTGTTCTTTGTTGAAAAGAAAGACTCCACTCTGTGGCCATGTATTGACTACAGAGAGATGAATAATATCACTGTCAAGAATCGCTACCCGCTACCCTTGATTCCTGAACTATTTGAGAGACTCCGTTCTGCGAAAATCTTTACGAAGCTGGATCTTAGAGGGGTTTACAACCTCATACGGATTCGCCCAGGAGATGAGTGGAAGACCGCCTTCAGAACGAGATATGGACATTTTGAATCTCTTGTTATGACCTTTGGCCTTAGCAATGCCCCAGCCACCTTTCAACATTTTATTAATGATGTATTTCGAGATTTCTTGGACCAATTCGTTGTGGCTTATCTCGATGACATTCTTATATTTTCAGACACCTTGGAAGAGCATCGCAGGCACGTCCAGTTAGTCTTGGAACGACTACAGGAGAACCATCTCTACATTAAACTTGAAAAATGTGAGTTTGAACAAACCAGTATCCAATTTCTGGGATATATCATCTCCCCAGAAGGTCTGAGCATGGATCCCGGCAAAATCAATGCTGTAGTGGACTGGCCTGTTCCAAGAAATTTAAAAGACGTCCAGCGTTTCATAGGATTTGCAAATTTTACCGAAAATTTATAAAGAACTTTTCACGGATCATACTACCAATTACTACACTAACAAAAAAGACCAAAGCATTTTTCTGGTCTCCGGAGGCACAGGAGGCTTTTGACAAGTTGAAAACTCTTTTTACGTCTGCTCCATTGTTAGTACACCCAAATCCTGAATTGCCATTTACTGTCGAAGTGGACGCCTCGGACTCTGCAGTGGGAGCCATTCTGTCTCAGCGAGTTGGGGACAAGATGCAACTTCACCCATGTGCGTTTCTTTCCCACACCATGTCATCTGCAGAAAAGAACTACGACATTGGTAATAAAGAACTGTTAGCCATTAAAGTTGCCTTCTCCGAGTGGAGACATCTTCTGGAAGGTGCCAATCACCCTGTGACTGTCCTCACGGACCACAAGAATCTTGAATTCCTCCGTACAGCAAAAAGATTGTCTGCAAGACAAGCACGATGGGCCTTATTTTTCTCAAGATTCAATTTTATAATCTCTTACCGGCCTGGTTCAAGAAATAGCAAGGCTGACGCCCTGTCCAGGATGTGTTCGGAACCTCAGGAGAGGTCTAGTAATGATGATACAATTCTAGGCCCTAAAAATTTTTTGGGAATATTGCACTCTAGAGGACTAGGTAATAGAATTAAAGATGGATATCAAGAGGACTCTTTCCTTAACCATCCTTCGGAAGACGTCGATCTTTCATTCAAAGAGGGGTTTTGGATGCAGAAACACCAAATATATGTACCTGAATCTTCTCGCCTTGAAGTCCTCAAAAGTGTCCATGATTCTAAACTGGCAGGACATTCTGGAGTTGCAAAAACACAAGACTTACTACTTCGTTTCTTTTGGTGGCCTAATTGTAGGAAGGACGTGAGGAAATATGTTTCAACCTGTTTAACATGCGCACGAAACAAGACCCCACGATCGTCTCCTCTAGGACTCTTGCAACCACTCCCAGTTCCATCCAGGCCTTGGGGTTCTATTTCCATGGATTTTATTGTGGAACTACCCCCTTCCAAACAGATGACCGTCATCCTTGTCATAGTGGACCGACTCACAAAAATGGCCCACTTTATTCCAACTGAAGGAATTCCTACTGCTGAAAAAACTGCAGAACTGATGATCAAAGAGGTATTCAGGTTACATGGAATTCCTGACAGCGTGGTGTCTGACAGAGGCGTTCAGTTTACATCAAAATTTTGGAAGAGTTTCTGTACAGCCTTGGGAGTCACGGTGAATCTTTCTACCGCTTTCCATCCTCAGTCCAATGGCCAGACGGAGAGAACGAACCAGACTTTGGAGCAATACCTCCGTTGCTTCATTTCCTATCTTCAGGATGACTGGGTGGACTATTTACCAACAGCAGAGTTTGCCTACAACAACTCCATACATAGCGCTACATCTCAAACCCCATTGTTTGCTAATTATGGAGTACATCCAGTATTTATCCCTAATCTGCCAGTGAACACTCCCATTCCTGCTGTTAATGACAGACTTACAAAATTACAGGAATCCCAGAAGGAATTATCAGAGATATTGCTCAAGACCCAGGAAGAATATAAGGAAGCAGCAGATAAACATCGGAGAGTGCCCCTGCTCTTCAGGTTGGAGACAAAGTTTGGCTGTCCACTAAAAACCTTAAGACACATGTGCCATCCTCCAAATTGGGTCAGAAATTCATTGGACCTTTTCAAATTTCTGCAAAAATTAACCAGGTTGCTTTTCGTTTAAAACTTCCCAACAATCTAAAGATTCATCCAGTGTTTCACATATCCTTGCTCAAACCCTTCTGTGAAAACCCGTTTCCAGGAAGAATTCAGCCACCTCCTCCACCAGAAAGGATCCGTGGTGAAGAAGAATACATTGTGGATAAGATTCTGGACTCCCGAAAATTCAGAGGTAAACTGCAGTATCTGGTGCAGTGGAAGGGTTACGGACCAGAGGAAAATTCATGGGAACCAAGGGACAACGTCCATGCTCCTAGACTAACAAGAGCCTTTCATCAGAGGTACCAGGATAAGCCAACTCCTGAGATGTCCAGAGGCCATCCTGGAAGGAGGGGAGTACTGTCAGGAGTCGAACCCAGTACCTCTTGTCCACTGGCCAGCAGCTCTACCATCTGAGCTATTCTGCTGGCTGCAAAGTTCCTTGCTGAACCCAGATACCATTGACTGTTCTTCCTGATTGGCTACACCTAGTGCTCTCTTGATTGGGCCTCTGATTGCCAATTACACACCCTATATAAACCTGGCCCTGTGGGTGTGTCATTGCGAGATTATTGTGCTTCCAGCCTTTAGTCAAGCTCTTTCTCCTGCTGTTCCTGCTGCTACAAACACTGCTCTCCTGTGAACTGACCTCGGCCTGCCACCTGACTACGTTATCTGCCTGCTCCTCTGCTACCGAACTGCCTTTCCTGTGTACCGACCTCCGGCTGCCACCTGACTACGTTATCTGCCTGCTCCTCTGCTACAAACACTGCCTTTCCTGTGTACCGACCTCCGGCTGCCACCTGACTACGTTATCTGCCTGCTCCTCTGCTACCGAACTGCCTTTCCTGTGTACCGACCTCCGGCTGCCACCTGACTACGTTACCTGCCTCTGCTTCCCCTAGTGTTTGCAGTAACATCGGCTCCAACCCAGACGGGATCCTGACAGACTGGATTCCTGCAATCCTTGGAGTTGGCAGAACACGTACAGCGCCACTCTCAAGATCTGTACCCGGCACCACAACATTTACCCAATGGGCAGTGAGGGAAAGGTATCATCCCTGTCCATGGTTACTGGTCCACGCATCGGTGGTCAGGTGGACCTTGCTACTGACGGCGTTTAGTAGCGCATGTTTAATTTTTCCCTCCACATGCTTTTGCAGGGGAGGGACGGCTTGCCTGCTGAAATAAAAGCGGCTGGGCACGTTGTATTGTGGGACTGCCAATGCCATGAAGTTACGGAAGGTGTCAGTCTCCACCAGCCTGAATGACAGCATTTTAAGGGACAGGAGTTTTGCAATGCCAGCATTCAGAGCCTGTGCTCGTTGATGGTTTGCCGAGTATGGCCGCCTTTTCTCCCATGCCTGTGCTACCGATAGCTGTAGAGTGGCCTGGGAGTGTGAGGATGACAGGGAACTTGGTGCTGTGGGTGGAATTACACTGGGTCTCTGTACACCAATGCCAGAGGTTCTTCGAGGGCGATCCTGTGAGGAAGCCGAACTAGCTGTGTGTGAGCTGGAGGAAGAGGCTACAACACGAGCTGAAGAGGTAGGTGGTGCTGTAGGTTGGCCTACGTCTTCAGTGTGTCTTTGTAACTCCACCACATGCTTGGTCCGCACATGTTTCCACATATTTGTGGTATTGAGGTTGCTGACACTTTTACCTCTTTTTACTTTTGATTACACAGCTTGCATTTGACAAAGCAAATGTCATCTGCAACTGTGTCAAAAAGGACCACACACTGCAAGTCCTGGGAGTGCCCGTTTTGGGTTTTGGAAGAGAACTGCTCCGAACTGGTGGCAAAGTGGAGGCTACAGGCAACCGAGTCTGACCCCTACCTCTCCCTCCTGTTTGGGCCGTTGGGGTAATCTCTTCCTCAGAGCTGCTCCCACCACATTCCTGTTCCTCACGCCATGATGGGTCAAGGACCTCATCATCTACACTACCCTCTTCAAACACCTGCTTCTCCTGGGTCGTCTGGCCAGCACCATGCGCAACAGAAACTGGCACCTGAGTCTCATCATCAGATGCGTTCTGAGGTGTGCTGACCATAGGCACTGGCCCACCCGCCTCTTCAGATTCAGAGAGACAAAACAGTTGCGCATCACTGCATACTCCCTCTTCTTCACATTCTAGAATGCTGCTTGGCTGGCCCCCTCTTTCCAAGCCAACAGATTCAGAGAACAGAAGTAGAGACTGAGCTGGCTCCCCACAGAGCTCTCTGACTGCCTGGGCAATTTGGCAGGTGGTGAAGAGACAGATGGTTGTTCTTCAGTGCTCTGGTCCTGAGAGGATGTGGAAGAAATTGAAATCGATGCGTTATCTGCCATCCATCCGACAACGGCTTCAATTTGTTCTTCCCGCAGCAGGGGGGTACGGCGAGCTCCTACAAAGGTGCGCATAAAGGACCGCTCCCGGGGAAAACTGGGGGATGCTGTGTCACTGGTGCTCGCAGCAGGCACAGAATCCCCACGTCCTCTCCCTGCTGAAACTCCACGCCCACGACCACGTGCCTTAACTCCCTGCCTTCTTCATCTTGGTAGATTGATAAAGATAGGCAGAAAAGTACTAAGGCCTTAGTGTGCTTATTCCTGAACAGCTGCTAACAGGTATAAGAAACACTAAGTTTATTAAGTGTGGACTACACTTTAATATGAGCTAATGTGGCCTAACAAGTGTCAAGTGGAGTGTTTGGTGAACTTTATTAACTTTTTTGTGTTTTTCACAAAAAAAAGGTTGTGATTGAGAATAAAGATGTACAATCGATAGTATCACAAACTTTTTGTAGCTATTACAATGCAGGAAGGTAACCTATAATGCAATAGATGAGGCTACAAAAAATAGGGTAATACTAATCTGACTGGGCCTGCAGGCCGCAAACCAGCCGAAAGGCTCCTCTATCTACTCCTATATAGTGTTTGCAACCATTCTAGCTGGATACGGATGGAAGCACACTAATAGGAGAAATTCAGGAACAGAAAACCACTACAGAAAAAATGGACAATGTATGAGGCAGTGACGCACACTGAGCAGACTACAACCAGCAGTGGATGCAGAACAAACTTCAGCGTGAGCTGCACTCACACACGGAGACCTGACAGACAGCCGTGAACAGTGCAGACAACTGTGCACTAACAATGAAAGGCTCTGATATCTACTCCTATAGTGTTTGCAACCAATGTAATGGATACGGATGGAAGCGCAGCACACTAATAGGAGAGATGAGTAAAAATTAATTGAGCAGCAGCAATTAAACAAAAAAAAAAAAGGATGAGGCAGTGACGCAAGCTGAGCAGACTACAACCAGAGATGGCTGCAGAACAAACTTCAGCGTGACCTGCACTCACACACAGACCTTGCAGACAGCTGTGAAAACAGCACTGCAAGGCAAAAGGAAGCTTTACACAGCGGTTGGTAAACTAGCCTGCCTAAAACACAATACACAAAATCGCTATCACTAACTGTCCCTCAGAGTCAGAAGAGTTCTGTTCCTAACTGAATTCACAGCAGAGTGAAACCAAAATGGCAGTGGCACCTTTTATAGTGCATTCATGACATCATTTCAGCAGCCAATCACAGCCATGCCATTAGTTAACATGACCGCAGCCTTACAGGATGTGCCCACACTTCTTAGAATTCCTCATTGGCTGAATCAAATCACACTGCCTCTCATGGCATTATGGGAACTTCCGATTCCGGTATTCGATATAGCAAAAGTATCTGAACTCAGTATCGGAATTCCGATACCGCGAATATCGGCCGATACCCGATACTTGCGGTATCGGAATGCTCAACATTACTCACTACACATCTAAATAAGTTCCTTGGGTGGTCTAGTTTCCAAAATGGGGTCAATTGGGGGGTTTTCCACAGTTTTAGGCACATCAGGGGCTCTGCAAACTTAACATGATGCCCACAGACCATTCCATCAAGTCGGAATTTCAAAACGTCACTATTTCCCTTCCGAGCCCCGACGTGTGCCCATACAGTAGTTTTCTCCCACATATGGGATATCAGCGTACTCAAGACAATTTGGACAACTTTTGGGGACTAATTTCTCCTGTAGCCCTTGGGAAAATAAAAAAAATTGGGGACTAAAAGATCATGTTTGTGGAAAAAATATGATTTTTTTATTTTCATGCCCGGGCGTTATAAACTTCTGTGTAGCCATTGGGGTTCAAAGTGCTCACCACACCACCTAGATAAGTTCTTGCGGGGTCTAGTTTCCAAAATGGGGAAACTTGTGGGGAGTTTCTACTGTTTAGGCACATCAGGGGCTCTGCAAACGTAACATGACGCCAGCAGACCATTCCATCAAAGTCGGCATTTCAAAACGTCACTACTTCCCTTCCGAGCCCCAACGTATGCCCGAATAGTGGTTCACCCCACATAAGGGGTACCAGTGTACTCAGGACAAACTTTACAACAAATTTGGGGGTCTAGTTTCTCCTGTTACCCTTGGGAAAAAAAGAATTGGGGACTAAAAGTTCATATTTGTGGAAAAAAAATGATTTTTTATTTTCACGGCTCTGCGTTATAAACTTCTGTGAAGAACTTGGAGATTCAAAGTGCTCACCGCACATCTAGAGGAGTTCCTTGGGGGATCTAGTTTCCAAAATGGGTCACTTGGGGGGGTTTCTACTGTTTAAGCACATCATGGGCTCTGCAAACGTAACATGACGCCCGCAGACCATTCCATCAAAGCGTCACTACATCCCTTCTGAGCCCTGACGTGTGCACAAACAGTAGTTCCCCCTCACATATGGGGTACCAGCGTACTCAAGTCAAACTGACCAACAACTTTTGTGGTCCAATTTCTCCTGTAACCATTGTGAAAATAAAAAATAGGGGGCTAAAATATCATTTTTGAGAAAAAAAATGATTTTTTATTTTCACGGCTCTGCATTATAAACTTCTGTGAAGCACCTGGGGGTTTTCAAAGTGCTCACTGTGCATTTAGATAAGTTCCTTAGGGGGTCTAGTTTCCAAACTGGGGTCATTTGTGGGGGAGCTCCAAAGTTTAGGCACATAGGGGCTCTCCAAACACGACATGGTGTCCGCTAACGATTGGAGCTAATTTTCCATTAAAAAAGTGGTTGCCCCCCACATATGAGGCACCAGCGTACTCAGGAAAAACTGGACAACAACTTTTGGGGTCCAATTTATCCTGTTACCCTTGGGAAAATAAAAAAATAGCGGGCTAAAAAATGATTTTTGAGGAACAAAAATGATTTTTTTTTTTCACTGTTCTGCGTTTATAAACTTCTGTGAAGCACTTGGGGTTCAAAGTGCTCACTACACATCTAGATAAGCTCCTTGGGGAGTCTAGTTTTCAAAATGGGGTCACTTGTGGGGGTTTCTACTGTTTAGGCACATCAGGGGCACTGCAAACGCAACATGATGCCCGCAGAACATTCCATCAAGTCTGCATTCCAAAATGGTGCTCCTTCCTTTCTGAGCTCTCCCATGCACCAAAACAGTGGTTCCCCCCACATATGGGTATTGGTGTACTCAGGACAAATTGCACAACAACTTTTTTAGTCCAATTTCTCCAGTTAGCCTTGTGAAAATAAAAAATAGCGGGCTAAAAAAATAATTTTTGTGGAAAAAAATGATTTTTTTATTTTCACTGCTCTACTTTATAAACTTCTGTGAAGCACTTGGAGGGTTCAGAGTGCTCACAACACATCTAGATAAGTTAAATAAGGGGTCTAGTTTCCAAAATGGTGTCACATGTGTTTTTTTTCACTGTTTAGGCACACAGGGGCTCTCCAAATGAGTCATGGTGTCCGCTAACGATTGGAGCTAATTTTCCATTCAAAAAGTCAAATGGCGCCCCTTCCCTTCTGGGCCCTGCCGTGCGCCCAAACAGTGGTTTATGACCACATATGAGGTATCTGTGTACTCAGGATAAATTGCCCAACAAATTGTAGGATCCATTTTATCCTGTTGCCCATGTGAAAATGAAAAAACTGAGGATAAAAAATTTTTTTTGTGAAAAAAGTACTTTCTTTTTTTATGGATCAATTTGTGAAGCACCTTGGGGGTTCAAAGTGCTCACTATGCATCTTGATAAGTTCCTTTGGGGGTCTAGTTTCCAAAATAGGGTCACTTGTTGGGGAGCTCCAATGCTTAGGCACACAGGGACTCTCCAAATGCGACATGGCAACCGCTAAATATTCCAGCATATTTTCCATTCAAAAAGTGAAATGGCGCTCCTTCCCTTCTGAGCCCTGCCGTGCGCCCAAACAGTGGTTTATGACCACATATGAGGTATCTGTGTACTCAGGAGAAATTACCCAACAAATTTTAGGATCCATTTTATCCTGTTGCCCATGTAAAAATGAAAAAATTGATGCTAAAAGAAAATTTTTGTTGGAAAAGCATTAAGTTACTTACCGGTAACGGTATTTTTCGGAAGACCATGACAGCACCACGAGAGAGGGGATCCGCCCTTCAGGAACAGGAAACCTACAGATACAAAAAGGGCGGCTCCCTCACACGCATCAGTTGGATTACAGAGCTGAGAGGACCTCCATGTTTAATGACACAAATTATATACAAACTCTAAACAGCCTCGTCTACATGGACTTTATAAATAAAGGGAGTGTTCGATACACGTGCAAGGGAGGGAACTAAGGGTGCTGTCATGGTCTTCCGAAAAATACCGTTACCGGTAAGTAACTTAATACTTTATTCGGACTACCATGACAGCACCACGAGAGAATTACAGAGATGTAACACTATTCTAGGGAGGGACTACAGCCTGCAGCACCCTTAACCCGAAGGAGTTATCCGAGGAGACACTCATGTCTAATCTATAGTGATTAAAAAAGGTGTTAGGAGAAGACCATGTGGCCGCCTTACATATCTGGTCGATGGATACTCCAGATCTTTCCGCCCAAGAGGTTGCCATGGCTCGAGTGGAATGCGCCCTTAGATTCTGTGGAGCCGGACCGGCACCTGCTGAGTAAGCTAGAGAAATAGCCTCCCTAATCCACCTTGCTAATGTGCATTTGGAAACTCTAAGGCCTTTCCTATCACCCTGAAAACATATAAAATCTGCCCTATAGGGATTTCCCCTTCAGCTTCGAGGTTAGCGGTGGCCAGAAATTTTTCCCAGGTCCTAGCATAAATTTTTGTTGTGACT
Organism: Oophaga sylvatica; assembly: GCA_033576555.1. NCBI lineage: Eukaryota > Metazoa > Chordata > Amphibia > Anura > Dendrobatidae > Oophaga > Oophaga sylvatica. Next base: position 163,371,352 of record JARQOD010000001.1, on the reverse strand, counting down.
AACTTCCTGCTATTAAGCAAGCAGGGTATTAATCAGATTGTCAGAGAATCCTTTATCCTTCAATAATGACCTCTCAAACTCCACGTCGTTATATGGAGTGCGGCTACTTGCGGATGATTGACTGGGCCCTCGAAGAGAAGGTCCGGAAGATCTGGAAGAACCCAGGGGTTGCAGACCGACATTTTTTCTCAGCCATGAAAACCAGGCCCTTCTGGGCCAATCAGTATATATACTTACCAGCGGGACGCCAGCGGGACGCCGACGATAAAAATAGGGTCCGGAACGATCGCTGTGATGAACGAGATCACAGCAGGGGCCACGTCGCTGGTAGATGCCGCACACAACAACATCGCTAACGGGATCGCTAAATAGTGACGTTTTTTAGCGATCCCGTTAGCGATGTTGTTTAGTGTGGCATACCCTTAAGGGGCGCACGCAGTAAGGGGGCGCACGCATCACAGAAAGCAAAGCATCACGAAAGACAAGCATCGAGTAAAAGGCAGTTATCCATGGCAGTTAATCAGGGCAGGAATCAGGTAGCCCACACTTTGCTTTCTTTTAAATTATGTTCTTTATCTCTATCCTCCTGTGTTCCCTTGCCATCCACATTCACTGCCCCATCCCCCCTCCATCACGACTCATATACATCAGCCCCTCCATACTTCCCTCTCCTATGTACAGTTCCCATGCACTCCTCACCTTCCTGAGAAACCTCAGCCCATCTTGCCCAAACATATCACAGAAAAAACCTACTTACAACTCCAACAAGTACCTGCTCTTTATCTTCCTACTCCTACTGATTTCAGGGGACATCTCCCCCAACCCTGGTCCATCCCCCAACCTCAATCCCTACCCTACCTCATGTCGAAACCATAATAATCTTGTTAATATTACTTGCACTCCCTCATCTCCTTCTTTCAATTGTGCCCTCTGGAATCCACGGTCTGCATGCAACAAACTATCTTTCCTGCACAACTACTTTCTGAACAACTCTCTTCATCTGTTGGCCCTCACTGAAACCTGGATTCAGGTTTCTGACACGGTCTCCCCTGCTGCCATTTCCTATGGTGGCTTACAGTTCTCCCATTCCCCAAGACCCACAAACAGACATGGTGGTGGAGTTGGCATACTCCTGTCCCCACAATGCACTTTCCAGGTCATCCCCCCAATTCCATCACTCTCATTCCCTTCTTTTGAGGTCCACACCATCAGGCTCTTCCATCCCCTCTCCCTCAGAGTAGCGGTCATATATCGGCCCCCAGGCTCGCCCACCCAGTTCCTTGACCACTTCTCAGCCTGGCTGCCGCACTTCATGTCCTCAGAACTACCAACCCTTATCCTTGGAGACTTCAACATCCCCATTAACAGTCCTACTTCCACATCTGCATCTCAGCTTCTATCACTAACCACTTCTCTAGGCCTCTCACAGCTTTCAACCTCTGAGACACACAAGGATGGCAACACCCTTGACCTGGTCTTTGTCCGCCTCTGTTCAATCTCCCACCTAAATAACTCACCACTTCCACTCTCTGACCACAACATTCTCTCCTTCACGCTCACAAATCCTCCACCACCCCAGCGATCTCCTACCTACCACACATTCAGAAATCTACAAGCCATTAACCCTCAGACACTCTCAGACTCCCTACACTCTTTGCTGTCCCCAATCTCCTCTTTTTCTTGTCCTGATCTGGCTGTTCATCACTACAATGACACTCTTAGAAGCACCCTTGACCAAGTAGCACCGCTCACCCTCAGAACTTCCAAACACACAGTAAAACAGCCCTGGCTCACATCGCAAACTCACCTTCTCCAGCAATGCTCTAGGAGTGCTGAACGCCTATGGAGAAAAACCCGCACACCAGAAGACTTCATCCACTTTAAATTCATGTTAAGAACTTATAATGCAGCCCTTCACCTCGCCAAACAGACCTACTTCACCACCCTGATCTCCTCACTAGCCAACAACCCCAAGAAACTCTTTGACACTTTTCACTCCCTCCTCAGGCCAAAAGCACAAGCCCCTATCACTGACATTTGTGCTAACGACCTGGCCTCCCACTTTATAGAAAAAATAGATACTATCCGTCAGGAAATCTGCTCTCAACCACCAAGTGCTGTGACTCCCATCCCTCCCTGCATTTCCCCTGGCTCAATTTCCACATTTGATCCCATCACAGAAGAAGAAGTCTCCAGACTCCTCTCTTCCTCTCGTCCGACTACATGCACTACCGACCCCATCCCCTCACATCTCCTCCAGTCTCTCTCTCCTGTTGTCACAACTCACCTAACTACAATCTTCAATCTCTCACTCTCCTCTGGCATTTTCCCATCCTCCTTCAAACACTCCATCATTACTCCACTACTAAAGAAACCCGCTCTTGACCCTTCCTGCACAAACAACTACAGACCGGTCTCCAATCTCCCCTTCATCTCTAAACTTTTGGAGCGCCTAGTCTACTCCCGCCTCACCCGTTACCTCTCCACTCACTCCCTCCTAGACCCTTCACAGTCCGGCTTCCGACCCCTACATTCGACTGAAACTGCACTCATCAAAGTGACCAATGACCTTCTGACAGCAAAACGTAACGGCGACCACTCTCTGCTCATTCTACTCGACCTTTCTGCAGCTTTCGACACTGTTGACCACTGTCTCCTACTGTCTAGGCTCCAGTCACTAGGTATTAAGGACACTATTCTCTCCTGGTTCTCCTCCTATCTTTCTGACCGCTCCTTCAGTGTTTCTTTCTCTGGCTCCACTTCATCTCCTCTTCCTCTCACTGTCGGTGTACCCCAGGGCTCAGTCCTTAGCCCCCTTCTCTTCTCTCTCTACACGTCCCCAATTGGACAGACCATCAGCAGATTTGGCTTTCAGTACCATCTTTATGCTGATGACACACAATTATACACGTCATCCCCCGACCTTACCCCCGCTGTACTACAGAACGTCACCGACTGTCTGTCCGCAGTCTCCAACATCATGTCTGCTCTCTATCTGAAACTTAACCTCTCCAAAACTGAACTTCTTCTGCTCCTGCCGTCTACTAACCTCCCTAAATCTGACATTTCCCTCTCAGTGGGCGGCACCATAATAACACCCCGGCAGCAGGCTCGCTGTCTGGGTGTTATGTTTGACACCAATCTCTCCTTCACCTCCCATATACAATCTTTTGCCCGCTCTTGCCGCCTACACCTGAAGAACATCTCTAGAATCCGCCCTTTTCTCACCATGGAAACAACAAAAACCCTCACTGTAGCATTGATCCACTCCCGCCTAGACTACTGCAACGCTCTATTACTTGGCCTCCCCATTACTCGACTATCCCCTCTCCAGTCCATCCTTAATGCAGCAGCCAGGGTCATCCATCTGGCTAATCGGTACTCGGACGCGTCCGCTCTTCGCCAGTCCTTACACTGGCTGCCCATTCATTATAGGATCCAATTCAAAGTACTTGTTCTCACCCACAAAGCTCTCCACACTGCAGCACCCCCCTACATCTCCTCCCTCATTTCTATCTATCGGCCTAACCGACTGCTGCGCTCTGCAAACGACTTTCGACTAACCTCTGCACTAATCCGTACCTCCCACTCCCGACTCCAAGACTTCTCCCACGCTGCGCCAATCCTCTGGAATGCTCTACCCCAAGAAATTAGGACTATCCACAATTTGCATGGTTTCAGGCACTCCCTCAAAACACATCTGTTCAGAGCGGCCTATCACATTCACTAATCAAAGTCATTCTCTGTGTAAGTGTGTGTGTGTGTAGCCCATTCACTATCTCCATCCATCCCTCACTCCCTCAAGATGGCTGGACCATCATTGTAAATGCACCATTGTATATACACACCTGTACTTTGTATCTCCCCCACCTCATTGTAGATTGTAAGCTCTCACGAGCAGGGCAGTCTTATTTTGCTTTAATTACTGTATTGTTAACGTTGTTACTTATGACTTGTGTTCTGAAACTGTTAAACTGTAAAGCGCTGCGGAATATGATGGCGCTATATAAATAAAGATTATTATTATTATATTATTATTATAACCCCTCGCACCCAACTGCTGTTGGTGATTTTGGCCCAGGATAAATAATACGCTGACAGTCTACCCCCTACGGGGGTTGCTAGTCATTGACGGGGTCTTTTCCATTCTCCAGAAGAACGCCCGAACAAGAACCCGGTACCTTTCTTCTTCCTGTCTTCCCATTTGGACAGTCTCTAGTCGGCCTTCTCTGACCAAACTTCCTCCTATTAAACAGCCGTTGATATGATGAGGACGCTAGGTTGGAAAATTTATTTTTCTCGTCACTTGCTTTTTCCAACAGCTCGTCTAGGACAGGCCCAAATAGATAGTCTCCTTCACAGGGTATAGCGCACAGTTTGGACTTCGTTTGTATGTCGCTCGGCCAGCATTTAAGCCACAGCGCCCTGCGGGCCGTGTTGGAGAGGTTCGCTGCCCTAGCTGCCATTCTGACAGAATCTATTGAGGCATCCGAGAGAAAAGCTGCAGCCCCCTGTATTGTTGATAGGGCACCTAAGATTGAGTCTCGGGAACCCCTTCTTTCAGCTGATTCTCTAGTTGTTCCAGCCAGACCATCACAGATCTGGCCATACACGTTGATGCCACTGCCGGTCTTAAGGAACCTGCCGCCATCTCCCAGGTTCCTTTAAGAAAGATGTCCACTTTCCTATCCAGGGGATCCTTAAGGGCCCCCATATCCTCGAAGGGTAAGGCAGTTTTTTTCAAAACTTTGGCAACTGCGGCATCTAACTTGGCGCTTTATCCCAAACCCTAGTATCTGCTCATCGAAGGGATATCTTCGTTTAAGGGCCGGTGGTAGGGAGCCTTTCTTTTCCGGTTTCCTCCATTCGTGGAGGATCAGATCCCGGATTTTCTTATTCAAGGGAAAGGCCCTTAGCTTTCTTTGATCCAAACCCTTGAACATCATATCCTCTACTGACATTTCTGGTTTGGCCTCCGCTATCCCCATCATACCCCTGACCGCTTTCACTAGTTTTTCCACACGTTCTAGGGGCAGACAGAAGCGGCTGGAGCCCTCGTCCGACGGGGAAGCCGATACGGATGGTTCAGGGGATTCCTCATCTCTCCTCCAGTCTACTGATGAGTCTGATTCTGGAATATCTTTCTGCTTGGGACTTCCTGCAGGTGTCATTGATCTTAGGGAATCCCTTACTTCGGACCTGATGAGGTCCTTCAGATTTAGGGTAAAGTTGGGGGTCTCCTCCGCCACCTGAGGAAAATACCAAACGGGGGAGTCTAGACTGATTTTTGCTAGAGCTACTCCCCCTCCCCTTGCCTGAGACCTTACCGTCTGCTGTATACAGGGGGGGCATAATCTTTTTTGACAATTGTCCGAAAGGGGGCATCCACAGAGGGCGCATTCCCAGTGCCTTGATTTGTCTGCGCATTTCTTCCCCTAGAATGATAGTATAAGGGGGAAATTCTGTCACTGAGTGAACTTTCACGAAGATCACTTACCAGTGCCTGCTGAAATAAGGTACCGGAATGTGAGGGAGAGATGTCCTGGATGAAGCCGTCCCCTGCCGACTGGAAGGGGCCTTCCGACCTGACTGGTTCCAGTTGGTGTCCCGAGTCTTTTGACGATTCTTCTGGGATGCCTGGGACGGCAGGGACTTTTTTACTGAAGTCTGCTTTGGGGCTTCGTCTGGCTGCATGGGTTGCAGCTGCTCATCCTCCATCATGATGAATGGGCCAGAAGCATTGGTCTTCCTGCTTGGCCGCCTTATATCTCCCTCCATCCGGTGTACAGCAGCCATGCCCCGCCTTCCCCAGCCTCCCCTGCCCTGTATCACTCACACAGGGCTTCTGTTCCTCAGGATGGCGGCCGCCATTTTTTTGGAGTCCGCGCATACGCAGTTCACCGCCAGCGCTTGCCACCCGGAAGTGACCGCTGGCTCCGCCCCCGAACATCACCCGATGCCAAGATGGCGCTTTGCAGCACTTCTGTCCCTCCAAAGGGGAACCTACGCCAGCGCTGTACCGCTCCAGGTGCTGCTGCCCCCGCCGCCACCAGTGCTCACCAGGAAGCACCCCGGGGATTTTATCCAGGAGGGGGAGCGCCCAATACCGCATGCACTGCCGCCCGCCTGTGGGGCACTTTGGGGAGGCTGGGATTATACTTACCCCGGTGTTGCTCCAGAGGCAGCGATCCGCTGGACCCTACTCTGTGCTGTCCCACCACCGTCGTGCCAACCAGCCAGGAGCACCGTGGCGCTTCAAGACACCGCACCGGCCGAGGTAGGAGACCCCCCCGCTACCTGAGCCGACCGGCCGAGCCTGGGAATCCTCATTCATCTGTAGGATCCGGTCTCCAGGAACAGGAAACCAACTGATGCGTGTGAGGGAGCCGCCCTTTTTGTATCTGTAGGTTTCCTGTTCCTGAAGGGTGGATCCCCTCTCTCGTGGTGCTGTCATGGTAGTCCGAATAAAATTAAAATGTCCATTTTTTCCTTCCACGTTGCTTTAGTTCCTGTGAAGCACCTGAAGGGTTAATAATGTTCTTGAATGTAGTTTTGAGTAGCTTGAGGGTGCAGTTTTTATAATGGTGTCACTTTTGGGTATTTTCTGCCATATAGACCCCTCAAAGTGACTTCAAATGTGAGGTGGTCCGTAAAAAAAATGGTTTTGTAAATTTTGTTGTAAAAATGAGAAAAAGCTGGTCAACTTTTAACCCTTATAACTTCCTAGCAAAAAAAAAAAATTTTGTTTCCAAAATTGTGCTGATGTAAAGTAGACATGTGGGAAATGTTATTTATTAGCTATTTTGTGTCACATAACTCTCTGGTTTAACAGAATAAAAATTCAAAATTTGAAAATTGCAAAATTTTCTAAATTTTCGCCAAATTTCCATTTTTTTTCACAAATTAACGCAAAAATTATCTTCCTAAATTTACAACTAACATGAAGCCCAATATGTCACGAAAAAACTATCTCAGAATCGCTAGGATCTGTTGAAGCGTTCCTGAGTTATTGCCTCATAAAGGGACACTGGTCAGAATTGCAAAAAATGGCAAGGTCTTTAAGGTCAAAATAGGCTGAGTCATGAAGGGGTTAAGTACATATTGTGGAATATCTCCTGAAAAAAAATGGATTTAAGTGAAACAGTTTTTTTGTATAGAGCACTTCTGTTAAATATAAAAGAGCAAATGATAAACAATAATATAAAATAAAAAACAATTTGAAGGAAAAATAGAAAAACCTAAAGCTTGCTTTGACACTGGTTTTGGAACTATTTACATTAAATTAGCATGGAAACACATTTTGACTCGCCTTTGATAAATCATAAATGAGAATCAACTGTGATTAATTGTCGGTGCCCTTGTAACATGAATTAGCCAATGAATGATAACTTCAGTATTTAAAAAGCCACATAGTTGGCCCTGTTTCTTTGTCACAATGGTGAAGACAAAGGAGCTGTCTGAGGACATCAGAAAAGCTATTATTAGCAAACATAAGACTTCCAAAGGGTATAAGGCAATCTACTAAAACCTTGATATCCAAGTTTCAACAGTGCACAATGTTATTAAGAAGTTTGCCAAGCATGGAACAGTCAAGAACCTCCCTGGACCTGAGGGAAAGAGTAAAATTGACTAGAGATGGCTTCGATGGTTAGTTTGAATGGAGGAAAAAACACAGCGTCAAATATTCAAAGACCTGAAAGCCAACCTGGAACAGTCTGGGGTCATGGTTTAAACAAGTACCATATGCCACACACTAAACCAAGCAGAGATTTATGGTTGAAGGCTAAGGAAGAAACCTGTTATGTTTCGGTAGCTGAGGAGTGCAGGTAAAAAAGGCAATACACCAGAGCAGTTGGAATCCACGAGACTGCAGCACCCTGACCAACCACCACAACCAGAGGCAGCCGTGGAGCGCTCCCACGCCGGTCCCAGACGCCCCGTCACAGCCCGAGAAACCAACCACACCCAAAGACAGAAACAGGAAGGCTATCTGCCCCGGAGCAGAACCCCAAAGATAATAGGAAGCCCCCAAACAAGTAATGGCGGTTAGACAAGATGAAATACAGACACAGAAAGAAAATAGTATGAGCAAACGCTGGGGCCCAAACTAACTAAATAGAAAAGGATAGGAAGGGTACTTACTGCAATCCCAGAAAACCCTGAAAAGCACCAACTCTACTAATTTCAAAATAACCTGAGATCACACGACCTCTACCACCTAAATTAGTTCTCTGGTGTAACAAAATCAAAACAGCAGCTACTGAAAAAACTGGAAAAAGCAAAAGAACAAAAACTCAGTGGCTGAACTAAACTGAGAGGGCAGAAGCCCCCAGAGGGGACCCTGAAGGCCCCCAAAGAAGTGCAGGACAAAATGCAAAAACACAGCAAAAACACAAAAGAAGCAAAAGTCTTATCTGTTAGCAGGAGATGCAGACACGACACAGCAGGCTACAAGGGAAACTGGAATGAAGGATTCAGACCAGAACAATTGATCACCGGCAACCCTGATGGGAAAATGACTCCCTTATATAAGACCAGTCAGTAACACCTGATTCCCAGTCCTCACAATCTTCACTAGCACCGCTTGTAACCACCAGAGGGAGCCTCTGCTCAGAACTCATCTCAAACCCATTCACAACAGTACCCCCCCCTTGAGGAGGGGTCACCGAACCCTCATTTGAGCAACCAGGTCGGTCAGGATGAGTTCTATGATACGCACGGATAAGTCTCCTAGCATGGATGTCCGAAGCAAACACCCAAGAATTGTCTTCCTGACCATAACCTCTCCATTTAACCAAATACTGGAGTTTCCGTCTAGAAAAACGAGAATCCAATATTTTCTCAACCACATACTCCAGATTGCCCTCAACCAAAACAGGGTCAGGAGGCACAGCAGCAGGAACCACTGGCTCAACAAACCTCTTCAACAAGGACTTGTGGAACACGTTATGGATCTTAAATGTCCCTGGAAGAAGCAAACGAAAAGAAACAGGATTAATAATCTCCATGATCTTATAAGGTCCAATGAACCTAGGCTTAAATTTAGGAGATGCTACTCTCATAGGAATATTCTTTGAGGACAACCAGACCAAGTCCCCCACTTTAAACCGAGGACCATCAGTCCTATGCCGGTTAGCAAACCGCTGGGCCTTCTCCTGAGAGAGGGACAACCTCTCCACTACCTGGTCCCAAATCTGTTGCATACGCTCCACAACAGAGTCAACACCTGGACAGACAGAAGCCTCCGTCTGTCCTGAAGAAAATCGAGGGTGAAACCCAGAATTACAGAAAAACGGAGACATCAAAGTGGCAGAGCTAGCCCTATTATTAAGAGCAAACTCAGCCAAAGGCAAAAAAGAGACCCAGTCATCCTGATCAGCAGACACAAAGCATCTTAGATAAGTCTCCAATGTCTGGTTTGTTCTCTCAGTTTGACCATTGGTCTGAGGATGAAATGCCGAGGAGAAAGACAATTGAACACCCAGTTTAGAACAAAAAGTCCTCCAAAATCTGGAAACAAACTGGACTCCTCTGTCAGACACAATGTTCTCAGGAATGCCGTGTAACCGAACCACGTGCTGAAGGAACAAAGGCACCAATTCAGAGGAGGAAGGCAACTTAGGTAATGGCACAAGATGTATCATTTTGGAAAACCTATCACAAATTACCCAGATGGTGGTCATTCTCTGAGAAACAGGAAGATCGGAAATGAAATCCATAGAGATATGGGTCCATGGTCTCTTGGGCACAGGCAATGGCATCAACAAACCACTAGAGCGAGAGCAAGGCTTGGAGCGAGAGCAAGTCCCGCAGGACTGCACAAATTCCCTGACATCACGAGACAAGGTAGGCCACCAAAAGGACCGACTAACCAAGTCTCTGGTACCAAAAATTCCGGGATGCCCAGCCAATGCGGAACAATGAATCTCAGACATCACACTCTTTTTCCATTGGTCCGGGACAAACAATTTTCCAACAGGGCAGCGCTCGGGCCTATCCTCCTGACACCCCTCCAGAGCAAGTCTCAAATTGGGCGAGATGGCGGAAAGAACTACACCCTCTTTCAAAATAACAGAAGGATCAGATAACTCAGGAGAGTCCGCAAGGAAACTCCTCGAGAGGGCATCCGCCTTAACATTCTTAGTGCCAGGAAGAAAGGAAACCACAAAATTAAAACGTGTGAAAAACAAGGCCCACCTGGCCTGTCTAGGATTGAGTCGCTTGGCAGATTCCAGATAGACCAGATTCTTATGGTCCGTAAGGACCACCACCTGATGTTTGGCTCCCTCCAGCCAATGTCTCCACTCTTCAAAAGCCCACTTCATGGCCAACAACTCCCGATTACCCACGTCATAATTACGTTCAGTAGGAGAAAATTTAGAGAGAAAAAGGCACAAGGTTACTTTTAGAGGTCTCTGGATCTTTTTGGGACAAAACGGCACCTGCCCCAATTTCAGAGGCATCAACCTCCACCTGAAATGGCAGAGAAACATCAGGCTGCCGTAGAACAGGAGCAGAAGTGAATCTCTGCTTAAGTTCCTGAAATGCAGAGACTGCCTCAGGAGGCCAATTCACCACATCAGAACCCTTTCTGGTCAAATCAGTTAATGGTTTAACAATAACCGAGAAATTACCAATAAATTTACAATAAAAATTGGCAAAACCCAAAAATCTCTGAAGAGCCTTTAATGAAGTAGGTTGGACCCAATCACAGATGGCCTGAACCTTGACCGGGTCCATTTCAATAACAGATGGGGACAAAATGAATCCCAGAAATGAGATCCTCTGTACGCCAAAAAGACACTTTGATCCCTTCACATACAGAGCATTCTCTCTCAAAATCTGGAATACAGTTCGAACATGTTTCACATGAGAGTCCCAGTCATTAGAAAAAATCAAGATATCATCCAAATAAACAATCAGAAATTTGTCCACAAAATCCCTGAAAATGTCATTCATGAAGGACTGGAAGACGGAAGGAGCATTAGTGAGCCCAAAGGGCATCACTAGGTACTCAAAATGCCCTTCAGGGGTATTGAATGCCGTCTTCCATTCATCCCCGTGCTTAATGCGAATAAGGTTATACGCCCCCCTGAGGTCAAGCTTGGTAAACCAAGTAGCGTTTTTCACCCTGGAAAACAGGTCAGAAATCAAGGGTAACGGGTATTGATATTTCACAGTAATATTGTTCAAGAGACGATAATCAATACACGGCCTTAATGAACCATCTTTTTTGGCCACAAAGAAAAAACCGGCACCTAAGGGTGAAGAGGATGGTCTGATATGACCCTTCTCCAATGATTCCTTGATATAAGACCGCATAGCGTCATGTTCAGGTACAGACAAGTTAAAAAGGCGACCTTTAGGGAATTTACTACCCGGCACTAATTCAATAGCGCAGTCATAGTTCCTATGGGGAGGCAAGGATGTAGATTTACTTTCGCTAAACACATCAGAAAAATCAAACAAAAAGTCAGGAACATCCTGAGCCTGGGGGGAGGCAGAAAAAACAGGAGTGTTGGTATTAACACATTGGCAGCCCCAACTGGTTACAGACACAGATTTCCAATCCAAAACAGGATTATGAGACTGTAACCAAGGGAAACCCAGCACGATAATGTCATGCAGATTATATAGAACCAAAAATTTGCAGCACTCCTGGTGATCAGGTTCAACCCTCATTATCACCTGAGTAGAAAACTGGGTTTATTCTCAGCCAAAGGGGTAGAATCGATCCCCAGTAGGGGAATAGACTTCTGTAGGGGTATCAAGGGAAACCCACAACGTTTAGCAAAATCATAATCCATCAGGTTAATAGCTGCTCCAGAATCAACGAAAGCCTGAGCAGAAAATGAGGATAGAGAGCATATCAGAGTGACAGTTAATAAAAACTTAGTCTGAACACTACCCAAGACAACTGAGCGTGCAAAACGTCTTCCCCGCTTAGGGCAGACTGAAATAGCATGAGAGGCATCACCACAGTAGAAACATAACCCATTGCGCTTTCGAAACTCATGACGCTGTGCCCCAGACACCACTCTATCACACTGCATGGGTTCAGAAGCTGGTTCACAAGGCAACACCATTCCACGCATACTTCTCCGCTCACGCAAACGTCTGTCAATTTGAATCACTAATGACATAGAATCATTGAGACCAGAGGGGACAGGGAATCCCACCATAACATCCTTTACATTATCTGACAGACCCTTCCGGAAAAGGGCCGCCAAAGCGTCGTCATTCCATTTGGTCAGGACTGCCCACCTACGGAATCTCTGACAGTATAACTCAGCGTCATCAAGCCCCTGATTTAATGCCAACAAGGTTTTTTCAGCTTGATCAGTGACATTAGGCTCATCGTACAATAACCCCAAAGCCTGAAAAAACGCATCAACATCACTCAAAACAGGATCCCCAGGTATCAGGGAAAAAGCCCAATCCTGAGGATCTCCGCGCAGGAGAGAGATGATAATTTGAACCTGCTGCGCTGCGTTTCCTGAGGACTTAGATTTTAAGGCAAAAAACTATTTACAATTATTTTTGAAATTCTGAAACTTAGCTCGATCCCCCAAAAACAAATCTGGCATGGGAATCCTAGGTTCCACAACAGGCAACCTAGCAAGATATGCAGCAATACTCTGAACCTCAGTGGCAAGCTGATCCACACGGCCAGACAACCGTGCAAACTCCATTGGGAGAAAAGATCCTCCCCAGCACCCAGAGATACAGAGGGAAAAAAAAAAAAAATGCAACAAACAGAAAAATATCTCTGACAACTCTGACAACCTTTTTTTTTTTTTCACAATATTTTTCCCTTCTGTGAGTACCATACAATTTTCAATTTTTTAGGCCGGTGATACTGTTATGTTTCGGTAGCTGAGGAGTGCAGGTAAAAAAGGCAATACACCAGAGCAGTTGGAATCCACGAGACTGCAGCACCCTGACCAACCACCACAACCAGAGGCAGCCGTGGAGCGCTCCCACGCCGGTCCCAGACGCCCCGTCACAGCCCGAGAAACCAACCACACCCAAAGACAGAAACAGGAAGGCTATCTGCCCCGGAGCAGAACCCCAAAGATAATAGGAAGCCCCCAAACAAGTAATGGCGGTTAGACAAGATGAAATACAGACACAGAAAGAAAATAGTATGAGCAAACGCTGGGGCCCAAACTAACTAAATAGAAAAAGATAGGAAGGGTACTTACTGCAATCCCAGAAAACCCTGAATAGCACCAACTCTACTAATTTCAAAATAACCTGAGATCACACGACCTCTACCACCTAAATTAGTTCTCTGGTGTAACAAAATCAAAACAGCAGCTACTGAAAAAACTGGGAAAAGCAAAAGAACAAAAACTCAGTGGCTGAACTAAACTGAGAGGGCAGAAGCCCCCAGAGGGGACCCTGAAGGCCCCCAAAGAAGTGCAGGACAAAATGCAAAAACACAGCAAAAACACAAAAGAAGCAAAAGTCTTATCTGTTAGCAGGAGATGCAGACACGACACAGCAGGCTACAAGGAAACTGGAATGAAGGATTCAGACCAGAACAATTGATCACCGGCAACCCTGATGGGAAAATGACTCCCTTATATAAGACCAGTCAGTAACACCTGATTCCCAGTCCTCACAATCTTCACTAGCACCGCTTGTAACCACCAGAGGGAGCCTCTGCTCAGAACTCATCTCAAACCCATTCACAACAGAAACCATTGCAGAAGAAAAGACATAAAAAGGAACAACTGATCTTATTCAAAGAGTACCTTGACAAACCACGATCCTTCTGGGAAAATGTCCTGTGGACACATGAAACAAAAATAGAGCTTTTTTGTTATTTCCAAGCAACAGTTTGGCGCAATGAAGCTTATTAGGAAAAGAACACCCTTCCAACAGTTCAACACGGTTGACAATCTATAATGCTGTGGGTTTGCTTTGCTGTTTCTGGTACTGGAAGCCTTGACCGTATCAGAGGAATCATGAAATCTGTGAAATGTCATACCCAGTGTAACAAAACTTGGTTTCATTCGAAGATCATGGGTCCTCCAGCAATACAATGACCCAAGGACACATCCAAAAGTACACAGGAACTGTTGAAAAAGAAAAAATAGACTGTTTTAAAATTGCCATCAATGAGTCAATGCCATTGAAAATCTTTGGGGTGAGCTGAAATCTGCCATTGGGAAAAAGAACCCTACAAACATTCAAGAGCTTGAACAAACTGCAATGGAGGAGTGGGAGAAAATACCAGCTGAGAAGTGTAAGAAGCTTATAGATGTCAACAAGAAATATTTGGAGGCAGTCATCAATGAGAAAGGGTGTGCAACCAAGTATTAATTAAGGGTGCATATATTGCTGCACATGCTGCTGATTCTGTTTCTTCTTTGAAATTGCAGCATGTAAGTTGAAAAACATTTTTTTATTGTTGTATTACATTGTATTACATTGGACCGCTAATTAAAAAATCCTGAGGATATAACTATGGTACATTTCCATTTATTTTTGAAGATATTGAACAGTCTATGAAAAAATGAAGTGTTGCCAATAATAGTGAGTAGCACTGTATTATGGCTTCAATAATCATCTGCGATTTTCTGTGATCCGAGACTCTAGCCACTGGGGAGAGAAGAACTCATCTATTAAAATCCAATTGGCACTTGCCTAAAGCAGAATGCTCCTTGATTTATTTTAGTTTAATCACATTCATCTGGGCATTGTGATTAATGCATACTTATAATTAATATTGATAAATATATAGCTAAACTTTTCATCTGAGGACATCCAGAAAAATTGGTGTTTGAATACTGAAAAATGAAAAAAAACTATATTGCTTCGTGAATCATCAAAAGTCTTAACTTTTAGTAAGAAACATTGATAATTCTTGCTTAAATGTTAACAATCCAACAAACATAAAAGTAAATTTTTTCGTCTATTTAAAAAATGCAAAAATAGACAAACTTAGTATAACTCAATTAAGTTAAATCTTATCCAGAAAAACCTAGAAAATAATTCAGACTCTGCCAAGCTGGGTTATATGAGGAAAATGAAAACCTCTATGTATGTTTCATCATTAAATGTGACTCATCAGCGAGTAATTAGGATCAGAAGGCTCTAAAGTCAGGAGAGGCATAATGCTATTTCAGTATTCTGACTCAGTCATTGATTCTGACTAAACTAATCAGACTGCGTAACATTATTTAGCATTTCTTTCTGACTAGCTAGCTCAGTAATTGAAGCTGTTAAAGCTCATTTACGGAGGTATTTTGAAATTTTACTGTTGATATACTGGTAATGGTATCTTCCACAATGGAATAAGATTCCAATGGGTAATTTCAGTGTAGAATTTCAAATCTGACAAAGATTTCTGCCACAGATTCACAGTTTCAACTGCTGAGGATCTTCACAAGTAATATCCCGATTGGCATTCAATGGGGTTAATCGCTGGCCTATTTCACGTAGCAGGGCCAGAAATTTGCATGCAAATTTTCTATGGCATATAACAAAAAGGCAATCTCTGCATGTGTTGCAGCTGTCTAACAGTCGTGACACATGCAGCCGCAGCGACTCGAACATATTTTTCGAGCACGCCAAAAATACTTGATAGGACACGAGCGTTCTCGGATAACACCTTATCCCAGCATGCTCAATCATCACTAATGGGGAAGCGGCCATCCCATTCTACACAAAAACAGATTTAGCACCCACACCATTGTCAAATCAGACCAGGTTGAGCATAATCAGACTGTAATGCACTGCTGATGCTGACATGAGGTTGTAGTGTTATATTGTGATTAATGTCGGCACATAAGAGACTAGAGATGGCTGAGCTGATTTATCAGATTTAAAGGGATTTGTCCCCGCAGGCGCCGGGAAAGGTCAGAGAGGTCTGGCGCCTGCGCACTGAAGTACTCTGGTCTGCCCTCAACAGGGCAGAGCAGTGCGCCTGCACCGGAGCCGCGACAGGAAGCTAACAAGAGGAGGCCTTCAGTAGAAGATCGGAGGCACCGGACCACGACGCCCATCGGACTGGACTGCGGACCGCCCTTGGGTGAGTATAATATAACTCGTTTTTCTTCTCTTCCAGGTGACATTGGGGCTTACCTACAGCATTCCAGAATCCTTTAGATAAGCCCCTGATGGCGGTGGCTACAGCTGATGATCGAAAAATGGAGTGACAGATTCCCTTTAAGATTTTCAAAAAAAAAAGATGATTTTCATCTACAAAAAAAATCAATGCAAAGATGAACTTTATATCCCACAATTTTGTGTCTTATAGATTATACACTATATGGCTATTTTTCCGTAGTAACTGTTACTTTTACTCTTAGTTTAAAGGGGTTGCTCCCTTTCAATTAATTTATCCCCTGGGTACAGTTTGCTGCAAAAAAATAAACAGCACATTAGTCAGTAATTTTTTGGGTCTACCGGCAAGTCTTGTGTCTGTCATTGGCTGTATGGCTGATGTCCCATCAACAACACAGCAGCCAGTGAGCTCAGCAGCTTTGTCTACACGGTAATGCGCCCCACTGAAGCAGCTGAGCTCACTGATTGGCTGCTGTGCTGTCAAGATGATGTAACGGGGGCCAGGGCTGTAGTCATGGCTAATGGTGGCCGCTTTGTCGCACCCTGGCCTCCCGCCACATAAATACATTGTCCTTACTGTAGCGTACCTTTTAGTCCACTCTCCTGTCCATCAGGGTCCTCTCTGGTCTGCTGGGGATTTCTGCAATCAAATACCAGACAAAGACAGGCAGAGTCCAAGTCCATTTTTGAACAATCAACTTTATTCAGTTCATTTCTCAACTCGTCCAGTACAGTCACAGGTACAGCACAAGTTCCTTCACAAAGTATAGAATTTCCTTTCCCTGTGCTTTCCCTCACTCCTTCAGGAATATTGCAGGGTCATACCACTGCCTTCGGTACCGCAGCGTTCCATCTGGCCAGCCTAACTATATTCAGGAGTTCCCTGTCCGTTTCGCCCTGGACATTTAAGCGTCTTCCTGCGTAGTTTACTGCCACCATGTTGATGCTGTCCTGTATTCCTTCGCCTTACAGGTGACCGTTGCTCCTAGCCCATGGATGAGCTGGGTTCTTCTACTTTAACATTGCGTGGCACAACTGCCCTGTCCGGGCTCCCAGGCCCTACTAACTAAACCCAGGAAGCTCTCTCTAACTTATCCCAGTTGGCCCCTCCTAACTTAACTAAAAATCCTATTAGTCTATCTTGTCCTATTGTACCCCTTCTAGTGGGCTAGTCTAAATACTATGCTTTCCCTATATCTGAACAGGACGGAACATACAGGTCCTTCTCAAAAAATTAGCATATAGTGCTAAATTTCATTATTTTCCATAATGTAATGATTACAATTAAACTTTCATATATTTTAGATTCATTACACACCAACTGAAATTTGTCAGGTCTTTTATTGTTTTAATACTGATGATTTTGGCATACAACTCCTGATAACCCAAAAAACCTGTCTCAAAAAATTAACATATTTCAACCATCCAATAAAATAAAAGTGTTTTTTAAAAACAAACAAAAAAACCATCAAATAATAAAGTTCAGTTATGCACTCAATACTTGGTCAGGAATCCTTTTGCAGAAATGACTGCTTCAATGCGGCGTGGCATGGAGGCAATCAGCCTGTGACACTGCTGAGGTGTTATGGAGGCCCAGGATGCTTCGATAGCGGCCTTAAGCTCATCCAGAGTGTTGGGTCTTGCGTCTCTCAACTTTCTCTTCACAATATCCCACAGATTCTCTATGGGGTTCAGGTCAGGAGAGTTGGCAGGCCAATTGAGCACAGTAATACCATGGTCAGTAAACCATTTACCAGTGGTTTTGGCACTGTGAGCAGGTGCCAGGTCGTGCTGAAAAATGAAATCTTCATCTCCATAAAGCATTTCAGCCGATGGAAGCATGAAGTGCTCCAAAATCTCCTGATAGCTAGCTGCATTGACCCTGCCCTTGATGAAACACAGTGGACCAACACCAGCAGCTGACATGGCACCCCACACCATCACTGACTGTGGGTACTTGACACTGGACTTCAGGCATTTTGGCATGTCCTTCTCCCCAGTCTTCCTCCAGACTCTGGCACCTTGATTTCCGAATGACATGCAAAATTTGCTTTCATCAGAAAAAAAGTACTTGGAACCACTTAGCAACAGTCCAGTGCTGCTTCTCTGTAGCCCAGGTCAGGCGCTTCTGCCGCTGTTTATGGTTCAAAAGTGGCTTTACCTGGGGAATGCGGCACCTGTAGCCCATTTCCTGCACACGCCTGTGCACGGTGGCTCTGGATGTTTCTACACCAGACTCAGTCCACTGCTTCCTCAGGTCCCCCAAGGTCTGGAATCGGTCCTTCTCCACAATCTTCCTCAGGGTCCGGTCACCTCTTCTTGTACAGCGTTTTCTGCCACATTGTTTCCTTCCAACAGACTTCCCATTGAGGTGCCTTGATACAGCACTCTGGAACAGCCTATTTGTTGAGAAATTTCTTTCTGGGTCTTACCCTCTTGCTTGAGGGTGTCAATGATGGCCTTCTTGACATCAGTCAGGTCGCTAGTCTTACCCATGATGGGGGTTTTGAGTAATGAACCAGGTAGGGAGTTTTTAAAAGCCTCAGGAATCTTTTGCATGTGTTTAGAGTTAATTAGTTGATTCAGAAGATTAGGGTAATAGGTCGTTTAGAGAACCTTTTCTTGATATGCTAATTTTTTGAGACAGGTTTTTTGGATTATCAGGAGTTGTATGCCAAAATCATCAGTATTAAAACAATAAAAGACCTGACAAATTTCAGTTGGTGTGTAATGAATCTAAAATATATGAAAGTTTAATTGTAATCATTACATTATGGAAAATAATGAAATTTAGCACTATATGCTAATTTTTTGAGAAGGACCTGTATATACATTACACTATACATCATAGCAGCATTATGCATACACGGCATTATACGACATAACATACATATATAAGTATATATCGATTCATCAAATACACCATCACTGGCAGAGACAGAAGTAGGTGCAGGGTTTAAACTGTTCTCTATACCCTCCTTACAATGACATCAGCCAGTGCTGCAACCAATGTCATATACTGTTGTGAATGTTTTAGAAATGAATTCTGAGCAGAAGCTCCCTCTGGTGGTTACAAACAGTACTGAACCATTCAATGAGGATTAGCAATCAGGAATCACAGACTGGTCTTATATAAGGGAGGTTCCCTCCCATCATGGTTGCCGGTGATCACTTGTTCTTGTCTCAACTTTGTTTCCTGGTTCACTTGGAAGCTTGCTGAGTCTTGCCTCTTCTCCTGCTCTCAGATAAGATATTTTCTGTTTTTTGTTTTTGTGCTTACCATTTGCATATTTCTCTGCATTTCTGTGAAGTTAGCCAGGTCCCCCTCCCCGGGGGGCTTGGGCTCCTCTCAGTTCCTCTGGAGCCACTGTTATTTGTTCATTTGCCTTTTCCAGTTTTTTCAGTGGCTGCGGCTTAGTTTTGTTACACCAGAGAACTAATTTAGGTGGTAGAGGTCTTGTGATCTCAGGTGTTTTTGCAATTAGTAGCGTTGTTTTTTTTTTAGGGTTTTTTTGGATTGCAGTAAGTATCCTTCCTATCCTTTTTCTGTCTAGGCAGATTGGGCTCCAACGTTTGCTCATACTATTTTCTGTCTGTGTCTGTATTTCCTTTTGGCTAACAAAACATAACAATATACCATGAATAGCAGCCGAGACTCGATGGTGGATACATGGAAGGAAAATACAGTATGGTTTGTTTTTTTATAGCAAACTGTAGCAAAGTGAGAAATGTATTTGAAAAGGAACAACCCATTTAACATAATGCAGGATGATTGAAGTCAGATGAATAGCTCTGAATTTTTTTTTTTTGCTATATTCTGTTGGGAGATCTACATGCTATATGTGTCTATGTTTGGCCAACCAGTGATTGTCATGTGAATAGCAGCATTTTGGAAATCTACTAACTCACAATAATAATGCATTGAACTTGTATAGGAAGAAACTGGAGTTTATAACAACTTTGGTTAATAATGGGTACATTAGTTTGTCTGTATTTCCTCTTGTCTAACCGCCATTACATGTTTGGGGGCTTCCTATGTTCTTTGGGGATCTGCTCCGGGGCAGATAGCTTTCCTCTTTCTATCTTTAGGTGTAGTTAACCTCTCAGGCTGTGACGAGGCGTCTAGGACCAACGTAGGAACGCTCCACGGCTACCTTTAGTTGTGGTGGTTAGTCAGGTTACTGCAATCCAGTAGATTCCAACCTCTCTGGTGTATTGCCGTTTTTGCCTGCTCTCCTCAGCTACCAAATCATAACAGTATCACCGGCCAAACAGAAAATTATATGGTACTCACAGAAGGGAAAAATAGTGTGGAAAGAAAAAAGTTTGTCAGAGTTGTCAGAGATTTTTTTTTCTGTTTGTTGCATTTTTTCCCTCTTTTTCTCTGGGTGCTGAGGAGGATTTTTTTTTTCTCTCTCAATGGAGTTTGCACAGTTGTCTGGCCGTGTGGATCAGCTTGCCACTGAGGTTCGGAGTATTGCTACCTATCTTGCTAGGTAGCCAGTTGTGGAACCCAGGATCCCCATGCCAGATTTCTTTTTGGGGGATCGAACTAAATTTCTGAATTTCAAAAATAACTGTAAGTTGTTTTTTGCCTTAAAACCTAAGTCCTCAGGGAATGCAGCACAGCAGGTTCAAATTATCATCTCTCTCCTGCGCGGCGATCCTCAGGATTGGGCTTTTTCCCTGACACCTGGGGATCCTGTTTTGAGTAATGTTGATACATTTTTTCTGGCTCTGGGGTTATTGTACGATGAACCTAATGTCACTGATTAAGCTGAAAAAACCTTGTTGGCATTAAATCAGGGGCTTGAGGACGCTGAGTTGTACTGTCAGAAATTCCGAAAGTGGGCAGTCCTGACCAAATGGAATGACGATGCTTTGGCAGCCCTTTTTCGGAAGGGTCTGTCAGAGAATGTAAAAGATGTTATGGTGGGTTTCCCTGCTCCCTCTGGTCTCAATGATTCTATGTCATTAGCGATTCAAATTGACAGACATTTGCGTGAGCGTAGAAGTATGCGTGGAATAGTGTTGCCTTGTGAACCAGCTTCTGAACCCATGCAGTGTGATAGAGTGGCTTCTGGGCACAGCGTCATGAGTTTCGAAAACGCAATGGGTTATGTTTCTACTGTGGTGATGCCTCTCATTCTATTTCAGTCTGCCCTAAGCGGGGAAGACGTTTTGCACGCTCAGTTGTCTTGGGTAGTGTTCGGACTAAATTTCTGTTGACTGTTACCCTGATTTGCTCCCTGTCCACATTTTCTGCTCAGGCTTTTGTTGATTCGGGAGCAGCTATTAACCTGATGGATTTTGATTTTGCTAAACGTTGTGGGTTTCCCTTGATAACCCTACGGAAGTCTATTCCCCTACTGGGGATTGATTCTACCCCTTTGGCTGAGAATAAACCCCAGTTCTCTACTCAGGTGATAATGAGGGTTGAACCTGATCATCAGGAGAGTTGCAAATTTTTGGTGCTATATAATCTGCATAACATTATTGTACTGGGTTTCCCTTGGTTACAGTCTCATAATCCTGTTTTGGATTGGAAATCTGTGTGTTATGATTTGGTAGCTGAGTAGAGCAGGCAAAAAAAAGGCAATACACCAGAGAGGTTGGAATCTATTGGATTGCAGTACCCTGACTAACCACCACAACTAAAGGCAGCCGTGGAGCGTACCTACGTTGGTCCTAGACGCCTCGTCACAGCCTGAGAAGCTAACTACACCTAAAGACAGAAAGAGGAAAACTATCTGCCCCGGAGCAGATCCCCAAAGAACATAGGAAGCCCCCAAACATGTAATGGCAGTTAGACAAGAGGAAATACAGACACAGACAGAAAATAGTATGAGCAAACGCTGGGGCCCAAACTTCCTAGATAGAAAAGGATAGGAAGGACACTTACTGCAATCCCAAAAAACCCTAAAAAGTACCAACTCTACTAATTACAAAAACACCTGAGATCACACGACCTCTACCATCCAAATCAGTTCTCTGGTGTAACAAAACCAAACAGCAGCCACTGAAAAAACTGGAAAGGGCAAATGAACAAATAACAGTGGCTGAACTAAACTGAGAGGAGCACAAGCCCCCGGAGGGGACCCGGCAGACCCCCACAGAAGTGCAGGACAAAATGCAAAAAGCAAGCACAAAAAACTAAAAGAAGAAAATGTCTTATCTGTTAGCAGAAGATGCAGGCACGAAACAGCAAGCTTCAAAGTGAACCAGGAATCAAAGATGAGACCAGAACATTTGATCACCGGCAACCCTGATGGGAGGGAACCTCCCTTATATAAGACCAGTCAGTAACACCTGATCGCCAATCTTCACAATCTTCATTGAATAGTTCAGTACTGTTTGTAACCACCAGAGGGAGCTTCTGTTCAGAATTCATTTCTAGCACATTCACAACAGTACCCCCCCTTGAGGAGGGGTCACCGAACCCTCATTTGAGCAACCAGGTCGGTCAGGATGAGCTCTGTGATACGCACGGATGAGTCTCCTAGCATGGATGTCCGAAGCAAACACCCAAGAATTGTCCTCCTGACCATAACCTCTCCACTTAACCAAATACTGGAGTTTCCGTCTAGAAAAACGAGAATCCAATATTTTCTCAACCACATACTCCAGATTGCCCTCAACCAAAACAGGGTCAGGAGGCACAGCCATAGGAACCACTGGCTCGACAAACCTCTTCAATAAGGACTTGTGGAACACGTTATGGATCTTAAATGTCCCTGGAAGAAGTAAACGAAAGGAAACAGGATTAAGAATCTCCATGATCTTATAAGGTCCAATGAACCTAGGCTTAAACTTAGGAGATGCAACTCTCATAGGGATATTTCTTGAGGACAACCAGACCAAGTCCCCCACTTTAAACCGAGGACCATCAGTCCTATGCCGGTTGGCAAACCGCTGGGCCCTCTCCTGAGAGAGGGACAACCTCTCCACTACCTGATCCCAAATCTGCTGCATACGCTCCACAACAGAGTCAACACCTGGACAGACAGAAGCCTCCGTCTGTCCCGAAGAAAATTGTGGGTGAAACCCAAAATTGCAGAAAAATGGAGACATCAAGGTTGCAGAGCTAGCCCTATTATTAAGGGCAAACTCAGCCAAAGGCAAAAAAGAGATCCAGTCATCCTGATCAGCAGACACAAAGCATCTCAGATAAGTCTCCAATGTCTGGTTTGTTCTCTCAGTTTGTCCATTGGTCTGAGGATAAAAAGCTGAGGAGAAAGACAATTGAACACCAAGTTTAGAACAAAAAGTCCTCCAAAATCTGGAAACAAACTGGACTCCTCTGTCAGACACAATGTTCTCAGGAATACCGTGTAACCGAACCACGTGCTGAAGGAACAAAGGCACCAATTCGGAGGAGGAAGGCAACTTAGGTAATGGCACAAGATGTATCATTTTGGAAAACCTATCACAAATCACCCAGATAACAGTCATTCTCTGAGAAACAGGGAGGTCGGAAATGAAATCCATAGAGATATGGGTCCATGGTCTCTTGGGCACAGGCAATGGCCTCAACAAACCACTAGGGCGAGAGCAAGGCTTGGAGCGAGAGCAAGTCCCGCAGGACTGCACAAATTCCCTGACGTCACGAGACAAAGTTGGCCACCAAAAGGACCGACTAACCAAGTCTCTGGTACCAAAAATTCCGGGATGACCGGCCAACGCGGAACAATGAATTTCAGACATCACACTCTTTTTCCACCGGTCTGGGACAAACAATTTCCCAATAGGGCAGAGTTAGGGTTTATCCTCCTGACACCCTTCAAGAGCCAGTCTCAAATTGGGCGAGATGGCAGAAAGAACTACACCCTCTTTCAAAATAACAGCAGGATCAGATAACTCAGGAGAGTCAGCAAGGAAACTCCTCGAGAGGGCATCCGCTTTAACATTCTTAGTGCCAGGAAGAAAGTAAACCACAAAATTAAAACGTGTGAAAAACAAGGCCCACCTGGCCTGTCTAGGATTAAGTCGCTTGGCTGATTCCAGATAAACCAGATGCTTATGGTCCGTGAGGACCACCACCTGATGTTTGGCTCCCTCCAGCCAATGTCTCCACTCTTCAAAAGCCCACTTCATGGCCAATAACTCCCGATTACCCACGTCATAATTACGTTCAGTTGGAGAAAATTTTCGAGAGAAAAAGGCACAAGGGTTACTTTTAGAGGTCTCTGGATCTCTTTGGGACAAAACGGCACCTGCCCCAATTTCAGAGGCATCAACCTCCACCTGAAATGGCAGAGAAACATCAGGCTGCCATAGAACAGGAGCAGAAGTGAATCTCTGCTTAAGTTCCTGAAACGCAGAAACTGCCTCAGGAGGCCAATTCACCACATCAGAACCCTTCTTGGTCAAATCAGTCAATGGTTTAACAATAACAGAGAAATTACCAATAAATTTACGATAAAAATTGGCAAAACCCAAGAATCTCTGAAGAGCCTTTAATGAAGTAGGTTGGACTCAATCACAGATGGCCTGAACCTTGACCGGGTCCATTTCAATAACAGATGGGGACAAAATGAATCCCAGAAATGAGATCCTCTGTACGCCAAAAAGACACTTTGATCCCTTCACATACAGAGCATTCTCTCTCAAAATCTGGAACACAGTCCGAACATGTTTCACATGTGAGTCCCAGTCATTGGAAAAAATCAAGATATCATCCAAATAAACAATCAGAAATGTATCCACAAAATCCCTGAAAATGTCATTCATGAAGGACTGTAAGACGGAAGGAGCATTAGTGAGCCCAAAGGGCATCACTAGGTACTCAAAATGCCCCTCTGGGGTATTAAATGCCATCTTCCATTCATCCCCGTGCTTAATGCGAATAAGGTTATATGCCCCCCTGAGGTCAAGCTTGGTAAACCAAGTAGCACTTTTCACCCTGGAAAACAGGTCAGAAATCAAGGGTAACGGATATTGATATTTCACAGTGATATTGTTCAAGAGACGATAATCAATACACGGCCTTAATGAACCATCCTTTTTGGCCACAAAGAAAAAACCGGCACCCAAGGGTGAAGAGGATGGTCTGATATGACCCTTCTCCAATGACTCCTTGATATAAGAACGCATAGCGTCATGTTCAGGTACAGACAAGTTAAAAAGGCGACCTTTAGGGAATTTACTACCAGGCACTAATTCAATAGCGCAGTCATAGCTCCTATGGGGGGGCAAGGATGCAGATTTACTTTCGCTAAACACATCAGAAAAATCAGTCAAAAAGTCAGGAACATCCTGAGCCTGGGGGAGGCAGAAAAAACAGGAGTGTTGGCATTAACACATTGGCAGCCCCAACTGGTTACAGACACAGATTTCCAATCCAAAACAGGATTATGAGACTGTAACCAAGGGAAACCCAGTACAATAATGTCATGCAGATTATACAGCACCAAAAATTTGCAACTCTCCTGATGATCAGGTTCAACCCTCATTATCACCTGAGTAGAGAACTGGGGTTTATTCTCAGCCAAAGGGGTAGAATCGATCCCCAGTAGGGGAATAGACTTCCGTAGGGGTATCAAGGGAAACCCACAACGTTTATCAAAATCAAAATCCATCAAGTTAATAGCTGCTCCCGAATCAACAAAAGCCTGAGCAGAAAATGTGGACAGGGAGCAAATCAGGGTAACAGTCAACAGAAATTTAGTCTGAACACTACCCAAGACAACTGAGCGTGCAAAACGTCTTCCCCCGCTTAGGGCAGACTGAAATAGCATGAGAGGCATCACCACAGTAGAAACATAACCCATTGTGTTTTCAAAACTCATGACGCTGTGCCCCAGAAGCCACTCTATCACACTGCATGGGTTCAGAAGCTGGTTCACAAAGCAACACCATTCCACGCATACCTCTACGCTCACGCAAACGTCTGTCAATTTGAATCGCTAATGACATAGAATCATTGAGACCAGAGGGGACAGGGAATCCCACCATAACATCCTTTACATTCTCTGACAGACCCTTCCGAAAAAGGTTTGCCAAAGCATCGTCATTCCATTTGGTCAGGACTGCCCACCTTCGGAATCTCTGACAGTATAACTCAGCGTCCTCAAGCCCCTGATTTAATGCCAACAAGGCTTTTTCAGCTTGATCAGTGACATTAGGTTCATCGTACAATAACCCCAGAGCCTGAAAAAATGCATCAACATTACTCAAAACAGGATCCCCAGGTGTCAGGGAAAAAGCCCAATCCTGAGGATCGCCGCGCAGGAGAGAGATGACAATTTGAACCTGCTGTGCTGCGTTCCCTGAGGACTTAGATTTTAAGGCAAAAAACAACTTACAGTTATTTTTGAAATTCAGAAATTTAGCTCGATCCCCTAAAAACAAATCTGGCATGGGAATCCTAGGTTCCACAACAGGCAACCCTGCAAGATAGGTAGCAATACTCCAAACTTCAGTGGCAAGCTGATCCACACGGCCAGACAACTGTGCAAACTCCATTGAGAGAAAAAAAAATCCTCCTCAGCACCCAGAGATACAGAGGGGGAAAAAAAAAAAATTCTCTGACAACTCTAACAATCTTCTTTCTTTAACACTATTTTTCCCTTCTGTGAGTACCATATAAATATCAGTTTTTTGGCCGGTGATACTGTTATGATTTGGTAGCTGAGGAGAGCAGGCAAAAAAAAAGGCAATACACCAGAGAGGTTGGAATCTATTGGATTGCAGTACCCTGACTAACCACCACAACTAAAGGCAGCCGTGGAGCGTACCTACGTTGGTCCTAGACGCCTCGTCACAGCCTGAGAAGCTAACTACACCTAAAGACAGAAAGAGGAAAACTATCTGCCCCGGAGCAGATCCCCAAAGAACATAGGAAGCCCCCAAACATGTAATGGCGGTTAGACAAGAGGAAATACAGACACAGACAGAAAATAGTATGAGCAAACGCTGGGGCCCAAACTTCCTAGATAGAAAAGAATAGGAAGGACACTTACTGCAATCCCAAAAAACCCTAAAAAGTACCAACTCTACTAATTACAAAAACACCTGAGATCACACGACCTCTACCACCCAAATCAGTTCTCTGGTGTAACAAAACCAAACAGCAGCCACTGAAAAAACTGGAAAGGGCAAATGAACAAATAACAGTGGCTGAACTAAACTGAGAGGAGCACAAGCCCCCGGAGGGGACCCGGCAGACCCCCACAAAAGTGCAGGACAAAATGCAAAAAGCAAGCACAAAAAACTAAAAGAAGAAAATGTCTTATCTGTTAGCAGAAGATGCAGGCACGAAACATCAAGCTTCAAAGTGAACCAGGAATCAATGATGAGACCAGAACAATTGATCACCGGCAACCCTGATGGGAGGGAACCTCCCTTATATAATACCAGTCAGTAACACCTGATCGCCAATCTTCACAATCTTCATTGAATAGTTCAGTACTGTTTGTAACCACCAGAGGGAGCTTCTGCTCAGAATTCATTTCTAGCTCATTCACAACATCTGTGTCTGTAACCAGTTGGGGCTGCCAATGTGTTAATGCCAACACTCCTGTTTTTTCTGCCTCTCCCCAGGCTCAGGATGTTCCTGACTTTTTGACTGATTTTTCTGATGTGTTTAGCGAAAGTAAATCTGCATCCTTGCCCCCCCATAGGAGCTATGACTGCGCTATTGAATTAGTGCCTGGTAGTAAATTCCCTAAAGGTCGCCTTTTTAACTTGTCTGTACCTGAACATGATGCTATGCGGTCTTATATCAAGGAGTCATTGGAGAAGGGTCATATCAGACCATCCTCTTCACCCTTGGGTGCCGGTTTTTT
Organism: Oophaga sylvatica; assembly: GCA_033576555.1. Lineage (NCBI taxonomy): Eukaryota > Metazoa > Chordata > Amphibia > Anura > Dendrobatidae > Oophaga > Oophaga sylvatica. The sequence continues at coordinate 163,343,489 of JARQOD010000001.1, read as the reverse complement.
CTTTGTGGCCAAAAAGGATGGTTCATTAAGGCCGTGTATTGATTATCGTCTCTTGAACAATATCACTGTGAAATATCAATATCCGTTACCCCTGATTTCTAACCTGTTTTCCAGGGGAAAAGTGCTACTTGGTTTACCAAGCTTGACCTCAGGGGGGCGTATAACCTTATTCGCATTAAGCACGGGGATGAATGGAAGACGGCGTTTAATACCCCAGAGGGGCATTTTGAGTGCCTAGTGATGCCCTTTGGGCTCACTAATGCTCCTTCCGTCTTACAGTCCTTCATGAATGACATTTTCAGGGATTTTGTGGATAAATTTCTGATTGTTTATTTGGATGATATCTTGATTTTTTCCAATGACTGGGACTCTCATGTGAAACATGTTCGGACTGTGTTCCAGATTTTGAGAGAGAATGCTCTGTATGTGAAGGGATCAAAGTGTCTTTTTGGCGTACAGAAGATCTCATTTCTGGGATTCATTTTGTCTCCATCTGTTATTGAAATGGACCCGGTCAAGGTTCAGGCCATCTGTGATTGGGTCCAACCTACTTCATTAAAGGCTCTTCAGAGATTCTTGGGTTTTGCCAATTTTTATCGTAAATTTATTGGTAATTTCTCTGTTATTGTTAAACCATTGACTGATTTGACCAAAAAGGGTTCTGATGTGGTGAATTGGCCTCCTGAGGCAGTCTCTGCGTTTCAGGAACTTAAGCAGAGATTCACTTCTGCTCCTGTTCTACGGCAGCCTGATGTTTCTCTGCCATTTCAGGTGGAGGTTGATGCCTCTGAAATTGAGGCAGGTGCTGTTTTGTCCCAAAGAGATCCTGAGACCTCTAAAAGTAACCCATGTGCTTTTTTCTCTCAAAAATTTTCTCCAACTGAATGTAATTATGACGTGGGTAATCGGGAGTTATTGGCCATGAAGTGGGCTTTTGAAGAGTGGAGACATTGGCTGGAGGGAGCCAAACATCAGGTGGTGATCCTCACGGACCATAAGAATCTGGTTTATCTGGAATCAGCCAAGCGACTTAATCCTAGACAGGCCAGGTGGGCCTTGTTTTTCACACATTTTAATTTTGTGGTTTACTTTCTTCCTGGCACTAAGAATGTTAAGGCGGATGCCCTCTCGAGGAGTTTCCTTGCAGACTCTCCTGAGTTATCTGATCCTGCTGTTATTTTGAAAGAGGGTGTAGTTCTTTCCACCATCTCGCCCAATTTGAGACTGGCTCTGGAAGGGTGTCAGGAGGATAAACCCGAGCGCTGCCCTATTGGGAAATTGTTTGTCCCAGACCAGTGGAAGAAGAGTGTGATGTCTGAGATTCATTGTTCCGCGTTGGCCGGTCATCCCGGAATTTTTGATAACAGAGTCTTGGTGAGTCGGTCCTTTTGGTGGCCTACTTTGTCTCGTGACGTCAGGGAGTTTGTGCAGTCCTGTGGGACTTGCTCTCGCTCCAAGCCTTGCTCTCGCTCTAGTGGTTTGTTGATGCCATTGCCTGTGCCCAAGAAACCATGGATCCATATCTCTATGGATTTTATTTCCGACCTCCCTGTTTCTCAGAGAATGACCGTTGTCTGGGTGATTTGTGATAGGTTTTCCAAGATGATACATCTTGTGCCATTACCTAAGTTGCCTTCCTCCTCCGAATTGGTGCCTTTGTTCCTTCAGCACGTGGTTCGGTTACACGGCATTCCTGAGAACATTGTGTCTGACAGAGGAGTCCAGTTTGTTTCCAGATTTTGGAGGACTTTTTGTTCTAAACTTGGTGTTCAATTGTCTTTCTCCTCTGTTTTTCATCCTCAGACCAATGGACAAACTGAGAGAACAAACCAGACATTGGAGACTTATCTGAGATGCTTTGTGTCTGCTGATCAAGAAGACTGGGTCTCTTTTTTGCCTTTGGCTGAGTTTGCTCTTAATAATAGGGCAAGCTCTGCCACTTTGATGTCTCCATTTTTCTGCAATTTTGGGTTTCACCCTCGATTTTCTTCGGGACAGACGGAGGCTTCTGTCTGTCCGGGTGTTGACTCTGTTGTGGAGCGTATGCAGCAGATTTGGGACCAGGTAGTGGAGAGGTTGTCCCTCTCTTAGGAGAAGGCCCAGCAGTTTGCCCACCGGCATATTACTGATGGTCCTCGGTTTAAAGTGGGGGACTTGGTCTGGTTGTCCTCAAGAAATATCCCTATGAGAGTTGCATCTCCTAAGTTTAAGCCTAGGTTCATTGGACCTTATAAGATCATGGAGATTCTTAATCCTGTTTCCTTTCGTTTACTTCTTCCAGGGACATTTAAGATCCATAACGTGTTCCACTAGTCCTTATTGAAGAGGTTTGTCGAGCCAGTGGTTCCTATGGCTGCACCTCCTGACCCTGTTTTGGTTGAGGGCATTCTGGAGTATGTGGTTGAGAAAATATTGGATTCTCGTTTTTCTAGACGGAAACTCCAGTATTTGGTTAAGTGGAGAGGTTATGGTCAGGAGGACAATTCTTGGGTGTTTGCTTCGGACATCCATGCTAGGAGACTGATCCGTGCGTATCACAGAGCTCATCCTGACCGACCTGGTTGCACAAATGAGGGTTCGGTGACCCCTCCTCAAGGGGGGGTACTGTTGTGAATGTTTTAGAAATGAATTCTGAGCAGAAGCTCCCTCTGGTGGTTACAAACAGTACTGAACCATTCAATGATGATTGGCAATCAGGAATCACAGACTGGTCTTATATAAGGGAGGTTCTCTCCCATCATGGTTGCCGGTGATCAATTGTTCTTGTCTCAACGTTGTTTCCTGGTTCACTTGGAAGCTTGATGAGTCTTGCCTCTTCTCCTGCTCTCAGATAAGATATTTTCTGTTTTTTGTTTTTGTGCTTACCATTTGCATATTTCTCTGCATTTATGTGAAGTTAGCCAGGTCCCCCTCCCCGGGCGGCTTGGGCTCCTCTCAATTCCTCTGGAGCCACTGTTATTTGTTCATTTGCCTTTTCCAGTTTCTTCAGTGATCTCGTTAGCGTTAGCTGTGAGATTCCAAACACATCTCATCAGCGATCTGTGATTCCAAACACATCTCATCAGCGATCTGTATAACGACCTCTGCGGTCGTTGGGAAAACCTAGTCCCACCTGCGACGCTGGTGAAGTCGTCCATAAAGGGTGTCACACTTAGCGATTCAGGCTCACCAGCGGGGCACCAACGACGAAAAAACGGCTCAGAACGTTCATGAGCGATCAGCGACATCTCAGCAGGGGCCACATCGCTGCTACATGTCACACACAGCTAAGGCGCTAACGAGATCGCTACTGCGTCATAAATGGTGACGCAATTGCGATCTCGTTAGCGATCTCGTTTGCGATCTCGCTTAGTGTGGCATACCCTTTAGTTTTGTTACACCAGAGAACTAATTTAGGTGGTAGAGGTCGTGTGATCTCAGGTGTTTTTGCAATTAGTAGCGTTGGTTTTTTTTTTAGGTTTTTTTTTGGATTGCAGTAAGTATCCTTCCTATCCTTTTTCTGTCTAGGCAGATTGGGCCATTACATGTTTGGGGGCTTTCTATTATCTTTGGGGTTCTGCTCCGGGGCAGATAGCTTTCCTCTTTCTATCTTTAGGTGTAGTTAACCTCTCAGGCTGTGACGAGGCGTCTAGGACTAACATAGGAACGCTCCACGGCTACCTTTAGTTGTGGTGGTTAGTCAGGGTACTGCAATCCAGTAGATTCCAACCTCTCTGGTGTATTGCCGTTTTTGCCTGCTCTCCTCAGCTACCAAAACATAACAATATACCATGAATAGCAGCCGAGACTCGATGGTGGATACATGGAAGGAAAATACAGTATGGTTTGTTTTTTTTATAGCAAACTGTAGCAAGGTGAGAAATGTATTTGAAAGGGAACAACCCATTTAACATAATGCAGGATGATTGAAGTCAGATGAATAGCTCTGAATTTTTATTTTTTTTTGCTATATTCTGTTGGGAGATCTACATGCTATATGTGTCTATATTTGGTCAACCAGTGATTGTCATGTGAATAGCAGCATTTTGGAAATCTACTAACTCACAATAATAATGCATTGAACTTGTATAGGAAGAAACTGGAGTTTATAACAACTTTGGTTAATAATGGGTACATTAGTTTGTAACTACTTCTGTATTACTCTAGTGGTAAGATGCACTTAATTATCAAGAGAATTATATTAAACTGTAATCAAATGATCAATTACCATATATTTGCCCAAATCATATGTATTTTGACACACAGCATACTGTCTCACAGTATGTTCCAATAACACTGCCTTGTGAAGACTAAATATACCGTATGTAAACCTCTGTTTTGGTTCTGAAATTCTAGAAAGAGCAGTGAAAGCTAAATGCTAAAGATATTTCTCGTTGACAGTTTAAGGGGTGTGCATCCTTAAGCTACAAGTCTACAGTCTCTCTATGTGACTGCAGACTTGTAAATTCTCACACCGCATGCACTGCATGTTGTAAGGATTATCCGGTGCTGGTGATGAGAGCAGGCGGTATTGTGACCAACTACAGGAGTAGCCTTCCATTTTGACAAACAGCAGGGTGGGCAGGGGACACTTAGCCTCGATACTATCTAATGCGTGCATACAGTGGGGAAAATAAGTATTTGATCACTTGCTTATTTTGTAAGTTTGTCCAATGACAAAGGCATGAACAGTATATAATTTTAAGGGTAGGCTAATTTTACCATTGAGAGATAGAATATCAAAAATAAAATACAGAAAATCACATTGTATAAATTACAAAAATTTATTTGCATTTTGTAGTGAGAAATAAGTATTTGATCCCCTACCAACCATTAAGAGTTCTGGCTCCTACAGACCAGTTAGACACTCCTAATCAACTCGTTACCTGCATTAAAGACAGCTGTCTTACATAGTCACCTTTATAAAAGACTAAAAGACTCCTGTCCACAGACTCAATTAATCGGTCAAACTCTAACCTCTACAACATGGGGAAGACCAGAGAGCTTTATAAGGATGTCAGGGACAAGATAATAAACCTTCACAAAGCTGGAATGGGATACAAAACCTTATGTAAGACTCTGGGTGAGAAGGAAACAACTGTTAGTGCAATAGTAAGAAAATGGAAGAAATACAAAATGACTGTCAATCGACATCGCACTGAGGCACCATGTATAATCTCACCTCGTGGGGTATCCTTGATCTTTAGGAAGGTGAGAGATCAGTCTAAAACTACATGGGGGGAACTTTTTAATGATCTCAAGACAGCCGGGACCACAGTCACCAAGAAAAACATTGGTAACACATTATGCCGTAAAGGTTTAAAATCCTGCAGTGCCTGCAAGGTCCCCCTTCTCAAGAAGGCACATGTGCAGGCCCGTTTCAAGTTTGCCAAAGAACACCTGGATGATTCTGTGAGTGATTGGGAGAAGTTGCTGTGGTCAGATGAGACAAAAATTGAGTTTTTTTGGCATTAACTCAACTCGCCGTGATTGGAGGAAGAGAAATGCTATCTATGACCCAAAGAACACCGTCCCCACTGTCAAGCATGGAGGTGGAATCATTATGTTTTGGGGGTATTTCTCTGCTAAGGGCACAGGACTACTTCACCGCATCAATGGGAGAATGGATGTAACCATGTGCCATAAAATCCTGAGTGACAACCTCCTTCTCTCCACCAGGACTTTAAAAATGGGTCGTGGCTTGGTCTTCCAGTAAGACAAAGACCCCAAACATACAGTCAAGCGAACAAAAGAGTGGCTCAAAAAGATGCACATTAAGGTCATGGAGTGACCTAGCCAGTCTCCACACCTTATTCCCATAGAAAACTTATGGAGGTAGTTGAAGCTCCTAGTTGTCAAGCAACAGCCTCAAAATCTTAATGATTTAGAGATGATCTGCAAAAGGGAGTGGACCAAAATTCCTCCTGACATGTGCGCAAACCTCATTATCAAATCCAAAAAACGTCTGACTGCTGTGCTTGCCAACAAGGGTTTTGCGACCAAGTATTAAGTGTTGTTTGCGAGAGTGATCAAATACTTATTCCTCACTGCAAAATGCAAATAAATTTATATAATTTATACAATGTGATTTTCTGGATTTTATTTTTGATATTCTATTTCTCAATGTTCAAATTAACCTACCCTTAAAATTATAGACTGTTCATGTCTTTGTCAGTGGGCAAACTTACAAAATCAGCAAGGGATCAAATATTTACTTCCCCCACTGTATGACCTTCCCTGATGACCTATTAGGAGAAATGTGTTAGGAGGCACGCAGAGCTGTTAGTCTAGTCTAGAAGAGGGAAAGCTGTGGATTGCCCTTGTTAGGGCCATTTATACTGACCCATAGGGCCTTATAGGGCTAATGCTCCTGGTCTCTACCCTCTACAGAACTGATGAGGATCTTTCTGGTTGCCTTGTGAACTGCAGCATTGGGTGAGAGATTTCCTTTTTTTTCCATCTAAAAGTGAATATTTGGTATTTCCTCATGCACTTCATATGTACTGTATATGACCATTCTCATTTCCAAGTGTTTTTTGTGAAGTATTGATCAATAGATCTCTTTCCTATATGTGCATATGACCACTGTCATTTTCAGGTGTTTTCTGTGAAGTTTTGATCAATAGGTCTATTCTTTATATGCACACATCTCCACCACTGTAGATGTGTAATTCGTTTAATCCTTATGTAAGGAAGTAATTTTCCATTATTATTGCCATGTTATTACTATATTTTATTAAAAGTTAAGTTTTACTCATTCTCACCAGGCTACTACATTTATATTTGATCACTGTGAGTTTAGGAAATACCAGAGTGTTCAAGGCCGGGAGCCCATGTTTTCTTGTGCTATTTTTCTGCACTTCAACTGTGAGATACAGAATCTTTAAAAAAAAAAAAAACAGAAAATCACATTGTATGATTTTTACATAATTAATTTGCATTTTATATCATGAAATAAGTATTTGACACCATTGAAAAACAGAACTTAATGTCTGGTATATTTGATACAGAAACCTTTGTTTGCAATTACAGAGGTCAGACATTTCCTGTAGTTCTTCCCCAAGTTTGCACACACTGCAGCAGGGCTTTAGGTCCACTCCTACATACAGATCTTCTCCACATCTTTTGAGTTTCAGCTCCCTCCAAAGATTTTCTATTGTGTTCAGGTCTGGAAACTAACTAGGCCACTCCAGGACCTTGGAATGCTTCTGATAGAGCCACTCCTTAGTAGCCCTGGCTGTGTGTTTTGGGTCATTGCCATGCTGGAAGACCCAGCCACGACCTATCTTCAATGCTCTTACTGAGGGAAGGAGGTTTTTGCCCAAATCTTGCAATACATGACCCCATCCATCCTTCCTTCAATATGGTGCAGTTGTCCTGTCCACTTTGCAAAAAAGCACCCCCAAAGTATCATGTTTTTCCCACCATGCATCACGGTTGGGACGGTGTTCTTGGGGTTGTACTCATCCTTCTTCTTCCTCCAAACACAGTGAATGGAGTTGATACCAAAAAGTTCTATTTTGGTCTCATCTGACCACATTACATTCTCCTATGCCTCCTTTGGATCATCCAGATGGTCACTGGTGAACTTCAAACTGGCCTGGACATGTGCTGGCATGAGCAGGTGGACCTTGCGTGCCCTGCAGGATTATAATTCATGGCAGCGTAGTAATTGCTAACAATAATGTTTGAAAATGTGGTTCCAGCTCTCTTCAGGTAATTGACCAGGTCCTCCTGTGCAGTTCTGGGCTGATTCCTGACCTTTCTCAGAATTATGTTTACCATACAAGGCAATATCTTGCATGGAGTCCCAGACCGAGGAAGATTGACAACCATGTTGTGTTTCTTTCATTTTCTAATAATTGTGCCAACAGTTATTGCCTTCTCACCAAGCTACTTGCCTGTTGTCCTGTAGCCCATTTCAGCCTTGTGCAGGTCTACAATTTTGTCCCTGGTGTCCTTGGACAGCTTTTTGGTTTTGGTGATAGTGGAGAGGTTGGAGTGTGATTGATTGAGTGTTTGGACAGGTGCCTTTTATACAGATAAATTCAAAGAGGTGCAATTAATACAGGTAACGGATGCAGAGTAGGAGGGCTTCTTAAAGAAAAACTAAGAGGTCTGTGAGAGCCAGAATTCTGGCTGGTTGGTAGGTGATTAAATACTTATTTCATACAATAAAATGCAATTTAATTATTTAAAACTCATACAATGTGATTTTCTGTTTTTTATTTTTAGATTCTGTTTCTCACAGTTGAAGTGTATCTATGATAAAAATTTACAGACCTCTCTATTCTTTGTAGGTGGTAAAACTTGCAAAATTGGCAGCATATCAAAGAAAAAAAATACTCACCTTTCCCTCTCTCCCCGCCACGCTTGACCTCTTGTGAGGCCGTCCAATGACACACATCCAGATGATACAGTAAAGATGTATATTTTTGTACCGTGTTAGCCAGTAGATAGAAAAATATTTAGAGTTGAGAGTCCTCAGTGGTTGATACCTTTTAATGGCTAACTGAAAAGATGGTAACAAATTGCAAGCTCTGTGCTGTGTTGTGTATAAATATGTGATTCTTCAGATTTTGTATTAGTCTAGCCTGATGAAGAGACCTGAGTAGTCTCGAAAGCTTGCAATTTGTTACCATCTTTTCAGTCAGCCATTAAAAGGTATCAACCACTGAGGACTCTCAACTCTAAATATTCTGCTTCACGTCACTTGTCTTACCTATTGCATTTTTTCTGTGTCCTGTTGTGTATAAATATGTGATTCTTCAGATTTTGTATTAGTGTAGCCTGATGAAGAGACCTGAGTATTCTCGAAAGCTTGCAATTTGTTACCATCTTTTCAGTTAGCCATTAAAAGGTATCAACCACTGAGGGCTCTCAACTCTAAATATTTTACACATCCAGATGAACTTTCTACTGTGTCAGCGGGCCCCTGACCAGCCTGGCCCAGTCGCAGCTGTGACCGCAGTCATTATGCCGCTGACCACATGTGTGCGACATGCATACTTCTGGCCATATTCCAACTTGATGGGCACATCCTCATTCAATGCAAGTGTATTAAGCGATGCTGAAAACAGTCTAGTTGGAATGTGGCCAGGAGTATGAACAGGGCCGGCTCCAGGTTTTTATGGGCCCCGGGCGAAGGAGCCTCAGTGGGCCCCTTTAACACAGACCACGATTCATGATGCACAGATACAGCAGAGAAATATAGGTACAGTACAAGGCCAAATACTTCTCTTCTTACATTACATGAGTGATATCTATTGTAAATTGTACAATAGCTCAAAAACCGCCAAATCCTCACAGCGCACAGAACAGACTGGACAGTACAGTCCTCCGTACAATATTATGGGCACCACAGTCTCCCCCTCATCACCCATATAATACCCCATGCAGGATGTCACCCCCCATATAATGCTCCATACAGAATACTGGACCCAATATAATGCTCCATACAGGATACTGGTCCCCATATAATGCTCCATACAGGATACTGGTCCCCATATAATGCTCCATACAAAATATGGAGCTCTCCTCTGTGCTGTACTGCGTTCTGCACTGTTACGGCTCAGGAAAGGGCGCTGTGGAAAGACTCCCCATTATCATCATGATTGCCTCCCCATCATCATCAATGCCTCCCCATTATCAGCAATGCCTGCCCATCATCATCTCCTCCCCATCATCATCAATGCCTGCCCATCATCATCTTCTCCCCATCATCAATGCCTGCCCATTATCATCATCTTCTCCCCATCATCATCAATGCCTCCCCATTATCAGCAATGCCTGCCCATCATCATCTTCTCCCCATCATCAATGCCTGCCCATTATCATCAATGCCTGCCCATTATCATCATCTTCTCCCCATCATCATCATCAATGCCTCAACATTATCAGCAATGTCTGCCCATCATCACACACAGACAGCACACAAGCACTCTCTCACATACTTATACACACACACACACACAAAGCACCGCACTACATACACACAGAGACACACACACACAAGTCTTACCTGTCTGACGTCCGCGCGCTCTCTGCCACAGCCGGCCGCTGAATGATGACGTCATTCAGCGGCGCTGCTGTGAGAGGAAGCGCCGGCGCCCCCTGGAGCCCGGAGCTGCGGCAGCGGAGGAACGGGAGAGGTAAGTATTGTGCCAGCTGATGCCGGGGCCCTGAGCAAGCGGGGGGGGCCCAGTGGCGGCGCTGACACCGCTCTCCTCCACTAACGGGCGCGGGGGTGCCAGACGGCGAGTGGGCCCCCCCGCCTGCTCAGGGCCCCGGCACTTGCCCGGGTGTGCCGGGTGCTGACGCCGGCCCTGAGTATGAATATCGCATAATTGTAATCATTTAACCGCCTGTTCCAGGCATCTGCATCGGGCACATAGAGTGAATGCAGACTTATAGCTTAAGACTGGACAACCCCCTTTAATGTTAGATTTCTTACAAGTAGGTTGCACTTGGCTCTCTCTTTCTCCTGACTTGCACTTCTTTGTGGTAATAGAAACATTGTTTGATGTTTTGGTTGAGCATTTATGCTACTAGTTCATACAAGTCTTCAAATAACTTCTGAAATTCCCAAATGTAAGTACCTACTCTGCAGATAAGTGATATATTTGATAGTGGGGAAAACCCCATTGAGTAGTAGAGCATTCAAAAAGGACATTGCAAAACTAAGGAAACAGAATCTGGATTTCAGAAAATTGAACAAAAACTAAGAGCCAACAGGCAGCAATGGTAATGAATGTGCTCCTTCCTCACTGGCTACCAAGGACTTGAAATTTAAAAGAGAGTGGGTGGAAATGTTGCCTCCTCATCCTCCCCGTCACTGGTTAATTATTTCCTAATTGCATTGTATTTCTCTGGATGGGCTACAAACAAGACTACGCATAGTTTACATTTTGAACATACAGTAAAACAGAGAATGTTATTACTGCAGAAGGAAATGAAATACCGTATCTTAATCTGATGATTATACATTCTTTTCTTGGAATGAAAATGAACCTCGCTATCATCTATCTTTGTAAGCATGCTGAAAGAACAAGATATGCAAGAGTGGCTTCATATAAAATACCTTACACTGCTCCTCAGGTTACAGTCGCAACCCTGGAAGCAGTCATTTATACAGTAGTGTGCAGGTTCAGCATTCTCTCAAGAACAAAAGTATCAACACAAAGGTGATTTCCACTATAATTGTAGCATAAATACTTTTTCTTTGCAGCAATTGCAGATTTTTACTTAAAAATACCATACATCACAAGAGTCAGTACACCCCTCACATTTTGTAAATATTTTATTATATCTTTTCATAGGACAACAATCATGGTATGTCATTTTGATATGGTGTAAAGTAGTTAGTGTACAACTTGTATGACAGTGTAAATGTGTTGTGCTGTGTAAATAACTCAACACACAGCCATTAATGTCTAAACTAAAGTGAGTACACCCCTAAGTGAAAAAGACCAAATTTTGCTCAATTAGCCATTTTCCTTCCTTGGTGTCATGTGACTCATTAATGTTACAAGTTTTCAGATGTGTATAGGTAGCAGGTGTGTTAAATTTGGTGTTACCGCTCTCACACTCATACTGGTCCCTGGAAGTTCAACATGGCACCTCATGGCAAAGAACTCTCTGATGATCCAAAAAATGAATTGTTGCTATACACAAGGATGGCCTAGGCCAGTGTTCCCCAACTCCAGTCCTCAAGAGCCGCCAATGGTTCATGTTTTCAGGATTTCCTTAGTATGGTCCAGGTGATAATTGCAGTGCCTGGACAGGCAATAATTCCATCACCTGGGCAATAATAAAATCCTGAAAACAAAATCCTGTTGGTGGCTCTTGAGAACTGGAGTTGGGGAACAATTTTCTAGGCTATAAGAAGATTGCCAACACCCTGAAACTGAGCTGCAGAATGGTGACCAAGACCATACAGCTTTTTAGCAAGACAGGTTCCACTCAGAACAGGTCTCACTATGGTCAACCAAAGACATTGAGTGCACATGCTCAGCATCATATTCAAACATTGAAAATAGATGTATGAGTGCTGCCAGCATTGCAGCACAGGTTAACGAGTTGGAGGGTTAGCCTGTCAGTGCTCAGACCATACGATGCCGCACACTGCATCAAATTGGACTGCATGAAGAAAGCCTCTTCTAAAGATGATGCGCAAGAAAGCCCACAAACAGTTTGCTGAATACAAGCAGACTAAGGGCATGGATTACTGGAACCATGATCTATGGTCTGATGAAACCAAAATAATCATAAGCAACCAGATGAGAAGTACAAAGACAAGTGCGTCTGGTCTACAGTCAAGCATGGTGGTGGGAGTGTCATGATTTGAAGCTACATGAGTGCTGCTGGCTGTGGGTAACTATAGTTCATTGAGTTAAAAAAAGCACAATGGGCATGAGATTTCTATAAATTCCATCTACTTTTGCTGTAAGGCCGGCGTCAAACTGGCTAGTGTGATGCGAGTAAGTCGCACGACTTTCTCGCATCAACACCCAGCACGGCCGCCCGCTCTCGGACCCGAGTGTGCGGCTGCATGTATTTCTATGCAGCCACACACTCGGGTCAGAGAGCAGGCGGCCGTGCCGGGTGTTGATGCGAGAAAGTCGTGCGACTTACTCGCATCACACTCGCCAGTGTGACGCCGGTCTAACTGTAAAACACTGCTTTTTTTGTGCGGCGAAAATATGCAGCTTCAAAATCTCATGATTGAAACTTAATCTTTGACAATCTCAAACAATCACCCTAATCGCAGATAAAAAGTATCATAGTTAGAGATCGTGCAGATGACCATAGTTTTAGTACAAGTGCAATCAGTAAAAACATTGTATTGCAATGTTATTCAATGAGGTCTTGCATATGTTCGATTTTTTTTGCTGCATGCGAAATTGCGGCATGCACGCTTTGCCTCTGATAATCAGATTGCACTTGGCCATTCAAACCTATGGGTCTGTAAAAAAAAAAAACTAAACACACTCAGATGACATCTAAGTGTGATCTGATTTTCACAGAATAGAGAAGATGGAGAATTTTTTTTATTTATTCTCCACATCCCAAAAAATGTATCCCACTCTGATCATACTTATTGCCACATCGGTATCATTGACCTGGTGCTCACCCAAGGTGGCATCACCTCTTCTAAAAAAATCTCTCAGACATGCATTGTAGGAAAGGATAATGCAGTTGACAGTAAAGTTTGGCGATTGTAGTATCCATTATGGCACCAGGACAACTTCCTATTTTACAACGGCTCAACAAGCAAATTTCTTACAAAGCTACCAATAACATAAATCCCCAATTTCCATCTTGACTGGATGCTGATGTGAAATATCTAAAAAAAAAAAAAACTACTGTGCAAAGGTCCCTAAAAATGGCTAAGTTAGGCTAGTTTCACACTAACGTTCGACAGAGCTGCGGAGGGCTGTGTACTTCCTCTGTTAAGCCCGCCCACTGCCGCACCACTTCCGTTCAGCTCCGCCTACATCTGCATGCGTCCTGCGTACCTATCTTTAACATTGGGAACGCAGGCCATGTGGATGTATGCGGATGCGTCGCATACATACTCATGGCCTGCGTACCCAATGTTAAAGATATGTACCCAGGACACATGCAGACATAGGTGGAGCTGAAAGTAAGAGTTGCGGCAGTGGGCGGGGCTTAACGGAGAAAGTACGCAGCCCTCCGCTTCCCTGCCAAATGCTAGTGTGAAACTAGCCTTAGGTTACCTGAGTTCATAGCAGCTGTTTTTCTTGCTTTGCAAGTGCCAGTGCTGGACTGATGAATGGCTGCAAGACCGGCACTCGGCACTCCGGCATTCAACAGTCCAGCACTGGAGCTACAATGAGACCTGGTTTCTTGAACTCGGGTAACCTTTCACATTACCAGAGTTCAATGCTGGCAGCTGCGAGGCCCAATAACCGCATATGAAACTTTGAGGGATATTTTAAGGATACTGAAGTTACCAGCTACTGGAGCACATGAAGGCTGCAAAATAAGGTTACCTTGCTGTGCATTTTACTGTACTAGTAAATAAATAAAATGAAATAAAATGGAGTGGGATCCCCTGTAATTTTCATAAACAGCTGAGGAAAAAGCCGAAGGCTGGGGTGTGAGATTAATATTTTGGGAAAGAGACAATATTCATAAAGGTTCCCAGGCTATTATCATCTCTTGGCTATAAAAAATGGGGACCCCCCAAAAAATGACATGAGGTTCCTCTGTATTTTGATAACCAGCCAGGCAAAACTCATAGCTGTGGGCTTCAACCCTCAGCTGTCCGCTTCACCAAGGTTGGTTATCAAGAAAAGAAGGGTCCCCATTTCATATATTTTATTATTGAAATAAATAATGAAAAAATGGCATGGAGTCCCCCCCATTTTGACAAGCAGCCAAGCTAAAGCAGACAGCTGGGGGCTGCTATTCTCAGGCTGGTAACGGTCCATGAATATTGCCCCCAGCTTAAAAAAGCAGCACGCAGCAGCCCAAGAAAAGGTGCTTTACACTGCTCCTCCCACTTGTCCTGTGACAAGTGGGGTTCGTATTTGTGGGGCTGATGTCACCTTTGTACTGTCCGGTAACATCAAGCCCACGGCTTAGTAATGGAGAATGGTCTATAAGATGCCTCTCTATTACTAATCCTTTAGTTATATTGTAAATAAACACACAGCCAGAATAAAGTCTTATATTTCAAATAAAAAGAAAAAGCACTTTTGCTTTTTTATTAAAAAATAACAAACACAGTTATACTCACCTAAGGCCCATTCCATTGAAGCCCTCATCTCCTGTTATAAAGCAAAAATAAAAAACAACCAAATTCCTCACCTGTTTATCGTTCTGTTCCATGCCGTAATCCATGTCTTAGGATAAACAGTTTTCAACCTGGACAGTGCCAAGATCTGACCGTCCAGGCTGAGAACCACTAAGGAATGAGCTGCTGCCAGCGTAGCCTAAGTGACTAGCGGTGAAGTCATCAAGGTTTCTGCAGGCACTGAGACTGCGTTTCCAACCGGGACCCTGACTGCGGTGACCTTGGTGAGATCACTGCTAGCACAGTGAGAAAAAGTCTGCTTTTTGCTGCTTTTTTCTGTAGTCAAAATCTGATCTCTTGGCAGTTAAAAAAGCTGCAGATAGAAAGCAGATTTTAGGGTATGCCACACTAAGCAAGATCGCTAGCGAGATCGCTCAAGCGACAGCGATTTTGTGACGCAGCAGTGACATCGTTAGCGACGTCGCTATGTGTGGCATGTAGCAGCGATGCGGCCCCCCGCTGTGATGTCGCTGATCGTGCGCGAATGGTTTGGGCCGTATTTTGATCGTTGGTGTCCCGCTGGTGAGCCTGAATCGCTGTGTTTGACACCTTTTGTGAATGATGAGCGACCTCGTTGGTGACGCATATGACAGCGGCGCAGGCGGGACTAGGTTTTCTTTAGTAACGCCCCTCAGCTCCGATTGCTGGCCACATCACCTCAGCAATAATAAATGGCAAATCGGGGCAAACGCAATAGCAGCACATTTGCGATCGCAATGGCGTGTGATGTCTGTGTGGCTGGGGCTCCTAGCTGGGACCTGTAGATTTGCGATCGCAATGGCGTCGCGTGTCTGTGCGTTGTTGGTGCGGTCACTTTGCGATCGCAATAGCGTCTTGCGTCGCAAGTGCGATTAGTTTATAGCGTACGTATGTCGTGACGTCACGATGCTGGCATCGTTCATGCGGCGTTATTAATATCTTGTGACTATGGTGGCAAGGCAGCGTGCAGCAGCCTGGGGGACGCTGAGGTGCGTTACCTCAAAGGAAAAGTGATGCATGGGACTATGGGTGCAGCATCCCGACGGCGCGTCCCATGCATCACAAAAAGGCAGTGCTGCGCCGGATCCAGAGGGGCCTTGCTTGGCGTTTCGGGGTGCAGAGGACTACGAAGCAGATAAGAAAGAAGCTGGTGGACCTGCGCTACCGGTCGAGCGATAGGGTCGCCAGCATCCGTGCACAGCTTTGGAGGCAACGTGGTGAGTGTTGGTGAGGGTATCTGGAGAGGCTAGGTTAAGGCTGTGACGGGACTACCAGTAGTGATGGGGTTACAGGCATTGACGGAAGTACTGGCAGTGATGGGTTTACGGACAGTGACGGGAGTATCATTAGTGATGGGGTGACGGACAGTATAGTCCTCCATACAGTATTATGGGCACCACATAGTGCGCCATACAGAATGGGCCCATATGTGCTCCATATGATGCTCCATATATACAATAAATGTGATGTTCCATAAATAATGAACTCCATATGATGCTCTAGTATATGATGGGCCCCATATATTGCTCCAAACATTAAATACAAAGGAAAGACCTCTCCTCGCCGGGCACTGCTCTACTCTGGACTTGTCAGGAAATGCGAAGATGTCACAGCGGTGGAGCAGGGAGGTGTTGACGAGTACCAATAGTGAGGGGGTTATAGGCATTGACGGAAGTACTGGCAGTGACTGGAGTACCAGTAGTGATGGGAGTACAGCAGTGACAGTGTTTGTAGAAGGATTATTTCACGGAATTGTATTTTTTATTTGCAGCACCACCTTCACCTGCAGCTGCACCACCGTCCCCCGCAGCCCCATCACCAGGGGCATCACCATGTCCAGGCACCCCTTCACCTGCACCTACCCGCCTCCACTTTTGGGGTCATCATCCCCATCCCCATCCCCCCTAGGATTCTCTCCAGCGTCACTCCGTGACACGTATGCAGGCTCGTCTTCAGGTAATTTACGCACAAGTTTGACAACTTTGTTAGGTCTTAAAATGTTTAAGGGCTGTTGTGATATATATATTTTTCTGTGTTTCCCTAGCCGGCGGTGCCGCAGGTTCTGGATGGGCCGTAAGTGGGTCTTCAGGGGAACTGCAGTCGCCCCAAAACCGTAAGTGCACAGCAAACATGTAACATGTACATGTTGATGTTGCAACAGAATTCCCTGTTAACTGTTACCATTACCTCCACAGAAATCCCCACTGCCCAGGACCTGCGGATGTCACACCGACGGATGATGGCAGCCACGCATCAACACGGGGTGATGCTGGAGAGGTTTCTGGCTGCCCTAGAAAGGGGGGGCAGTAGTTAATTTTTTTTTTTTTGTTTTTTTTTTATTATTATTATTATTATTATTTGTATTTTATTTTTTTATTTTTAGTTTTTTCTTAATATGATATATATTATGGTATATATGCAAAAAATATATATTATATATTGTAAGCTTTTCAGGGGATATAGCTCTGGGATCGCCGTCCGGGTAGATGGAGTGGCACGGAAACAGTTCATTCACAGACAGCAGTTCTGGTAAAAACTGGCCGCAACCAGTTTTATTAAAGTCTACAGCAAACAGAACATAATCAAAACCAAATCATAAACATAAGACCTGGGCTTGTCCAGCCATTTACTACACTTAGATAGATTTCCCTATCTACCTGGGACCAGACTCTAACAGCCTGGGCCAAAACAACACATATGTTCAGCATTTACCAGCATGGAGTTTCACAGAGTCTCCTCCTTGTGTCTGAAGGCACCTTCAACGTCCAGACTTGAGAGAGCTCCCCTCCTATTCAGCAGCTATCCGCATGGATTCTCACAGAGACTACTCCTGTGTCCGGGGTACATCGAGTACCCAGACTGAGACAGCTCATACTCCTGGAGACTCCTTCTTGTGCCTGGACTCCTTGTCCAGACTAAGCGAGCTCTCTGTCTGTGTTCGCAGACACCTACTTCTGGTCTCCTAATTAACAGCTGAGTGGTTTCAGGCCTGAGCTGCAAGTGTGTACTGAATGTAAGGTGTAGTGACCTTTCTCTACCACTAGGTTTACAAAGCCATACATTTCCCTTATACCAGTCAGTACAGTATCTAGGTGAAATGTACACCCCATTCAACACACATACTCTCACTGTCTCACATATCCCCCCCCTCTTCTCCAGACCGGAGGGCTGGTCATCCAGACCGGAGGGCTGGTCAACAATCCAAAAGAGACAGTGAACTCTGGACCAGTCATGGCCCTCATCAGCTTTCTCTTCATCTGAAGCATCCGCACTACCCTGTACCCTCCCAGGCCTATGCTCTCTGCGGACCTCGGGTATCCTGCACGGTTTCATCTTGACCTTAGGGCCGGGCTCAGTTTCAATATAGTGCCTGGCCAGAGAAGTACGACCCGGCACATCAGAACACTTCTGCTGACTCTTCCTCAGAAACTCACGTACCTCCTGTCCTTGGTGCACTGACCATGTGTCACCAACTATCACAGAAGGTATAGGGGTTTTTTCACTTTTCTCTAGTTCCTCTTGAACCCTCTTTAGCACATCTATTTTCTTGAATATCGGTTGACTCATAAAGTCTATTTCACAGACCTTAAGCTCCTCTGCCATGGTCTCTGACCATTTTAAGCTACACTGTTCAAATGCTTGGCACTGTAGAAGGAGCTGATCGTTTTTCTTTGGCAGTACACATAATTCATCCTCTTCTTGTACTTCATTGACCTCAAGAAGCGGCTCATGGCTTTCATCACGCACCTTCATCACAGTTTGGAGATTTTTCTGAGAAGTAATCAATTCATCTTGTACCTGTGCAACCACTTTTTCTTGATCTTGCAAGGTACCATATACACTTTCCCTTTCACCTCGTGCT
Organism: Oophaga sylvatica; assembly: GCA_033576555.1. Classification (NCBI taxonomy): domain Eukaryota; kingdom Metazoa; phylum Chordata; class Amphibia; order Anura; family Dendrobatidae; genus Oophaga; species Oophaga sylvatica. The sequence continues at coordinate 163,324,848 of JARQOD010000001.1, read as the reverse complement.
CTCTGGAGCAACTGCTGGAACCGCTCACGTTCCTGGCGAAGAGATACCACATCCAGTTCACACTGCTGAAGTCGCTCGCGTAATGCAACATTATCAGTCTTTATTTCTTTGGTGGAGACCTCAGGGAGACGCATCTTCTCCTGTAGCTGTTGGACGTCCTTTACGTCTTCGGCCCCTTCTTCAGGCTCTTCTGGTAGAACATGCTCAGAAGCCCTACCGTCAGTCTTACATTCTACCTCTTCAGGCACATCATTATGATATCCAATATCTCCATTTATTTCAACTTTCAAGTTCTCCTTGATAGTTGCATCTGTATACTCAGAACCCGCCTGGCTCTTCTCTTCCACCACGCTCTGCATCCCATCCGGGCTCCCGTGTATCTGCAGCGGCAACGGACCTACACATCGCTTCTCCCATTCGTTGGGACGTGGCTCAGATGCAGACTCCATGAAAGTGCGTCTGAGCTCACCAATGCCAGCCCGAACTTTGCGAGTTGCCGCTACTGATCCGGACAGTACACCATCCACGCCACTGTCTCTGGCCGAAACAGATTCCTGGGCAGAGTCAGCCCCCACATCCTCAGTCTTGTTCCTCACAGCTGCACTTGAGACCTCAGCTTCTGATGAGGCATCTGGTTTGGTGTCTACCACTTCTATGGCTTTTTCCACCTCTGCAGCATTACCTTCAGAGTCCTTGGCATGATGCAGATCCACACCATACATTGATAACTTCTCATTTCCAACAGCATCTACTTGGGCTGTGTTCAGTTTCAGAGTCCTGCCTTTAAAGCTCAGCTCTCCTTTCACCTTAGTCTTCGCCAGGGAATCGGCCAACTGTAAAATATCTTCAGATGCCATCTTCTGTCTGGCTGTAAGGTCAGCATCAGCTTTCTTCTCAGGACTCTCAACCTCCTCTGTTACCATGCCTTCCTCATTTGCACTGGTTGCTTTATCGTCATCAGATGATTCACTATCACTACCACTATCCCTGTCTGACCCCTTTTTTCTCAGCCACATCCGGCTCACTTTCAGGGTTATACAATTCATTTTCATTCACATCTTGCACACTTTCAGGGTTATACAATCCATCATCTTGATCTGGAACCTTAGTTAACATGTCATCCACAACATTAACTTCACCATCTGGTCCCTCAAGTATGTGACTATGTGACAACCCCAGCACTATACTTCTATATAGCTCAGGTACTAGGAGCTGGCTCAAGACCTCTCCCTGGACTTCAGTGTCCCTATACAACAGGTTATTGTTTATGGCAACATGAGGAAACCTCTCCTCAGAGCCAGGCTCTTGGGAAACCTCATTTAGAACCCTTATATTTTCCTGTGCCGTTTTAAGAGTGGGGTCTCTCCACTGCTCACTCTCAAAATTGTCACAGGACACAGGTAAGTCAGGGACACTCGGTTCCCGAGAACCACCATCCTCGTCTCCCAACATCACCTGCAAAGGAATTTCATCACTATCACAGTCATCATTATTATCAATATCATTATCATGATTATGATCAGTATCATCATCACTATCATGATCATTATCATTATCAGCATCATTATCATGGTCATCATCATTATCATGATCATCATCATCATTATCAGCATCATTATCATGGTCATCATCATTATCATGATCATCATCATCATTATCATCATCACATAAGTTTAACGGCCCACTAGCATTGTGTTCCGCCCCTCGGGACTGCGCACCCTCAATAGGAGCTTCATCACACTGTCCATCAGAAACATTTTTCCCCCAGAGATCCTTAGATTGGGGAAAGTCATTACCCAATATGACGGGGGGCACCAGGTTCTTCACTACCCCCACTTCACATGAAACCTCCCCGCGTTTGGGGATCAAGTCCATGACAGTCTCTGGGTAGACTTTGGTGTCTCCATGGACGCACACCACACTCAGGTGTTTATCAGGGATAAAGTCCCTATCAATCAGGCTGTCCCATACGGAAGTCACTGAACTCTCTGAGTCCAAGAGGGCCTGTGCTGGGCAGTCATTTACAACCACCGGGGACACCTGTGGTCCAGTCTCTTCGGCTGAGGTGGACACACACACAGGTCTGCGCAGAGAGAGAGGGATCTGCCAACATCACAATACATAGGCTCCCCCTCTATTGGACAGTTGGCTGCAATTTCACGACATCTCCAACACTGTCCATCACACTTTTCCACCCACATGTCCCCTCGGGCCTGAACCCGCTTATCAGCATACCCCATGTCCCCAACAGCTGGAACGCTCTTACCGCGAGAGTTCAGCGTCCGGGAACTCTGAAGTGACGACCTCTCAGACGGCTGGTCACGGAGACAGTCTTTGCTGGCGAAGGCCTTCTCCATCAGGCTGACCAGACGATTGGCGTCCTGGTGGTCTCCTTGTCCGACCTCTGGCTGTACCTCAGGAGGACATGCTCGGTGTAGCGGTTCACTATCACCTCTTCAACCATGCCGACCCGACGGCCGACGTCAGGCTCCAACCGCTTCTTTACTGCAGGCAACGCAGGTGCCTTTACAACATTACTCGGGGACGAGGTGCTGAGAGCTGCAATCTGCTCCCTCAGCAATCGGTTAAACTCCTGCTGCTGCTGCTGCCAGCTCTGCTGGGCCTGCTGCATGCTCTGCAGGTGTTTCTTAACAAGCTCCTCCAAACTGTCATCCATGCTGTCAGACTTCTCTGTCTTAACAACGGCAGTCTTCACTCAAGACATACACACTCCACAGTCTTTTCCACAGAAAATTCAGCTCTGCTGTGCAGACACTTTTTTTTTTCTCTGCAAACTCTATTAGGGCCACTGTCTCTTTAAGACTGCTCCAACAGACTTTTTCCTTTGCTGCTGCACACTCCACAGTCTTTTCCACAACAAGTTCAGCTTTGCTGTGCAGACACACTTTTTTTTTTTTTCTTTTGCAAACTCTATTAGGGCTACTGTCTCTTTAAGACTGCTCCAACAGACGTTTCTTTTGCTGACACACTTTTTATTTTCTCTGCTGCTGCTTCAACAGACTTCACCTTTATTGCTGTCTCTCGCCACTGTGCTGCACGCACATTCTAGCACCAATTGTAAGCTTTTCAGGGGGTATAGCTCTGGGATCGCCGTCCGGGTAGACGGAGTGGTACGGAAACAGTTCATTCACAGACAGCAGTTCTGGTAAAAACTGGCCGCAACCAGTTTTATTAAAGTCTACAGCAAACAGAACATAATCAAAACCAAATCATAAACATAAGACCTGGGCTTGTCCAGCCACTTACTACACTTAGATAGATTTCCCTATCTACCTGGGACCAGACTCTAACAGCCTGGGCCAAAACAACACATATGTTCAGCATTTACCAGCATGGAGTTTCACAGAGTCTCCTCCTTGTGTCTGAAGGCACCTTCAACGTCCAGACTTGAGAGAGCTCCCCTCCTATTCAGCAGCTATCCGCATGGATTCTCACAGAGACTACTCCTGTGTCCGGGGTACATCGAGCACCCAGACTGAGACAGCTCATACTCCTGGAGACTCCTTCTTGTGCCTGGACTCCTTGTCCAGACTAAGCGAGCTCTCTGTCTGTGTTCGCAGACACCTACTTCTGGTCTCCTAATTAACAGCTGAGTGGTTTCAGGCCTGAGCTGCAAGTGTGTACTGAATGTAAGGTGTAGTGACCTTTCTCTACCACTAGGTTTACAAAGCCATACATTTCCCTTATACCAGTCAGTACAGTATCTAGGTGAAATGTACACCCCATTCAACACACATACTCTCACTGTCTCACAATATATTACGTTTATATACGCAGCTGTGGTGTATTATTTTTTATTATAAGGTTTTAGCGCTAGTGTGACCAGGGCCTTTAAAAGAAATATTGTTAATTTTTGAAATTTTTTTCATTACATTTTTTACCAATGCTGGAACTCCTATGACTGCTGGTACTCCCATGACCCGTGTGTGACAAGTAGTAACAAGTAGGTGTAATAAAAATACAAATTTTTAATAGTTGTCAACAAGATTGTTGACATTAATAAGAATAAAAGACCACAATTCACTAGATAAATAAGATTTTTATCAAAAAAATGTAACAATGTAAAAAAAAATAGACAACAAAAAAATTTTGAAAATATTTTAAAAACTACAGCTGCTGGTAACATGGATCATTGCCATTACCACGTTGCCTCGGCAGTGTATAAAAATAAGGTGGAGCAACAACGTTTGGGTTTGGTTGATTTATCCCAATTGGGTTCGGCACAGGATTGTGCGGCCATGAGTATTCCTGGTAGTGCGGTCTGGCCGTGACAACATAACTGTTATCAAGGTTTCCTAATGACGCTTGTGTCAGGACCTCAAACATGAGTCTCTCTGCATGAACACGCTGTATAGGATCCAGTGTTGGGAGCTTCTCATTAGCGTAGTATGCAAAGCCAGTTATTTTTGGTTGGTCTTTTTCCGCCGTAAGGACTTTTTTGGCTATTTCAATCAGTTCTGGAGTAGCCGAGGTGGGAGCCTTCCTTTTTCTGCCAGAAAATGTAAGCCGGCTCCGCACAGATGAGGATGGTGGCTCAACTAATTTGTCGTCTTGGACCAACACCATGCTGTCTTCAGTCGGAGGTGTGGAGTCAGTCTCTTCTGTGTCCTGCATGAACAAAAAACGAATGTTAAATCACAAAGAAAAAGAAATTTATCTTCACACTATAACACCCAAATACAGCAAAAATGTGAAAACGACACTTGTAAATGGATAGGCCTCAACCGTTGAGCTAGATAAATTATCAGTACATGAAGGGATAAATTCAGCCATTTTATCTACATTTCACAATTATATTTAAGCCGGGTCATAGTGACCCTGAACACTACAAGTGTATAGTAAATGCGAACAGAACAGCAGGGTTAATTTCAAGTCCACTTTGGCATGTACATTAAAATGTGTTTTAATACAAAGGTACTTACATGTACGACAGGGGAGTCCGGCTGGATCACCGGGTCTGGTTCCAACATGGAAGTCGCTTGTCTGGGTACTTCTTGGTCCCTTGTGAAAGAAAACAGCTCAAAGTACCACAATTTGGGGACATACACATCTTCGGACCCGGCTCCAGACTTGGTACAATTCTGTACTTTGTTTAATTCTTTCTTGTAAACTGTGCGGAGGGCCTGAATACGTTTTTTCACCGATGACTCATCCACTGGTTCATCGGATAACGGTTTTTGCACAGCTCCACCAGTTTTTGGTACGCCTCCTTCTTTTTTAGCCTGTTGCTGTAATCCGCCGACTTTATTTCCACAGGCAAGGCATCGAGCGGTACATCTCGATGAATTCCCGCAGAAATTCATGCTTATCGGCCATCTGTAATAAAAAAAAAGGATTATGTGAGAACGGCATAATGGTTAAATAAAATGCTTACGTAGCCTACAACATAGAACACAGCAGGGATCATAAAATGGTGGTGGTGAGCGCAGCAGGAGAAAACAATGGCAGACCTAAATAAAAGTCACAGATGGACAACTACGGTAAAAACAGCAGGGATCATAAAATGGTAGTGGTGGGCGGGCCAGAACAAAACAATGGCAAACAAAAAAAAAAATTGATGGACGACAATGGTTAACAACAGCTGGGATCTTAAAATGGATCTGTAAAATTAATTTAAAAAAAATTAAAAATTAAATGTTACAAAAAAAAAATACCTACCTTACAAGACTTGTTTGTGATCCTTGGAAAAAAAAAAAAAGGGAAACGCAATAGCGCCACAAACTGGATCGCAGAAAAAATATAACGGCACAGGCACAGACTGGATCGCAGCAAATGCAATAGAGGCACAGACTGGATCGCAGAAAAAAAAGATCAATAACGGCGCAGACTGGATCGCAGCAAACGCAATAGTGGCACAAACTGGATCGCAGTAGCTGCAAAGAAGGCTAGCAGGACGCACTGGAACGATGCTGGAGATTTGAATGAACCGCTTCCGCTCGAGAGCAATGGAAAGGAGCGCTGATATGTCGTCTTTTATGACGCGGTCATCCAATCACAAAGCGAGAGAGCTGTGACAAACAGTCATGACATATAGTGACCACCAATCTGTGCTGAGGGGTGTGGAAAAGGTTGCGCTCAATCACGCCTATCGAGGTCGTGATCTTTGACAAGATGAGTCGCACGTACCAGGACTTTGGGGTACTCGGCACCGAGCCCGTTCACTTCACTGGGGGATGTCACGGGTAGCGCAGCTCGGTACGTTGCCCTGGGCGCTCACTAAAGGGGGATATTTACAGGGATGATAGAATGTTCGTGACGCCACCTGTGGTTCCTGGTCAGGGTGACCAGCGCTGCAGGGTAGGCCCTCTGAGGGTTTGGGGCAGCAAGGTGTTAAGTCTCCCACAGGCGAGACTGATTCCTCAGAGTATATGACGGTGTAGGGGTGCAGGAGCAATAATGCAGACACACACAAACAAGTCTCTTTCTGTACCTTTACTGGTGATATTTGCAGGCACGTCCCGGGAAGCCGTCAGGGTGGAGGATGCACGTCCAGTAATCCACTGAGTAGGTGTAGGGCCTCCTTACGTCTTTAATGTGTGTGAGTTTCTGACTTGCATAAAACAAAGCTTAACTCCGTGTTTTCAGCTACGCCCGGCTGACCTTGTGGTGAGGTCTTCTTGTGGACAGAACAGTGTCTCTGTGGCGGTACCTGCCAGACCCCCGTCTTCCTAACCTCGGTTACGTATCAGCACTGCTGGGCCCCTGCGACTTGAAGTCCAGGGTCTCCGGTGTCTCCTACCAGTCATGCAGATGCTGGTAAGCGCGGACCCGGTGTCCGGTGGTGCAGAGTGGAGGTAAGCTATCAATGCTGGTTGACCTCGGTCACTCTCTTTTCCTCTTTCTTCCACCTACCTTTCGTCCTACTCTCACCACTATCATAAGCACAAACTAGCAGCAGATGTCAGCTTTCTTTTCTTCACCGCTCTCCAAGCGTCGGCACGCTTACTTACTGAAACGCTCGCTGGGGGAATCTCAGTGGACTCAACTTTGACCAGACTAAGTGGCAATCCTTTCCACTGCACTGGACTTCACTATGTAAGCTGAGTAAGTCCTGAAGTCCTCAGGCTTTCAGATAAGTCTTTCTTTGGCTAGTCTTTCCCTCTCTACTCGCCTGAGGTAACTAGCTTGTCTGTCTCAGCCCTCCGGCTAAACTGATCTGAGATAACTGCCGTTCTGAGGTAAAACCAATGACTAGCTAACTCGCAGCTAGACTGCCTTCATCTCACTACTGTCGTCTCAAGGGCTCCCTCTGGTGGAACCAGGGAAAATGTGAAGTGTTGTGTGCTTATAGGTTATCATGGATTTACCTTTCGTGCATCCTCCAGGGTAACATGTGGCTCTAGTCACAGCTGGGCTACACATCCCCCCCTAGTTAATATCAGCACTCCCGGGCTGAAAAAGAAAACAATTTTTATAACATCAACAACTAAACATAATTATAACTCTTCCCTTGCGGGAGGTAAGGACACTTCAAACGTTTCATAATACAAGTAACATATATACAAATATTTACACAAATCTTATTTACATTTTTACACTTGGATATTGGTTCACTGGATTAATTTGCTAGGCCTACTCTTGGTACCTAACAGGTAACCTTCCCTTCGTTGTACGTACTGACCTACGTGGTGTGGTGTCAGGTATAGTAGCCTCTGGCCTATCTGTCCTGCGTGCCGGCAAACTGTAAATCTGCCTCCACCTCTCTAGGGATCTGGCAAGCATACTAGCGACTGGGCGATGCGGTTCTGTTTTGCCAGGGGATTCTTCTTCCTGAGACCCTACATCTGAAGGTTCCACGTTTTGAGATTCCATTCTTTGAGATTCTACTTCTGGAGATGCTACAGGAGCAAGTTCCTCACGAACTATTTCTTCTGCTGCGGCAACTGGTTCAACTCGACGTTGGGGTGCTTCTTGTGGTTGGTAAAATTGAAGTACTGGAATAATCACAGCGTCCCCGATACAAGGCCAATCTGCAGGAAAATCTCCTAGGTCCTTGTGTATGACTTCACCTGGTTTCTGTTATGTTTCGGTAGCTGAGGAGTGCAGGTAAAAAAGGCAATACACCAGAGCAGTTGGAATCTATGAGATTGCAGTACCCCGACTAACCACCACAACTAGAGGCAGCCGTGGAGCGTTCCTACGTTGGTCCTAGACGCCTCGTCACAGCCTGAGAAACTAACTACACCTAAAGATAGAAATAGGAAAGCTATCTGCCCCGGAGCAGAACCCCAAAGATAATAGAAAGCCCCCAAACATGTAATGGCGGTTAGACAAGAGGAAATACTGACACAGAAAGAAAATAGCATGAGCAAACGCTGGGCCCAAACTATCTAAATAGAAAAGGATAGGAAGGGTACTTACTGCAGTCCCAGAAAACCCTGAAAAGCACCAACTCTACTAATTTCAAAATCACCTGAGATCACACGACCTCTACCACCTAAATTAGTTCTCTGGTGTAACAAAATCAAAACAGCAGCCACTGAAAAAACTGGAAAAAGCAAAAGAACAAAACTCAGCGGCTGAACTAAACTGAGAGGGCAGAAGCCCCCGGAGGGGACCCTGAAGGCCCCCAAAGAAGTGCAGGACAAAATGCAAAAATATAGCAAAAACACAAAAGAAGACAAAGTCTTATCTGTTAGCAGGAGATGCAGACACGACACAGCAGGCTACAAGGGAAACTGGAATGAAGGATTCAGACCAGAACAATTGATCACCGGCAACCCTGATGGGAAAATGACTCCCTTATATAAGACCAGTCAGTAACACCTGATTCCCAGTCCTCACAATCTTCACTAGCACCGCTTGTAACCACCAGAGGGAGCCTCTGCTCAGAACTCATCTCAAACCCATTCACAACAGTACCCCCCCCTTGAGGAGGGGTCACCGAACCCTCATTTGAGCAACCAGGTCGGTCAGGATGAGTTCTATGATACGCACGGATAAGTCTCCTAGCATGGATGTCCGAAGCAAACACCCAAGAATTGTCTTCCTGACCATAACCTTTCCATTTAACCAAATACTGGAGTTTCCGTCTAAAAACGAGAATCCAATATTTTCTCAACCACATACTCCAGATTGCCCTCAACCAAAACAGGGTCAGGAGGCACAGCAGCAGGAACCACTGGCTCAACAAACCTCTTCAACAAGGACTTGTGGAACACGTTATGGATCTTAAATGTCCCTGGAAGAAGCAAACGAAAAGAAACAGGATTAATAATCTCCATGATCTTATAAGGTCCAATGAACCTAGGCTTAAATTTAGGAGATGCTACTCTCATAGGAATATTCTTTGAGGACAACCAGACCAAGTCCCCCACTTTAAACCGAGGACCATCAGTCCTATGCCGGTTAGCAAACCGCTGGGCCTTCTCCTGAGAGAGGGACAACCTCTCCACTACCTGGTCCCAAATCTGCTGCATACGCTCCACAACAGAGTCAACACCTGGACAGACAGAAGCCTCCGTCTGTCCTGAAGAAAATCGAGGGTGAAACCCAGAATTACAGAAAAACGGAGACATCAAAGTGGCAGAGCTAGCCCTATTATTAAGAGCAAACTCAGCCAAAGGCAAAAAAGAGACCCAGTCATCCTGATCAGCAGACACAAAGCATCTTAGATAAGTCTCCAATGTCTGGTTTGTTCTCTCAGTTTGACCATTGGTCTGAGGATGAAATGCCGAGGAGAAAGACAATTGAACACCCAGTTTAGAACAAAAAGTCCTCCAAAATCTGGAAACAAACTAGACTCCTCTGTCAGACACAATGTTCTCAGGAATGCCGTGTAAACGAACCACGTGCTGAAGGAACAACGGCACCAATTCAGAGGAGGAAGGCAACTTAGGTAATGGCACAAGATGTATCATTTTGGAAAACCTATCACAAATTACCCAGATGGTGGTCATTCTCTGAGAAACAGGAAGATCGGAAATGAAATCCATAGAGATATGGGTCCATGGTCTCTTGGGCACAGGCAATGGCATCAACAAACCACTAGAGCGAGAGCAAGGCTTGGAGCGAGAGCAAGTCCCGCAGGACTGCTCAAACTCCCTGACATCACGAGACAAGGTAGGCCACCAAAAGGACCGACTAACCAAGTCTCTGGTACCAAAAATTCCGGGATGCCCAGCCAATGCGGAACAATGAATCTCAGACATCACACTCTTTTTCCATTGGTCCGGGACAAACAATTTTCCAACAGGGCAGCGCTCGGGCCTATCCTCCTGACACCCCTCCAGAGCAAGTCTCAAATTGGGCGAGATGGCGGAAAGAACTACACCCTCTTTCAAAATAACAGAAGGATCAGATAACTCAGGAGAGTCCGCAAGGAAACTCCTCGAGAGGGCATCCGCCTTAACATTCTTAGTGCCAGGAAGAAAGGAAACCACAAAATTAAAACGTGTGAAAAACAAGGCCCACCTGGCCTGTCTAGGATTGAGTCGCTTGGCAGATTCCAGATAGACCAGATTCTTATGGTCCGTAAGGACCACCACCTGATGTTTGGCTCCCTCCAGCCAATGTCTCCACTCTTCAAAAGCCCACTTCATGGCCAATAACTCCCGATTACCCACGTCATAATTACGTTCAGTAGGAGAAAATTTTCGAGAGAAAAAGGCACAAGGGTTACTTTTAGAGGTCTCTGGATCTTTTTGGGACAAAACGGCACCTGCCCCAATTTCAGAGGCATCAACCTCCACCTGAAATGGCAGAGAAACATCAGGCTGCCGTAGAACAGGAGCAGAATTGAATCTCTGCTTAAGTTCCTGAAATGCAGAGACTGCCTCAGGAGGCCAATTCACCACATCAGAACCCTTTCTGGTCAAATCAGTTAATGGTTTAACAATAACCGAGAAATTACCAATAAATTTACGATAAAAATTGGCAAAACCCAAAAATCTCTGAAGAGCCTTTAATGAAGTAGGTTGGACCCAATCACAGATGTCCTGAACCTTGACCGGGTCCATTTCAATAACAGATGGGGACAAAATGAATCCCAGAAATGAGATCCTCTGTACGCCAAAAAGACACTTTGATCCCTTCACATACAGAGCATTCTCTCTCAAAATCTGGAATACAGTTCGAACATGTTTCACATGAGAGTCCCAGTCATTAGAAAAAATCAAGATATCATCCAAATAAACAATCAGAAATTTGTCCACAAAATCCCTGAAAATGTCATTCATGAAGGACTGGAAGACGGAAGGAGCATTAGTGAGCCCAAAGGGCATCACTAGGTACTCAAAATGCCCTTCAGGGGTATTGAATGCCGTCTTCCATTCATCCCCGTGCTTAATGCGAATAAGGTTATACGCCCCCCTGAGGTCAAGCTTGGTAAACCAAGTAGCGTTTTTCACCCTGGAAAACAGGTCAGAAATCAAGGGTAACGGGTATTGATATTTCACAGTAATATTGTTCAAGAGACGATAATCAATACACGGCCTTAATGAACCATCTTTTTTGGCCACAAAGAAAAAACCGGCACCTAAGGGTGAAGAGGATGGTCTGATATGACCCTTCTCCAATGATTCCTTGATATAAGACCGCATAGCGTCATGTTCAGGTACAGACAAGTTAAAAAGG
>JARQOD010000001.1:163275403-163313153 GCA_033576555.1 Oophaga sylvatica | reverse complement strand
AAATATACCCCATCATGATCCCCTTCATGCAGGAATATGCCCCATCATTATCCCCTTCATGCAGAAATATGCCCCATCATGATCCCCTTCATGCAGAAATATACCCATCATGATCCCTTCATGGAGAAATATGCCCATCATGATCCGCTTCAAGCAGAAATATGCCCATCATTATCCCCTTCATGCAGAAATATGCCCCATCATGATCCCCTTCATACAGAAATATGCCCCATCATTGATCCCCTTCATGCAGAATATGCCCCATCATTATCCCCTTCATGCAGAAATATGCCCCATCATTGATCCCCTTCATGCAGGAATATACCCCATCATGATCCCCTTCATGCAGAAATATGCCCCATCATGATCGGCTTCAATCAGAAATATACCCCATCATGATCCCCTTCATGCAGAAATATGCCCCATCATGATCCCCTTCATGCAGAAATATGCCCCATCATGATCCCCTTCATGTAGAAATATGCCCCATCATTATCCCATTCATGCAGAAATATGCCCGATCATGATCCCCTTTATGTAGAAATATGCCCCATCATGATCACCTTCATGCAGAAATATGCCCCATCATGATTCCCTTCATGCAGAAATATGCCCCATCATGATCCCATTCATGTAGAATATGCCCCATCATGATCCCCTTCATGCAGAAATATGCCCCATCATGATCCCCTTCATACAGAAATATGCCCCATCATGATCCCCTTCATACAGAAATATACCCCATCATGATCCCCTTCATGCAGAAATATGCCCCATTATGATCCCCTTCATACAGAAATATGCCCCATCATGATCTCCTTCATACAGAAATGTGCCCCATCATGATCCCCTTCATGAAGAAATATGCCTCATCATGATCCCCTTCAAGTATAAATATGCCCCATCATGATCCCCTTCATACAGAAATATACCCCATCATGATCCCCTTCATGCAGAAATATACCCCATCATGATCCCCTTCATGCAGAAATATACTCCATTATGATCCCCTTCATGTATAAATATGCCCCAACATGATCCCCTTCATACAGAAATATACCCCATCATGATCTCCTTCATGGAGAAATATGCCCCATCATGATCCCCTTCATGGAGAAATATGCCCCATCATGATCTGCTACAAGCAGAAATATGCCCATCATTATCCCCTTCATGCAGGAATATACCCCATTATGATCCCCTTATGCAGAAATATACCCATCATGATCCCCTTCATGGAGAAATATGCCCATCATGATCCGCTTCAGGCAGAAATATACCCCATCATGATCCCCTTCATGCAGAAATATGCCCCATCATTATCCCCTTCATGCAGGAATATGCCCCATCATGATCCCCTTCATACAGAAATATACCCCATCATGATCCCCTTCATGCAGGAATATGCCCCATCATGATCCCCTTCATGCAGAAATATGCCCCATCATGATCGGCTTCAATCAGAAATATACCCCATCATGATCCCCTTCATGCAGAAATATGCCCCATCATGATCCCCTTCATGCAGAAATATGCCCCATCATGATCACCTTCATGCAGAAATATACCCCATCATGATCCCCTTCATGCAGAAATATGCCCCATCATGATCCCCTTCATGCAGAAATATGCCCCATCATGATCCCCTTCATGTTGAAATATGCCCGATCATGATCACCTTCATGCAGAAATATGCCCCATCATGATCCCCTTCATGCAGAAATATGCCCCATCATGATCCCATTCATGTAGAAATATGGCCCATCATGATCCCCTTCATGCAGAAATATACCCCATTATGATCCCCCTCATGCAGAAATATGCCCCATCATGATCCCCTTCATACAGAAATATACCCCATCATGATCCCCCTTATGCAGAAATATGCCCCATCATGATCCCCTTCATGCAGAAATACAGGTCCTTCTCAAAAAATTAGCATATAGTGCTAAATTTCATTATTTTCCATAATGTAATGATTACAATTAAACTTTCATATATTTTAGATTCATTACACACCAACTGAAATTTGTCAGGTCTTTTATTGTTTTAATACTGATGATTTTGGCATACAATCCTGATAACCCAAAAAACCTGTCTCAAAAAATTAACATATTTCAACCATCCAATAAAATAAAAGTGTTTTTTAAAAACAAACAAAAAAACCATCAAATAATAAAGTTCAGTTATGCACTCAATACTTGGTCAGGAATCCTTTTGCAGAAATGACTGCTTCAATGCGGCGTGGCATGGAGGCAATCAGCCTGTGACACTGCTGAGGTGTTATGGAGGCCCAGGATGCTTCGATAGCGGCCTTAAGCTCATCCAGAGTGTTGGGTCTTGCGTCTCTCAACTTTCTCTTCACAATATCCCACAGATTCTCTATGGGGTTCAGGTCAGGAGAGTTGGCAGGCCAATTGAGCACAGTAATACCATGGTCAGTAAACCATTTACCAGTGGTTTTGGCACTGTGAGCAGGTGCCAGGTCGTGCTGAAAAATGAAATCTTCATCTCCATAAAGCATTTCAGCCGATGGAAGCATGAAGTGCTCCAAAATCTCCTGATAGCTAGCTGCATTGACCCTGCCCTTGATGAAACACAGTGGACCAACACCAGCAGCTGACATGGCACCCCACACCATCACTGACTGTGGGTACTTGACACTGGACTTCAGGCATTTTGGCATGTCCTTCTCCCCAGTCTTCCTCCAGACTCTGGCACCTTGATTTCCGAATGACATGCAAAATTTGCTTTCATCAGAAAAAAAGTACTTGGAACCACTTAGCAACAGTCCAGTGCTGCTTCTCTGTAGCCCAGGTCAGGCGCTTCTGCCGCTGTTTATGGTTCAAAAGTGGCTTTACCTGGGGAATGCGGCACCTGTAGCCCATTTCCTGCACACGCCTGTGCACGGTGGCTCTGGATGTTTCTACACCAGACTCAGTCCACTGCTTCCTCAGGTCCCCCAAGGTCTGGAATCGGTCCTTCTCCACAATCTTCCTCAGGGTCCGGTCACCTCTTCTTGTACAGCGTTTTCTGCCACATTGTTTCCTTCCAACAGACTTCCCATTGAGGTGCCTTGATACAGCACTCTGGGAACAGCCTATTTGTTGAGAAATTTCTTTCTGGGTCTTACCCTCTTGCTTGAGGGTGTCAATGATGGCCTTCTTGACATCAGTCAGGTCGCTAGTCTTACCCATGATGGGGGTTTTGAGTAATGAACCAGGTAGGGAGTTTTTAAAAGCCTCAGGAATCTTTTGCATGTGTTTAGAGTTAATTAGTTGATTCAGAAGATTAGGGTAATAGGTCGTTTAGAGAACCTTTTCTTGATATGCTAATTTTTTGAGACAGGTTTTTTGGATTATCAGGAGTTGTATGCCAAAATCATCAGTATTAAAACAATAAAAGACCTGACAAATTTCAGTTGGTGTGTAATGAATCTAAAATATATGAAAGTTTAATTGTAATCATTACATTATGGAAAATAATGAAATTTAGCACTATATGCTAATTTTTTGAGAAGGACCTGTATACCCCATTATGATCCCCTTCATACAGAAATATGCCCCATCATGATCTCCTTCATACAGAACTATACCCCATCATGATCCCCTTCATGAAGAAATATGCCCCATCATGATTCCCTTCATGCAGAAATATGCCCCATCATGATCCCATTCATGTAGAAATATGTCCCATCATGATCCCCTTCATGCAGAAATATACCCCATTATGATCCCCTTCATGCAGAAATATACCCCATCATGATCCCCTTCATACAGAAATATACCCCATCATGATCCCCTTTATGCAGAAATATGCCCCATCATGATCCCCTTCATGCAGAAATATATCCCATTATGATCCCCTTCATGCAGAAATATGCCCCATCATGATCCCCTTCATACAGAAATATACCCCATCATGATCCCCTTCATGCCACGTGTTTGAGACCTCTGCTCTAGCTGGAGGAATACAGATATCTTCATTGACCATCCCTGAACCCTAAAAAAGATGTTTGGAGAATTCAGGTTGGGAAAATCAGGTCGACTGACCCCATGGAGATGTTCAGAGAAGCCAGGTTAGGAAACCAGTTTGCCTGGCCCCATGAAGACATTCAGAGAAGCTAGGTTGAGACAATCAGGTCACCTGGCCCCATGGACAAAGTTGGAGAAGCCAGGTTGGGACAATCAGGCAGCGATGGGATACTACTCAGGCCTGCGTATCCGGGAGAGCTGCAGGGGACTGTTGCTCATAGACACAGTCCAAGGGCTCTACAGCCGGGGAGGCTAATAGACAGTCCCAGTAGACCATAGGTGAGACAAACACAGCAGGTTTTGAATGCTACCATGCACGGCATTGGGAGGAGGACTGGAGGAGATATACAACTGCAACAAGAAACGGAGACTTAGAGGAGCTGTGCCAGCTTCGATGGATCAAAAGCGGGCTACTGACACTCGGTCAGATTTAATACAGGAATTGGTCCTTTGGGATGCCCAGAATGTCATGAAAGATGATGTAAACTCCGCTGAACTGGACCCAGAGGAATTAAACTACTTGCCAAGTCCAGGATCCAGTGGTAGTTTGGAACATAACACTCAGTCACAAACAGCCCAAATTCAGGAATTGTTGATTGCATCGGGATTCAAAACCTCAAGCGAGGAGAGGGCTTGTGTTATTGAATCAGTTTTAGGAATTCCAGTACTCCTACCACTACCTCCATGATGGCCAAGCAGTTGAGATGACCGAGCACTTAAATGCTCGGATGCTCGTTACTCAATTTCAAAGAGGAACACGAGGAAATGGACAGCATGTGACTTAAATATGAGTGTCTCATCAAAGGGTCTGAATACTTATGACCATGTGATAATTCAGTTTTTCTTTTTAATAAATTTGCAAAAATTTCTACATTTCTGTTTTTTCAGTCAAGATGGGGTGCAGAGTGTACATTAATGAGAAAAAATGAACTTTTTGAATTTACCAAATGGCTGCAATGAAACAAAGAGTGAAAAATTTAAAGGGGTCTGAATACTTTTCGTACCCACTGTATATATATGAAAGTAGTGATTCAGGAGAGACGGAGCAATGTTTGGTTTAAGAATGTGGAAAGGGAGCAGAATTGATGGGGACAATGTGGAAAGGGAACAGAAATGGTGAAGACAGTGTGGAAAGGGGACAAAGAATTGGGGGAGCAGAGTGGAGACGTATCAGCATGAATTGGCGAGAGAATAGCATGGATAGGACAATGAGGAATGGGTAAATAATGGAGGTCATACTCATGATGTGGGACAGCGTAAAGGTCATAGTTTATACTGGAAGACAGTGTGATGGAAGTAATTCATGAGAGGATGGTGTAGAGACATTATTTTACAGGAGTGGGCAGTGTTGAGGCAATTTATCATAAGAGGGTGTAGTGAGTAGTAGGTTCATGCAATGCAAACGCATATGGTGAGGGTTGGCCTGATGATGCAGTTGATCACTATACTACACTTGCTGCTGTATACATGTAATGATAATGGTTCTGTTGCTGTATTCATGTACAGGTGATGGGCCTAACTAGGAGAATAACTGTGGCACGCATAAATAGATGGGGTTGGTTAGTGCGCCAGCTTACCTAAAATAACAGATCACCAACTAAAGCACTATATATATGGAATAACTTGATTAAAACTTCACTTTTAATAATGTAACTTTTTACATCCACATTCATCATTAGTTTTCAATTGGATATAGTGCCCAAATGGAGGTTACTTCAATAAGTGTCACCAAGCTACACAATACAGTGGTCAAAAATCATACCTCTACTCCCAGACAATGGGGAGATGACAGCCATCTGTATATCACTTTTATCAATTATTCAACTGTACCCTCAAGAGACTATAATCGGACTGTAACTATTGCAGCAATACCCAATAGTAAATGATCACCCCACTATTCAATAACACCCCACTATTCAATAACAAAGCATATAAGAAACCCAATAGAGCTATTAAGTATGTATTTCTCAACACATTTCTTCTCCAATCAGTTCATCAGGAGACATACTCAATTTTGTTATAATATGAGGATTAACAAGTAACTTAGCTCAATCAGATGACTCAAAATTTCAGGGAGTCCAATGAGTCCATGAGTGTAAATCCGTCCATCCATGCCAGGCATCAGTCAGCCATCCTTAACGTACAATAAAAATTGCCAAGGTGTGCTACATGCGCCGCAGTATGTATCCCTCTTGTTATCTTTCAAATTGGGCGGGATGTAATAGATGTATTTCGATATTCCAAAACATCTCCTAAAACGGTATACAAGAGGTAAAAAACCTAAGAAATATATTTCTTTTAAATTTACTGAAAAAAATTTGAAAAACTTTTCAATAATTACCATTTTTTAGAGGTTTCCTAGGCTCAAGATAAACTTCTACAGTCACTCTATGTGCACACTGTCACAATTCTTCTGTATTCCCAGCACAAGTGGCGATCACATGACCACATGTATGCGAATTGTATACTTGTGATCACTGTCAACTGAATTGTCATCTGCTTCTCTCAATGTTTTGTTGGCAGAAAAAGATGAGAATCAGATCGCCGTATAACTGCAAATATACAAATCACATTCGTGTGGTCACATGAGAACCCACTAACGCAGGAAATCAATTTATATAATTGCTTTGTAATGTTTTCATTTCCTGTTCTGTCCAGATGTCACCGTATCCCAGAATTCCAAGCGGAGGAAGTTCACCGACCGCCATATTGGGACACCCAAGTGATGGGTGTCTCAAAATGGAAACTGCTGCTGGTACCAACCTATTGCACGGTACCTCCAGCAGAACACCGTCGCACCACACACACACACACACACACACACACTCTATACGCCGCATGCACCACACACACACACTAACACACAAACACACTCACTCACACTTTCACATTCACACTTACACACACACACTCACACATACGCTCACATACTGACATTCACACTCTCACACTCCACTACAGTACCACCAGCGGAACCCGTCGCGAATACGCTACCACCGGGATCAGCCGAATGATTCACTGACCTCCGCCATCTTTGTACAGGAGGAGCGCATGTGCAGTTTTAATGTGACCGCCGCTATCTGTCTGCACAAAGATGGTGGTGGTCTGATTTACTGCGCCTGCGTGAATTACGTGTAGGTGCAGTGAATCATTGGGCTGATCCCGGGGCCGATGCGTGACGTGTCTACAAGCAGAGGAAGCCAGTGGCATTAAATGGATTTTCCCACAAATGAAAGTTCAATTTAAAAATTGACTGTCTGACCGTGTACGGAGCATACCACATCTCCTGGGCAGGTGAGGAAGCAAAAGACAATACTGACATTACAGCAGGGGATCACAGAGGATTCATTTTGTGAGGTAAAATATTTCACTGAGTGTTTTTAAAAAATATTTTACCTCACAAAATGTATCCTCTGTGATCTTCTGCTGTAATGTCAGTATTGTCTTTTGCTTCCTCCTGTGCCCGGGAGCTGTGGTATAGCACATGGGGTACACAGGTCAAAGAAGAGATCACATGAGAGGAGAAGACAGCAGATGGGGGACAGAGAAAGTGCACAGGGGTGAGAGAGACAGAGTACATGGGGAGACAGCTCAAACGGGACAGCACATGAGGGGAGAACACAGCACAGGAAGGAGAGACAGCAGACAAGGGGGATAGCACATGGGGTAGACAGGTCAATGAAGAGAGCACAGACGGGAGAAGTCAGCACATGGGGAAAGAGAGAGTGGATAGGTGGGTGAGCAAATGGGGGCAGAGATTCTCAATGCTGTAAAGCCTGCCCCATCATGATATTACCGCCCTCCCGATGCGATAGCATTGGGCCTCCTTCTAGTACAGAATAATTGTGATAGTGTGTCCATGGAGTGTGTCACAATTCATTTTTGGATTCATGGCAGCTCTGGTTCTGCTTTGTTGCTGGTCAGCTGATGTGTGTGGTGACCACTCCCACCATCCTTTAACTAGTCACATGATGCATCAGCTGACTGTCTTTTCTTTGTCTGTCATGTGTTTGTCACTTCCCCTGTGTTGTTACCATCTGTAGAGGTGAGGCTATCGACCTTGCCGGCCAGTGCACTAGCCAGGGTATATCGAGGTGACAATCTGGCACCAGGCAGTTGACGGCGGGTGAAAGGACCCACATGGGGCATTAGGGGAGTTTAGGTAAAGGCACAGGTTGGAGTTAGGAAGTTCCCCATCCCTCGCTCCCTACTGTTAGGGCCTTCTTCTCCCTTTACCATCCTGTTGTTGGTGTATGTTGTGTCATCAGCCATACTTAATCATGTCGATTGTGACAGAGTGACTGCATAAATTTGTCTAGATCCCGTAAAACCCCTTTAATATAGATTTTAAAAATAAACCTCACAAATTAGCAAACAATATTGAGTCCCAGTTATAAGTTTTGCACCGGAGCCGTTCACTGTGTCTTCCCCTGGTGTTCCTTACTAACTAGAGGTATTAAATTTTCTATACAATTGACCCCCCTTTTAGCCACACATCTGCCCTGTGAAGCGCTATTCTATTTTATTCCAGTAATGTAAATTATTATCCTAAACAACAGAGAATAAGATGTGATAGGATATGTCTGCTCAACAAAATAGTGTCCATGACACTTATGTAATCTACATCGACATGTTCTGCACTCTTGCTTTAAAAATGACAGCAGTACACTGTGATTGACACTGATCATGCAGATGGGAGTAATAAAAATGCAGGTTCTAGCTTGCCAGACAGAAATGTACAAGGTAATGTAATTCAGCCAATATGTCATGTGCCTGCAGGGAATACTAATAACTAAACTAAAGTACAGTAGATAATAAGCAATATTATCAGCCTGGATATTGTTTAGAAAATGGACCTTGCCAGGTATATGGGAATATTGCTTCCCATCCAAGTAAGAAGAAAATGAACCATTTCACTTGCAATTAAGTATCACATAACGATTGCAGAGTAAATTACAAACAAATCAAAATATAATTTATTGACTTGAATAAAATGAATATCATCATAAGAAAACTACAACATAGAGCAAATAAGACGCAAAGAGTCTGACGCCTTTACAAACAAATAGTTTAATGTTCACTCCTATATACAGTATACTGTACATAGTCCCCGATTCATCAATGCAATTATGATAGAATTTTGACATAAATTGCATTAGAAAATTCACAAAATGTTTGAACAATGTAGACTTGGGTAAAAATTTACCAATAATTGTTACTTTTAACAAAGCTGCAAAATTCATACGACAAGTGGGAAATGGGTACCCCTTAGCACAAAAACAGATATTGTGGAAACTTTCAGGATGATCCCAATGTTTCCAGGCAAGTTTACATTTGTTAAGTTGTATGTTGAATGGTGTTTTTTTATGTCAAATGTTGCTTTCTTACTCATACTTCAATATTTTCAGTAGTTTTATTGAATGGCTAATACGAGACATGTTGGTTTACAGTTGGGTATATGAGCACTGTGCAGAAACAGTGTCACGGGTTTACCGTAACAGAGAGGAGCCGGAGGACCACAGCGTCTGATTTCTTCTACTTCTGCAGTGATTAGAAGCCCTTCACCTTCATATTCATTTTAGCAGTGCAAGGGTTAATCTGCTCAGTTGAGAGCACCTGCATTAAGGCTTTCAGCTGTGCACTGTTAGCCACTCCCATCTGCTATATAATCTGGGTCAAGGATAGCACTCATTGTCAGAGCTAGCTTATGCTGCATGGCTGGTGGTTGTTGATTGTTATTGGAGAAGGCGTTTGGTGGATGTATCTGTGTCTGTTGCTACATTTTGAGTGTGTGATAATTCCCTTTCTTCTCCTACTTTGGTTTAACCTCATTCTCCACTCCCTGATGTTTACCTCTGTTGTATATGTGTGTATATTCGTAGGATTTGTATTTTCATTTATACCTGTTCGTATTAGCTTGTTAGTCTGGTTGGTGTAATACGGTACACCACTACTCCCCTTTTTCTTGGGTGGGGCAAAGGTACAAACTGAGGGCGGATTCAGGAGCTAATGCAAGGTACATGGCCATAGTGTCTTCCGCATCAGAAGTAATTCAGGGAACAGGGCGAACCAAGGCTCCCCTAGAATCAGACAGGAAAGGAGCCCCTGGTCCTGGGACACCAGAGTCGTAACAATCAGGTTGAATGTAGTTTGAGGCGTTCTACAACAGACGAAACAGGCTGTTGTAGTTTTTTGGTGTTAAACATTTTGATTACACTGTAGGTTTTCCAGATTAGGATTCTAATGGATTTTGTGAGTGCTAGTGTGAGCCACCCTGGTTCGTTGCTGAGTCATGAGGACAGGTTTTTTAGGGTTTGCATCAGTTCATGTAAAGAACATGCCTACAACTGTGAACATTTATTTTTTTTTTATTATGAAGCAAACAACAAATAGGACAAAACAACTGAAAACTGCAGTGTAGATAACTATTCACCCCGCTAAAGTCAGTACTTTATAGAGACTCCTTTTGAGGCAATAATAGCTGCAAGTCACTTTGGATAAATCTCAATGAGCTTTCCATATCTTGCCACTATGATTTTTGCCCATTCTTCAAGGCAAGACTGCTCCAGCTCCTTCAAGTTAGATGGTTTCACAGGGTGAAAAGTAATCTTCAAGTCTCACCAGATTCACCACAGATTCTCAATTGGATTAAGGTATAGGCTTTAACTAGGCCACTCCAAAACATTTACACGTTTCCCCTTAAACCACTCGAGTGTTACTTTAGCAGTATTCTTTGGGTCATTTGCAGGAGACTATGGCGTCACTGGAAGGTGAACCTCCGGCACAGTCTGAAATCACTGACAAACTGAAACAAGTTTTGCTCAAGAATATCATTGTATTTTGCACCGTCCATCTTCCCCTTGACTCAAACCATTTTTTCTGCAGTTGAAAAACATGCCCACAGCATGGTGCTATCATCACCATGTTTCACACGGTGGGGATGGTATTCTTGGTGTCATTAGTTATGTTGTTTTGGGGCGAGACATAGCATTTACCTTAGTGGTCAAAAGGTTCAATTTTGCTCTCATCTATCATAACAGCTCCCTCCATACATTTGGGGAGTCTCTCATATATGTTCTGGTAAACTAAAAATACTTTTTTTTCTGCCTAGTTTTCATGAAGACCACCTCTGTTGAGTGTATGGCTATTGTGGTTGTATGGACAGATACTCTGCTTGAGAACTCTGCAGCTCCTTCAGTGTTACCAGGGTCTCCCTGTGAACTTACCTGTCTGAAGGTACTGCGAGAGTTCACAGCCAATGAACTCACATCACCTAACTGACGTCAGCACGAGTGCTGAGGGAAAATTTTCCACAGCGCTCGGCACTGTCGTCAGTTAGGTGAAGTGAGTTAATTGATTGTGAAGTCCCAGGACCTTTCTGACTGAACTTGCAAACATGAGAACTTTCTCACACTGATGGTGCCATCAGACAGGTAATAGGACTTCACAGGGAGGCACTGAGCACACGCTGCTCAATGTCAATGCTGAATGGCAAGCTGTATGTTCGCATCAAGCAACCTTGCAGCCTGCCATCTGGATGTAGCAGAGCTAAACCCGTCATTCGACAAATGGATTATAATCTTTTCTGCGGAAAGGTGAGGAATATTGTTTGTTACTTTAACTCTTTTGCAGGAGACTATGGCGTCACTGGAATGGGCGATGTCATAAGTATGGTTTAATTAAGATTTATTAAAGGAGTCTGGGTATTTCTTTCAATTAAAGCACTTTTTTTCTGGTGTGTGTGTTTTTATACAATATGATTATGAGATTAGTAATGGGGCATCTTATAGCCACCTTTCCATTACCAACCTTGGGGGTGTGTGTCACGTGACAATGCAAAGGTGACATCAATCCCCCCAACTATCACCCTACTTGTCACCGCTACAGTGCAAGTGGGAAGAGCGAGGCTAAGTGCCAGAATTGGCACATCCTAAAGATGTGCCTTTTCTGGTGTGGCTGAGAGCTGATGTTTGAAGCTTGGGGGGACCAGTATCTATGGCCCCTTTCTAGGCTATTAATATCAGCTCGCAGCTGTCTGCCTAGTTTTTGCTGGTTATTAATTATAGGGGGACCCTACGTCATTTTTTGGGGGTCCCCCATTTTAATAGCCAGTAAATGCTAAGTATCTGCTTTGAGGTGACAGTAAAAGCCTGGGAAGCTTCATGGTTATTAACCCCTTCCCAAGCTATAAACATCAGCCCCCAGCCATCGGTTTTCCCTTTTCTTGTTAAGAAAACTACTCACTCCATTTTTTCTCAGACAAGTAATCTTTTAACCCCTTCTCGACCTTCACCATAATAGTACTGCTCTGCGGGAGGTGTCTTTGTGCCCCGAGCAGTACTAGTACGGCGGCACAATCGCGCAGCTTAACACTGAGTGCCGGGACGATCGGGTGCAGGTGTCAGCTGTATGTGACAGCTGACAAACCGCAGCAATGCCCACAATCAGTGGTAGCACCGATCGCGGGCATTTAACCCCTCTAATGGCGCTGTCAGTAGAGACAGTGGCATAGAGAAGCATCCCTGCGCAATCGCATTGTTCTGGTGGTCTCCATGGAGACTTCTGGCACCAAGATCGCCACGGGGTCATTAAGGATCCTGCAGGAAAGGTGGCTTGTGAGCGCCTGCTAAGTGCAGGTGCCGGCATGCCTCCTTCACTGCCTGTCAGATCTCTGCTCTGATACTCTGCTGTGCAGTGTCAGATCATCGATCTAACATTATATAGAATCATAGAATCATAGAATCATAGAATGGTAGAGTTGGAAGGGACCTCCTGGGTCATCTGGTCCAACCCCTGCTCAAAGCAGGATTCTCTAAATCATCCCAGACAGATGTCTATCCAGCCTCTGTTTGAAGACTTCCATTGAAGGAGAACTCACCACCTCTTGTGGCAGCCTGTTCCACTCATTGATCACCCTAACTGTCAAAAAGTTTTTTCTAACATCTAATCTGTGTCTCCTCCCATTCAGTTTCATCCCATTGCTTCTAGTCTTTCCTTGTGCAAATGAGAATAAAGATGATCCTTCTACAATGTGACAGCCCTTGAGATATTTGTAGACAGCTATTAAGTCTCCTCTCAGTCTTCTTTTTTGCAAGCTAAACATTCCCAAATCCTGCAACCGTTCCTCATAGGACATGGTTTGCAGACCGGTCACCATTCTGGTGGCTCTTCTCTGAACTTGCTCCAGTTTGTTGATGTCTTTTTTAAAATGTGGTGCCCAAAACTGGACACAGTATTCCAGATGAGGTCTGACCAAAGAGGAGTAGAGGGCAATAATGACCTCACGTGATCTAGACTGTATGCTTCTGTTGATACATCCTAGAATTGCATTTGCCTTTTTTGCTGCTGCATCACACTGTTGACTCATGTTAAGTCTGTGATCAATTAGTATACCCAAGTCTTTTTCACATGTGCTGTTACTTAGCCCTATTCCTCCCATTTTGTATATGCTTTTTTCATTTTTATTGCCCAGATGTAGTACTTTGCATTTTTCCCTGTTAAAATCCATTCTGTTAATTGCTGCCCACTGCTCCAGTTTATGTATATCTTTTTGAATCCTCTCTCTCTCTTCTCTAGTATTAGCTACCCCTCCTAGCTTTGTGTCATCAGCAAATTTGATCAGTTTACCCTCAATTCCTTCATCTAAATCATTGATAAAGATGTTGAACAATACAGGGCCCAAAACAGAGCCTTGTGGTACCCCACTTGAGACATTCTTCCAACTGGATGTGCAGCCATTTACAACCACTCTTTGGGTCCGATCACTAAGCCAGTTATGAATCCACCTAACAGTTGCCTTGTCCATTCCATACTTAGTCATTTTTTCAATAAGGATTGTGTGAGATACTTTGTCAAATGCTTTGCTGAAGTCAAGATATACTATATCTACAGCATTTCCCTGATCCACCCAGTCAGTGATTCTGTCATAGAAGGAAATTAAGTTAGTCTGACATGACTTATTAGTTACAAACCCATGCTGACTCTGTTTAATCACTTCATTCTTATCCAGGTACTTGCATACATGTTCTTTAATAATTTGTTCAAAGATCTTTCCTGGTATAGAAGTCAGACTCACCGGCCTGTAGTTCCCTGGGTCCACCTTCTTCCCTTTTTGAAGATAGGAACAACATTTGCTCTTCTCCAGTCTTCTGGGACTTCTCCTGTTCTCCAAGAATTTTCAAAGATTATGGACAGTGGTTCAAGAATTTCTTCTGCTATCTCCTTCAGTACCCTGGGGTGTAATTCATCTGGACCTGGAGACTTGAATTCATTTAGGTTAGCTAAGTGTTTCCTCACTGTCTTTCTGTTTATAGATATCCTGGATTCTTCTATTCCTTTAATAGGACAGTGAAGATCAGTTGATGTTACATTTCCTTTCTGAGAGAAAACAGATGCAAAATAGGAATTTAAAAGTTCAGCCTTCTCAACATCATGACTTACCATTTCATCATTTTCATCCTGTAAAAATCCTATAGCATCTTTGACTTTTCTTTTACTTTTGACGTATCCCCAAAATCCTTTTTTGTTGCTTTTGACGTCACTTGCAAGCCTTAATTCATTGTCAGCTTTAGATAATCTGATTTGTGCCCTGCAGGTTCTGCAGACGGCATTATATTCTTCTTTAGATATGCCTCCCTCTTTCCATTTGATAAACATTTCTTTCTTCCTTTTTAGCATGTGTTTAAGTTCTATGTTCATCCATCCTGGTTTCCTTAAATGCTTCCCATTCTTCCCTCTTTTCGGAATTGTTAACGATTGTGCTTTGAGAATCTCATTTTTCAAGATTTTCCATCCTTCCTGGACATTTTTGTCCTTAAGGATATCCAGCCATTGGATCCCTTCAATTCTCTTTCTGAGTTCCTTAAAATCTGCCTTTCTGAAATCTAACCTTGACGTCTGAGTCTTCACAGGTCTTCCTCCTCTTGTTATCCAAAATTCTAAAATAGCATGGTCACTACCTCCTAGGGTCCCAGCCACTCTTACCTCCTCCACCATTTCCTCCCTGTTTATGAGGATTAGATCCAAGGTAGCAGATCCCCTTGTTTTCTCCATTACCTTTTGGAAGATAAAGTTGTCAGCAAGAGAGGATAAGAATTTCCTGGACCTGTTAGTTTTGCCTGAGAGAGATTCCCAACAAATGTCTGGATAGTTGAAATCTCCCATGACCACTATGTCATATCATATAGTGATGTCCCATCCTGGGATAATATAATAAAGTTAAAAAAATATCATAATGTGTTAAAATATTTAACCTCTTTACCCCCCGAGGGTTGCTTGCACGTTAATGACTAGGACAGTTTTTACAATTCTGACCACTGTCTCTTTATGAGGTTATAACTCTGGAATGCTTCAACGAATCTTTGCGATTCTGAGACTGTTTTCTCATGACATATTGTACTTCATGTCAGTGGTAAAATTTCTTCGATATAACTTGTGTTTAACTATGAAAAAACAGAAATAAGTCTAAAATTTTGAAAATTTTGCAATTTTCAAACTTTGAATTTTTATTCCCTTAAAACAGAGAAATATGTCACAAAATAGTTAATAAATAACATATCCCACATGTCTACTTTACATCAGCACAATTTTGGAACTAACTTTGAGGGGTCTGTATGGCAGAAAATACCCAAAAGTTACACCATTCTAAAAACTACACCCCTCAAGGTACTCAAAACCACATTCAAGAAGTTTTTAACTCTTCAGGTGCTTCACAGGAGCTGAAGCAATGTGGAAGGAAAAAATTAACATTTAACTTTTTAGTCACAAAAATTATCTTTTACAAACAGTTTTTTATTTTCACAAGGGTAAAAGGAGAAAATGGACAGATAAAGTTGTGCAATTTCTCCTGAGAACGCCAATACCCCATATGTGGGGGAAAACCACTGGGCGCACGGCAGGGCTCGGAAGGGAAAGAGCGCCATTAGACTTTTTCAAACCAAAATTGGCTGAAATTGAGATTGAACGCCATGTAGTGTTTGGAGAGCCCCTAATGTGCCTAACCAATAGAAACCCTCAACAAGTGACACTATTTTGGAAACTAGACCCCCTAAGTAACTTATCTAGATCTGTGGTGAGCACTTTTAACCCCAAGTGTTTCACTAAAGTTTATAATGCCTTGAAAAAAATAAAATAATTTTTCCACAAAAATGATTTTTTAGTCTCCAATTTTTGATTTTTCCCAAGGAAATTGAAACCCCAAAAGTTGTTATGCAATTTATCCTGAGTATGCTGATACCCCATATTGGGGGGGAAACTGTTTAGGCGCACAGTAGGGCTCAGAAGGGAAGTAATGACATTTTGGAATGCAGACTTAGATGGGTGGCATGTGTCATTTGCAGAGCCCCTGATGTGCCTAAACAGTGGAAATCCCCCACAATTGACCCCATTTTGGAAACTAGACCCTCTAAGGAACTTATCTAGATTTGTGGTGAGCACTTTGAACTACCAAGTGCTTCACAGAAGTTTATAATGCCCGGGCATGAAAATGAAAAATCCTATTTTTTCACACAAAAATGATTTTAAGTCATCAATTTTTTGTTTTCCCAAGGGCAACAGGAGAAATTTGACCCTAAAAGTTGATGTCCAATTTGTCTTGAGTATGCTGATACCCCATATGTGGGGGGAACCACTGTTTGTGCGCACGGCAGAGCTTGGAAGGGAAGGAGCGCCATTTGAATTTTTCAAACCAAAATTGGAAGCTTTGTCGCATTTGGAGAGCCCTGATGTGCCTAAACAGTGGAAACTCCCCAGAAGTTATCCCTTTTAAAAACTAGACCACTCAAGGAACTTATCTAGATGTGTGGTGAGCACTTTGAACCCCCAAGTGCTTCACAAAAGTTTATAACGCTCGGGTGTGAAAATAAAAATCATATTTTTTCCACAGACATGATATTTTAGACCCCAATTTTTTATTTTCTCAAGGGTAACAGGAGAAATTGGACACCAAACGTTGTTGTCCAATTTGTCCTGAGTACGCTGATGCCCTATATGTGGAGAAAAACTACTGTTTGGGCGCATGGCAGAGCTCAGAAGGGAAGGAGCACCGTTTTACTTTTTCAACGCAGAATTGACTGGAATTGAGATCAGACGCCATGTCATGTTTGGAAAGCCACTGATGTGCCTAAACCGTGGAAACCCCCAATTCTAACTCCAAACCTAAACCCAACACACCCCTAACCCTAATCCCAGCCCTTACCATAACACTAACCACAAACCTAATCCTAACAAACCCTTAACCCTTATCCCAACCCTAACCCCAATCCCAACACTAATCCTAGTCCTAACTTTAGCACTAACTCTAACTGTAGCCCCAACCCTAACTCTAATGGGAAAATAGAAATAAATACATTTTTTTAATTTTATCATTTTTCTCTAACTAAAGGGGTGATAAAGGGGTGGTTTGATTTACTATTTATAGTGGGTTTTTTATGTTGGCAGCTGTCACACGCTAAAAGACACTTTATAGCAAAAAATAGTTTTTGCATCACCACATTTTGAGAGCTATAATTTTTCCATAGTTTGGCCCACAGAGTATGTGAAGTTTTATTTTTTGCAGGACGAGTTGACGTTTTGACTGTTACCATTTTTGGACACATGACATTTTTTGATCGCTTTTATTATGATTTTTGGGAGGCAGAATGAACAAAAACCAGAAATTCATGAATTTCTTTTGGGGCAGTTGTTTATACCGTTCCGCGTGTGATAAAATTGATAAAGCAGTTTTATTCTTCAGGTCAGTATGATTACAGCGATACCTGATTTTTTTTTTTTTTTTTATGTTTTGGCGCTTTTATACAATAAAAACAATTTTATTTAAAAAATAATTATTTTTCTGCGAGCTATAACTTTTTTATTTTTTTGCTGATGATGCTGTATAGCAGCTCGTTTTTTGTGGGACAAGATGACGTTTTTAGCTGTACCATATTTATCTACCGTATATACTCGTGTATAAGCCGAGATTTTCAGCACCTTTTTTTTTGCTGAAAATGCCCCCTCGGCTTATACACGAGTCATAGGGCAGAAACCAGGGGGAGGGGATGGGGCGGCAGGAACCGGTGGCTGGGACATCATACTCACCCTCCCCGTGCCATCGCTGAACGTCCCTGCAATCCTGCGTTCTCCCCGGCTTCCTGCAGCTCTCCAGCGCTGAGCGGTGACGTAATACCCGCTCATTAAGGTCATGTAATATGGACGCGACGCCACTCCCATGGGCGTGGCCTCCATATTCATGGCCTTAATGAGCGGTATTACGTCACCGCTCAGCGCTGGAGAGCTGCAGGAAGCCGGGGAGAACGCAGGATTGCCGGCGGGACGTTCAGCGATGGCACGGGGAGGGTGAGTATGATGGAGGAGGATGGGGGAGCATGGAGGAGGACAAGGAGCACGGAGCAGGACGGGGGGAGGACGGAGAGCACGGAGCAGAACGGGGGGAGGACGGAGAGCACGGAGCAGGACGGGGGGAGGACGGAGAGCACGGAGCAGAACGGGGGAGGACGGAGAGCACGGAGCAGGACGGGGGAGGACGGAGAGCACGGAGCAGGACGGGGGGAGGACGGAGAGCACGGAGCAGAACGGGGGGAGGACGGAGAGCACGGAGCAGGACGGGGGAGGACGGAGAGCACGGAGCAGAACGGGGGGAGGACGGAGAGCACGGAGCAGGACGGGGTGGGCAGAGAGGAGAATGGGGGAGTGCAGAGCTGGATGGGGGAGCACGGAGCAGGACGGGGGAGGATGGAAAGCATGGAGCAGGACAGGATAATGGAGCAGGAGGAGGAGCACAGAGGAGAATGGGGGCGCACAGAGCTGGATGGGGGAGCACAGAGCAGGACGGCAACTTATACACCTGGCTTATACGCGAGTCAATAAGTTTTCCAAGTTTTTTGTGGCAAAATTAGAGGGGTCGGCTTATACACAGTTCGGCTTATACATGAGTATATACGGTATATCCATTTTTTTGATCACCTGTTATTCCACTTTTTGTTCGGTGGTATGATGATAAAGCAGTTTTTTGCCTTGCTTTTTTTTTAAGGGGTTCACTAAAGGGGTTAACTAGTGGGACAGTTTTATAGGATGGGTCGTTATGGACGCGGTGATACTAAATATGTCTACTTTTATTGTTTCTTTTTTATTTACATAATAATGTATTTATTGGGGAAATATATATATTTTTTATTTATTTAGGGAATTTTTAAAAATATTTTTACACAGTATATATATATTATAATATATATATATTTACATTTTTACATTGTCCCAGGGTGGGACATCACTATATAGTGTCAGATTGCTGATCTGACACTTTGCACAGCACTGTGTCAGATCAGCTGTTACACTCGGTCCGGGGCCTGCTGCCCCCGGCCCCATACCTCCGCGGGGTCCTCGTCGGGACTCCCGCTCTCTGCCGGCCTCGCACCGTCCTGCCGTAGCCTCTTCTCCTTCCCTCCCCTCTGCTTCCAGTTCCCCGAACAGAGTGCTTAGGTCGCACGTGCTTACTTCCGGTCTCTTAAAGAGACAGAGCTCAATTTTCAAAAATGTCTCTGACCAATGGCGTGGTACTGTTTACTATTTCTGAACCCTCTGCCATAAGGAGGATGCCAGAGCATCAAGTATCTTCTGTTGCTAGCTTCCGGTTTCACTGTTGTTGTGTCTGTGTTTCTGCAGTGTTCTGCCAAGTGCTCCGCTTACACTGTGTCTCCGCAGACTGTTAGTTATCTGTTACCCTTCTGTCCAGGACGACGTTCGTATTGTCTACACCAGTTCCATCCCGTTCCGCTACTCAGCCATCCGAATCTCTGGAAAACGCCAGTGCCAGCATATACCCATGTACCTGGAACCCGCCGGTCAGCTCCATCATACCTGTTAAACTAGATTATCCATCTGTCCCGTTGGGACAGCTGCCACGTGTCCAGGGTCTAACTGGAGGTAGCACCTGTGTCCCCCAGACATTCCATTCTGACCCTGTTCAAGGGGACTTACTACAGGTGTTTGGGGCTCACTTAGTCATGCGCCCTTGGGAGCCCCCCGGACCGTGGTCCCGAAGTTCCATAAATATTGCAATAAATAATGAATGTGAACTTCAACACCTGTGCCTCCGCTTCCATTCGTTACAGATTGCTCCGGCCATGGAATCCGCTGGATCCCAGGGACTGCCAGCCGTGGAGCTATGTCAAGAGGTTACCCATCTGAGAGATCAACAGGACAAGATCATGACCTATCTGCGCAACCTGTCTACCCGTATGGATTCTCTGATATCCTCGGCTACACCAACCTCTGCTACCGGCATCCAGGTATCCAGTTGGACGGCAAGTAAAGGTCCTCGCCTGGCGGCCCCCACCTGCTTCCATGGTAACACCGTTCAGTGTCGGGGGGTTCATCAACCAGTGCACGCTGCACTTTGAACTTCTGGAGAATATGTTTGCTTCTGATCTGGCCAAGGTGGGCTTCATTATGTCTCACCTTGCTGGAGAGGCCCTCGCCTAGCTGATCCGCTATGGAGAGAGGGGACCCTCTGGTTAATATTCTCCAGTCTTTTCTAGAAGCATTCTGCAGGACCGTTGACAAACCCTGTTGTGTCACGTCTACAACTTCTGCTCTTCTCCGGCTACGCCAGGAGGCTCTTACAGTGGCTCAGTATGCTGTTTGGTTCCGTACCCTTTCATCTAAGCTATCCTGGAACAACAAGGCCTTGGTGGCCGCCTTCTGGGAAGGTCAGTCGGGAAGAGTAAAGGATGAGCTGGTGGGACGGGACGTGCCTACAAATTGGATGATCTGATATCCCTGGCAACTCGGATAGACATACAGTTTAAGGAACGATCCAGGGAAATCAAAAACGTGATAAGAGGTCCTACCGCCTGGTTTCTAGTTCACCAAGACCCGTGGTCTCTCAGACCTCATCTTCATCCCCAGAGGTTATGGAAGTGGAGCAAGTAAGCTTGGCCAACCGCCGCCAGGAGGCACGTCGCCTGGAGGGAAGCTGTTTCTACTGTTGCAGTCCTGAGCATCTGATCGGCGCCTGCCCATAGAAGTCAGAAAACTCCAGTGCCTAGGGTCTGTAGGAGAGGCTACCCTAGGTAAGAAGCATCTCTCTCAATCACTTTAAATAACGGTCTCCATGTCCTTCGGCACGGTAAAATTTTCAGAACTCTGTTTTCTGGACTCAGGAGCTGCCGGGAATCTCATCCAGCAGGCGGTTGTGGACCGTTACCAGATACCAGTCCAGCATCTTCCAGACCCGTTGCGGGTGACTTCCATGGATGGCAAACCTCTGACCGAGCCAGTCCAGTTCCAGACTGAGCCAGTGGAACTTCGAGTAGGTCTAATGCATTCAGAAATAGTCCGTCTTTATGTGTTGCCTGGTTTGTCTCACCACTTGCATTCAGGTCTACCCTGGCTCCGGATACATGAACCAGCCTTAAATTGGAAGACGGGAGAGGTTCTGCGCTGGGGAGACTCCTGCTCAAATCGGTGTATCATCCCTGTTCAACGTGTTCCGCCTCCAGTCCATCCAACTGCCCTGCCGGGCCTACCTTCCTCTTACTGGGCCTTCTCTGATGTCTTCAGGAAAAAGGAAGCAGAGAGACTACTCCCGCGCAGGTCGTATGACTGTCCGATTGATCTGCTCTCCGGAACATCTCTCAAGCAAGACCCAGTCCATGTCTGATTACATCCAGGAGAACCTCGCCAGAGGATTCATCCGGAAATCATCTTTGCCGGCAGGGGCAGAATTCTTCTTCGTGAGGAAAATAGATGGATCACTACGGCCCTGTATTGATTACAGGGGGACTGAACCAGATCACTGTAAAGAACAGGAATCCGTTACCTCTTATTTCAGAGCTGTTTAATCATCTCAGAGGGGCTAAGATCTTCACCAAAGTGGATTTCAGAGTGGCCTACAACCTGATTCGTATACATGAGGGAGAAGAGTGGAAAACAGCTTTCAACACCCGGGATGGACACTAAGAATACATGGTATGCACCTGCCGTTTTCCAGGAATTTGTAAACGACATTTTCAGAGATCTGCTCTATACATGTGTTGTTGTCTACCTGGACGACAGCTTGATTTTCTCTGCAGATTTAGCCTCGCACCAGAGGCAAGTACGTCAGGTCTTACAAAGACTCAGGGAGAACAGACTTTATGCCAAATTTGAAAAGTGCCTCTTTGAACAATCCTCTCTGCCTTTCCTCAGTTTTATAGTTTCATCCACAGGATTAAAGATGGATCTGGAGAAGTTGTCCGCCGTCCTCATGTGGCCTCACCCATCAGTCCTGAAAGCCATACAATGGTTCATGGAGTTTGCCAACTACTACCGACTATTCATTCCACACTTTTCCACTCAAGTAGCACCCATATCGGCTTTGACCCGGAAAGGCGCAAATGCCAAGGATTGGACCCCTGAAGCAGAGGAGGCTTTTGCTTCTCTAAAGGAGGCCTTCTCTTCCGCAACTGTTCTCCGTTGACCAGACTCAGATAAGCAATTCTTTCTGGAGGTAGACGCTTCCTCCATAAGTGCTGGAGCGGTTCTCATCCAGAAGTCGTCTACCAGTCGTATGGTCTCCTGTGGGTTTTTTTCGAAGGTTTTTTCCCCCCGTGGAAAGGAACTATTCCATAGGAGATCGGGAATTGTTGGCAATCAAGTTGGCCTTACAAGAATGGAGACACCTCCTCCAGGGAGCAGTTCATCAGTTTATCATATTCACTGATAAAAAAACCTTACTTATCTTCAATCCGCACAGAGGCTGAATCCCCATCAGGCCTGCTGGGCCTTGATTTTTGCCCGATTTAATTTTGTTCTTCATTGCTGACCGGCAGACAAGAACGTTAAAGCTGACGCACTCTCCAGAGCCTTTCTGCCTCCTGACTCTGAGGAAGAACCTCAACACATCATTGAGCCATCAAGGTTAGTGTCAGTAGCCTCTGCTAACCTTGCTCAGCTTCCCCCAGGAAAGACTCTCATGAGCACTTTGGACTGGAACTATGTCCTCCAGTGGGGTCTTTCTTCCAAGTTGGCCGGTCACGGCAGCCAGAAAAAGACCCTGCAACTCATCTCCCATTACTATTGGTGGCCACCATGGGCAAGGATATCCAAGAGTATGTCGCAGCCTGTCCTTCGTGTGCCTGTAATAAGACTGCAAAACATTTGCCTCTTCCGATTCCTTCAGCTCTCTGGCAGCACATCGCGATGGATTTCATTGCTGATCTTCCCATCTTTCGGCTGCTCCATTGTCTGGGTTGTGGTGGATCGCTTTTCGAAGATGGCTCACTTCATTCGGCTACCTGGTCTTTCGTCCGCCCCGAAGCTTGCTGAATACTTCATACAGCACATCTTCCGTCTCCATGGGTTTCATCTCCACATAGTGTGCGACAGGGGCGTCCAGTTCACCTCAAGGTTCTGGAGAGCGGTCTGTAATATGGTGAAGGTAGAACTGGACTTTTCTTCTGCATACCACCCTCAATCCAATGGTCAAGTCGAGAGGATCAATCAGATCTTGTCCGGATTCCTGCGTCACTTCGTTGCTGCCTTGCTGCCTGTCGCTTCTCGAAAGTATGAAGTGACACCAAAGTCGCCTTTGAGGAAGCCTCACGACGTATGAGGAGGCATGCGGATAAGAGACGCCTGGATGCTCCTACTTTTTGACCTGGAGATAAGGTGAGGCTGTCCTACAAGTACATCAGCCTGAAGATACCCTCCTACAAACTGGGTCCTCGCTTCATTGGACCCTTTGAAGTCCTGAAGCAAATCAACACGGTTTTGTACAAATTAAATTTACCTGCTTCTTTATGTGTGCCTCTTTCCATGTTTCCCTCCTCAAACCAGTAGTTTTGAGTTCCTTCTTTAAAGACCTGGGTACCACTCCTGACTCCATCAGTGAGGATGATGTCTTTGAGGTAGAACATATCTTGGCCACTAAGAAAGTAAAGAGTAAAACCTATTATCTGGTGGACTGGAGGGGCTTTGGTCCTGAGGAAAGGTCATTGGAGCCTAAAGAGAAAATCCAGGCCCCCCCTACTAAAGAAATTCTACGCAGGTTTGAAAAAAGGAGGCGTAAAGAGCGGGATACTGTTATACTCGGTCCCGGGCCTGCTGCACACAGCCCCGATCCCATACCTACGCAGGGTCCCCGTCGGGACTCCCGCTCTGTGCGGGACTCACTCCATCCTGCCGCAGCCTCTGCTCTTTCCCTCCCCTCTGCTTCCTGGCGTGCTGCCAGCAGGTCCCCGGGGAGAGTGCTTAGGTCGCGATTGTGCTCCTGTTCTCTTAAAGAGACAGTGCGCATTTTTCAAAAATGTCTCTGACCAATGGCGTGGTACTGATTACTATTTCTGGCCCCTCTGCCATAGGGAGGGCGCCGGAGCAACAAGTATCTTCTGTTGCTAGCTCCCGGTTTCACTGTTGTTGTGCCTGTGTTTCTGCAGTGTTCTGCCAAGTGCTCCGCTTACACTTTGTCTCTGCAGACTGTCAGTTACCTGTTACCCGGGTGTCCAGGACAACGACCGTACTGTCTACGCCAGTTCCATCCCACTCCGCTACTCAGCCACCTGAACCTCTGGACAATGCCAGTGCCAGCTTATACCCGTGTACCTGGAACCCGCCTGCCAGCTCCATCATACCTGTTAAACTTGTTTATCCATTAGTCCCACTGGGACAGCTGCCACGTGTCCGGGGTCTAACTGGAGGTAGCACCGGTGTCCCGCAGACATTCCATTCTGACCCTGTTCGAGGTGGCTCACTTAGTCACGCCCCTTTTGGAGCCCTCTGGACCGTGGTCCAGAGGTTTCACAAATATTGTAATAAATAATTAATGTGAACTTCATCACCTGTGCCTCCGCTTCCATTCGTTACATCAGCAATCTGACAGGCAGTACAGGAGGCTTGAGGCTCTCAGCAGGCACTGACAAGCCACCTCCCTGCAGGACCCGGAAGGACCCCGCAGCCATCTTGGATCCGGGGGCCTGCAGGGAGGAGGCCCTCGGAACAATGCGATCACATCGCGTTGTTCTGAGGGTCTCAGTGAAGCACACATGGAGCCCCCTCCCTGCGCGATGCTTCCTTATGCCACTGGAACGCTGCGATCATGTTTGATCACAGTGTGCCGGGGGTTAAAGTGCCGGGAGCGGTTCATGACTGCTCCTGGCACTTAGTGCCGGGTGTCAGCTGTGAGAATCAGCTGACACCCGGCCGCGATCGGCCGCGCTCCCCCGTGAGCTCGGCTGATCACATATGAAATACTATCCCATCCATGGGCATACAAGCCCAGATCCCATGGATGTGATAGTACATCTAATGTCAGAAAGGGGTTAAAGAAACAATCCCCTAATAAAGAAGAAAAAATATTTTACCAATAAATATATTTATGTAAATAAACGACGAGGACCCCGCGGAGGTATGGGGCCGGGGGCAGCAGGCCCGGACCGAGTGTAACAGCTGATCTGACACAGTGCTGTGCAAAGTGTCAGATCAGCAATCTGACACTATATAGTGATGTCCACCCTGGGACAATGTAAAAATGTAAAATATATATATATATATATATATATATATATATACTGTGTAAAAATATTTTTAAAAATTCCCTAAATAAATAAAAAATATATATATTTCCCCAATAAATACATTATTATGTAAATAAAAAAGAAACAATAAAAGTACACATATTTCGTATCGCTGCATCCATAACGACAAACTCTATAAAACTGTCCCATGAGTTAAAACCCAGTGAACACCGTAAAAAAATAAATAAAAAAAGGCAAAAATAATGCTTTATATTCATACTGCCAAACAAAAAGTGCAATAAAACGCAATCAAATAACGGATATAAATAAATATGATACTGATGAAAACGTCATCTTGTCCCGCAAAAAACAAGCCACCATTGAGCTCCATCAGCAGAAAAATAAAAAAGTTATAGCTCTCAGAATAAAGTAATGCAAAAATAATTATTTTTTTCTATAAAATAGTTTTTATTGTGTAAACGCGCCAAAACATAAAAAATATATAAATGAGATATCACTGTCATCATACTGAATAAAGCCTTCTTACCAATTTTACCACACGAGGAACGGTATAAAACAAACTAAAAGCAAATCCTGAATTGCTGGTTTTTGTTAGTCTCCCAAAAATCAGAATAGAAAGTGATCAAAAATGTCATGTGCTCTAAAATGGCACCAATAAAAACGTCAGCTTGTCCTGCAAAAAACAAGCCCTGACATGACTCTGTCGGCCGAAATATGAAAAAATTAGAGCTCTCAAAAAATGGTGATGCAAAAACTAGTTTTCGCAATAAATTATTATCATTGTTCTATTTAAGCACAGCATTTTCATGGCTTTGTAGGCATTTGCATATGTGCAAGTTTTTTTTCTTTTTTTTAAGTCTTTCCTAGCTCTCTATACTGGTTATTAACATGATGCTGTGATTAGGTATATGTACTACCTTTTTTCATATTAATCATTGATCTGTTCAAGCACAGCATCTTCTTGGCTTTATATTGTATACCATTGATTCTTTCATTTTGGTTTAGCGCCTAATATTAAAATATTCTTTGCTATGTGGGATCCAGTTTGAGTAGCCATTACCCAACCATGGGCATGACTGGAACATTTTCCATTGTTTGTTTTTAAATGTTTTTACTCTGCTTGTGCTGTGTTTTTTTCTTTTCACATGTGAGTGTTTGACTAATAAAGCTTTGATATCTTTTATTGAATCACTTGGGTGTTCCCAATTCCTTTGGGCATGCTGCTTTTTTCATGCAAGTTTTTACTAGCATGCACTTGGAGAACCCCTTTTTCATTATAATGTAGTGGTGCCATCCATACTTCTCTTTGTTATTCCATTCCCCCATACTGTTTCCTCGTCCATGACCCCATTCCCCCATACTGTTTCCTCATACATGCCCTGCATTCCCAGTTTGCTCCTCATTTTGTGTCCTCAAATCCCCCGACACATTAAATCCCTCATCCCCCACTCCAAATCTCCCTCCACACAAATTAAATCTCCATCCCCACTCATGAAATCCCCACAATCCCCATCCCCAATCAATCTCCCCACATAAATCCCCATCCACTCAATCTCCCCACACATTAAATCCCCCATCCCCACTCCAAATCTACCCTCACACTTGAAATCCCCCATTCCCACACCAAATCTCTCCCCACCAGTAGCGTAGCTACCAGGGGGGCAGAGAGTGTGGTTGCGCCAGGCCCACCACTCACAGGGGCCCATCTGGAACTACACTACCATTAATTATATCAGCGTGCACAGCCCACCGATATAGTTAAGCTCCGTGGTAGTAATCTCTGCAGATGAGTCCTGGCTGGAAAAGTTGTCATGTCAGTCTGGGCCAGATGGAAAAGATGGGAAAAGTGAACAACTCCATCAAAAAGAACGTTCTTTGTAAGTCACTATCTGTAAATGTACTGTAATCACTTGTATGCTTTGTGGGACTGGTATCTACTACTATATGGTCACAATCAGTGTTGGACTTTGTGGAGATGTTATCAGTTGTAATCAGAGGTTAGGGCCCACTAGATGTCCGCCCCAGAGCTGATCCCTACTACGCCTCTTCTCCACATATTAAATCCTCCATCCCCACAAAAATCTCTCCCACATATTAAATCCCCCATCCCACTCAATCTCCCCACAATTAAATCCCATCTCACTCCAATCTCCCCCACACTTGATACCCATCCCACTCAATCTCCCCCCACACATTAAATTTCCCCCATCCCCACTCCAACTCTCCCCACAAACACATTAAATCCCCCATCCCCACTCCAAATCTCCCCCACACATTAAATCCCCCATCCCCACTCCAAATCTCCCCACACATATTAAAGGGAATCTGTCACCCCATTTTTGCCTTATGAGATAGGGCCACCGCCATCAGGGGCTTATCTACAGCATTCTGTAATGCTGTAGATAAGCCCCCGATGTTACCTGAAAGTGAAGAAAAACGAGTTATAAAACACTCACCCAGGGGCGTTCTGCCGTCTTGTCCGGAGGGAGTCGTGGTCCGGTTCGGCGCATCCCATGTTGTAGCGAAGCCGGCCTCTTCTTTCTGTCCCGTCGCAGCTCCTGCGCAGGTGCACTGCTCTACCCTGGTGAGGGCAGAGCAGAGTACTGCAGTGCGCAGGCGCCGGGAAAGGTCAGAGAGGTCCAGCGCCTGCGCACTACAGTACTCTGCTCTGCCCTCACAAGTGCCTCCATCTGCCGCATTATAGGGAATCTTCCACTAAAGGGTATGCCACACTAAACAACATCGCTAACGGGATCGCTAAAAAAGTCACTATTTAGCGATCCTGTTAGCGATGTTGTTGTGTGCGGCAGCTGCCAGCGACGAGCTTCCTGCTGTGATCTCACTCGTCGCTGGAATCGTTCCGGACCCTATTTTATCGCCGGCGCTCCCGCTGGGTAAGTATATATCGCTAAGTGTGGCACCTTTTTTAGCGATTTAGCGGTACTTTTGTACCGCTAAAGTCGTTAAGGAGATCGCTAACCGCGATAGCGTCCTTAACGATATCGCTAAAATAGGTAGCTACTAGCGATATAGAAACAATCCCGCTAGCGATCTCATTAGTATGCGACGCTAACAGATCGCTAGCGGGATTGTGTAGTGTGGCAGTACCTTAAGGGTTCTGTCTGAATCATGTATTTCAGAGATTTACATGGAAACCCTGGTGTAAGCACTCAGTGCAGAGTGCAGGATGAATGTGCGCCGAGCCTTACTGCAATCTTTGGGAGGCAGAATGAAAAAATCAACAGCATGTGAAGAATTGGTTTTATTTATTTTTTATGCCATTCCTCGTGTGGTATAAGTGATTAGGCAACTTTATTTTTCTGGTTGATGCGATTGAAGCGATACCAGATTTATAGTGGATTTTTATGTTTGGCTGCTGTCACACACAAAAAGATGCTTTTTATTGTGAAAACTAGTTTTTGCATCACCATGTTATGAGAGCTATAATATTTTTATATTTTTGCCAACAGAGTCATGTGAGGGCTTGTTTTTTGCAGGACAAGCTGATGTTTTTATCAGTACCATTTTCAGTAACATGACATTTTTTGATCACTTTCTTTTCCAATTTTTGGGAGACAGAATGAACAAAACCCAGCAATTCAGGAATCGCTTTTTGAGGTTTTTTTTTATACTGCTCTACATGTGGTAAATTGGTAAGCATGAGGCCGTGCGATTGCAGCTCTGTACATATACTGTTATTTTTCTCCTCAAAATTTGGGGTGCGCCTTATAATCTGGAGCATCTTATAATCCGGAAAATATGGCAATTGTTTTGCACACATGTTCAGAAAAGTCAGAGCTATGAAAATTATTATTATTATTATATTATTATTAATTTAATATAAAATTAACCCCACTGACTGGAACGTGTACTTCACAGGAGGCAATGAGACAAGTGAAGGTATAGGTGGGATAAGAAGGGGAAGCGCCTTTGCTTTTAGTTACTGTTATATGTATTTTGTTATCACAAAAGAGGTGCCCCAAATGATAAACCCATACATAAAGGGGGTTAGTGTACCACTAGGTAAACAATGACTCACTGTATTGGTGACCAAAGTAAATAATGATCCCAAAATAATGGTACTTATAGTAATTTTATTGATAAGACAATTAAAACAAGTGCATGTAAAATAGAAAAAAAGGTGCTGAGTTCAAAGAAAGAGGGACTTGGATGCCATGGGGAATCACAAAAAGTAGGCCATTAAAATAGTGGCTTATAAAATGTCACTATCAGGTGAAACATGAGATACAAGACTCTGTATAGCCAAATATACAGGTCCTTCTCAAAAAATTAGCATATAGTGCTAAATTTAATTATTTTACATAATGTAATGATTACAATTAAACTTTCATATATTTTAGATTCATTACACACCAACTGAAATTTGTCAGGTCTTTTATTGTTTTAATACTGATGATTTTGGCATGCAACTCCTGATAACCCAAAAAACCTGTCTCAAAAAATTAACATATTTCAACCATCCAATAAAATAAAAGTGTTTTTTAAAAACAAACAAAAAAAACATCAAATAATAAAGTTCGGTTATGCACTCAATACTTGGTCGGGAAACCTTTTGCAGAAATGACTGCTTCAATGCGGCGTGGCATGGAGGCAATCAGCCTGTGACACTGCTGAGGTGTTATGGAGGCCCAGGATGCTTCAATAGCGGCCTTAAGCTCATCCAGAGTGTTGGGTCTTGCGTCTCTCAACTTTCTCTTCACAATATCCCACAGATTCTCTATGGGGTTCAGGTCAGGAGAGTTGGCAGGCCAATTGAGCACAGTAATACCATGGTCAGTAAACCATTTACCAGTGGTTTTGGCACTGTGAGCAGGTGCCAGGTCGTGCTGAAAAATGAAATCTTCATCTCCATAAAGCATTTCAGCCGATGGAAGCATGAAGTGCTCCAAAATCTCCTGATAACTAGCTGCATTGACCCTGCCCTTGATGAAACACAGTGGACCAACACCAGCAGCTGACATGGCACCCCACACCATCACTGACTGTGGGTACTTGACACTGGACTTCAGGCATTTTGGCATTTCCTTCTCCCCAGTCTTCCTCCAACTCTGGCACCTTGATTTCCGAATGACATGCAAAATTTGCTTTCATCAGAAAAAAGTACTTGGGACCACTTAGCAACAGTCCAGTGCTGCTTCTCTGTAGCCCAGGTCAGGCGCTTCTGCCGCTGTTTATGGTTCAAAAGTGGCTTTACCTGGGGAATGCGGCACCTGTAGTCCATTTCTGCACACGCCTGTGCACGGTGGCTCTGGATGTTTCTACACCAGAATCAGTCCACTGCTTCCTCAGGTCCCCCAAGGTCTGGAATCGGTCCTTCTCCACAATCTTCCTCAGGGTCCGGTCACCTCTTCTCGTTGTACAGCGTTTTCTGCCACATTGTTTCCTTCCAACAGACTTCCCATTGAGGTGCCTTGATACAGCACTCTGGGAACAGCCTATTTGTTGAGAAATTTCTTTCTGGGTCTTACCCTCTTGCTTGAGGGTGTCAATGATGGCCTTCTTGACATCAGTCAGGTCGCTAGTCTTACCCATGATGGGGGTTTTGAGTAATGAACCAGGCAGGGAGTTTTTAAAAGCCTCAGGAATCTTTTGCATGTGTTTAGAGTTAATTAGTTGATTCAGAAGATTAGGGTAATAGGTAGTTTAGAGAACCTTTTCTTGATATGCTAATTTTTTGAGACAGGTTTTTTGGGTTATCAGGAGTTGTATGCCAAAATCATCAGTATTAAAACAATAAAAGACCTGACAAATTTCAGTTGGTGTGTAATGAATCTAAAATATATGAAAGTTTAATTGTAATCATTACATTATGTAAAATAATTAAATTTAGCACTATATTCTAATTTTTTGAGAAGGACCTGTACAGTACAGACCAAAAGTTTGGACACACCTTCTCATTCAAAGATTTTTCTGTATTTTTCATGACTATGAAAATTGTAGAATCACACTGAAGGCATCAAAACTCTGAATTAACACATGTGGAATTATACATTACACTTTACAAAAAAGTGTGAAACAACTGAAAATATGTCTTATATTCTAGGTTCTTCAAAGTAGCCAAAAATTGAAGGCATACTGAACCAGCATGGCTACCACAGCATCTTGCAGCGGCATGCTATTCCATCCAGTTTGCGTTTAGTTGGACCATCATTTATTTTTC
Organism: Oophaga sylvatica; assembly: GCA_033576555.1. NCBI lineage: Eukaryota > Metazoa > Chordata > Amphibia > Anura > Dendrobatidae > Oophaga > Oophaga sylvatica. The sequence goes on along the minus strand of JARQOD010000001.1, from coordinate 163,281,426 downwards.
AACAGGACAATGACCCCAAACACACCTCCAGGCTGTGTAAGGGCTATTTGACCAAGAAGGAGAGTGTTGGGGTGCTACGCCATATGACCTGGCCTCCACAGTCACCAGACCTGAACCCAATCGAGATGGTTTGGGGTGAGCTGGACCGCTCACCGCTTCAATTTTGAATAAATCCCCAACAGTGTCACCAGCAAAGCACCCCCACACCATCACACCACCTCCTCCATGCTTCACAAGGCATATAGAGTCCATCCGTTCACCTTTTCTGCGTGCAAAGCAGTAATCAAAGCAACAGGTGGCTGCTTTGAAGAACCTAGAATATAAGACATATTTTCAGTTATTTCACACTTTTTGTAAAGTGTAATGTATAATTCCACATGTGTTAATTCATAGTTTTGATGTCTTCAGTGTGATTCTACAATTTTCATAGTCATGAAAATACAGAAAAATCTTTGAATGAGAAGGTGTGTCCAAACTTTTGGTCTGTACTGTATGTGGAGGTAAATGTAATCTAAAACATGTGACTCGCACCACACTGAGGTGGATACCAGGGCTATGGGGTACTCGGAGCCGGGCCCATTGATTTCTATGGGAGATGTCACTGGCAGCGGGACTCGGTCCGTGGCCCTGGCGGTCATGCAATGGGGGATATTTACAGGGGATTATAAGGATAGGTAGTTCGTGACGCCACCTGCGGTATCTGATCAGTTGGACCAGCGCTGCTATAAGGATCTTCACAGGGGATGTTATGGGGCAGCTGGGTAGTAGGTCTCCCACAGGTGAGACGGGTCCCTGGAAGTCTATGGTGATGATGCAGGGTGTAGTTAAGAATTCAATCACACACAATGTAGCTTCTTTTCATATCTTTACTGGTAGATGGTTCAAGCAGATCCCGGGGAGCTGGTCGGGGTGGAGAATGCACACTCGGGTAACCGCTGAGCAGGTTAGAGGCCTCCTTTACTTCATATATATGTGAGTCCAAACTTGCATGAAGCGAAGTTAACTCTGCAATCTCCAGCTTTCTCAATAGCTGCAACGCCCGGCCGACATTGTGGTGGAGCCTTCTATGTCTCTGATTTCCAGATGTTGAGAGAACTAAGTCCTTACTTTTGTCGTGCACTTGACTCAAAGTCCCCGTTCTCCCTGACTCCGTTTAGTATCAGCACTTAGGGCTGCTCTCTGCGACCTGTAGTCCAGATAGCCTCCGGTTATCTTGTTACTAGGCTTGAAACTCTAGCAACGCTTCGGACCCCGGTGTCCGGTTATTTAGTGCAGGTAATCCAATACCTGAAGCACTTCTCTCTGTCTTCTCCACTGTGCCCTTCGCCTGCTCGCGCTCTTAACATAAGCACTTGTAGCTTTGATGGAAATGTCAGCTTTCTCCAGAGCTCACTGATCAGCTCTCAGTATCCTCCAAGTCCAGACTGGACTGACACTGAACTACACTGTACTAAGACAGGAAGCTGAACTGAACTCCTCTCCTCTCCCTCCTAGGTTGACTGAACTGTTCTGTCCGAAGACAGGAAACAGACTGGGATGACTCACTCCTGAGCCACCCGGAGCTTGAATGGCTGACTGCTACGTGTCACTACCTTCCACACCCCTGATGGGTGTGTCTGAAAGTGTGAGTGACGTGAATGAATATCAAGCTTGAGCGGTTACCTTCCTGTGCATTCTCCTGGATTATGTGTGCCTGACATAGCTGGGCCACACATCCCCCCTTGGTTAAACACAGCACTCCGGGGCTGTAAAAGAGAAAAAGAAAACATTTTTGTTTTGCATATAACAACAACATTTAAGTCATCCCATCCGGGAGGTGAGGATTCTTTAACATTACAATTTGTACATTAGAAAAATACAAAAGTATCAAAGCATCAAAACATTCTCATAATACAAGATACTTGTGGAGGACCCGCACCAAAAACCTCCCACGTGGGTCCTGGGTGGGCTGCAGGACTTCATTGCAGACCTCACTCTAGGCCACACCATACGGGTTTTTCTTCAGAGGTAATTAGGTAGTTAGGTTTCATGTAAAACCAAGATAAGGCACCGTAGTGCAACTATTTACAAAGCAAGTTCTTGGGCTGGCACAGTCCACAGCCACGCAGTCCATTGGCATGGTTAAAAGACATTTCAAGTAATCACATTTCAAATATAATACTGCAATACTATTAACTCTTTAAACTCATTAACCTGGTACCCAGCCGGGTATTCTAAGCATACTATGCACATTATGTAAACATTTCTATACATATCAGTAAAGTGCAAATTCTTGTAAAACTTCTTCCAACTTTGTACATTCTTTAATTGCAGTAAACCCCTGTCTGGGTCCTACTGGCTTTCTTTTTCTTGCTAACTTCAATAACGTCTTCCACTCCTGGGGCTGGAACGACGCGGTGTTCTTTTGATCGCATAACAAATAAGTCATGGCCTGCTATCTGCGTTTGAGTAGCCACAGTTCTCATTCTAACGGTGGACCCAACGGGTACTTCTTTTCTGTAGGACGCCGATTGCGTCGCTGAGGTAGTCGCAGATTGTGATGCTGAAATGGTTGCAGGTTGCGATGAGTATGCAGGGGGCGATGCAGGGGCACGGCCTGGTGCGGTGAGAGCTTGGGACTGGGACGCTTCGGTATTGTGTACGGTACCGGCGTCGGGGACGGGGTCACTGACGATAGAGACGTTCAGGGCATACCACCCCTTTAAACCCCAGTGACGTGTGTAGCTCACTATGTCCCCATTTATCAGGTCCCTCCCAGGATGACCGATGGGCAGTGGGACTCCACGTCCCGGCGGCTCACAAAGACCCCCGCATAGAGGCCCGGCTCGCGGATAAAGCCCCAGCCCTTGCGGAGCTGAAACTCGGTGACGCACCCTGCCGCCGCGGTTCCCGTCGGGTACCTTTATCTCTGCAGACGGTTTCTTTATCAGCGAAGAACTTTTCATGCCATTCCTGTCGGTCTCGCTGTGTCTTTCTATCTTCCTCCTGCTGTTGTCTCTCTTTCTCGCAGTGCTGCCAGGCATTTCCGGTTTGGAGGTCGTAAGTCACGTCGTCCAGACGCTCCATCTCATCCCAGTCGATTTCCGGCAACGATGGCTGGGACCCCTCCGGTGATCTTACCGGGGAACCGTACTCTGCTGTGGCCTCCTGGCCTGGCTGGCACTCCGGACCGGGCAGGACCTCCTCAGCCTCCTTCTCCTCCACCTCCGCATCGGTGGGATCAGGTACAGCACTCTTGGGGGCAGCCTCCAGTCTCTCTTTAGCCTTCCTCAGCAGGGAACTTGGGAAATCAGGAGACGGCGTTATGCTTGTGGGAGAGAGCACTGCGTCCCACAGCAGCCGCTGTGTCTGGGCACGCCAGCGTCTCTCCGTCTCCTGCATGTCGGCATGACGCTGGAGCAATCCTCTGAGCACCGCATTTTCTTTCTGCAGCTCCAGCATAGCGGGGTCAGTGTCCCGATCTGGGGACAGCTCCGGCACAGGTAGTAAATCTTCCGGTAAGCAGGGTTTGTATGCCTCCGGTCCTCTGCACAGATTCTCCTGTCCTTCCGCCATCTCGTCCCAGGCCAGACTGTAGTTTCCATCAGGAACAGTCCGGTCTCTTCCGTGGAGGCGGGATTTGCGTCTCCTCCTCTTTGCATAGAAGATGAAGAGGAGGCGTATTTCCTTAGCAGTGGGACAGGCTCGCACATTATAGTAGCATTTTGAGAGGGCGGCCATATCTTTCGCGCCACAGGGGGGATACACGCCCACGAATGCACGCCCACCTTCTTCACCAGCGCCTCAGGGCGCCAATATGGCGGTAAAATGGCGGTATTTGGCGCCAAAAGTGACAAACAGTCTTTTTCCACCAAACAGTTCAATAGGCACACAGGACTCACAATTGCAAGCTTCGGATCCTGTTCGTGACGCCAGAAAGATGACTCGCACCACACTGAGGTGGATACCAGGGCTATGGGGTACTCGGAGCCGGGCCCATTGATTTCTATGGGAGATGTCACTGGCAGCGGGACTCGGTCCGTGGCCCTGGCGGTCATGCAATGGGGGATATTTACAGGGGATTATAAGGATAGGTAGTTCGTGACGCCACCTGCGGTATCTGATCAATTGGACCAGCGCTGCTATAAGGATCTTCACAGGGGATGTTATGGGGCAGCTGGGTGGTAGGTCTCCCACAGGTGAGACGGGTCCCTGGAAGTCTATGGTGATGATGCAGGGTGTAGTTAAGAATTCAATCACACACAATGTAGCTTCTTTTCATACCTTTACTGGTAGATGGTTCAAGCAGATCCCGGGGAGCTGGTCGGGGTGGAGAATGCACACTCGGGTAACCGCTGAGCAGGTTAGAGGCCTCCTTTACTTCATATATATGTGAGTCCAAACTTGCATGAAGCGAAGTTAACTCTGCAATCTCCAGCTTTCTCAATAGCTGCAACGCCCGGCCGACATTGTGGTGGAGCCTTCTATGTCTCTGATTTCCAGATGTTGAGAGAACTAAGTCCTTACTTTTGTCGTGCACTTGACTCAAAGTCCCCGTTCTCCCTGACTCCGTTTACGTATCAGCGCTTAGGGCTGCTCTCTGCGACCTGTAGTCCAGATAGCCTCCGGTTATCTTGTTACTAGGCTTGAAACTCTAGCAACGCTTCGGACCCGGTGTCCGGTTATTTAGTGCAGGTAATCCAATACCTGAAGCACTTCTCTCTGTCTTCTCCACTGTGCCCTTCGCCCTGCTCGCGCTCTTAACATAAGCACTTGTAGCTTTGATGGAAATGTCAGCTTTCTCCAGAGCTCACTGATCAGCTCTCAGTATCCTCCAAGTCCAGACTGGACTGACACTGAACTACACTGTACTAAGACAGTAAGCTGAACTGAACTCCTCTCCTCTCCCTCCTAGGTTGACTGAACTGTTCTGTCCGAAGACAGGAAACAGACTGGGATGACTCACTCCTGAGCCACCCGGAGCTTGAATGGCTGACTGCTACGTGTCACTACCTTCCACACCCTGATGGGTGTGTCTGAAAGTGTGAGTGACGTGAATGAATATCAAGCTTGAGCGGTTACCTTCCTGTGCATTCTCCTGGATTATGTGTGCCTGACATAGCTGGGCCACACACATGCATACAGTAATGGTAATAATAAACCTGTTCACAGTGCACAAAATACCCTCCTATGTATGTCTACGGTGGAACTGCACACACTAGTCATTGGTAATAACAGTTATTAAGTCCTGTTCCAGCATTAGTCTCATGTTGCCCTGTTGTGCAACGGTATCACAGTGACACAGTCAATTCACAATAATGTAAAGCATATATAATACCTTGTAGCTGGCCGTACGATAATCCCCTGGCGTTCCTCCGCCCCGGCGCACATTTCACTGTGCTTCTTTGGGAGGCGTCTTTATTACATACCATCCTGTCTTGTTAGATGTATAATACAATGATGGCTGATGAAGCATGGGAAAGCTTATTTTCTAACGGAGAGACTGATGGACTGGTCGTCTGGTCTCCGACTGCTCCATCAGCAGCCATTTTATCTTCTAACAAGAGAGGACAATGTAATAAAAGAGGGCGCTGTGAACAACAAACATAACAAGAATACACTATGTAAGAAACAGCACTGTACATAACAGCAGAGGAAGCTACAGTATATATTAAGGGACAGCACCATATATAACTAGAGAGGATGGTACGAAATAAGGGATGGTGTTATACATAATAAAAGAGGAAACTATGTAACTAAGGACGGCGCTATACATAATAAGTTGTAATGTCCACACAGTATAAGGAATTAGAGAGAGAACGCTTTAACTGTATTTTATTCTTCTCCATCTTCCTCCAGCACACAGTATAACATTTCTCATCATCAGGCTAAAACTGAAACTGAAACTCCTCTCCCCCACTTCCTGTCTATATCTTTCAGGTCACAAGGACTTCCTTTCTTAAAGAGACAGGTCAAAATACTATACTTCACAGAAAGAAAAAAAACAATATAACATCGAAGAAAAAAAACTATACGTCTGCATT
>JARQOD010000001.1:163214115-163275303 GCA_033576555.1 Oophaga sylvatica | reverse complement strand
AAGGACTATTGTCAGCAGATGCAGAAACTGGTAACAAGGGGTGTTTTAGTTAAAACCTAGCCCCCACCTTCGGCATCTCTGCAGCTAAGAGTAAGGTCCTTATCAATGGCCTTGACAGTACAAATTCCAACCTTCAGCTTCCCCCTTCGGCTACGAGATTTAACTCTCTATGTATTGGCTGGTACAATATATATATACACTTTTGTTCCAGATATCTCAGGATGCTGCTTAGTTTACAGTTATTGATTTTGCCAATGTTATTTTTATAATATGTTGTTTTTGTACCAAGCAAGTTGTATGCGTTAAAGGATAAACTGCAATTTGTAAATCTTCAGTTATCTTTTTGGGACATTGCATTACACCCGGGGGAGGCATCTGACCAGCGCTCGCAAAGAAGCTGTACAGAACTTTCCTATGCCTGTTAAATGTTGCTGCTCTTAGGATATTTCTTGGACTGATTTTCTACTGCAGGCAGTGGATTCATGCTGTGTCAATCCTCATGCAGCCTCTCTATGACTGTATCACATTGTGCCTTTTAAACTAACTCCTGAAGGTATAGACTGTTTTTATTCTCTCAAAAACAGGATTGTGGCAGCTCCAGCACTAGGAACCCCCAACTATGAACAGCAGGGACACGCCAGCAGGGGTATTGACTCAGTTATATGGTGACAATCAAATGCCTGTAGCCTATTTCGTGGAAGACTAGATGCAGTGGCTAGGGTACCCGTCCTGTGTACGGGCGGTAAAATGCTGTAGGACTATTGCTCCACAAATCGTCAGATATCGTTCTTGATTATCCACTGACAGCACTTACACCTCATGATGTATCACCATACTGAACCAGGTGCAGTCGGCACATCTTTCAGCTGCACGTCACCTTCGATTGCAATGTGCACTTTTAATGCCTCCAAATGTTTCTTTGCAGAGATGTACCAAAACTTAATCCTGTCACATTGTTACCTCTCTCGGATCTAGGGGGAGGTCAGGTATTGTACGGTATTGTACAAAGAAGATCCAAAGAGGAGATTCCTTATGATTATGTTCAGCTTATGGCACAGGAAACAGCAGGCCTACCCACAGTGTTGAAACTGAAAGATGTAATGTTGACTTTAAATCTTTTGTAGAACTCGCTACCAAGATGACTCAGGTACCTTCCACCCCAGGTATGCCATTGTCTCCCTGAATGCAGTAATCAAAGCAAACCAATACTCCCATATCAGTCGGCCCAGGAGGCTGAATTTAAGGCTCTGACCGAGGCCTGTAAATAGCTGAAGGTAGAATTGTTAACATCTACACAGATTCTAGATACGCATTCGGTATAGTCATGATTTGGGTCCAATTTGGAAGTCTAGAGGATTCCTGATGGCAGCAGGACATCCATTAAAAATGCTGACGCAGTCCAGCAGTTAATTGATACATTATCAATTACCAAAAGAAGTAGCTGTCATAAAAGTTAAAGCACAAACCAGATGCACTGATCAGGTGATAAAGGAAACAAAATGGCCGTGCAGCAGCAAAAACAGCAGCCAGTAGACCACTCCAAGGGGTAACGATGCACCAGGTAAGCGCTCCCAAAAATCCCTTTGTGTCGGAGGATGCCTTAGCCCAGATGCAGGCTCAGGTGCGCCAGGAGGAAGTAGAAAAGTGGGAAAAAGAAGGTGCATGTCTGAATGCAGCAACTGGGGTATGGGGAAGAGGGATGCGCCGATGCCTTCCAAGCGTTGTACCCTGCGGTCGCCCAGATGTTACATGGGCCAACCCACCAGTCCAAAACTGCTGTGATGAGTGTGATGCAGAAGCATTGGGAGGCACCAGGCTTTTCCACCTGTATAGAAGGTTTGATCCAGGGATGCATGGTATGTGCTACAATAATCAGAGAAGGGTAGTCAAGACACCACCCAAACACACCCCTCGGCCCCTCTATCCTTTCCAGAGACTGCAGATTGATTATATTCAGTTGCCAAAAATCAGGTTCATGGGAGTATGGGTTGGTGTGTTTTTGATTTATTCTCAGGTTGGCCGGAGGCTTCCCGATTGCCAAGGCTACGGCTGCGGCAACGCAAAGAAGCTGCTTGTGGAGGTGGTGTGCAGGTATGGAGTACCAGAGGGATCGAAAGTGACAGAGGGTACACATTTCACAGGTGAAATAATGAATGAAGTCTTGACAGCTCTGGGAATTCAACAAGTTTCCACACCCCATATTACCACAAAGCGGTGTAAAAGTAAAAGGCCCTAAATAGGATATTGAAGTTAAAAATCTAAAAGGCCATGGCTGAAACAGGGAAATCTTGGCCTGAATGTTTACCATTAGCCCTATACTCAGTAAGGTACACTCCAAAAAAGAAAAACTGGATTTTCTCCGTATAAAGTACTATTTGGCAAAGTGCCTAGTTTAGGATGTTTCTTTTCCCAAGCATTGGAAATAAGTAACCATGTATTAAGTTCATATGTAAGGGATTTGCATAAAAGACTCAAGAAAGTATATGATAATGTTTTCAGTTCTCTTCCAGATCCGAACCAGGATCCCGGGAGTCACAGCCTGCAGCCTGGAGACTGGGTAGTCATTTAAAAAAACACGTGAGAAAGATTCTGGAAACCGAGAATAAGCTCCACTGATATCCAGAAAAGAAGGTGTCTGGGTCAGCTGCACACCCCGTTATGCTGAGGATCCCAAAGTTTTAGGATTCCATAGGTGTTCTAGGGGGGTCCCAGACGAATACAAAGCTCAGAATCAGATCCTGGCGGGTTTCCGTTCTCTCATCCCAACTGTGCAATCAATTACAATGTAGATTGGATAAAAATATATTTCTACACTGAGCAAAGATTTATCAATATCAATTTTAGTCAAGATGCTTTCCAGGAATATGTTATGTTCGGTAGCTTAGGAGTGCAGGCAAAAAAGGAAATACACCAGAGCAGTTGGAATCTATGAGATTGCAGTACCCTGACTAACCACCGCAACTAGAGGCAGCCGTGGGAGCGTTCCTACGTTGGTCCTAGACGCCTCGTCACAGCCTGAGAAACTAACTACACCTAAAGATAGAAATAGGAAAGCTATCTGCCCCGTAGCAGAACCCCAAAAAATAATAGAAAGCCCCCCAAACAATGTAATGGCGGTTAGACAGAGGAAATACTGCCACAGAAAGAAAATAGTATGAGCAAACGCTGGGCCCAAACTATCTAAATAGAAAAGGACAGGAAGGGTACTTACTGCAATCCCAGAAAACCCTGAAAAACACCAACTCTAAATAATTTCAAAATCACCTGAGATCACACGACCTCTACCACCTAAATTGTTCTCTGGTGTAACAAAAAAAAGCAGCCCCTGAAAAAAAGGAAAAAGCAAAAGTACAAAACACAGTGCTGAACTAAACGAGAGGGCAAAAGCCCCGGAGGGGACCCAGAAGGCCCCCACAGAAGTGCAGGACCAAATGCAAAAATATAGCAAAAAACACAAAATAAGAAATTGTCTTATCTGATAGCAGGAGATGCAGACACGACACAGCAGGCTACAAGGGAAACTGGAAAGAAGGATTCAGACCAGAACAATTGGTCATCGGCAACCCTGATGGGAAAATGATTCCCTTAAATAAGACCAATCAGTAACACCTGATTCCCAGTCCTCACAATCCTCACTAGTACCGCTTGTAACCACCAGAGGGAGGCTCTGCTCAGAACTCATCTCAAACCATTCACAACAGTACCCCCCCCTTGAGGAGGGGTCACCGAACCCTCATTTGAGCAACCAGGTCGGTCAGGATGAGTTCTATGATACGCACGGATAAGTCTCCTAGCATGGATGTCCGAAGCAAACACCCAAGAATTATCTTCCTGACCATAACCTCTCCATTTAACCAAATACTGGAGTCTTCGTCTAGAAAAACGAGAATTCAATATTTTCTCAACCACATACTCCAGATTGCCCTCAACCAAAACAGGGTCAGGAGGCACAGCAGCAGGAACCACTGGCTCAACAAACCTCTTCAACAAGGACTTGTGGAACACGTTATGGATCTTAAATGTCCCTGGAAGAAGCAAACGAAAAGAAACAGGATTAATAATCTCCATGATCTTATAAGGTCCAATGAACCTAGGCTTAAATTTAGGAGATGCTACTCTCATAGGAATATTCTTTGAGGACAACCAGACCAAGTCCCCCACTTTAAACCGAGGACCATCAGTCCTATGCCGGTTAGCAAACCGCTGGGCCTTCTCCTGAGAGAGGGACAACCTCTCCACTACCTGGTCCCAAATCTGCTGCATACGCTCAACAACAGAGTCAACACCTGGACAGACAGAAGCCTCCGTCTGTCCTGAAGAAAATCGAGGGTGAAACCCAGAATTACAGAAAAACGGAGACATCAAAGTGGCAGAGCTAGCCCTATTATTAAGAGCAAACTCAGCCAAAGGCAAAAAAGAGACCCAGTCATCCTGATCAGCAGACACAAAGCATCTTAGATAAGTCTCCAATGTCTGGTTTGTTCTCTCAGTTTGACCATTGGTCTGAGGATGAAATGCCGAGGAGAAAGACAATTGAACACCCAGTTTAGAACAAAAAGTCCTCCAAAATCTGGAAACAAACTGGACTCCTCTGTCAGACACAATGTTCTCAGGAATGCCGTGTAAACGAACCACGTGCTGAAGGAACAACGGCACCAATTCAGAGGAGGAAGGCAACTTAGGTAATGGCACAAGATGTATCATTTTGGAAAACCTATCACAAATTACCCAGATGGTGGTCATTCTCTGAGAAACAGGAAGATCGGAAATGAAATCCATAGAGATATGGGTCCATGGTCTCTTGGGCACAGGCAATGGCATCAACAAACCACTAGAGCGAGAGCAAGGCTTGGAGCGAGAGCAAGTCCCGCAGGACTGCACAAATTCCCTGACATCGCGAGACAAGGTAGGCCACCAAAAGGACCGACTAACCAAGTCTCTGGTACCAAAAATTCCGGGATGCCCAGCCAATGCGGAACAATGAATCTCAGACATCACACTCTTTTTCCATTGGTCCGGGACAAACAATTTTCCAACAGGGCAGCGCTCGGGCCTATCCTCCTGACACCCCTCCAGAGCAAGTCTCAAATTGGGGGAGATGGCGGAAAGAACTACACCCTCTCTTCAAAATAACAGAGGATCAGATAGCTCAGGAGAGTCCGCAAGGAAACTCCTCGAGAGGGCATCCGCCTTAACATTCTTAGTGCCAGGAAGAAAGGAAACCACAAAATTAAAACGTGTGAAAAACAAGGCCCACCTGGCCTGTCTAGGATTGAGTCGCTTGGCAGATTCCAGATAGACCAGATTCTTATGGTCCGTAAGGACCACCACCTGATGTTTGGCTCCCTCCAGCCAATGTCTCCACTCTTCAAAAGCCCACTTCATGGCCAATAACTCCCGATTACCCACGTCATAATTACGTTCAGTAGGAGAAAATTTTCGAGAGAAAAAGGCACAAGGGTTACTTTTAGAGGTCTCTGGATCTTTTTGGGACAAAACGGCACCTGCCCCAATTTCAGAGGCATCAACCTCCACCTGAAATGGCAGAGAAACATCAGGCTGCCGTAGAACAGGAGCAGAAGTGAATCTCTGCTTAAGTTCCTGAAACGCAGAGACTGCCTCAGGAGGCCAATTCACCACATCAGAACCCTTTCTGGTCAAATCAGTTAATGGTTTAACAATAACAGAGAAATTACCAATAAATTTACGATAAAAATTGGCAAAACCCAAAAATCTCTGAAGAGCCTTTAATGAAGTAGGTTGGACCCAATCACAGATGGCCTGAACCTTGACCGGGTCCATTTCAATAACAGATGGGGACAAAATGAATCCCAGAAATGAGATCTTCTGTACGCCAAAAAGACACTTTGATCCCTTCACATACAGAGCATTCTGTCTCAAAATCTGGAATACAGTTCGAACATGTTTCACATGAGAGTCCCAGTCATTAGAAAAAATCAAGATATCATCCAAATAAACAATCAGAAACTTGTCCAAAAAATCCCTGAAAATGTCATTCATGAAGGACTGGAAGACGGAAGGAGCATTAGTGAGCCCAAAGGGCATCACAAGGTACTCAAAATGCCCTTCAGGGGTGTTAAATGCCGTCTTCCATTCATCCCCGTGCTTAATGCGAATAAGGTTATACGCCCCCCTGAGGTCAAGCTTGGTAAACCAAGTAGCGTTTTTCACCCTGGAAAACAGGTCAGAAATCAAGGGTAACGGGTATTGATATTTCACAGTAATATTGTTCAAGAGACGATAATCAATACACGGCCTTAATGAACCATCTTTTTTGGCCACAAAGAAAAAACCGGCACCTAAGGGTGAAGAGGATGGTCTGATATGACCCTTCTCCAATGATTCCTTGATATAAGACCGCATAGCGTCATGTTCAGGTACAGACAAGTTAAAAAGGCGACCCTTAGGGAATTTACTACCTGGGACTAATTCAATAGCGCAGTCATAGCTCCTATGGGGAGGTAAGGATGCAGATTTACTTTCGCTAAACACATCAGAAAAATCAAACAAAAAGTCAGGAACATCCTGAGCCTGGGGGGAGGCAGAAAAAACAGGAGTGTTGGCACTAACACATTGGCAGCCCCAACTGGTTACAGACACAGATTTCCAATCCAAAACAGGATTATGAGACTGTAACCAAGGGAAACCCAGCACTATAATGTCATGCAGATTATATAGAACCAAAAATTTGCAGCACTCCTGGTGATCAGGTTCAACCCTCATTATCACCTGAGTAGAAAACTGGGGTTTATTCTCAGCCAAAGGGGTAGAATCGATCCCCAGTAAAGGGAATAGACTTCTGTAGGGGTATCAAGGAAAACCCACAACGCTTAGCAAAATCATAATCCATCAGGTTAATAGCTGCTCCAGAATCAACGAAAGCCTGAGCAGAAAATGAGGACAGAGAGCATATCAGAGTGACAGTTAATAAAAACTTAGTCTGAACACTACCCAAGACAACTGAGCGTGCAAAATGTCTTCCCCGCTTAGGGCAGACTGAAATAGCATGAGAGGCATCACCACAGTAGAAACATAACCCATTGCGCTTTCGAAACTCATGACGCTGTGCCCCAGACACCACTCCATCACACTGCATGGGCTCAGCAGCTGGCTCACAAGGCAACACCACTCCACGCATACTTCTCCGCTCACGCAAACGTCTGTCAATTTGAATCGCTAATGACATAGAATCATTGAGACCAGAGGGGACAGGGAATCCCACCATAACATCCTTTACATTATCCGACAGACCCTTCCGGAAAAGGGCCGCCAAAGCGTCGTCATTCCATTTGTCAGGACTGCCCACCTACGGAATCTCTGACAGTATAACTCAGCGTCATAAGGCCCCTGATTTAATGCCAACAAGGCTTTTTCAGCTTGATCAGTGACATTAGGCTCATCGTACAATAACCCCAAAGCCTGAAAAAATGCATCAACATCACTCAAAACAGGATCCCCAGGTATCAGGGAAAAAGCCCAATCCTGAGGATCGCCGCGCAGGAGAGAGATGATAATTTGAACCTGCTGCGCTGCGTTTCCTGAGGACTTAGATTTTAAGGCAAGAAACAATTTACAATTATTTTTGAAATTCTGAAACTTAGCTCGATCCCCTAAAAACAAATCTGGCATGGGATCCTAGGTTCCACAACAGGCAACCTAGCAAGATAGCAGCAATACTCTGAACCTCAGTGGCAAGCTGATCCACACGGCCAGACAACTGTGCAAACTCCATTGGGAGAAAAGATCCTCCCCAGCACCCAGAGATACAGAGGGAAAAAAAAAAAAAAATGCAACAAACAGAAAAATATCTCTGACAACTTTTCTTCCTTCAAAATATTTTTTCCCTTCTGTGAGTACCATACAATTATTTTTATGGCCGGTGATACTGTTATGTTACGGTAGCTGAGGAGTGCAGGCAAAAAAGGAAATACACCAGAGCAGTTGGAATCTATGAGATTGCAGTACCCTGACTAACCACCGCAACTAGAGGCAGCCGTGGAGCGTTCCTACGTTGGTCCTAGACGCCTCGTCACAGCCTGAGAAACTAACTACACCTAAAGATAGAAATAGGAAAGCTATCTGCCCCGGAGCAGAACCCCAAAGATAATAGAAAGCCCCCAAACATGTAATGGCGGTTAGACAAGAGGAAATACTGACACAGAAAGAAAATAGTATGAGCAAACGCTGGGCCCAAACTATCTAAATAGAAAAGGACAGGAAGGGTACTTACTGCAATCCCAGAAAACCCTGAAAAACACCAACTCTACTAATTTCAAAATCACCTGAGATCACACGACCTCTACCACCTAAATTAGTTCTCTGGTGTAACAAAAACAGCAGCCACTGAAAAAACTGGAAAAAGCAAAAGTACAAAACACAGTGGCTGAACTAAACTGAGAGGGCAAAAGCCCCCGGAGGGGACCCAGAAGGCCCCCACAGAAGTGCAGGACCAAATGCAAAAATATAGCAAAAACACAAAATAAGAAATTGTCTTATCTGATAGCAGGAGATGCAGACACGACACAGCAGGCTACAAGGGAAACTGGAAAGAAGTATTCAGACCAGAACAATTGGTCACCGGCAACCCTGATGGGAAAATGATTCCCTTAAATAAGACCAATCAGTAACACCTGATTCCCAGTCCTCACAATCCTCACTAGTACCGCTTGTAACCACCAGAGGGAGGCTCTGCTCAGAACTCATCTCAAACCCATTCACAACAGATATAGTTGAGAAACTGGGCCCAAAACAAAAGACTGACTCTTCAAAATAGACTGGCCATTGACATGATTCTAGCTGAAAAAGATGAAGTCTGTGGGATGATAGGGGAAGAATTTTGTACTTATATTCCTCAGAATTCTGGAGTCAATGGTAAAACTATAGTGGCCCTTACAGAGATTAAAAATCTGGCTCAGGAAATAAAAGCCAATGCAGAAGTAGATACCTCTTTCTTCTTAAGATGGCTTGGATGACTTAAAGAATTTCTCCAACAAGCCTGCTTAGTGGTAACAGGGCTTTTGGTGCTAGGATTGATAATTCTATGTTGTGTGATATCTATGTATAGGAAAGCTGTGACCAATGCAACCGCCTCCTCAGGTACTTTCCTTCATCAGGAAGTTGTGTCGCTACTATATGAAGACACTGATAAGGGTGATATGGAGAAATATACTCCGCAGGATAAACCTGATAAAACCCCCTATAACAAAATACAAATGGAAATAAGAGATTTAGTTTAGGGATAGTGGGAGAACTCCATGTGCATGTTTGGTAGGGACTTGGTTGTTTGGGGGCGGTCCATAAGGGGCCAGTTTCTAAAATGACCAAGCGAAGAAATCCATTACCCCTGTCCCCACACATGGACAGTCTCGAAGGCCGCATAAATTAAGGGAAAAACTTAGTGTTTAGGGGGGATTGTCAAGGTAAAATATAATTTTCTACTATACTTTTATATTTATAGTGTGTATATGTATTTTGTAAACACGAAGTTTCCCTTAAATGATATTATTCAGATTGAAACTTATTTTAGGACAATGTTAGTATCTGCTGGTGTCTGTCTCCACCTTGTGTCCTATCACTGTATTACACTAACTATCTAATAACTTGAACTGGATCCACTGAAATGACCCCCACCTTTGGAGAATGGAGGAAACACATGATACACGAGAACAATAGAATCTTTCTTCAAGAAACGAAACTGAGGATGACAACACGATCAAGGAGGACTTAGAAGAAGATCTAAGGACCAATTAGGATGACCAGATGCTGAATATATACATATATGGACATCATTCAGCATATCTCTTTCTCCTCAATCTCGCCTTTACTCCACCCCAATATTCTGTGTATGTAATCTTATGTACGTGAATAAAAAGTTCAGTGCTTACTGGAGATGGCCGCCTAATAGCACCATTTTCTTTAGGGCACGTTCTGAAGTCTGAACCAGCGTATTGCCTGATTCATCTCGGTCGACCCGTGCTCTTAGTCTAATTTGGAGTGACTGGAGGATGAGTGGTTTGTCGTTACGACCCCGACAGTACCATCAACAGTACCTCCAGGTAGAGGGATTAGTCAGGGCCCCAGCTTAGGGTCAGCATAGACCCCGGACCTCCTGTATACAGTTACAGCATGACAGCAGCCTACTAATCAGATTTGATGCTCCACACAAGCAATTTGTACACTATCACTGGCAGGCAGCTCTGCTAATCCACCAAATTAATTGCCCCCTTATGACAGGCAGGCAGCCTACTAATCAGATCTGATGCTTCACACAAGCAATTTGTACACTATCACTGGCAGGCAGCTCTGTACTCCACCAAATTAATTGCCCCCTTATCACAGGCAGGCAGCCTACTAATCAAATCTGATGCTCCACACAAGCAATTTCTACAGCATCACTGGCAGGCAGGCAGCCTAAGAACCAGCATTGCTGCACACAGCAAAATCCTCCCCTCTCACTGCAGTCACTGTACAGCTAATCGCTGTCAGGAGAAAGTAATTTTTTTTTAGGCCCTGCCTAACGCTCTCCCTGCTCAGACGCACCGCCAGCACTGAGTTCGGCAGATGTAAAATGGCGGTCGGCGCTGATGGATTTTATATGCACTGTGACGCCACTGAAAGCCAGACAATCGCTACAATGCCCTTCTCTAAGAAGGTGCTGGCCGCTGGCTATGTCATCCCGTTGCCCACAGCCTGCGTCCTTGCTCATTGGCCGAGAAAAGGCGCTTAAAGTGTAGGGGAAAACCGACTCCAGCAAAAAGGTCGCTGAACACGTGACCGAACTCACTCCATGGTCGGGTTTCGTGACTTTGGCGAAAATCGGCGATTTTTGAAAATGAACGACCTGTTTCGCTCAACTCTTCTTATAACCTGACGTTAAATTCATCCATTGGTTGTATAAATTATTCTTTTGAAAGCTGAAACCCTCCGAAATGTGGTTTATGTTAAGAAAATAAATTGGCATCAATGCAGAAATATTGATCATTTAATGGACACAGAATGGTCAGATTTTGGCAAGACAAAAGTTTTGTCGCCCACAGAAAGTAATGTGATATTCAAACAAATAATTAACTTAAAATACAAATATATGTTGCATAACATTGGTGAATGAAGTTGTGGTGCTATTAGAGTCATATTTAATATTTTGTGTGACTTCCATGAGCTTGAAGGACTGTATCCATGCGGTTCAACAATGATTCATACAATTTATTAATGAAGTCATCAGGAATAGCAAAGAATGCAGTCTTACATGCCTCCCAGAGTTCATATAGATTCTTTGGTTTTGTCTTCCAAGCTTCCTCTTTCATCCAACCTCAAACATGCTCAATGATGTTCATGTCTGGTGACTGTGCTGGCCAGTCCTTGAGCACCTTGATCTTTTTTGCCTGGAGGAACTTTGTTGTAGAGATGGATGTATGAGATGGAGCACCATCCTGCTGCAGAATTTGACCCCTTTTATGATTTGGAATATAAGAGGTAGCTAATACTTCTTGATATTTTAGGCTATTGATATTGCCTTCCACCTTGCAAATGTTTTGCACACCCCCACACTGAATGTAACCCCAGACCATGATCTTTCCACCACCAAATTTAACTGTTTTCTGGGTTTATTTTGGATCCATGCGGGCTCCAGAAGGTCTCCTGCAGTATTTACGGTGGCTGTGGTGTAATTCTACTGAAGATTCATCAGAGAAATCCACCTTCTGCCACTTTTTCAGCGTCCATCTGTTAAGCAGGTTGTGGGACTTTGCGAATGCCACACGGTTTTTTATTTGCCTTTTATTTAGTGCTGGCTTCTGGGCACTGATTTGACCATGGAGGCCATTTCGAGACAGAATCCTACAAACTGTTCTAGTTGACACAGGGACTTGATGTGACCAGGCCTGTTGGAGCTCTGCTGCAGTGGAAGAGGGGATTGCTTTGGATTTTCTAACCAACAAGCGTTCCTCCTGAGCAGTTGTCTTGCGGGGTCTGCCGGACCTGGGCTTGTCAAACACATCTCCAGTCTCTTCAAATCTTTTTTTAATTCTTTGTACTTGACGCTGAGACACATTAAAGGTGCCAGCCACCTCTGCAGTGGATCTGGTCTTCAGCCTCTTGATAATCTAGGCTTTGGTCGCAGGGTGGATTTTTGGCATGTTGTCAGAGCTCAAGTTGCAGTTCAAGTGAAGGTCTGGGGTGCTGGGTTTCTTTTTATACACATCCACTAATTAACCAATCATTTACTGAGCACAGGTGAGGATGTAAACTAGGATTGGGTGCATTATATGACCAGGCGACAAAACTTTTGTCTTGCTAAAATCTGACCATTCTGTGTCCATTAAATGATCAATATTTCTCCATTGATTCCAATTTATTTTCTTAACTTAAACCACATTTCGGAGGGTTTCAGCTTTCAAAAGAATAATTTATACAACCAATGGATGACATCAGGTTATAAGCTTTTATTTTCATAACATGGATAAGCAACATAACTTCTGTCAGGGAGTGTACAGATAGATATACTCTATTTATCTATTTATACAGGCTGGACCATTTATATGGATACACCTAAATAAAATGGGAATGGTTGATGATATCAACTTCCTGTTTGTGGCACATTAGTATATGGTAAGGGGAAAACTTTTCAAGCTGTGGGCTGATATTAATAGCTTAGGAAGGGACATGGATATTGGCCCCTCCTGGCTAAAATCACCAGCTCACAGCCACCCCAGAAATGATGCATCTCTAGGATGCACCAATTCCGGCACTTAGCCTCTCTCTTTCCTCTGCCCTGTAGCGGTGGCATACGGAGTAATAGGGGGTTGATGTCACTTTTGTATTGTAAGGTGACATCAAGCCTGGTTTAGTAATGGAGAGGTGTCAGTGAGACACCTCGCCATTACTAATCCTATAGTTGTTAATGGGTTAAATAAAGACACAGCAAGAATAAAGTATTTTAATGAAATAAAACACAACACAGTTTCCCATATTTATTATACTCCTAATTCCCCAAAGCCATCAATCTCCTGCAGAAAAAAATAAATAAACCATCACAAATACTCCCTGTTCTGATGTATTCCATTTAATAATGAGTGTCCCACGACGATCTCCCGTGTAGAGCGGTCACATCGGGAGATGTGCCACTCTACAGGGCCTCCAGTGACACACTAATAGGAAATAATGGCTTCTGCAGTTTTATCACTGAGGGTTCACTGGAGTTCATGCTCTCACTTTACGGCACTGCTGCATGAGAATTTTCCCATGCAGCGGGGCTGCAAGTGACAGCATGAACTCTGTTGACCTCTGACGGCGGAGTGATACACTGCGGAAGGGTACCTTCTGTCATTGTATCACCGGAGGACTCTGGAGAGCGGTTACATCTCCCGATGTGACAGCTTTCCATGGGAGATCGTTGTGGGACCCTCATTATTAAATGGATTACATCGGAACAGGGAAAATACGGTTGGCTTATTTATTTATTTTTTTGCAGGGGATCAAGGGCTTCGGGGATTAGCTGTTTGTTGAGTATGTGAATGTTTTTTTTTTACACTTGAACATAGTAGCCTGATGATGGGACTACTATCCCTTCATCGGCTAATGTTGTCACTGTTCTATGTGACAGCATACATAGCCGAAAGGGATAGCAGTCCTATCAGACGATGCCTGCACACAGACACCCGCACACACATGCACACACACAGCCGCGCACACACCAGCAGACTCCTGCAGACACACGCACACACACACACACACACACACACACACACAAACACACACACACACACACACACAGATACATGCAGACACCCGCAGACAGACCCCACATATTCACCACACACATAGTCTCCAGCCATACACATAGTCTCCGCCCACACTCTTCCAACTCCCTATCTGCAGCGTTTCTCACACGTAACTCCGCAGCAAAAACGAAAATCTTTTTAAACCTGCGGTTTTGCTGCGGATTTGACTGATTCAACGGAAGTCAATGGGTACAGAAATGCTGCAGATCAGCAAAAGGAATAGCCATGCTGCAGAAAATAAAACGCTGCAAATCCATGTGTATTTTTCCACAGCATGTGCACACCAATTCTGAATTTCCCATTGACTAACATTGCTTGTGCACTACACTGCGGATTTGATGCAATTCCGTGCATCCAAAAACGCTGCGGATCCGCATCAAAATCCGCAACATGTGCACATAGCCTTATTTCCATAAATCATTTGTAAGTCAACATCTTTAATATGGAATCTGATTTGGGGTTTCTCATTTTAAAAAAGTTGGGAAATTAGAGACAATTCAAAGGAAGGCAATGAGATTATTACATTGAATGGAACGCCTCTCCTAAAAAGCGAGATTAGAAAAGATGGGCTTGTTTAGCTTGGAAAAATGACACCTCAGAGGTGATCACATTTATTTACACAAATATATGTGTGGTCAATAAAAATGAGTGGCATATGATTAATTCCTTCCACAGACCTGACAATTGACCTGGTGGCATTAACCCCTTTACGATCTTGGACGTATCCATACATTCAGGTTGGTTGGTACTTGCTGAACTTGGACATATGGATATATCATGGCGATTTTGCCCACACAGAGGCTGTACACGTGCAATAGCTGCTGGGTGTCAGCTGATTCTGACAGCTGACACTGGGCACTCAGTGCCAGGAGTGGTGATCGATATCGATAGCAGCATTTAGCAGGCAAGATTATTGAGCTTCCAGCCTTTAGTTTAGCGCTCTCACCTGCTGCTTCATACCATACTGCTGTCTCTTGTGGATCGATCTCTGGCTTCCCTACCGACAACGAGACCTGCTAAGCCTACAATATAGTACTGCTACTCTTCTGTACTGACCTCTGGCTTCCTTTGACTATGCTACCAGCCTTTGCTCACCCTAATGGTTTCAATAGTAAAACCTCAAATCCAGTCCAGATGATAACATATGTACTAATGGTGGTTCTGGTGTTTTATCCTGTACTGATGGTGGTTCTGGTGTTTTATCCTATACTGATGGTGGTTCTGGTGTTGCATTTCTGTAATGTTGTTGATTCTGGTGATCTATTCCTGTACTGGTAATGGTTCCAATACTGTATACATGTAACAATCCATAACTTGTCAGATAATGTAATACATGGCTATTTTAATTAAGTATTGTGCTGTCTGACAAGTTAAGGATTACTTCATGTGTATTTATGTTTAGGAGCATTAATTATAAAATTAAGCAGTGTAGCATGTCAAATCGTAACAGTATGTAATATAATCACTGCCAGAATTAAACTCTGCTTGCCAGATCCAGAGGTGATCACATGACCTCTCATATGCAATTTTTATACTTAGTTACGTGCCAACGATCTTTTTTTCTCTGCTTCTCGCAATGAAACATTGGCTGTGGTTTTTCACTGAAAATTCAGAGAATTAGAAAGAGCAGCTAGTCGGCATGTCACTATAAGTGCTAACCACTGAGCCACCGTGCTGCCCATTGTAAAAAAGACTGGATGCTTTTCTTCCAAAAAATGGCATTGTTCATTATAAATAATCTAGCAATAGAGAATGTATAACAGTTGATGAAAGCTTGAACTTAATGGACCTGTGTTTTTTTCAACTTACGTAATTATGATAAAGACTTCCCAGTTATAAGTTAATTGCCCTAATCACTGGTAGTGTGAGGAATGCCATTTGTTCCCCTCTCCATTATGGCTAATAAATGAGAACACTGTACATAGTCCAAACTTGAGGATTAGTAAGAGATAAGGAACCTTGTGATAGCACAGCTCCAACACCATTCTCAGAGGCATTAACCTCCTCCATAAAAGGATGATTTAACTTTACTTGTTCCTTATTTTAAATATTGTATTTGTTCCTGTTTTTTTTTTTACTTCAAAATAAGATATGTGCAGTGTGCATAGGAATTTGATCATCATTTTTTTTAAACTACCGTATATTCCGGCCCTCCAATGGTCAGAGGGACCGTGAACTGGCCCCTGTTTAAAAAGTTTGAGGACCCCTGCTCTAGATCATATTGAACCAATACTGGGACTGATGAGAAATGTTCCTTTAAATTTTGAATGTGTTAGCACCACACCGGAGTCCTGCTCTGACAGCAGGGTCTCCGGCGTGTCTCTTCACTCACCCATGCTGCAGACAGTTCTCTTCACTCACCAATGCTGTGGGACTTTATGTATATATTGCTTCCTCCCCACTAGGGAGGTGCCTGAGCAACCTTCCTGTTTACAGTCTATGTTTTGTTAAGTCGCACACCAGTACAAATCCTGCCTGCTGCACTCAGATGCAAATCCTGCCTGCTGCACTCAGATGCAGATCCTGCCTCCTGCACTCGGATGCAAAATCTGCTGCTCCTTCCAGTCTGTCCTTCTGGGCCCAGGTGCTGCGTGATCGTTGGTCTGTCCTGGAGTGGCACCTGGCGTTCATCGGGAACCAAGTCTAACCTCACCATCAGAGGCTCTAGTGAACAGTCAGGTGATCGCTTAGTCACGCCCCTCTAGGCTCTCCACGGTCCATGGCACAGTAGCTCCATAAACCACATCCATGACAGAATGCATGGATTGTCTCAGGCTTCAAGTTGATCCCATCAGCACCTTTTTTAGTTAAATCAGTTAATGAATTGGCAATTTTGGAAAAATTCATAAAACAATTAACTTGGGCTCAACTCAATCTTTTATAGTTTGGACCCTAAAGGCATACAAAATACACCCCATAAGACCCACATTTTTCAAGTTTAGCAAATAAGGGATTATCTCTGAGTCCTTGTAGAACAGTGCTGTCGTAGATGAAATTGCAAAAATCTATGAAGCCATTTCCGTATGGGTGGATATATCATTCTCACATTGAACATATTGGATTAATTATAACTAGGGATGTTAAAAAAAGAGCAGGCATTTCAGCCTCTAATGAAGTAGGATCTCCTGCCATGAACATGTAATTACAACAGCGCATCTGCTGAGAGTAAGCCATCAAGTCTATATTGACCCTGGGATCTCTGACGTAATATCTACTGTTATCCAGACGAGTCAGCGGAAGGGTTGGGCCCTGTAATGTGCACCATGTTGGGGGTAATTGCAGGGAATGTTCTGTTTGCTATTGGGTGTTGTGGATCAATAAAGCATTGCCACACTGTTTTACCCTAACCCTGCGTTGTCTGTGTAGTATGTTGCCCATGGGGAGATAGAGCGGGCATTCAGTGGTATGAGCCCTGGTCCATGCAGTCTCTCTAAAGGCAGCCAGGCCAGTGGACAAGAGCACCCACTGACCCTGTTTCTCTACAATATCCTTTCCTCATCCTCCTCTGCTTCCAACTCTTCCTATGGGACCATCATCTTCTCACATAGCTATATAAAGTGTGCTCCAGCATGTAGATGAACGGAATAGTGATGACTAACCATCTTAGTAGCCATTTCAAAACTGTGCAGAAGGGTGCAGAGGTCCTTCACCTGTGTCCACTCCACAAGCGTGATTTGCACCATGTCTGGACTGCGTTGGCCCAGGCTCTGCAAAAGGACATACTGCACCAGCACTCATTGCTGCTGGCACAGCCGCTGCAACGTGTGCAGAGTTGAATGCCACCGTATCGGAACATCGCTAATCAAATGGTTAACCAGTAGGCTGAAAGACCTCCGTAGGAATGGAAGTTGATGAGAAATGTTCCTTTAAATTTTGAATGTGTTAGCACCAAACCAGAGTCCTGCTCTGACAGGCAGGGTCTCCGGCGTGTCTCTTCACTCACCCATGCTGCAGACAGTTCTCTTCACTCACCAATGCTGTGGGACTTTATGTATATATTGCTTCCTCCCCACTAGGGAGGTGCCTGAGCAACCTTCCTGTTTACAGTCTATGTTTTGTTAAGTCGCACACCAGTACAAATCCTGCCTGCTGCACTCAGATGCAAATCCTGCCTGCTGCACTCAGATGCAGATCCTGCCTCCTGCACTCGGATGCAAACTCTGCCTGCTGCTCCATCCAGTCTGTCCTTCTGGGCCAGGTGCTGCGTGATCGTTGGTCTGTCCTGGAGTGGCACCTGGCGTTCATCAGGAGCCAAGTCTAACCTCACCATCAGAGGCTCTAGTGAAAAGTCAGGTGATCGCTTAGTCACACCCCTCTAGGCTCTCCACGGTCCATGGCACAGTAGTTCCATAAACCACATCCATGACAGAATGCATGGATTGTCTCAGGCTTCAAGTTGATCCCATCAGCACCTTTTTTAGTTAAATCAGTTAATGAATTGGCAATTTTGGAAAAATTCATAAACAATTAACTTGGACTCAACTCAATCTTTTATAGTTTGGACCCTAAAGGCATACAAAATACACCTCATAAGACCCACATTTTTCAAGTTTAGCAAATAAGGGATTATCTCTGAGTCCTTGTAGAAGAGTGCTGTCGTAGATGAAATTGCAAAAATCTATGAAGCCATTTCCGTATGGATGGATATATTATTCTCACATTGAACATATTGGATTAATTATAACTAGTGACGTTAAAAAAAGAGCAGGCATTTCAGCCTCTAATGAAGTAGGACCTCCTGCCATGAACATATAAATACAACAGTGTATCTGCTGAGAGTAAGCCATCAAGTCTAGTATTCGTATACTCCGAGGTGGAGAAGCACACATTCAGATCAGGTGTTTCCTCTGTTCAAAGGAATTATCTCAGACATTCTGAAGCCAGTGTCCAGTTATGAACATTAGGGTTTGCATAGATCCGATATCTACGGGAAATATATTTTTGGCCTCTTGACAAAGAGACGAACATAACGCATTCACTAAAGTCACTATAAGGCCAGCCTAGCACCTTCAAATTAATATTGGCCAGATGGTTGACAATATATTTGCCATGTTTCCTATGGAAAGTAATAATATCTCCCTTATTGGACCTCCAGAGGCAAAAATATCTTAAAAGTTGGGGATCTAATAATTTTCTAAAGCCCTAACCACATCCAATGACCAGCCCCCCCATATGAGCTCATCAAAGGGAGGTATGTGGGCATAACCTTGATCTAAGCGGTGTAAGCCTTCTTAGCTGGGAGACCGCAAACCTCATGGAATACCTCAAATTTTTTTTTCATTCCAGCCACACTCAGATGGCACAAACTTCAGTTTCATAGACTACTATTGATAGAAAAATGTAAGAATAGTAACACAGGTAATTGACTGAAAGTGCAGGCTTGCCTGTCTGGGAACTTCACTTACATACGCAACCCACCAGATGGAGACCCAACTTGGAGTCTCCACATTTCAAAAAACTAATTGTCACACAGTATTAAAGTGGCATAGATTTTCACAGAGTAGAAACAGTACAATAGGCCTCTGACACACCACCTACTACAGGCAACCCATCAGATGGAGACCCAACTTGTAGTTTCCACATCTCAAAAAATTGCTTGTAACATCATCAGCAGTAGCAACAGCAGGCACAGAAGACACCACAAAGATGGCACAGACTGCAATAACGCAAGATCAATACATAACACTAAAAACGACACCATCACCTAGTCTGCCCAATCTGCGACTAGGGTGCAAAAATCCATGATCCATGACTTGTTCATTTTGATGAAAGTTAGGTGGTCTACACTTTCAGGGGACAGCTAGATGCACTTATCCGACAGTACACCACCAGCAGCGCTGTAGGTATATTCTGAGAGAACGCTGGCTGCCGAGTATGACAAAACCTCCAAGGCGTTACAGGAGAGCTCAGGCCACTCTTCCATTTTTGAAGACCAAATTGAAAAAGGGTCAAACCCCCCTTGATGGCATTGATATTGAGCTCCAGATACTCCTGCACCATCCTCTCCAGGATTTCACAAAATGTCAGACTTGTACTTTGTTCTGCTGATGCATGGGCTCGTCTAAAAAAATGTGTTAAATGACTCACAGAAATTGCTTATGCCACTTGCGCTGCTGCTGCTAATGTTTTGGAGATGATGCCTTGACGTTCCAGGGGTTGAACGTCTAAAAATGGGATGTACACTGTGTGCCTCACTGCTGTCTTGGGGAAAACTCTTAAGATTGTCAACAAGCGTATTTCGATACTCCAGTATGCGCGCATCCCTTTCCCGAGGAGAAGCAGCAGGCTAAATTTACTCTTGTACCATGGATCTAACAGAGTGGCAACCCAATAGTCAGCACAATTTCCAACCCTAAGAATGTGGTCATCGTGTTGAAGAATGCAGCAAGAAGGCGCTCATACGTAAGGTGCTTCCATGAGGTCCAAGTCCATTCTGTGTTGGTGGCGGGGTAACACGCAAGGTTGCTTTCTCTGTTCCCTCCTGCCAACCATGGTGCATCTTCATAACAGTTTGTCTGGTAAAATGAGCCCCCTTGATCGCTGTAAGTCACCCTCCCTTGGCACCCACCTGTGCGACAACAGTCCTGAAATTTTAAATATTGATATCTGTGAAGAAACCAGATTGAATCTTAATTTCCCAGACAACCATGTTTTTGTAAACCCACAAGAATTGACTTTTTATTTGTATATTGGCTTGTGGATTTAAATGTTTGTCTGGTGGGTCAAGAAGACACTTTTTTAAGCTGATACACTATTTAACATACTGTGTAAGTCTGTAAAGGCTCTGTCACACTTAGCGATCGCACCAGCGATCACGACAACGACACGACCTGGCGAGATCGCTGGTGCGATCGCTATGTGATCGCTAGTTAGATTCCAAACACAACTCATCAGCGATCTCTATAATGACCTCTGCGGTCATTGGGAAAACCTAGTCCCACCTGCGACGCTGGTGAAGTCGTTCATAAAGGGTGTCACACTCAGCGATTCAGGCTCACCAGCGGGACACCAACGACCAAAAAATGGCTCAGAACGTTCATGAGCGATCAGCCACATTGCAGCAGGGGCCACATCGCTGCTACATGTCACACACAGCTGCATCGCTAACGAGATTGCTACTGCGTCATAAAATCGTATTGTACTCTACAACCTGTTTGGGCTGTGAGGCTGAACTGAAGTACACTCGGTAATTCTAAAAATAGCTTACATGTTTCGGGTATAAAAACAAGAGAGAGAGAGCAGATCAGATCTCATCTCATCACACAGAGCTACCAGTCAGCCATTCTTCACAAGACTCAACGGACAAGAGACAGGACTGCATCTAATTCATCATGGCACCATCACGAGGGACACGGATCTATGATTCAAAGGGAAACAACCTAGGAGTTTTCGGCTCACAGATCTGATCCAGTAACCATCTCTGAACCATGCATATGTTTGGAGAAAGCCTGGTTTTGGGACCCGCTGGTAGCCTGGTTCCATGGAAATGGTCGAATAAGTCAGGTGGTGACTTTCGTGTCAACTGGCTTTGGACCTTGTATGAACAGTATGGACTGTCACCTCTCTATGCTTGTTATCTTTTCTCTGTGTGTATATCACAGGTGGAATAGCGACTCTGGGAGCTGTGACGTTGTGTCAATTGGCTTTGGACCTTCTACAGACTCTGGACTATTCTCGGTCATCTCCCTACGCTTGACAATATCTCTTCTCTGTGTGTATATCACAGGTAGAATATTGACCCTGGGATCTCTGACGTAATATCTACCGTTATCCAGACAAGTCAGCGGAAGGGTTGGGCCCTGTAATGTGCACCATGTTGGGGATAATTGCTGGGAATGTTCTGTTTGCTATTGGGTGTTGTGGATCAATAAAGCATTGCCACACTGTTTTACCCTAACCCTGCGTTGTCTGTGTAGTATGTTGCCCATGGGGAGATAGAGCGGGCATTCAGTGGTATGAGCCCTGGTCCATGCAGTCTCTCTAAAGGCAGCCAGGCCAGTGGACAAGATCACCCACTGACCCCGTTTCTCTACAATATCCTTTCCTCATCCTCCTCTGCTTCCAACTCTTCCTATTGGACCATCACCTCCTCACATAGCTACCGTATATACTCATGTATAAGCCGACCCGTGTATAAACCGACCCCCCTAATTTTGCCACAAAAAACTGGGAAAACTTATTGACTCGCGTATAAGCCTAGGGTGAAAAATGATTATGCCCTCATATGATGCTCCACAGATTATGCCCACCATATGCTACACAGATTATGCCCAATATGCTCCACAGATTATGCCCCCATATGCTCCAGATTATGCCCCCATATATTCCACAGTTTATGCCCCCGTATGATCCACAGAATATGCCCCCATATGCTCCAGATTATGCCCCATATGTTCCACAGATTATGCCCCATATGCTTCAGATTACGCCCCCATATGCTCCATATTATGCCCCCATATGTTCCACAGATTATGCCCCCATATGCTCCAGATTATGCCCATATGTTCCACAGCTTATGCCCCCATATGCTCCATATTATGCCCCATATGTTCCACAGTTTATGCCCCCATATGCTCCATATTATGCCCCCATATGCTCCAGATTATGCCCCATATGTTCCACAGCTTATGCCCCCATATGCTCCATATTATGCCCCCATATGCTCCAGATTATGCCCCATATGTTCCACAGCTTATGCCCCCATATGCTCCAGATTATGCCCCATATGTTCCCAGCTTATGCCCATATGCTCAGATTATGCCCCTATGTTCCAGCTTATGCCCATAAGTTTTGGGCACCACATTTTAAAAAAGACATCAACAAACTGGAACAAGTTCAGAGAAGAGCCACCAGAATGGTGACCGGTCTGCAAACCATGTCCTATGAGGAACAGTTGCAGGATTTGGGAATGTTTAGCTTGCAAAAAAGAAGACTGAGAGGAGACTTAATAGCTGTCTACAAATATCTCAAGGGCTGTCACATTGTAGAAGGATCTTCTTTATTCTCATTTGCACAAGGAAAGACTAGAAGCAATGGGATGAAACTGAATGGGAGGAGACACAGATTAGATATTAGAAAAAAACTTTTTGACAGTTAGGGTGATCAATGTGTGGAACAGGCTGCCACAAGAGGTGGTGAGTTCTCCTTCAATGGAAGTCTTCAAACAGAGGCTGGACAGACATCTGTCTGGGATGATTTAGAGAATCCTGCTTTGAGCAGGGGGTTGGACCAGAAGGCCCAAGAGGTCCCTTCCAACTCTACCATTCTATGATTCTATATGCTCCAGATTATGCCCCCATATGCTCCATATTATGCCCACATATGCTGCACAATTATGCCCCATAGTATAGGCCTCATATGCTGCTGCTGCGCGAAAAAAAAAATGACATACTCACCTCTCGTCGCTGGGGGCCAGGTGCCGGTGTCCTGAGCAGGCGTGACACCGGTGCGCTATGGGGTACAGGTGCCGGTGTCACCGCTCGCTCAGGACCCCGGCACTTGTGATATTTACCTGTCCTCTCTGCACCGCAGCGCTGCTCCCTCGTCCGACTCCTCTGGCTGTGAATGACCTGGCAGGGGACGCGGCGCGCACTAACGACGTCATCGCGCCCTCTGCCTGAACATTCACAGCCAGAGGAGAGTCAGACCGAGGGAGCAGCGCTGCGGTGGACCGAGGGACAGGTAAATATCACTATACTCACCCCTCCGCTGCGCGTCCCTGCAGCCTCTCCTCTTCTCCCGGCGCTCTCCGCAGCGCTTCAGCGGTCACGTGGTACCGCTCATTAAAGTCATGAATATGTGCATATTCATGACTTTAATGAGCGGTGCCATGTGACCGCTGCAGGAAGGAGCCGGAGTCGTGGGAGAAGCAGGGGGGCTGCAGAGACCGTGCCGGCGGAGGGGTGAGTATGATCCGACACCCCCGCTTCCTCTCCCTCGCCGACCCCCGTATATGACCCGCATATAAGCCGAGAGGGGAACTTTCAGCCCTAAAAAATGGGCTGAAAATCTCGGCTTATACATGGGTATATACGGTATATAAAGTGTGCTCCAGCATGTAGATGAATGGACTAGTGATGCTGACGATGACATCGTCAGCACTAACCATCTTAGTAGCCATTTCAAAACAGTGCAGAAGGGTGCAGAGGTCCTTCACCTGTGTCCACTCCACAAGCATGATTTGCACCATGTCTGGACTGCTTTGGCCCAGGCTCTGCAAAAGGACATACTGCACCAGCACTCATTGCTGCTGGCACAGCCGCTGCAACGTGTGCAGAGTTGAATTCCACCATGTCGGAACATCGCTAATCAAATTGTTAACCAGTAGGCTGAAAGACCTCCGTAGGAATGGAAGTCGATGACCTGTGAGGTGCTATTTCGGAAGTGAGTACACAGCGACCGCAGATTATGCAGCAGCACATCCAGGTCGGGATAGTGGCAGATAAAATTGCTGAACAACCAGGTTGAGGATGTGAGCCATGCAAGGCACATATATGAGGTTGCCACGGCGTAGGGCTGATACCTGGCTCTAACTCAGCCTGGATACTTCAATGCTTGAAGATCGATTTCACAAAGGATAAGTTCACTATCAGCATCAGCACTAGTGCAGGAGCAACCTGTTTGCACTGTGACACCGAGCAAATGTCGCCAACAAAACAAGATGTCCGCTTTTTATATGGCCAGGGACCTGTGACTTTAGCAGCCAACTACAGAAGACCTTGTGTCATGATGGTGTAGATGGTTTCGGTTCCATGAAAAATGCCCACATGAAAAATGCCCACAGAAAAAAACCACAGTCATGAATGCCCACAGGAAAATTGCCCACACAGAATTTTGCCCACATGGAAATTTGCCCACATGGAAATTTGCCCACGCAGAATTTTGCCCACATGGAAATTTGCCCACATGGAAATTTGCCCACGCAGAATTTTCCCCACAAGGAAATTTGCCCACACAATTTTGCACCATTGCAGCATCACAAAGTTTTGGATCTGTGATATTTGAGGTGCAAGGATGTTCACATGATATGCAATAATCTTGTGATTTTGGGTTGACCTAGTGCAAAAATTTTGCAGATCTGTGCTTTGTAAACACATTTGTACCAGTCTGTTATGATCATCAATAGATACAACGTGTCTCATCACTCACTGATTCTGCCTTACACCCCCCCCAGCTCAGCACATGGAGCACATACTGAGCTCAGGAAAAACCAGCAAGCCGTGTGATCGAGGGGATATCTATTACTGCTATCTGTACTCACAGGTATCACTGTTTTATTTGTGGTGTTACATAGGACTGCAGAAACATCTACTACATTACTTGTACGCAGTTATCATTATTATCTGTGGTGTTACATAGGACTGCAGGGGACATGTACTGCATTATTTGTACCCAGTTACCACTGTGTTATCTGAGGTGTTACATAGGACTGCAGGTAACATCTACTACATTACCTGTACTCAGTTATCACTGTGTTATATGTGGTGTTAAGCCCCCGTCTCACATAGCGATATCGCTAGCGAGATCGGTGCTGAGTCACTAGTTTTGTGACGCAGCAGCGAGCTCACCAGCGATATCGCTGTGTGTGACATTCAGCGACGATCAGCCCCCCTGCCGGGTATCGCTGATCGTCGCTGAAATGTCAGGACTAGTGTTGAGCGATACGATACCGCAAGTATCGGGTATCGGCCGATATTAGCTGTTTCGGCCTTTCGATACTTAGTTCCGATATTTTCCATATATCGTATACCAGAATCGGAAGTTCCCATAATTCTTTGAGAGGCAATGTGATTTTAGTCAACAATGAGGAATCCTAAGAAGTGTGGGCACATCCTGTACTGCTGCGGTCATGTTAACTAATGGCATGGCTGTGATTGGATGCTGAAATGATGTCAGAATGCACTATAAAAGGCGCCGCCGCCATTTTAGCGTCACTGTGCTGTGAATTCAGTAAGGGACAGAACGCTGCTGTGCTGACTCTGAGGGACAGTTAGAGATTGCGATTTAGTGTACTGTGCTGTAGGCAGGCTAGCACCAACCGCTGTGTAAAGCTTCCTTTTGCCTGCAGTGTTGTTTTAACAGCTCTGCAAGGTGTGTGTGAGTGCAGGTGACGCTGCAGTTTGCTCTGCATGCAACGCTGTCTGTAGGCATCTGCACGTGTCACTCACAGACTCTTTTTTTTTTCTTCAGTGTAATTCTTGCTGCTCCATGCAATTTAACTATTAGTGTGACGCGCTTCCATCCGTATCCAATACATTGGTTGCAAACACTATAGAAGTAGACAAAGGAGTAGCCTTTCACAGATTGTGAACAGTTGTGTTTCAGTGTTCACTTCAGTCTGTGTTTTTTATTTTTTGAGTGCACATCACGCTCCAGTTACTTGTTCAAGCACTGCTGCTTGTACTCTGCTGAGCGTGTCTCAGTGCCTCATCCTTTTCATTTCTCTCCAATTGGTTCTGCTCCATTCCATTTAAAATAA
The DNA here is from genome assembly GCA_033576555.1 of Oophaga sylvatica. Lineage (NCBI taxonomy): Eukaryota > Metazoa > Chordata > Amphibia > Anura > Dendrobatidae > Oophaga > Oophaga sylvatica. Next base: position 163,249,026 of record JARQOD010000001.1, on the reverse strand, counting down.
ATATAATCTATTAGTGTGACGCGCTTCCATCCGTATCCAATACATTGGTTGCAAACACTATAGAAGTAGACAAAGGAGTAGCCTTTCACAGATTGTGAACAGTTGTGTTTCAGTGTTCACTTCAGTCTCTGCGTAATAACCACACTTAGGCCTTATAACTTTTCTGACTTTCTTTATCAATCTACCAAGATGAAGAAGGCAGGGAGTAAGGCACGTGGTCGTGGCCGTGGAGTTTCAGCAGGGAGAGGACGTGGGGATTCTGTGGCTGCTGCCGCCCTCAGTGACACAGCATCCACCAGTTTTACCCATGAGCGTTCCTTTATGCGCAGTTTGGTAGGAGCTCGGCGTGCCCCCTGCTGCGGGAAGAACAAATTGAAGCCGTTGTTGGTTGGATGGCAGCCAATGCATCGACTTCAATTCCTTCCACCTCCTCTCAGGAACACAACACTGTTGAGCAACCATCTGTCTGTTCACCGCCTGTCAAATTGACCAGGCAGTCAGAGAGTTCTGTACAGGAGCCAGCTGAGTCTCTGCTTCTGTTCTCAGAATCTGTTGGCTCGCAAACACGGGCACAGGCAAGCAGCATTCTGCAATTTGAAGAAGAGGGAGTATGCAGTGATGCGCAACAGCTGTGTCTCTCTCAATCTGAAGAGGCGGGTGAGCCAGTGCCGATGGACAGCACACCGCAGAACGCATCTTATGATGATGATGAGACTCAGGTGCCAGGTTTTGTGGAGCATGGTGCTGCCCAGACCATCCAACAGCAGCAGGTGTTGGAAGAGGGTAGTGGAGATGATGAAGTCCGAGACCCAACATGGCGTGAGCAACAGGAAGGTGGTGGGAGCAGCTCTGAGGAAGAGATTGTCCCAACGGTACAAAGAGGAGGGAGAGGTAGGCTGCAGACTCGCTTGCCTGTAGCCTCCAGTTTGGCACCTGTTGGGAGCAGTTCTCTTAGAAATGTCAAAATTGGCGCTCCCATGACTTGCACTGCGTGGTCCTTTTTTGACAGACTTGTAGATGATATTTGCTATGTTCAATGCAAGCTGTGTAAGCAAAAAGTTAAAAGAGGTAAAAATATCAGTAACCTGAATACCACAAATATGTGGAAACATGTACGGACAAAGCACGTAGCTGAGTTACAAAGACACACTGGAGATGTAGGCCAACCTACAGCAGCACCTACATCTTCAGGTCGTGTTGGAGCCTCTACCTCCAGCTCACACACACCTGGTTCGGCTTCCTCACAGGATCTCCATGGAAGAACCTCGGTCACTGTTGTCCATAGACAAACTGTTATTCCACCCACAGCAGCAAGTTCACAGTCATCGTCACACTCCCAGACCACAAAACAGCCATCGGTACCACAGGCATGGGATAAAAGACGGCCATACTCGGCAAACCATCCACGAGCACAGGCTCTGAATGCTGGCATTGCAAAACTCCTGTCCCTTGAAATGCTGTCATTCAGGCTGGTGGAGACTGACAGTTTCAGGAACTTTATGGCATTGGCAGTCCCACAATATAATGTGCCAAGCCGATTTTATTTCAGCAGGCAAGCCGTCCCTGCTCTGCAAAAACATGTCGAGGGAAACATTAAACATGCGCTACTAAACGCCGACAGTAGCAGGGTCCACCTGACCACCGATGCGTGGACCAGTACCCATGGCCAGGGACGATACCTTTCCCTCACTGCCCATTGGGTCAATGTTGTGGAGCCGGGTACAGATCTTGCCAGTGGCGCTGTACGTGTTCTGCCAACTCCAAGGATTGCAGGAATCCAGTCTGTACACATTGATTCCTCCTCCTACTCCAGTTCCTCAGAATCATCGCTGCACGAGCCGTCACGGTATACCTCCACATGGACCCGTGAACGCTTACCTGTTGCGACCGATATGAGCACAGCCGTGGCCAAACGTCAACAGACCGTCCTGAAATTAATTTCCATGGGGAATCGAAGCCACACAGCGCAGGAGCTCTGGGATGCCATCAAGCAGGAGAGCGACGTGTGGTTTTTGTCAGCTAATCTCCAGCCAGGCTTGGTAGTGTGTGACAATGGCCGAAATCTGGTGGCAGCTCTGGGCCTTGGCAACCTCACTCACATACCATGTCTGGCACATGTGCTCAACTTGGTCGTGCAGAGTTTTTTGAGGGACTATCCGGATCTTGATGCACTGCTGCACAAGGTCCGCCTAGAGTGCGCTCACTTGCGACGTTCCAGCATGGCCAGATCGCGCATTGCAGCTCTGCAAGTCAGATTTCGCCTTCCTGAACATCGCATCATATGTGACGTACCCACCAGGTGGAATTCCACGTTACATATGTTGGAGCGGTTGTGTGAGCAGCAGCCAGCAGTAATGGAGTATCAGCTGCAACAGGCGCAATCAACTCGCAATTTGCGCCGTTCACACTTCACCACTACTGAGTGGGCCTCTATGAAGGACATCTGCGACGTTTTGTGTGCGTTTGATGTCTCAACGCGGATGGCGAGTGCAGATGATGCACTAGTCAGCATAACTGTCCCCCTTATCTGCCTGCTTCAGAAATCACTGAAAGCACTAAAGGAAGAGGTTTTGGAAGAGGTGGAGGATGAGGAGTCACAAATTCAATTACCTTCAGGACAGTCATCGCAACGTGGTTCCTCACAAAGGGCTGGGCAGGGCTCACTTTGTGAGGAGGATGAGGAGGAGGAGGAGGAGTCAATGGAGGAGGAAGAAATCCCTACAGAGGGAGGTACACAACGCTCTAGTCAGTATGTAGAGCGAGGGTGGGGTGATGCAGATGAGGCAGAGATGACGCCTCTTCCAGAGGACAGCCTTTGTTGGCCAGTTGGGAGTCTGCAGCACATGGTTGATTTCATGCTTCAGTGCCTGAGAAACGACCGCCGCATCGCCCACATTCTCACCACGTCAGATTATTGGGTGTACACCCTCCTAGACCCTCGCTACCGGGACAACTTACAAACCCTCATCACACCGGTGAACCGGGACCGTAAAATGCAGGAGTACCAAGACACACTGGTGCAATCCATACTGTTGTACATTCCAGCCGAGAGAGCTGCTGCTGCTGCTACTGCTTTACAAAGCAGCTCTGTGCGTCGAGGCAGTGTAGACACCTCTACAACAAGAGGGAGCACAAGCAGCGCCTCTGCACAGGGCAAGAGCTGTATGTTACAAATGTGGCGAAGTTTTGTGACAGCGCCAGCAAGGTCTACACCATCCGAGACGTTTCCGTAAGATGGTGACAGACTACTTGCCTTTCCCTCTAAGTGTACTCCCAGATGCCTCTTCCCCTTTCAAATTTTGGGTCTCTAAGTTGGATACATGGCCAGAGCTTAGCCAGTATGCATTGGAGGTGCTGGCTTGCCCTGCTGCCAGTGTATTATCTGAGCGCGTCTTTAGTGCTGCAGGTGGTGTAGTAACAGACTGTCGCATGCGACTATCCTCAGAGAATGTAGACCGGCTTACTTTTCTGAAAATGAACAAGGCATGGATCTCACCTGAATTTGCCTGTCCGTTTTTAGATTAAATAACTGTTTGGCAACGTTTTCCATGTCTCCTGTTATGTTTATCTTTCTACCACCTGAACTCTACTCCCTGGGCTACAACACCGCCATTTGTTGCTCGTAAGTAATTGGCAGGGGTACTGACTCCTGGCCAGCCTGGTTACAGCACGACAGCTGTTTCCTGGCAGTGTGAACGTCAATTATCCTCCAATAAGTTGTGCTGTCGTGTTGCATTCGGGTTAGCCGACTCTATGGTGCCTGCAGTTTAGGTGATTCCTATGTGTGCTGTGGGATATGTAAATAAAGGCTGTTTCCATTGTGACAATAGGACAAGCACCCACTGTAGGACTGTGTGATTCGGTAACTGCGGACGACTTGCGTCCTGTCAACTTACATTTTCATGGGTGCGTTCTGCTACCCGTCCGGGGTCCAGTACCGTCAACTGGTTCTCCCCAGTGCCTTTGGCCTAGGTGCCTCCATCTCCGTATCCGAGTTCCACCAACATCTGCTGGTCCTTGGTAGTGCTTGGGAGCACAGGTACCTCCTGCTTAGTAACCGTGTCACAGTAACGTCAGCTGGTACTCGGTTGTGACATTGCCTCTTTTCCTTCTGCTACCCGTCCGGGGTCCAGTACCGTCAACTGGTTCTCCCCAGTGCCTTTGGCCTAGGTGCCTCCATCTCCGTATCCGAGTTCCACCAACGTCTGCTGGTCCTTGGTAGTGCTTTGGAGCACAGGTACCTCCTGCTTAGTAACCGTGTCACAGTAACGTCAGCTGGTACTCGGTTGTGACATTGCCTCTTTTCCTTCTGCTACCCGTCCGGGGTCCAGTACCGTCAACTGGTTCTCCCCAGTGCCTTTGGCCTAGGTGCCTCCATCTCCGTATCCGAGTTCCACCAACGTCTGCTGGTCCTTGGTAGTGCTTTGGAGCACAGGTACCTCCTGCTTAGTAACCGTGTCACAGTAACGTCAGCTGGTACTCGGTTGTGACATTGCCTCTTTTCCTTCTGCTGCCCTCCGGGTTCCAGCACAGTCAGCTGGTCCTCGTTACTTCCATTGTCTCTTGCTCCATCTGAAACCGTCAGGGTTCCAGTAACGTCAGCTGGTTCTCGGAAATTAGACGACCTTAAAGACCACCCAGAAGAAGATGACGACAACAAGGACGACGAGCATGAAGCCAACCAGCCTGAACACCATCACAAAGAAAAAATAAAAGATTACCCAGAAGAAGATCACCAACAGGACAAAGAAGGTTAAGACAAACTACAAGATACAGAACAAGAGACAGAAGAACAATAAGCAGAAGATCAAAAAGCAGAAGAACATGAAGTATAAGACCAAAATGAAGAGCAAAATATATGCTCTAAATTCTAAGCAGAAGAAGACTAAGCAGTGTATGGGGGTGAGTCCGTTCCTCCTCGTGGTGCCCCTGGAAAATGCCTGCTGCTGCAGGCTAAACTGAACACGGACAAATACTGTTGTAATTTAAATCTTTTGTGACAGCAAGAACGGAAGGATGAAAAATTCATACTTTACAGATTACAAGTACAGGAATCTCTGTCACAAATAAGAATATGATGAAGAAGATGAAGAGGAAGAAGATGAAGAATTTGAATATGAAGAAGATTAATTAGTTTAATAATAACAATATGAGTAATGTAAACAAAAACATGAATAGCAAGAAGTTTAAGAAGAAGATTAAGAAGGTGAAGATGAAGAATAATTTGATGAGAAAGATGATGCTGCTGAAGATTATGAAGGAGAAAGTGTGGCACTGGCAAAAGTTAAAAAGGTGAAGAGCATGGAAGTTGTGAAACATACATATTTGCCAAAATAGAAAAAAGTTAACAACATTGTCAATTTGTTAGTCAATCCAAACGTATTTCCAAAAAAAAATATATTAATGCTATTCCAATGCATTGGGTTAAACATGTATGCCTTTATTGTCTCCTCAACCTCCCCCAAATACATTCTACATTAGTCTTTGTTGTTTTCCTTCATGTACAATTAACCAACAAGGCAAGAATGTTTTTTTTAATGTCGATATTTGGTTCCCATAGACTTACATGGGACTTCCGGTATCGGAATCGGATATCGACGATATTTAGTGATATCGGCGATACCATTCCGATCCGATATTTTTAGATATCGAGCAGTATCGCTCAACACTAGTCAGGACATTTTTTTGATCGCTGGTCTCCCGCTGACAGGCACGCATCGCTGCGTGTGACAGGTGGGAGACCAGCGATCCGCTGGTAACCAAGGTACACAGTGGGTTTCCAGGCGCGGGGCTGTGCCTAGAAACCCGCTGTGTACCTTGGATACCAGCTCCCTGATGCAGGGAGCTGGTAACCAAGGTACACAGCGGGTTTCCAGGCACCGCGCAGCGCCTGGAAACCCGCTGTGTACCTTGGTTACCAGCTCCCTGCATCAGGGCGCTGGTATCCAAGGTACACTGCGGGTAACTAAGCGATGTTACCCGCAGTGTCGCTTGTACTGATCGCTGCCTGAGCTGCCTGTTTGGCAGCTCAGCAGCGATAATATAGCGATACACCAGCGATCCTGATCGTTGTCGGGATCGCTGGTGTATCGCTATGTGAGACCCAGCCTTTACAGAGGACTGCAGGGGACATCTACTACATTATCTGTCCTCCGTTATCACTGTGCTATCTGTGGTGTTACATAGGACTGTAGGGAATATCTACTACTAGGGATGAGCTGATCTATCTGGGCGGATCCGTTATCCGCTTGGATAGTGAGGTGCACAGATACTATCCGTCTGGATGGGGATTATTGCAGTATCTGCAGATATATCCATGGCTTCCCATAATGTATGTTTTATGCATTATGAAAAGGCTCATTCATTGCACACCTGTCACATTGCTGACTGTGGGTGTGCAGGGGAGACCCGCTAAGCAAAAAGCACTACTTACCGGGTTGTCGATGAGCTGTGCTGGCCTCGTCCTCCTCTTCCTGGTCACATGCCGGAGGACGCCGCCGTCACGGCTCACATGACATTGATGACGCTGCACTAACGTGACCAGCGGCTGGCGCGGCTCATGAGAACCCGGACAGTAGAGCTTTTTTTTAGCAGTGACAGAGAGCAGGGGTCTGGCTGGGGGGTTGTCCTCACCCAGGTATGTCCCCCAGTGGGCAATGAGTCTCTGCCGTGGTGGCATAGCAAGGATCAGACCCAGGTATGACACTGGTGGGCGGGGTGTCCCACATGTCACTGCCGACATAGGGGGGAATGTCACCTGCAGGCGAGGATTCCTCTCTGTGTTACTGGTGAAGGGATGTCCCCTCCCGCATATAGTGTTGTACTGTAGATTTCTATGGGATCCGAAACCGATTGGATCCGATTCCTATACGGAACGAATAACGGATATCCAGGTATCCGCTTAACACTATCTAATATATTATCTGCACTCAGAGATATATTACTGTATTATCTGTGGTGGTAGATAGCACTGATGACATATCCGTTCTTTTTCACGGTCAGCATAAATTGCGGACTGATTTTCCTATTGAAATCAATGGGTGAGTTTAAAAAAAGTATGTACAAAACACACATGCGAATTGCGCAAAGAAAAAGTGCAGGAAGAACTGCTGTAATGTGGACGGGGAGTCCAGAGATTCCCCCTTCCATGTTACTGCAGACCTTTCATGGCGTACGTGATCATGTGTCGCATGTCATCACATGCGTCATCACAGGTCCTGCAGCAGGAAGACTCGGGGAAGACCAGAGGTAGCCGGATCAGGTAAGCCAAGCCTCCCTGCGACGGGACCTGCAGTCAGCTCTGGTTCGGATCACCTTCATCGGAATCGGAGCTGCCGATAACCGTGATGTGACAATCTGTAAAATTGCCGATGTTCACATGATCAGATCACTAATCCCTACATTTTTTTCCTATCTCTTTTTATTCACATGCAAATATGCATGTGTGTTTTGCTTTGCAAATAAAAAAATAAATAATACATTTTCAAAGATTATGCGATTTTCAAACACCCGTGTGTTTTCACCCTAAAAGTATATTTTCAGTTTATCTAAACTATTCTATTTCTTCTTGTAGTGCAAACAATGGAGTTTTCAAGTAGCCAGAGAAACAACAAAGTTCTGAATTACTTGGAGTTTGAATATCTGGCATTTCGCACTATCAATGCAGTGGTGACTTGGAGACGTAGGCTGCATCGCTCTATAAAATGCCATTCAATTATCAAAACAAAAGATGGCAACGTAGTTCAAGAACCAACAGAACATTGTCATGACTCCTGCCCTCAAAAAGCGGTAGCAAATGTTGCCAGGAGCAAAATGAGAGAAGACATGAGAGCTGTAAATGCTACTCCTCGCAATGTGATGGGAAAGGTGTTGTCTGGGTTGAGTAATGATGTCTTGGCTCATATGCCAAGACAATCATCTCTTGCGAGAAGCCTTCTCCATCATAGAACAGATGGTAATTTGCCTAACCCCAAAACTATCAAGTTTGATATTCCGGAAAAGTACAGTCAACTGCTCCTTCATGATTCCGGAAAGGACGATAGAAATAGAATTCTGGTTTTAGGCAATAGAGATCTTATGCTGGAACTGAACAAAGATACCATCTATGGAGATGGCACTTTTGATAAAGTGCCCAATATGTTTTACCAACTGTACACTTGGGTAACTCATATCCACCATGTTTGTACATTTTACTACAAAGGATATGAGGACGTAGAAGAGAATGTTTGAAATAATGAAGCTGTCGATTCCAAATCTGGCACCTCAAAAGGTTTTAGTTGATTTTGAGAAGGCTTGTATAACTGAAGTCAGGGTTGCCTTTCCACATGCTGAGGTCAAAGGTTGTTATTTCATCTGTGTCAGAGCCTCATTAGAAAAATAAAAAATGTTGGTTTAAAGATAGAATATGAAAGTATTATCGACACAAAAATGACACTGAAGTCTCTTGCTGCACTGGCCTTTGTGCCAATAGAAGATGTGAGGTGTGTTTTTGATCAGCTTGCTGCCACATTCCCAGATGAAGACTGCTATAATGAAGTTCTCACATACTTTTTTTCTACATATATTGAGGGTGCAGCTGGTACAGATCCACAATTTCCTATACGAATATGGAATCATTATGAAGCAGCCCTGGAACAGTCACCAAAAACGACAAACTGTTGTGAGGGATTTCACAATGCAATTAACTCCTTGTTCCACTGCAGTCATCCCAGCTTGTGGTTTCTTTTTGATGGATTGCAGAGGGACCTGGCTTGCCACAAATTAACACTGGCTAATGCACAGGCAGGTCGCCTTGAGATAAAAAAGAGGAAGTATGAGGCACTGTATCAGACAGTTGCCACCTCTGTAGAGGACTACCCCCAAGTTCAAGATAAACTTAAGTACTTAAGGAGATTGGCTAATTTGCAGTAAAATGGCTACTTTGCAGGTGTGCAGTGATTGTATAATAAAATAGAGTTATTGTTGTTACTATACATTTTTAAAGGGGTATTATCGCCAAATGGCTCTTCAGTCCGTACTTACCTGCTCCCAGCGCTCCCGGGGTCCTCTCTGCACAGGTTGGAAGGCTGCAGTCTCGGTTTTCATGCAGGCTTCAGCTGACCGCCTACAAGTCCCAGGCCTGGCAACCTGACGCCATCCGGGACACAGTCGCTGTACAGCTGTTTCCGCTCCGGCTGTCATGGCAGCAGGATGCTGGGGCCTGGGGAACTGAGCAGCTGGATGCAGCGCAAGCCCCTCCCCCTCTCACGCCTGCTTGCTTCAACCACCCCTTCACTAGGCCTGCTCTGACCTGTGCCCAGAAACTCCTTTTTCCGGTGCTACCTGGTGCAGGGGAGAGAACAGCATGTTGAGGCAGACATGTGGCCCAGTATCTCTCTGCTGTGACGCATTCTTCTCCCACCAGGTGGTGCCGCCTGAGGCGAGCGATTCACCTCGGCTCATTATAGGTGCACCCCTCGGATGTAGAAAGCAAGAGTGAAGAATGTGGCCAATTTTCCATATGGGATTGGCTAATTTGCAGTAAAATGTCAACCTTGCAGGTGTGCAATGAATGTTTAATTAAATGGAGTTATTGTTAATGACATAATTAAATGGAGTTATTGTTTATGTCAACCTTGCAGGTGTGCAATGAATGTTTAATTAAATGGAGTTATTGTTATTATACATTTTTAATAAACTGTTATTTTGGCCATGTGTGCAATTTTCTTTTCCTTGTGGGCAATTTTCCTATGGGCAATCATAACTGTGAGCATTTTTCCTGTGTGCAATTTTTTGTGTGGGCAAATTTCCGTGTGGGCAAACTTCCGTGTGGGCAAATTTCCGTGTGGGCAAATTTCCGTGTGGACAAATTTCCGTGTGGGCAAATTTCCTGTGGGCATTCATGACTGTGGGTTTTTTTCTGTGGGCATTTTTCCTATGGGCATTTTTCTTTTGGGCATTTTTCTGGTCACCGATGGTTTCTATGGCCTGATTAGTTGCCAGAATCAACACACAAAGTTAAGTGAAAAAAAATGCACAGCTCCTATAATCTCTTCAGAGGCTCTTTTAACCCCTTCACCCCCAAGGGTGGTTTGCACGTTAATGACCGGGCCAATTTTTACAATTCTGAACACTGTCTCTTTAGGCCTCTTTCACATTTCCGGCGGGCGCCTGGCGGCGCCCCCGGCATTTTGCTGCAGCGCCGCATGTGAAAACCTTTCACACTTCCGGCGGCCAAAATGCGGTTTTTTGCCGGATGGTTTCTGATGCTTGGAGAGATAAGAAACCATCCGGCAAAAACAAAAAACGTTACATGCAGCGTTTTTTCCGGACGCCGCAATGTACATTTGCGCCGCATCCGGACAAAACCGCATGCAACGCATTGACATGCGGCGCCAATGCATGTCAATGCGAAAAAAGCTGCATGCGGCGCATCAGATTTCCAGATGCGGCGCTGCGGCAAAATGCCGGGGGCGCCGCCAGGCGCCCGCCGGAAATGTGAAAGAGGCCTTATGAGGTTATAACTCTGGAACGCTTCAACGGATCTTTGCGATTCTGAGATTGTTTTCTCGTGACATATTGTACTTCATGTTAGTGGTAAAATTTCTTCGATATACCTTGCGTTTATTTTTGAAAAAAGCGCAAATATGGCGAAAATTTTGAAATTTTGCAATTTTCAAACTTTGAATTTTTTTTCCCATAAAATAGAGAGATATGTCACACAAAATAGTTAAGAAATAACATTTCACACATGTCTACTTTACATCAGCACAATTTTGAAACCAAAATTTTTTTTTGTTAGGAAATTATAAGGGTTAAAAGTTGACCAGTGATTTCTCATTTTTACAACAAAATTTACAAAGCCATTTTTTTAGGGACCACCTCACATTTGAAGTCACTTTGAGGGGTCTATACAGCAGAAAATACCCAAAAGTGACACCATTCTAAAAACTGCACCCCTCAAGGTACTCAAAACCACATTCAATAAGTTTATTAACCCTTCAGGTGCTTCACAGGAGCTGAAGCAACGTGGAAGGAAAAAATGAATATTTAACTTTTTAGCCACAAAAATGATCTTTTACAAACTTTTTTTATTTTCACAAGGGTAAAAGGAGAAAATGGGCAGATAAAGTTGTTGTGCAATTTCTCCTGAGTACGCCAATACCCCATATGTGGGGGAAAACTACTGTTTGGGCGCACGGCAGAGCTCGTAAGGGAAGGAGCGCCGTTTGACTTTTTCAAACTAAAATTGGCTGGAATTGAGATTGGACGCCATGTCGTGTTTGGAGAGCCCCTGATATGCCTGAACAGTGGAAACCCCCCACAAGTGACACCATTTTGGAAACTAGACCCCCTAAGAAACTTATCTAGATCTGTTGTGAGCACTTTGAACCCCAAAGTGTTTCACAAAAGTTTATAATGCCTGGGTGTGAAAAAAAAAAAAACAATTTTCCACAAAATGATTTTTTTAGTCCCAAATTTTGGATTTTTCCCAAGGAAATCGGACCCCAAAAGTTGTTGTCCAATTTGTCCTGAGTACGCTGATACCCCATATGTGGGGGGGAAACTGTTTGGGCGCACGGCAGGGCTTGGAAAGGAAGCAGTAACGTTTTGGAATGCAAACATTGATGGGTGTCATGTTCTGTTTGTAGTGCCCCAGATGAGCCTAAACAGTGGAAACCCCCCACAAGTGACCCCATTTTGGAAGCTAGACCCCCTAAGGAACTTATCTAGATCTTTGGTGAGCACTTTGAACCCCCAAGTGCTTCACACAAGTTTATAATGCCCGGGCATGAAAATAAAAAATCCTATTTTTTTCCCACAAAAATTATCTCTTAGTCACTAATTTTTTATTTTCCCAAGGGTAACAGGAGAAATTGGACCACAAAATTTGTTGTCCAATTTGTCCTGAATACGCTGATACCCCATATGTGGGGGGAAACCACTGTTTGGGCGCATGGCAGAGCTCAGAATGGAAGGAGCACCATTTGACTTTTTCCAACCAAAATTGGCTGGAATTGAGATTGGACGCCATGTTGCATTTGGAGAGCCCCTGCTGTGCCTAAACAGTGGAAACCCCCCACTAGTGACCCCATTTGGGAAACTAGACCCCCTAAGGAACTTATCTAAATCTTTGGTGAGCAATTTGAACCCCAAGTGCTTCACACAAGTTTATAACGTAGAGCCGTAAAATTAAAAAATCATATTTTTTCCACAAAATTGATCTTTTCACCCCAATTTTTATTTTCCCAAGGGTAACAAGACTCCAAAAGTTATTGTGCAATTTGTCCTGAGTGCGCTGATACTCCATATGTGGGAGTAAACCACTGTTTGGGTGCATGGCAGAGTATGGAAGGGAAGGAGCGCCGTTTGACTTTTTCAACGCAGAATTGGCTGGATGCCATGTCGTGTTTGGAGAGCTCCTGATCTGCCTAAACAGTGGAAACCCCCCACAAATGACAAAATTTTGGAAACTAGACCCCTCAAGGAACTTATCTAGATGTGTGGTGAGCACTTTGAACCCCAAAGTGCTTCACAGAAGTTTATAACGTACAGCCGTAAAATAAAAAATCTCTTTTTTTTTTTACAAAAATGATTTTTTCGCCCCAATATTTTATTTTCACAAGGGTAACAGGAGAAATTGGACCCCAAAAGTTGTTGTCCAATTTGTCCTGAGTACGCTGATACCCAATATGTGGGAGTAAACTACTGTATGGGCGCAATATCGGGGCTCGGAAGGGAAGTAGTGATGTTTTGGATTGCAGACTTTGATGGAATGATCTGGGGGAGTCATGTCGCATTTGGAGAGCCCCTGATGCGTCTAAACAGTGGAAACCCCCCACAAGTGACCCCATTTTGGAAAATAGACCCCTCAAGGAACTTATCTAGATGTGTGGTGAGCACTTTGAACCCCGAAGTGCTTCACAGAAGTTTATAACGTACAGCCGTAAAAATAAAAAATCCTTTTATTTTTTACAAAAATGATTTTTTCGCCCCCAATATTTTATTTTCACAAGGGTAACAGGAGAAATTGGACCCCAAAAGTTGTTGTCCAATTTGTCCTGAGTACGCTGATACCCAATATGTGGGAGTAAACTACTGTTTGGGCGCACGTCGGGGCTCGGAAGGGAAGTAGTGACGTTTTGGATTGCAGACTTTGATGGAATGGTCTGGGGGAGTCATGTCGCATTTGGAGAGCCCCTGAAGCGTCTAAACAGTGGAAACCCCCCACAAGTGACCCCATTTTGGAAAATAGACCCTCAAGGAACTTATCTAGATGTGTGGTGAGCACTTTGAACCCCGAAGTGCTTCACAGAAGTTTATAACGTACAGCTGTAAAAATAAAAAATCCTTTTTTTTTTTACAAAAATGATTTTTTCGCCCCCAATATTTTATTTTCACAAGGGTAACAGGAGAAATTGGACCCCAAAAGTTGTTGTCCAATTTGTCCTAAATACGCTGATACCCAATATGTGGGAGTAAACTACTGTATGGGCGCACGTCAGGGCTCGGAAGGGAAGTAGTGATGTTTTGGATTGCAGACTTTGATGGAATGGTCTGGGGGCGTCATGTCGCATTTGGAGAGCCCCTGATGCGCCTAAACAGTAGAAACCCCCCACAAGTGACCCCATTTTGGAAAATAGACCCCACAAGGAACTTATCTAGAAGTGTGGTGAGCGCTATAAAGCCCCAAGTGCTTCACAGAAGTTTTATAACATACAGCCGTAAAAACAAAAAAATCATTTTTTTTTTACAAAAATGATTTTGTCGCCCCCAGTTTTTTATTTTCCCAAGGGTAACAGAAGAAATAGGACAAATTGCACAATAACTCTTGTGGTCCAGAGTACGCTGATACCCCATATGCGGGAGTAAACTTCTGTTTGGGCGCATGGCAGAGCTCAGAAGTGAAGAAGCACCGTTTGACTTTTTCAACGCAGAATTGGCTGGAATTGAGATCAGACGCCATGTCACATTTGGAGAGCCCCTGATGTGCCTAAACAGCAGAAACCCTCCAATTCTAACTCCAACCCTAACCCCAACACACCCCTAACCCTAGTCCCAACCCTAACCACAAACCTAACCCTAACACACCCCTAACCGTAATCCCAACCCTAATCCTAACCCTAACTTTAGCGCCAACCCTAACCCTAACTTTAGCCGCAACCCTAACCCTAACGGGAAAATGGAAATAAATACATTTTTTTAATTTTATTATTTTTGCCTAACTAAGGGGGTGATAAAGGGGGGTTTGATTTACTATTTATAGCGGGTTTTTATGATTGGCAGCTGTCACGCTAAAAGACGCTTTTTATTGCAAAAAATAGTTTTTTGCATCACCACATTTTGAGAGCTATAATTTTTGCATATTTTGGCCCACAGAGTCATGTGAGGTCTTATTTTTTGCGGGACGAGGTGACGTTTTTATTGGTACCATTTTTGAGCACGTGACATTTTTTGATCGCTTTTTATTTCGATTTTTGGGAGGTTAGAATGAACAAAAATCAGCAATTCATGAATTTCTTTTGGGGGAGGCGTTTGTACCGTTCCGCGTGTGGTAAAATTGATAAAGCAGTTTTATTCTTCGGTCAGTACGATTATGGCGATACCTCATTTATATCATTTTTTTTATGTTTTGGTGCTTTTATAGAATGAAAACAATTTTATATAAAAAATTATTATTTTTGCATCGCTTTATTCTGCGAGCTATAACTTTTTTATTTTTTCACTGATGATGCTGTATGATGGCTCGTTTTTTGCGGGACAAGATGACGTTTTCAGCGGTTCCATTGTTATTTATCTTGGTCTTTTTGATCGCGTGTTATTCCACTTTTTGTTCAGCGGTATGATGATAAAGCATTGATTTTTTGCTTCGTTTTCTTTTTTTTTTTTAAGGGGTTCACTAAAGGGGTTAACTAGTGGGACAGTTTTATAGGGGGGGTCGTTACGGACGCGGCGATACCAAATATGTGTACTTTTATTGTTTTGTTTTTTTTATTTACAGGAAGAAATGAATTTATTGGGGAATATTTTTTTTTTTTTATGATTTTTTTTACCACTTTTTATTTTTATTTTTTTAACTTTTTTACTTTGTCCCAGGGTGGGACATCACTGTATTTTAGCAGATCGCTGGTGTGACAGTGTGCACAGCACTCTGTCACACCAGCGATCGCACAGGCATAGCTGCAGGCTTCTCAGTGCCTGCTCTCAGCAGGCACTGAGGAAGCCGCCTCCCTGCAGGACCCCGGCGCCATCTTGGATCCGGGGACCTGGAGGGAGGACGGACCCTCGGAACAGTGCGACACATCGCGCTGCTCTGAGGGTCTCAGGGGAGCGCGCAGGGAGCCCCCTGCCTGCGCGATCCTCCCCTGTGCCCCGGGTACACCGCGATCATGTTTGATTGCGGTGTGCCAAGGGTTAATGTGCCGGGAGCGGTCCGTGACCGCTCCTGACACACAGTCACGGGTGTCAGCTGTGATAATCAGCTGACACCCGGCGGCGATCAGCTGCGCTCCCCCCGGGAGCGCAGCTGATCGCCCATGACGTACTATTCCGTCCATGGGAATTAGGTCCAGGGTCACATGGACGGAATAGTACGTCTGATGGAATAAAGGGATTAACCTCTTCACACCTCCTCCCCTCATGAAACACTTTCCCCACTCATCGTACAGCACCAAAGTCATACAAAAGCATTAGTGGAAACATGATGATTTACCATACTGTGACCCAATTTCTTAGATTCTGAGTAAAAATGCTTATGAAAACGAACATGAATCCGAATGTGCTACGTTCGTGCCGAATTTGAGATTGGCGATCGTTTTCTAAACACGTTCGCTCATCTCTATTTATAAACACTGCCTATTTTGAGGATTAAATATATAAAATGTAATAGCTTGGTTCCTCTGGCTCTGTAAACTGCACCCCTGATGTCATACACTACCTGTAATGGGTGTCCAATTGGCCTAGATAAACGATTGGTTGCAGCCAGTTTTTCTGGGGTTTTGGGAAGTTTGGCAGTGACCATACCAGAAACGTATAAACTATTCATTCATTGTGAGCTCCTCAATATCCGGCCTAGTAATGAAAGCATCCTCGGTCATCAATCGTCAGCCAGTTGCATAAATGTTTTGACAATTGGAGGTTGCAGAGTGTTAGTTCATGATCATCTGGCAACGGCAGGGAGCGATCTGCGGGATCTCTTGGCTGTTCACTGACATATTGGTGGCAGCGGCGGGATAACAGCATGATTCCCTGGCTGTTCCCTTACATGTACCTACATGTTTTATGTGTATAATAATATCAGATATCAGGTGAATAAATCACATATTGACCACTATTATCTCTTAAGATATCATTAACAAACTTTTTAAAAACAGCCGATGCATTATTTAGCTCAAAAGATATCACAAGTTACTCACAGTGACCCTTCGGTGTTTTAAATGCTGTCTTCCCCACTCATCTTCTTCACTTATTAGCTTTTATGCAACCATTGTATTAGGCTCAGTGAACCAACGGTCTCCCAACAGCTTGTTATAGAGTTCAGAGACAGTGGCGGACATATCGCATGTGCAGCTGGTGCGTCTTCACTGGGGCCCGGACCTTTGGGGGGCCCCTGCCAGGTGGCTAACACTGAGAGCAATCTGGCCTGTTTTTCTGTCTCTGGGAGGCCCCTGGCCAGATTGCCCTCTTGTGTGGCGGGCAGGGAGCGATCCCTGGAGCTCCACAGTCTACAGGAGAAAATGGCAGTGGAGTGGAGCTGCAGGGATCCGTCCTTCTTCCTGCTCGAGCTTCCTATCTGACACAAAAGTGCGGCTGCATGATGTCATCATTCAGAGCGCAGCTATTTCAGAGAGAAAACTGCCATCGAAGGAAGATGCTGCTGGGATGTTCAGAGAGGTGATTGGTGCTGTGTGTGCGTGCGTGGTGCTGTGTCTGTGTGTGCGGTGCTGCGTGTGTGTGTGATGGAAAGAGCAATGACGGGGTTATGGAGAGGGCAGTGATTGGTGTTGTGGGGGAGAAGGCAATGGTGGTGTTAAGGACAATGATGGTGGTAGTAGAAAGGGCAATGATGTGGGTGGTGGAGGAGGAGGCAATGATGGAGGTGGTGGAATGGGAAATGATGGGGTGGTGGGGAGAAAGCAATGATAGAGGTGGTGGAAAGGCAATGATGAGGGTGGTGGGGAGAAGGTAATGATGGAGAGGGCAATGATGGAAGTAGTGGAGAAAGCAATGATGGAGGTGGTGGAGAGGGCAATGATGGTGGTGGAGAAGGCAATGATGGAGGTGATGGAGAGGGAAATGATGGAGGTGATGGAGGAGGCAATGATGGAGGTGGTGGAATGGGAAATGATGGGGTGGTGGGGAGAAAGCAATGATAGAGGTGGTGGAAAAGGCAATGTTGGGGGTGGTGGGGGAGAAGGTAATGATGGAGGTGATGGAGAGGGCAATGATGGGGGTGGTGGTGGGGAAGGCAATGATGAAGTGGTGGTGGAGAAGGCAATGATGGCAGTGGTGGAAAGGACAAAGATGGTGGTGGTGGAAAGGGCAATGATGGGTTGATGGGACGGAGACAATGATGGGTTGGTGGGGAGAAGACAATGATGGAGGTGGTGGAAAAGTCAATGATGGGGTGGTGGGGAGAAGGTATTGATGGAGGTGGTGGAAAGGGCAATGATGGGGGAAGTGGGGGAGAAGGCAATGATGGAGAGGGCAATGATGGAAGTGGTGGAGAGGGCAATGATGGAGGTGGTGGAGAAGGCAATGATACAGGTGATGGAGAGGGCAATGATTGAGGTGATGGAGAGGGCAATGATGGGATGCAGGGCAGGAGGAGAACAATGAGGGATGTAGGGGATTGGAATGGAAGGAAGGGGGACTTATAATGGATTTATGAACAGGGAGGAGGACGTTAGATATGGATGTAAAATGAATTGGGTGGTGGAGGGTGCTAAGCCCCTGATAGCATCCTTCCCCATTTCAATTCATTGTGATGCTATCAGGCACTTAACATTTATTGGGGAGTGGGAGAGAAGGTGATAAGGTGCATACGACACTTTATAATGAACTGCAAGGTGGGAAAAGACGCTGTCAGTGACTTGTAATGAATTGGGAGGTGTCGAAGGATGCTCAGTACCTGATAGTGTCTTCTCCCACCTCTAAATTCATTATGATGCTATAAAGTACTTATAATAAATGGGGGGACACAGTACAGGGACCAAGGCTATGTGCACGCTTTCAGGATTTGCAGGAGAATTTTATGCTGAATATCTTAATGTGTTGGCAGGAAGAAAGTTACGTAAAATAATTTTTTTTTCCACATTTTTTGCCATGCTTTTGTTATCTATTTTCCCATTTGTACAGGTGAAATCTGGACAGATGGAGAAGAAACAGGAGAAAGCGGCATTAATCAGACGAGATGTCAGTGGTATGTGCCTGGCTGTAAACATTATGTATCTGCACTGTGTGACGTGGAGGGATAATGTTTTTTGTAAAATCCCTGATTCTACATTCTCACGTGTGTGAAATGAACCTTGTGTTTCCAGGTTTTTTTTAAACAGACAGCACACAAACTCATAGAGTTTTATAGGTCCATTCACACATACATGAAAATCACGGCTCTGAGAATGAGAACCGTGAGGGTCAGAAAATGTTCTTTTCTGATCAGATTTTGAGGGTCAGAATAGGACATACTCAATGCGTCTGTAAAAGCATACAGCACACCAACACTCCACACGGATACAGGAATGTAGCCTTATGATGTATAGCAGTCTCTTAGTATATAGTATACTCACTCATTATGTATAGCACAGTCTCTTAGTATATAGTGTACTCACTTATTATGTATAACACAGACTCTTAGTATATAGTGTATTCACTTATGTATAGCACAGTCCCATAGTATATAGTGTACTCAATTATTATGTATCGCACAGTCCCTTAGTATATAGTGTACTCACTTATTATGTATAGCACACTCTTAGTATATAGTGTACTCACTTATTATCTATAGCACAGTCCCTTAGTATATAGTGTAAGTATCAAAACACTGACCGTCACTTCCAAACAGAAATCAGGTGTGAACAGGTGCTTACTAAGAGTAGCCATCTCCATGTACAACTAAACCCCATATGTCAAAGTCAAGGCCCGCGGGCCAGATCCGGCCCGCGAATTGATTATCTATGGCCCCTGGATGATATTTAATTACTATTAGATCCGGCCCGCAGGCCACAGCCGCCTGCTGGTGTTTTGCACGCACCAACACTACATTTCCCACATGCACCGGTAGCAGGGCAGGCGTCAGAACCCGGCACACCCGGGCAAGTGCTGAAGTCACTTTCCGGCAGGCAGAAGAGAGCAGAAGATCTGATGTAAGTGCTCCTGCCTCGGTGTCTGTGAGCTGCAGATTCAGCGTAGAAGGGGATGATTTATTGTTTGCTTGTGTGTGGGTGGAATTCCTTCTTTGTGGAGGGGATCTATTCTGTGTGGGGGGGATTATTCAGTGTGGAGGGGTATTTATTATTTGTGTGGAGGGGGGATTATTCTGTGTGGAGGGGTATTTATTATTTGTGTGGAGGGGGGATTATTCAGTGTGGAGGGGTATTTATTATTTGTGTGGAGGGGGATTATTCAGTGTAAGGGGATTTATATTTGTGTGGAGGGGGATATTCATGTGAGGGTATTTATTTTGTGTGGAGGGGGATTATTCTGTGTTTTGGGGGATTATTCAGTGTAAGGGGGATTTATTATTTGTGTGGAGGGGGATTATTCTGTGTTTTGGGGGATTGATTATTCAGTGTGAGGGGTATTTATTATTTGTGTGGAGGGGGGATTATTCTGTGTGGAGGGGGTATTTATTATTTGTGTGGAGGGGGGATTATTCTGTGTGGAGGGGGTATTTATTATTTGTGTGGAGGGGGGATTATTCTGTGTGGAGGGGGTATTTATTATTTGTGTGGAGGGGGGATTATTCAGTGTGGAGGGGGTATTTATTATTTGTGTGGAGGGGGATTATTCAGTGTGGAGGGGTATTTATTATTTGTGTGGAGGGGGATTATTCTGTGTGTTGGGGGATTATTCAATGTGAAGGAGATTTATTATTTGTGTGGAGAGGGGATTATTTAGTGTGGAGGGGGTATTTATTATTTGTGTGGAGGGGGGATTATTCTGTGTGGAGGGGGTATTTATTATTTGTGTGGAGGGGGATTATTCAGTGTGGAGGGGTATTTATTATTTGTGTGGAGGGGGATTATTCTGTGTGTTGGGGGATTATTCAATGTGAAGGAGATTTATTATTTGTGTGGAGGGGGTATTATTCAGTGTGGAGGGGTATTTGTGTAGAGGGGGGATTATTCTGTGTGTTGGGGGATTATTCAGTGTGAGGGGGATTTATTATTAGTGTAAAGGGGAAAATTGCAGATAAGAGCCATGAGAAAGAATACAACTGATTTGATTTATTTTTTCATTTTACTATTTGAAAGCAGTGATCGGTAGATCGTAGAGCAGCACAATAATACATTTTCAGTTTATAATGCATGCACTTTTATTTATGCATTTATCTTGATATTAAGAAACACATTTTGTTTTTAAAAACAATTTAATTTTTTGCTGTTTGGCTGTTGAAAATGTTTTAACTTGAAGTTACTGACAGAGCCATAACAAAATATTGCCATATTCATTTAATCATTAAATAATGTACACTGTGTTAGGTCTTGGTTCAATAGGCTATGTGCAATCATTTCGATATGTTTTAATAAACATTGAACCAGTCCGGCCCTCGGCTTGTAGCAAATTGTTTTTTTTTGGCCCTCGGTGTGTTTGACTTTGACATCCCTCAACTAAACAAATAAAGTAGCACTCTGTAGCGCTATAGCATGAAAACATGAAATATGTAAATTGAATTTCATTACTGCACTAGAAAATATGAAAAATTGAGAATACTTATGTATAAATTGGCCAATTCATGTGTACCCTGCAGCCACGATAAGGCGTTTCTCGCTGCCAGGACCTATCCTAATATGAATCCTCTCCTAGAATAAAGTCCACATCTCTATGGGAAGGTAGGATCCTGCTTTAATTAAAAGTATGAACAGTTCATGAATGACATACCCATATAACAATCAATAATTACACATGAAAAACTACCCTAATAGGTATGGGCCTATAAAGTTAAGACATGATAGGAAAAATTCGCTAGAAATTAGATGAATACCATGAAAAAATTGTGAACAAAGAATTCCAAACAATTGATATCAATAATAAGAATAATTTATTTAGAAAGATACCAGGAATGAGGAAAACAGAGGTAGAACAGAGGTCAATCGACCAAATAGCACATGCCAAACAGGGAACAATAACAGGTCATGGTAACACAAATGGAATGTACAAATCAATACATCATATGTGAGGCAATTGTCATGGTATTGCACAAATCCCAAAAGAGGCGATAAAAATTGTGGCATATAATGGATGTAATCTTGTAGATAACAAAAATATATGATATGCAGCAAGTAAACAAATATCGTATGCATTTAGATATATTAAATGCTACCTAATATCACATAGCCACAGAAGCGCCATAGACAGTGTATCAAAATAACATTCACAGCCGGGAAATCATATCCCAAAATCAAAGAGGAATGATACCTGTCAGAGTAGATGTACCATACGACCTGGTGCGCCCTCCCCTCCCTAGGGAGAAGGTGATAAGGTGCATACGACACTTTATAATGAACTGCAAGGTGGGAAAAGACGCTGTCAGTGACTTGTAATGAATTGGGAGGTGTCGAAGGATGCTCAGTACCTGATAGTGTCTTCTCCCACCTCCAAATTCATTATGATGCTATCAAGTACTTATAATAAATGGGGGGACACAGTACAGGGACCAAGGCTATGTGCACGCTTTCAGGATTTGCAGGAGAAATTTATGCTGAATATCTTAATGTGTTGGCAGGAAGAAAGTTACGTCAAAATAAATTTTTTCCCACATTTTTGCCATGCTTTTGTTATCTATTTTCCCCATTTATACTGGGTATGGGGGAGGGCGCACCAGATCGCATGGTACATCTACTCTGACAGGTATCATTCCTCTTTGATTTTGGGATTTTGGAATATCACCTTTACAATAGATACGGGAGCTTCAGTGGATATCATAGACAGCAATGCATATGAACAATTGAAAACAAAGCCAGTCTTACAGCAAGTGCATACTAAAATCTTTCCATATGGATCTAAAACACCTCTAATTACAATGGGACAATTTGACGCTGAACTTGGCTATAAAGAAAATAGGCAGAAAACCACTATTCAGACATTACAAGGATCGGGAGGCTGTCTTCTCAGCTATCACACTACCTTGAAGCTGGGACTTATCCAGATTATTCATACTATAACTGACTCCACAGATCTGGATGTACAAGACATGGTGAACAGCTTTCCCTCCTTATTTAGTGGTTTGGGAAAACTAAAGAACTCTCAAGTGCATCTTCATGTAGATGACAGTGTTCGTCCAGTAGCCCAGGCTCACAGGCGTATTCCATTTCACCTGAAAAAGAAGGTAGAAAAGGAACTCCAATTGCTCATGGATGAGGACGTTATTGAAACTGTTACTGTTCCCACTCCGTGGGTCTCTCCACATGTGATAGTTCCAAAGCCCAAGGCTCCAGAGCAGGTGAGACTGTGTGTTGACATGCGCCTGCCCAACACCGCTATTCAGAGAGAAAGGCATATCTCACCTACAATTGATGATATCATTCACTTATTAAATGGAGCAATCGTTTTTTCAAACTTTGACCTCAATAAGGGCTATCATCAATTAGAATTGAGCCCTGAATCCAGATACTTGACAACCTTCTCTATCCATGTGGGTCACAGAAGATATAAGAGATTGACTTTCTGGGTCTGCTCAGCAGTGGAAATTTTTCAAGGCACAATAAGGAGCGTCATTCAACACATTCCAAATGCCTTTAATTATAGTGATGACATACTGGTTTTTGAGAAAACTCAAGCTGAACACAATCGTGCCCTATATGCTATCTTTGAATGCCTGCTCTCTGCTGGACTTACTTTAAACAAAGAGACATGTGAATTTGATAAAAGTTCATTGGAGTTCTATGGTCACATCTTCTCAGCGGAAGAAGTACGACCTGATCCCAAGAAAGTGGAATCCATCAGAGCAGCCTCAATTCCACAGAATGCCAGTGAAGTGCGCTCTTTTCTTGGAATGGCCAGCTACTGTGGTAGATATATTCCAAATTTTCAACAATCAGCACTCCATTAAGGGAACTTACAAAACAAAGTTGTGTCTTTCAATGGTCGCAGGACTGTCAGGCCTCATTTGAAACAATTAAAAAAGAACTCTTCTCAACAACCACCATGGCCTATTTTGATTCAGCTCTTCGAACTGAACGGATTGTGGACGCCAGTCCTGTGGGACTGGGTGCTATTTTAGCGCAAACACTGAAAGAAAATACTCACAACCTGAAAAAGAAAGCTTGGCAGTTGTCTGGGGATGTGAACACTTTCATTTATTTCTTTATGGAGCTCCCTTCACCATTTCACAGATCATCAAGTTCTCTTTACAATTTTTGGAAATCCCCGAGTTAAAATGCCTGCACGGATTGAACGATGGGGTCTACGTCTACAGGACAACAATTACAAAATTGTTCACAAACCTGGAAAATATAGCAATCCGGCTGATTATCTCTTAAGACATCCTGTGAATGATGATATACCCGAGCATTCCTCCATGGAAGAATACATACGATTTGTTGCAGCTCACGCCATGCCAAAAGCACTTTCTGTTGATCAGTTTGTGAATACAACAACAAGTGACAAGACACTCTGTGCCTTAATACAAATCATCCAAAATTGAAGGTGGCGTGAAATCTGGGATTGATTTGAAGGAATTAAAACTATTTTCAAATGTACGTGAGGAATTGTCAGTCACTGAAGAGCACCTCATCATTCGAAGTACCAAACTGGTTGTACCTAAGGCCTTGCGCAACTTAGTCATACAGATAGCACACGAAGGTCATCTAGGAATTGTTGGTACAAAAAAATTACTTAGAGAAAAATTGTGGTTCCCAAATATGGATCAATTGGTGGAAGACAAGATTAGACACTGCTCCACTTGTCAATTAATTACTCCATCATCAAGTGTAGAGCCACTACAAATGTCTCTGTTACCCACTGCTGTCTGGAAGGAAGTGGCAGTGGACATATATGGACCATTACCAAATGGCTAACACATTCTAGTAACAATTGATGAATATCCTAGATACCCTGTTGTTTCTTTCATCTCTTCAACATCTGCTAATAGTGTCATACCAGAACTGGACAACATATTCTCTGCATATGGCATTCCAAGAGTGGTTAAAACAGACAATGGACCTCCATTCAAAGGACATATGCTTACACAGTTTTCTGAATACTTAGGGTTCAGCCACAGGAAAATCACACCTTGTTGGCCGCAAGCTAATGGAATTGTAGAACGTTTCATGCGCACTATGGGAATACGAATCAAGTCAGCTAGTCTGGAGCACACCCCAATTAAACAGTCACTGTACAAATTCTTGCGCAATTACCGCAATACGCCACATTGCACCAATAATGCTGCTCCATCTCATCTAATGTTCAGCAGAACTCTTTGCATACGGATCCCTGATGTGACCAGTCATCCCCCACCAAGTGACTCTTCAGTGCGATCAACAGATTTCTCTAACAAGCAAGCCATGAAACATTATGCAGACAGAAGGCGAAGGGCACAACCAAGTGCCATCCAAAGTCTTGATGTTGTTGTTGTGCGTCAAAGACCAACCAACAAACCCTCAGCCGTATATGGTCCGGCAAAATATAATGTTACTGAGAGAAGAGGCAACATGGTCACGGCTGAGCGAGATGGACACTCTATAACCCGAAATTCCACACATTTTAAAATTATACTGCCGGACAATGGTAATGAACTCTGTTGTGAATGTGTTAGAAATGAATTCTGAGCAGAAGCTCCCTCTGGTGGTTACAAACAGTACTGAACCATTCAATGAAGATTGGCAATCAGGAGTTACAGACTGGTCTTATATAAGGGAGGTTCCCTCCCATCATGGTTGCCGGTGATCAATTGTTCTTGTCTCAACTGTGGTTCCTGGTTCACTTGGAAGCTTGCTGAGTCTTGCCTCTTCTCCTGATCTCAGATAAGATATTTTCTGTTTTTATTTTTGTGCTTGTTTTTTGCATTGTTCTCTGCACTTCTGTGCAGGTCAGCCAGGTCCCCTCCGGGGGCTTGTGCTCCTCTCAGTTTATCTGAGCCACTGTTATTTGTTCATTTGCCTTTTCCAGTTTTTTCAGTGGCTGCGGCTTAGTTTTGTTACACCAGAGAACTAATTTAGGTGGTAGAGGTCGTGTGATCTCAGGTGTTTTTGCAATTAGTAGAGTTGGTATTTTTTAGGGTTTTTTGGATTGCAGTAAGTGTCCTTCCTATCCTTTTTCTTTCTAGGCAGATTGGGCCCCAACGTTTGCTCTTACTATTTTCTGTCTGTGTCTGTATTTCCTCTTGTCTAACCGCCATTACATGTTTGGGGGCTTCCTATGTTCTTTGGGGATCTGCTCCGGGGCAGATAGCTTTCCTCTTTCTATCTTTAGGTGTAGTTAACCTCTCAGGCTGTGACTAGGCGTCTAGGACCAACGTAGGAACGCTCCACGGCTGCCTTTAGTTGTGGTGGTTAGTCAGGGTACTGCAATCCAGTAGATTCCAACCTCTCTGGTGTATTGCTGTTTTTGCCTGCTCTCCTCAGCTACCAAATCATAACAGTATCACCGGCCAAACTGAAAATTATATGGTACTCAACAGAAGGGAAAAATAGTAAAAGGAAAAAGAAAAAGGGAAGTTGTCAGAATTTTTTTTTTTCTCTCTGTTTGTTGCATTTTTTTCCCTTTTTTTCTCTGGGTGCTGAGGAGGATTTTTTTTTCTCTCAATGGAGTTTGCACAGTTGTCTGGCCGTGTGGATCAGCTTGCCACTGAAGTTCGGAGTATTGCTACCTATCTTGCAGGGTTGCCGGTTGTGGAACCTAGGATCCCCATGCCAGATTTGTTTTTGGGGGATCAAGCTACATTTCAGAATTTCAATAATAACTGTAAGTTGCTTTTTGCCTTAAAACCTAAGTCCTCAGGGAACGCAGCACAGCAGGTTCAAATTGTCATCTCTCTCCTGCACGGCGATCCTCAGGATTGGGCTTTTTCCCTGACACCTGGGGACCCTGTTTTGAGTAATGTTGATGCATTTTTTTCTGGCTCTGGGGTTATTGTACGATGAACCTAATGTCACTGATCAAGCTGAAAAAACCTTGTTGGCATTAAATCAGGGGCTTGAGGACGCTGAGTTGTACTGTCAGAAATTCCGAAAGTGGGCAGTCCTGACCAAATGGAATGACGATGCTTTGGCAGTCCTTTTTCGGAAGGGTCTGTCAGAGAATGTAAAAGATGTTATGGTGGGTTTCCCTGCTCCCTCTGGTCTCAATGAATCTATGTCATTGGTAGTGTTGAGCGATACTGCTCGATATCTAAAAATATCGTATCGAAATGGTATCGCCGATATCACTAAATATCGTCGATATCCGATTCCGATACCGGAAGTCCAATGTAAGTCTATGGGAACAAAAAATCGCAACAAAAAAAACCCTTTCTTTCGTTGTAAACACAAAATATACACACATAGAATACATATATATATATATACATGTCATTGTAACATATATATATATACATATATTTATAGTTTATACACTTCTACATAGTAAAATAGACTCTGATTCAATTGCCGGGTAAAGCCGTGACATACCCCATAGAAGTCGACGGGCTCGGTGCCGAGTACCCCCAAAACCTCTGGCTCTGTGCGACTCAACTTGGGCGTCACGAACAGGATTCTGTAGCTCGCTATAAGCGAGTCCTGTGTGCCTGAATTGAACTGGTTTTGTGCTTGAGAATTGCTAAAATCATCAGAGAATGTATTTGCCTTTTTTCCGCCATATCTGCGTCACGACGAGGCACTGGTGAAGAAGAAGGGCGTGCTCTTCGTGGGTGTACACTCACTCAGTGGCATGAAAACGATGGCCGACCACTCTAAATGTTACTGCAATGTAAGATCGTGCCCCACAGCTCTTCAGTTCCGCCTCCTCATCCTCCTCAGTGTGCGGAAACTAACACGAAGGTCCCGCCTCACTACAAAAGAGGGGCCCTCTCCAGATGCTAATGACACATGTGACTTGGCAGAGATGGCTAATGGACACGAGCAGAAGTGTGAAGGGATGGAGCAGTCAGAGCTCTCCCCCCACGGAAGCGACCCGATCGCCACGGAACCACCGTTGGGCACCCGGCCTGGAAACCCTCCTACGCTGCAAGAAGCGGAGGATACCCTAAGAGGCCTGGCCCGGCACGGGAGGAGGTCGCCAGGATGGAAGCCAGCTGACGTGCCCTAAAACTAAACTTGGAGCGGCGCCAATCCCTCTTACCTGAAGTGTCTGTACCGGAAGGTGAGGCACCCGTTCTAGTAGAGGAGTCCGTGCGGGCATCCCAGCCCTTGCAATGTGATCCGGTTGACGTTGTCGCAGTGGAGGCACCCGTTCCTGCAAAAAACTCTGCACCGGCAGCACCCCAGATCCCGCTGTCTGCCCCCGTCGCTGAGACAGAAGAAGCGACACCCGTCCTCATGGAGGAGGCCGCGCAGGCACCAGAGGTCTACCTGTCTGTACCGGAGCCCCGACTGTCATCTGTTCCAGAGCCGGCTGCTTCCTCCGCAGGTGAGCGCCGCCAGGACTGGGGGGCGCCAGGAGAGCTGCCGCAAACCGGACATCGTAAGCTGCAGTTTGATGGTGGAGACATGGAGATGCTGGAGGAGAATTACAACCGGCGTCAGGAGGAAGAGTGGAGACGTTGGGAGAAGGAAGCAGAGCGACAAAGGGAGCAGCGCGAATCCCAGAAGCTTCGCCAACGTCACATCGAGAAGGATCGGGCAGATAAGGACCGGATGAGAAAAGATAAAGGTACCCTGAGGGAGCCGCGGCGTAAGGGTGCAGTACGGAGCTTTAAATTGAAAGGTGGTTGGGGCTTCATCCAGGAGCCTGGACTTTATTTAGAAGTCTTTGTGACCCAGCGGGACGTGGAGACTCACCTCCCAGAAGGACACCCGGGGAGGGACCTGTTGCCAGGAGACTTGGTGACTTACACCCGACACTGGGGTTACAATGGATGGTACGCTCTAAATGTTACCAGGTGCGACCCCTACTCCCCAGAGTGTCAGGAACCTGTGAGACCCTCGGAGCCTTCAGCCTCCCACATCCAGGCCTCTGCACAAGTGCCCACCCCACGCCGTAAATCTCCCCAGCCTCCCTCAGTGGTCTCCTCAGCAGCCCCAGCTATGGACATGATAACTATAGCTGGCCCGTACCCGGCGCCTGTTAGGCCCCCTGGGGTTCGTTCAGTCCGGGACATAGGGGTCCAGACCCGGAGGGAGATGAAAGAGGTGGCCACACAGACCCAGATAGCGGGTCACGACTTGACTGTACAGGCCACACGACGTCATCAGGTCCTGGTGGTCCTTGGTGTCTCGGATGTTTGGCAAGCATCAGAAGAGTACCAGGTGGTACCTGGAACACCCCTGCCAAAGAATTATAAATAACCCGGACAGGGTCCCTGTATGTAAATAGTTAAATTGTTGATGTACCCGGACGGGTGAATGTTCATATAAAAGTTTTTTAATTTAATAAAAAAAACAACAACACAGTTTTCATTACTTTTATTACAGTCTCATCCTGCGACGCCATCGATCTCCTGTAAAAAAATGAAAAAAAAAAACAGCAGTATACCACCTGTCCGACGCAGTCCATAGTAACGAGTGTCCCACGACGATCCAGCTCTGCTACATCAGAATGACAGGCAGAGCCTGTCATCCCGGCGCAGCACAGCTGATTACCTGCTTCCCCGGCGGTGACGTCATCGGACTGACTGCTTTACGGCCGGGATTACCCAGCAGTCACTGCAGTTATCGCGAAAAACTGCATGTGACCGCCAGGGAGAAGATAATGGCGGCCATCAAGCAGTCCAGGACGTGACCGCCGGAGATCTTCTGCCAGGTAAGTGCCGCTGACTCCTGACAGACCCGACCGACGGACACTCACAGTGACAGTGACAAATCCGATTCCGGTATTCGATATGACGAAAATATCGGTATTCGGAATCGAAAGGCCGATACAGCTAATATCGGCCGATATCCGATATTTGCAGTATCGTATCGCTCAACACTAGTCATTGGCAATTCAAATTGACAGACGTTTGCGTGAGCATAGAGGTATGCGTGGAATAGTGTTGCCTTGTGAACCAGCTTCTGAACCCATGCAGTGTGATAGAGTGGCTTCTGGGGCACAGCGTCATGAGTTTCGAAAACGCAATGGGTTATGTTTCTACTGTGGTGACGCCTCTCATGCCATTTCAGTCTGCCCTAAGCGGGGAAGACGTTTTGCACACTCAGTTGTCTTGGGTAGTGTTCAGACTAAATTTCTGTTGACTGTTACCCTGATTTGCTCCCTGTCCACATTTTCTGCTCAGGCTTTTGTTGATTCGGGAGCAGCTATTAACCTGATGGATTTTGATTTTGCTAAACGTTGTGGGTTTCCCTTGATACCCCTACGGAAGTCTATTCCCCTACTGGGGATTGATTCTACCCCTTTGGCTGAGAATAAACCTCAGTTCTCTACTCAGGTGATAATGAGGGTTGAACCTGATCATCAGGAGAGTTGCACATTTTTGGTGCTGTATAATCTGCATGACATTATTGTACTAGGTTTCCCTTGGTTACAGTCTCATAATCCTGTTTTGGATTGGAAATCTGTGTCTGTAACCAGTTGGGGCTGCCAATGTGTTAATGCCAACACTCCTGTTTTTTCTGCCTCTCCCCAGGCTCAGGATGTTCCTGACTTTTTGACTGATTTTTCTGATGTGTTTAGCGAAAGTAAATCTGCATCCTTGCCCCCCCATAGGAGCTATGACTGCGCTATTGAATTAGTGCCTGGTAGTAAATTCCCTAAAGGTCGCCTTTTTAACTTGTCTGTACCTGAACATGACGCTATGCGGTCTTATATCAAGGAGTCATTGGAGAAGGGTCATATCAGACCATCCTCTTCACCCTTGGGTGCCGGTTTTTTCTTTGTGGCCAAAAAGGATGGTTCATTAAGGCCGTGTATTGATTATCGTCTCTTGAACAATATCACTGTGAAATATCAATATCCGTTACCCTTGATTTCTGACCTGTTTTCCAGGGTGAAAAGTGCTACTTGGTTTACCAAGCTTGACCTCAGGGGGGTGTATAACCTTATTCGCATTAAGCACGGGGATGAATGGAAGATGGCGTTAAATACCCCAGAGGGGCATTTTGAGTACCTAGTGATGCCCTTTGGGCTCACTAATGCTCCTTCCGTCTTCCAGTCCTTCATGAATGACATTTTCAGGGATTTTGTGGATAATTTTCTGATTGTTAATTTGGATGATATCTTGATTTTTTCCAATGACTGGGACTCTCATGTGAAACATGTTCGGACTGTGTTCCAGATTTTGAGAGAGAATGCTCTGTATGTGAAGGGATCAAAGAGGATCTCATTTCTGGGATTCATTTTGTCCCCATCTGTTATTAAAATGGACCCTGTCAAGGTTCAGGCCATCTGTGATTGGGTCCAACCTACTTCATTAAAGGCTCTTCAAAGATTCTTGGGTTTTGCCAATTTTTATCGTAAATTTATTGGTAATTTCTCTGTTATTGTTAAACCATTGACTGATTTGACCAAAAAGGGTTCTGATGTGGTGAATTCGCCTCCTGAGGCAGTCTCTGCGTTTCAGGAACTTAAGCAGAGATTCACTTCTGCTCCTGTTCTACGGCAGCCTTATGTTTCTCTGCCATTTCAGGTGGAGGTTGATGCCTCTGAAATTGGGGCAGGTGCCGTTTTGTCCCAAAGAGATCCAGAGACCTCTAAAAGTAACCCTTGTGCCTTTTTCTCTCGAAAATTTTCTCCAACTGAACGTAATTATGACGTGGGTAATCGGGAGTTATTGGCCATGAAGTGGGCTTTTGAAGAGTGGAGACATTGGCTGGAGGGAGCCAAACATCAGGTGGTGGTCCTCACTGGTTTCAATCTGGTTTATCTGGAATCAGCCAAGCGACTTAATCCTAGACAGGCCAGGTGGGCCTTGTTTTTCACACATTTTAATTTTGTGGTTTCCTTTCTTCCTGGCACTAAGAATGTTAAGGCGGATGCCCTCTCGAGGAGTTTCCTTGCTGACTCTCCTGAGTTATCTGATCCTGCTGTTATTTTGAAAGAAGGTGTAGTTCTTTCCGCCATCTCACCCAATTTGAGACTGGCTCTGGAAGGGTGTCAGGAGGATAAACCCGAGCACTGCCCTATTGGGAAATTGTTTGTCCAGACCGGTGGAAAAAGAGTGTGATGTCTGAGATTCATTGTTCCGCGTTGGCCGGTCATCCCGGAATTTTTGGTACCAGAGACTTGGTTAGTCGGTCCTTTTGGTGGCCTACTTTGTCTCGTGACGTCAGGGAATTTTGCAGCCTGCGGGACTTGCTCTCGCTCCAAGCCTTGCTCTCGCTCTAGTGGTTTGTTGATGCCATTGCCTGTGCCCAAGAGACCATGGACCCATATCTCTATGGATTTCATTTCCGACCTCCCTGTTTCTCAGAGAATGACCGTTATCTGGGTGATTTGTGATAGGTTTTCCAAGATGATACATCTTGTGCCATTACCTAAGTTACCTTCCTCCTCGAATTGGTGCCTTTGTTCCTTCAGCACGTGGTTCGGTTACACGGCATTCCTGAGAACATTGTGTCTGACAGAGGAGTCCAGTTTGTTTCCAGATTTTGGAGGACTTTTTGTTCTAAACTTGGTGTTCAATTTTCTTTCTCCTCGGCTTTTCATCCTCAGACCAATGGACAAACTGAGAGAACAAACCAGACATTGGAGACTTATCTGAGATGCTTTGTGTCTGCTGATCAAGATGACTGGGTCTCTTTTTTGCCTTTGGCTGAGTTTGCTCTTAATAATAGGGCTAGCTCTGCCACTTTGATGTCTCCATTTTTCTGCAATTTTGGGTTTCACCCTCGATTTTCTTCGGGACAGACGGAGGCTTCTGTCTGTCCGGGTGTTGACTCTGTTGTGGGGAGCAGATTTGGGACCAGGTAGTGGAGAGGTTGTCCCTCTCTCAGGAGAGGGCCCAGCGGTTTGCCAACCGGCATAGGACTGATGGTCCTCGGTTTGAAGTGGGGGACTTGGTCTGGTTGTCCTCAAGAAATATCCCTATGAGGGTTGCATCTCCAAAGTTTAAGCCTAGGTTCATTGGACCTTATAAAATCATGGAGATTCTTAATCCTGTTTCCTTTCGTTTACTTCTTCCAGGGACATTTAAGATCCATAACGTGTTCCACAAGTCCTTATTGAAGAGGTTTGTCGAGCCAGTGGTTCCTATGGCTGCGCCTCCTGACCCTGTTTTGGTTGAGGGTAATCTGGAGTATGTGGTTGAGAAAATATTGGATTCTCGTTTTTCTAGACGGAAACTCCAGTATTTGGTTAAGTGGAGAGGTTATGGTCAGGAGGACAATTCTTGGGTGTTTGCTTCGGACATCCATGCTAGGAGACTGATCCGTGCATATCACAGAGCTCATCCTGACCGACCTAGTTGCCCAAGTGAGGGTTCGGTGACCCCTCCTCAAGGGGGGGGTACTGTTGTGAATGTGTTAGAAATGAATTCTGAGCAGAAGCTCCCTCTGGTGGTTACGAACAGTATTGAACCATTCAATTAAGATTGGCAATCAGGAGTTACAGACTGGTCTTATATAAGGGAGGTTCCCTCCCTTCATGGTTGCCGGTGATCAATTGTTCTTGTCTCAACTGTGGTTCCTGGTTCACTTGGAAGCTTGCTGAGTCTTGCCTCTTCTTCTGCTCTCAGATAAGATATTTTCTGTTTTTATTTTTGTGCTTGCTTTTTGCATTGTTCTCTGCACTTCTGTGGAGGTCAGCCAGGTCCCCTCCGGGGGCTTATGCTCCTCTCAGTTAATCTGAGCCACTGTTTGTAATGTATGTAGTACAGTTCATATAGCGTCTTGTGCTTGGGTGCGATGAAAATACATGAGACACAGGTTTGATATAGAAAGTCCTGTATTACTTCATACAAGTTGGCAAAAATAGTCACACAGTTTGCAGACACAGAAGCAGGAGACACAGCAGGCCAGAGTAATCTAAGCTCAGCAATCACTCTCCACAACAGGTTCAGGATCTTCTTCTCTGTTACCGTAAGTCCATGCAAACGTGGGTCTTTCAAATAGCAGGGTTCAGAGTCCACAAGTGCTTCAGAGTTCCTCAGTAGGAATAGCTGGAGTACAAGGTCCAAGGCTTCAGGGGTCAGATCACAGGTTCACTGCAGGCTAGATTCTGAAGCACTGATTGCTCAGCTGTGGCTGCTTAAGAAGCAAAAGGAGAGAATCAGGGCGGGAACATGCAAGCTGGAAACTCCATTTTGACTGAGGGCAAGATAGCTGCAGCAAGACAGAAAGTAAAATGGCTGACGAACAAACTGAGTTTCAGGAACATGTACACAGAACCTTACATTACTCCCCCCTTAGGGACAACCTCCGGATGACCTCAGACCAGGCTTGTGTGGGTACCTCTGATGAAACTGACGGAGCAAGCGAGGAGCATTAACGTTATTGACTGGTTCCCATGAGTTGTCCTCCACTGGGTAGCCCTGCCATTTAATCAGATATTGTAACTGATTTCTATACAACCTGGAATCTAAAATCCTTTCCACCACAAATTCTTCCTGACCATCGACTAGCACTGGGTCAGGGCAAGGAGAAGAACGTCCAGGAAACGTATTGGGTGTCGCAGCCTTTAGTAGGGATACATGAAAGACAGGGTGGATTCTCATAGTTCTGGGCAGTTGAAGACGACAAGCAACGGCACTTATAATTTTACTGATTTTATTAGGTCCAATGTACTTATGTCCCAGCTTAGACGATGGAATCCTTAACTTAAGATTTCTGGTTGACAGCCAGACCAAGTCTCCTACCTTGAAAGCTGGTGCAGGTTTACGAAACTTATCTGCTGCTTTCTTGTACCTTTCCTGAGCCGATTCCAGATTCTCCTTTAGAAGATCCATATTCTTCTGTAAAGACGTGATTCTTTCAGCCACTGCTGGTAAAGGCGTTTCTATGGGAAATCGTGGTAGAATGTTAGGATGATAACCTAGATTAGAGTAAAAAGGAGACTGCTTAGTGGAGGCACTCTGAGAGTTGTTATACGAGAACTCAGCTAATGGAAGTAGATCCACCCAATCATCCTGTAGGTGGCAGATAAAGCAGCGGAGATACTGCTCCAGGGTTTGATTGGTTCGTTCGGTCTGTCCATTAGTCTGGGGATGAAAAGCAGAAGAAAGGTTTACTTTAATGTCCAATGCTGCACAGAAATTTTTCCAAAACCTAGAAGTGAATTGCACCCCTCGATCCGAAATAACCTCATCCGGTACTCCATGTAAGCGAAACACATCTTTAATCATCAGATCTGATGTCTGTTTTGCAGTGGGTAAGCCGACACAAGGAATAAAATGAGCTGCCTTTGTTAGACGGTCAACCACCACTAGAATGGTGTTCTTCCCTTGAGAGGTTGGTAACTCCACAATGAAGTCCATAGAAATGGATCCCCACGGGCGGGACGGGGTGGGAAGAGGCTGTAACAGACCAGTTGGTGAGGAGCGAGGTGTTTTGCATCTTGCACAAACTTCACATGAAGTGACATAGTTTAAAACATCCTTCCTGCAAGTGGGCCACCAAAAGAAACGAGAAAGAAATTCCTGTGTCTTTAGAATTCCTCTATGCCCAGCTATCTTGGAATCGTGAA
>JARQOD010000001.1:163117620-163214015 GCA_033576555.1 Oophaga sylvatica | reverse complement strand
ACTCGCGCCTACCATGGAAACCTTCAAAAGAACCTGAAGACCCACCTCTTCCAACAAGCCTACAACCTGCAGTGATCATCAGTCTACTGAAACACCGCACGACTAGCTCTTCCCTCTCCTAGTGTATCCTCACCCATCCCTGTAGACTGTGAGCCCTTGCGGCAGGGTCCTCTCCTTCTGTACTTGTGTGTGCCTTGTATTGCTCATTTTTACTGTACTTGTCTATATTTGCCCCTTCACATGTAAAGCGCCATGGAATAAATGGCGCTATAAAAATGTATAATAATAATAAATATATATATAATAATAGGCAACTCCAGACAGTAATGACCCTTTTTGAGTATGCAGTCAGATCTATACACTCCACATACAGTGCCTCTGCCTTGCACTGATGTGGATATGCACACATAGACTCCCAGCCTACCTACACTGCAATCTATATAACCCCCTAAGGGCTGTTGGTTTAGCTGATTTGTGGATTGAACAAAGGATACCCGCACTAACTAATAAAAGCCCAAATCTCCCCTATTATCAGCAGCAACTCTCCCTACAACTGCTGAATCTGGAGTTGAATGCGCCGAGCAGGGCAGTGTCCGGTCTCTTATAGACCTATGACGCTGTGCGGCCATCCAATCACTGTAATACCACAACAAAGATGGCTGCGGCATTACAGTGTGTGGCTGACAATCCTGCAATTTTCATTGGCACTCTAAAGAGCACCAAAATTGCAGGGCGGAAACCCTAGCTCCCGCCGAATAATACTGGAAATCTTGGT
Organism: Oophaga sylvatica; assembly: GCA_033576555.1. Lineage (NCBI taxonomy): Eukaryota > Metazoa > Chordata > Amphibia > Anura > Dendrobatidae > Oophaga > Oophaga sylvatica. The sequence continues at coordinate 163,213,240 of JARQOD010000001.1, read as the reverse complement.
GCTCACCGATACAGTGATACTCGGACGAGTAATGAGTAGCGGCGAGCACAAATCGATTATCACTAACCATCACATCACGTCTGTAACGGGTCTGGGAGGCGGAACCACTGAGCTTTATTATACAAGGAGGCTTTCCTTGTAAAGGAGCGGGTGGCGCCCGGGAGACGGACAGGAAGTCACTGCAAGTGACGGGCAGTCTTTGGACAGACGTGGGAGGTCACGGCAAGTGACCGGACAGTCTCTGAGTAGACAGGCAGTAGTCACAGCAAGTGACCGGACAGTCTCGGATAAACAGGGGGTATCCAGGCAAGTGACCGGGGCAGTCCTGGATAACACGGCAGGCAAGGGGCCGGGCAGTCTCTGGATAAACAGGCGGGTAGTCACGGCAAGTGACCGGGGCAGTCTCTGGATAAACAGCAGGCAAGGACCGGGGCAGTCCCTGAATGGACAGTATATACGACCTGAGATGGTGGAGCCTCCCGGTAGGCTAGCAGGCAGATGACAGATGAACGCCCCCAAGTGAGCAGGCGAGAGTCTCTGGAATAGCCAATGGACACTGCAGTGATGGCCGAACCTCCAGTAGGCTTGCAGGCAGAGGCGGATGAGCGCCCCCAAGTGAGCAATGAAATCTCTGGAATAGCCGATGGACACCGCAGGTGATGGCCGAACCTCCAGGTAGACTTGCAGGCAGATGGCAGATGAGCGCTCCCAAGTGAGCAGGCGAGGTTCTCGGAATTACCGATGGTCACCGCATGTGACGGCCAAACCTCCAGGCAGGCTTGCGGGCAGGTAGCAGAAAGCAAACTGGCAGGAAACAGGCAGGTAACTGGTAACGGACCCTGAGGGCTAAAGCAGAGTAGTGAACAGTGCAATAACAACATTGCTCGGCACCTCCATTAAGGAGGAATACTTTATATAGGGTGGAGTCCTCCGGCATTGGCCGGGACCTTTTTGAAAGATGCGCGCGGCCCCTTTAAGAGCGGGGAGCGCGCTGGCGCGCGCCCTAATCCAGTAGCAGGGAAGGAGCGCGCGGCCCCAGCAGGGCGGAAGGAGGACGCTGAGCGCGGTAAAGGGGAGCGACGTCCCTGCCTGGCAGAGGACGCTGTCGCAGGGGAACAGCGTCCCTGCCTGGCAAGGGCAGGGACGCCGACGCTACAGTACCCCCCACCTTAGGCCCCCCCCTTTTTTAGGCCAGAAAGAAATTTAGCTAGATGAGAGGGGCATGGATGTTCTCCCGAGGCTCCCACGTTCTCTCCTCAGGACCAAACCCCTTCCAATCCACCAGAAAGTAGGTCTTTCTTCCTACCCTTTTTGTGGCCAGAATGTTCTCAACCTCAAATTCATCTTCACAGACACTGGAGCAGGAGGTGTACCTGTAGACTTGACAAAAGAGTTAAGTACCACCGGTTTGAGGAGAGATACATGGAAGGAGTTAGGAATCCGCAAATTGGCCGGAGTTTCAATTATAGGACACCGGTTGATCTGACTGATGATCTCAAAAGGACCGATGAACCGAGGACCTAACTTGTAAGAAGGAATCTTGAGCCGGACATACTTGGACGAAAGCCAGACCTTATCCCCAGGACGGAATTGAGAGGATCCAAACGTCTTTTGTCAGCATGTTTCTTCATGCCTCGATGACAGAATGAGTGCGGACCGGTACTCCTCCCATATGGAGGAAAATTCGTTAACCAAGAATTCCGCAGCTGGATTGTCCACAGAGATGGAGACAGGAACAGGGATCCGGGGTGTTGACCGAAGACTACAAAAAACGGAGATTTGGAGGAAGATTCGCTCTCGTGATTGTTGTAAGAGAATTCGCCCAAGGCAGGAGATCCACCCAGTCAGAATGGGTGGCATTAACGAAGTGCCGGAGATAACTGGTCAGATTCTGATTGATTCGCTCGACTTGTCCATTGGACTGCGGGTGGTAAGCGGAGGAGAAATCCAAGGTGACGTCTAGCAACTTACAAGTGGCCTCTCCAAAACGTGAGGTGAACTGTACCCCACGATCCGACACAATGTGACGAGGCAGACCATGAAGACGGAAGATGTGGCGGATAAAGTCTTTAGCCAACTCGGGTGCAGACGGAAGCCCTGGCAGGGGAATGAAGTGAGCCATCTTGGAAAATCGGTCAACGACCACCCAAATGACCGTACAACCGGGAGAGACGGCAGATCTGTTATGAAGTCCATGGCTATATGCTGCCAGGGAGCAGCGGGTACAGGAAGCGGAAGAAGACGGCCGCAGGCAGGTGTCCTCGGAACTTTGTTGCGGGCACAGGAGACACAGGAAGAAACAAAGTCTATTACATCCTTGTGCAGGTAGGCCACCAGTAATGCCGAGTAATGACTGGAGGGTCTTTTTCTGACCAGCGTGGCCAGCTAGTTTAGACAAATGACCCCAGTGTAGGATTCTCTCCCGATCGGTTACTGATACGAACGTCTTGCCAGGAGGGAGACGATTTAGACTCACGGAGCCACCCGCATCACTCTGGCGGGATCGATGATATGTTTAGGTTCCTCCTCGAGATCCGACACCAGGAAGGACCGGGACAAGGCGTCCGCCTTTTGATGTTCTTGTCGGCCGGGCGAAAATGTAAGAGAAAATCAAAGCGGGCAAAAAACAAGGACCCCCGGGCTTGGCGAGGGTTAAGTCTCTGGGCATGCTGGAGGTAAGCCAGATTTTTGTGGTCATGTAAATGATTACCGGATGAAGAGCCCCCTCGAGTAGGTAACGCCACTCCTCCAATGCCAGCTTGATGGCCAATAACTCTCGGTCTCCTATGGAGTAATTGCGCTCAGAAAGGAGAAGAGTTTGGAGAAGAAGCCGCAAGATACCATCCTCCCGGATGAAGATTTTTGAGTAAGTACCGCTCCGGCTCCAGAAGAGGAAGCGTCCACCTCCAGGAAGAACTGCTTGTTGCCGTCCGGGCGATGCAGCACTGGAGCGGAAGAGAAGGCCTTTTTTTAAAGAAAGAAAGGCCTCCTCTGCTTCGGGCGTCCACTGTTTGGATTAGCATCCTTGCGGGTGAGCGCGGAGATTGGAGCAGTCCGGGAAGAGAAGTGCGGTATGAAAAGACGGTAATAATTGGCGAATCCCAGAACCGCTGAATGGCCTTCAACCCCTCGATGGCAGACAGTTTCTCCGGATCCATTCGTAGGCCTGTCTGAGAAATGATGTAGCCCAAAAACGGAAGCGAGGTCTGCTCAAAGAGGCACTTCTCATATTTGGCGAAGCGGTGATTCTGCCTGAGCCTGAGCAGAACCTGACGAACATCCCTCCGGTGAGACTGGAGATCCGGAGAGAAGACCAAGATGTCGTCTAGGTACACCACAACGCAGGAGTAGAGAAGGTCCCGAAGATGTCATTGACCAACTCCTGAAAGACTGCTGGAGCATTACAGAGACCAAAGGGCATTACCAAATACAAGTAGTGGCCGTCCCGGGTATTGAATGCCGTCTTCCATTCATCTCCCCGACGGATACGGACCAGGTTATATGCCCCACGAAGATCCAGTTTGGTGAAGATTCTAGCCCCCCTCAGAACGATCAAACAATTCTGGAATGAGCGGAAGAGGGTACTTATTCTTCACCGTGATCAAATTTAGGCCTCTGTAGTCAATACAGGGACGGAGAGAGCCGTCTTTCTTTTTTACGAAGAAAAACCTGCTCCCGCTGGGGAGGTGGATTTCCGGATGAATCCCTTAGCCAAATTCTCCTCGATATATTCAGACATCGACCTGGTCTCAGCAGGACAATGGTAAATACGCCCACGGGAGGCGTAGTACCGGGTAGCAGGTTGATCGGGCAATCATACGGTCTGTGAGGGGGTAATGTCCTCTGCTTCCTTTTATTAAAGACATCAGCGAAAGACCAATATGGAATCGGGAGCCCTGGTAGATTAGTTGGTGTAGGAGAAGGATGGACGGGATGAATAGGAATGAAACAAGTTTTATGACAGTCCTGTCCCCAGCGAAGGATCTCTCCAGTCTGCCAGTCGAGCACGGGTGCATGCTTTTGGAGCCAAGGCAGACCTAGTAAGAAAGCGTGCGAGAGTCCAGGCAGAACATGAAATGAGATGCTCTCAGAATGCAACATTCCCACCTGCAGGGTTATGGCTTCAGTGATAAGTTGGATGGGACGTGGTAGGAGACCCCCATCCACAGCAGCAACAGATACTGGTTCAACCAAGGTTTGGTAGGAATGCGATATTTTTCTACTAGAGCCTGTGAAACAAGATTCCCGGCTGCTCCAGAATCAAGTTGGGCTAGTTCGAAATAACGTTCTCACCGAGGAGAACTGAGATTGACAACAGCAGAGATGAAGAGGATTTATTTTTGTCTAGTGGACCTCTCCGAGCGAACCTAGACACAGGCGTTTCCCGACCTCTCTGGGCAGGTACGGATCCAGTGCTCCTTACTGCCACAGTAGAAGCAACTCCCCTCGGTACGGCGTAAGTCCTGACGGGCTTTGACCATCTTGGTTTGGTCGACTTGCATAGGCTCAGAAGAGTGTACCTGAGGAGAAACGAAGGAGTTACAGGTCTCTGAAAAGAAGGAGCTAGACGAGGAAACCTTCTCTCACGGTGACCTCTTTAGCGCGCTCCTGGAACCGCAGATCAATTCGATTGGCAAGAGTTATAGGTCATCGAGAAAAGGTTGGAATGTCCCGACCGGCAAGTTCATCTTTAATACGGCCGGACAGACCCTCCCAGAAGACAGATATCAGAGCGTCATTATCCCAAGCTAGCTCCGAGGCAAGGGTACGGAACCGTATGCATATTGACCCACGGTGAACTTCCCTGACGGAGACGCAGCAGAGAAGATGCAGAGGAGGTCTTCCGTCCGGGTTCGTCGAATACCTTCCGGAAGGCTGAGAGAAAAGCAGACAGGTCAGACACCAGAGGGTCCTCTCTCTCCCAAAGAGGATTTAGCCAGGCCAGGGCCTCTCCGGTGAGATGGGACATGATGAAGGCAATTTTGGCCCGTCGGAGTTAAACTGGTGTGCCAGGAGTTCAAAATGCAGGGTGCACTGGTTAATGAAACCCCAAACCAGAGCAGGGTCCCTCCAAACCGAGGAGGAGCTGAAAGTCGAGGTCCAGGAACGGAAACCACGGAATTGGTAAGCAGCGGAACTGCCGGATTGCGAGTCATGGCGCCCGCGGTGGTTGCTGGGAAGTAGTTAGGGTGTCCAGGCGGGAATTAACATTCCGCAGGTGACCCAGGATGGACTCCTGTTGAGACCTCTGACGAGACAGTTCATGACACAGGTCAGAGAGCGAGGGAGTTTGGGTGCCACCGGGTTCCATGGCCCGAGCAAACTGTAACGGGTCTGGGAGGCGGAACCCCTGAGCTTTATTATACAAGGAGGCTTTCCTTGTAAAGGAGCGGGTGGCGCCCGGGGAGACGGACAGGAAGTCACTGCAAGTGACGGGGGCAGTCTTTGGACAGACAGGTGGGAGGTCACGGCAAGTGACCGGGGCAGTCTCTGGATAGACAGGCGGGTAGTCACAGCAAGTGACCGGGACAGTCTCTGAGTAGACAGGCAGGTAGTCACAGCAAGTGACCGGAGCAGTCTCTGGATAAACAGGCGGTAGTCACGGCAAGTGACCAGGGCAGTCTCTGGATAAACAGGCAGGCAAGGGGCCGGGGCAGTCTCTGGATAAACAGGCGGGTAATCACGGCAAGTGACCGGGGCAGTTTCTGGATAAACAGGCAGGCAAGGAGCCGGGGCAGTCTCTGAATGGACAGGTATATACGACCTGAGATGGTGGAGCCTCCCGGTAGGCTAGCAGGCAGATGACAGATGAACGTCCCCAAGTGAGCAGGCGAGAGTCTCTGGAATAGCCAATGGACACCGCAGGTGATGGCCGAACCTCCAGGTAGGCTTGCAGGCAGATGGCGGATGAGCGCCCCCAAGTGAGCAGATGAAAGTCTCTGGAATAGCCGATGGACACCGCAGGTGATGGCCGAACCTCCAGGTAGACTTGCAGGCAGATGGCAGATGAGCGCTCCCAAGTGAGCAGGCGAGGTTCTCTGGAATTGCCGATGGTCACCGCATGTGACGGCCAAACCTCCAGGCAGGCTTGCGGGCAGGTAGCAGAAAGCAAACTGGCAGGAAACAGGCAGGTAACTGGTAACGGACCCTGAGGGCTAAAGCAGAGTAGTGAACAGTGCAATAACAACATTGCTCGGGCACCTCCATTAAGGAGGAAGTACTTTATATAGGGTGGAGTCCTCCGGAATTGGCCGGGGACCTTTTTGAAAGATGCGCGCGGCCCCTTTAAGAGCGGGGGAGCGCGCGGGCGCGCGCCCTAAGTCCAGTAGCAGGGAAGGAGCGCGCAGCCCCAGCAGGGCGGAAGGAGGACGCTGAGCGCGGGTAAGGGGAGCGACGTCCCTGCCTGGCAGAGGACGCTGTCGCAGGGGAACAGCGTCCCTGCCTGGCAGAGGGCAGGGACGCCGACGCTACAACGTCCACTTCCCTGTCCCGTGCCTTGCCCATTTTAAATGGACTACAATATTTTCCACGTTCACTACAAATGGCTGAACTGGGAGCAAACTTGTATGTGATCCGCGTGCGGGAAAACCACAATTTAAAATAATGAGACTGTAGGTAAAAATTTATTTTTGTTATCAAACTGGTGTCAATAGGGTAAGACACAGCAAATACAGTGGGATGTAGCCCTGAAATGCCACAATTTGTAGCCCAGAAAAAAGATCAGGCATCTGACGGAGATATCAGACTGTTCAATATGTGGCCTGGATTTTTGCTTTTTGCCTACCAAAATTGTGTCAATAAGTTGGCTATGACACTAAAAAAAATTTTTTTTTGGACTACTAAAATTGTAAAATATTTAGCGCAATGATATGCGATGCATGTGGCGGACAAAACACAGTGTTAAATATATGAACTGTAGCTAAATTTTTTTTGTCAGCTAAATATTTTTTTGGCAGCAAAATGGTGTCAAAATTTTTTATATGACACTCCAAAAAATACTACAGATCCACAAAAAATGCCTGAATTTTCGGTGCACTTAGATGTGATGCCTGGGATGGACAAAATTGTTGAATTTTCACGCTGTTGTATTAAAAAGATCTGGCTGTATTCTGCAGTGTCAACAAATGGAAAAAAAGGGCTATGGATAGCTTTGGAAAAAAATAATCAGGATTCAGGTGCAAAAAAAAAAATTATTCCGGGCCACGGATCCCTGGAACTAGGTATATAGGTAATAGGCAGCAGCTGACAGTAATGGAAACTTTTGATGTGTGCAATGAGATCTATATACCCACATATAGTGCATGCAGGCCTTGCACTGATATGTATGTAAGGAGGTGAAGGGTATTAACCCTTTAAGGTTTCATCCCCTTTAATTGTACTGACTTGTGTATATGTATGCCTTGTATGATGTTATGTATATATAATGTGGGGTATGTGGGGTCGTGTTATAGGTAGATAGTGCATCCTAGGGGTCACTAGAGGAGAGCACTAGAAGGGTAGTGTATATATTTATGAGTTAAGTGTAGCTTGCGAGGGATCACTAATGGGGGCACATTAGAGATCCAGTTAGAACATTAGAAAATAATGTCAAAGCAGCAATTGGGTTTGGTCACTAGAGGGGGCATTGAGCACATCCAGTCCTATAGGGACAATAGTTAGGAACTTGTTACTAGGGAAAGATTGCTTCCAAGTGGGAATCTATCAGGAAGACTTCCTCTTAGCGGGAGTCAGTCGGGGGTGGACCTTGCTAGTGTGAGGACGTCCACGTTCCTGGGCCCTGAGCTTAGGGTAGGAAGAAGAGGGGACCAGCAACCCCTGAAGAAGCCGGTGAAGGATTCACCGTGGGAAATGTAACCCTAAAGAGGGTGGGTTTACGTAGCAGTAGTCCAGTGGAAGAACCACTGTGGGAACGCTCAGCAGAAGAGGTTATGCATGAGCGTAGAAGCGAGTGGGCCATCAGAGGTATCCGGGCAGGATAACCAGAGAGGGGTGGACAACCTAGTAAATGTGTCTTTCTTATGCTGGATTGAAGTGTCTCCAGGGGAAGAGATCGAAGTGCGGTTTTCACCGGGCTCCTCGTCCGTCAATACTTAGTGGTCCATTCTGGTATAGCAGAGAAGAAGAGGCAGAATTGTGAAGAATGTATTGCTGGTATCGTTTAAGATGTGCTTATGGTGATGTGCTGTGTGCAGAGGAAAATAAAGCAGAACTGTTTGACGTGATTTGGGACTCTGACTCTAATTCCTCTGTACGCTCCCTCACGGGAGGAGCACACCCTAGGCGAATGGAGACTGTTATGATTTGGTAGCTGAGGAGGACAGGAGCAAAAAACAGCAAAGGCAGCGAACACCAGAGAGGTTGGGAACTAAAAGGTTGCAGACCCCTAAACTAACCGCACAACTAGAAGCAGTCATGGGACGTACCTACGGTGACCTAAACGCCTCGTCACAGCCGGAGAGATTAGCTACACCTGAAGATAGAAATAGGAAAGCTAACCGCCCCGGAGTAGAGCCCCAAAGGAATAGGCAGCCCCCACACATATAATGGCGGTTAGACAAGATGAAATACAAATGCAGGTAGAAAATAGAGTAAGCAAATGCTGGTGCCAAATACTGCCTAGATAGGACAGAACAGGACAGAATACTGTCTGCAACCCAGAAAAACCCTAGAAAAATTCCAACACTTCTGATTTCAAAAAATGCTGAGACCACACGATCTCACCACCCGCTAAATCAGATCTCTGGTGTGAACAAGCGGCTAACTCGCAGCCACTTAAATAGCAGGGACAGAGCAATTGAACAAATAAACAGAGGCTACTGAAAAACAGAGAGTAGCACAAGCCCCTGGAGGGGAACCCGGCTAACCTCCCACAAAAGTGCAGACAAAAAAATGGAAATAGCAAACAAGATAGAAATAAGCAGCAAATAACTTATCTGAAAGTAGCAGACGAAAGCAAGACACCTGCTGACTTCCAAATGGACCAGGAAACAACAATTGATCACCGGCAAGGATCATGGGAAGGCAGCTCACTTATTCAGCCCAGTCCGTCTCTCCTGATTGCCAGTCATCGCTCGCAGGTGATGGACTTCTACTATTCAACACTGATTTAATACCCTCAGCAACCATCAGAGGGAGTCCCAACTCAGAAGTCATTTCCAACATGCTCACAACAGTACCCCCCTTGAGGAGGGGTCACCGAACCCTCACCGGCACCACCAGGCCGATCAGGGTGAGCCCGGTGAAAGGCGCGAACCAATTTCTCTGCATGAATGTCAGAAGCAAACACCCAAGAATTGTCCTCCTGACCATAACCTTTCCACTTAACCAAGTACTGGAGTCTCTGCCTAGCCAGAAGAGAATCCAATATCTTCTCCACTTCGTACTCCAGATTGCCCTCAACCAAAACAGGCTCAGGGGGCGCAGCCATAGGAACCACTGGCTCAACAAACCTTTTCAATAAAGATTTGTGGAAGACGTTGTGAATCTTAAACGTCCCTGGAAAAGCCAAACGGAAGGAAACGGGATTAAGAATTTCCAAGATCTTATAAAGTCCAATGAACCTTGGTTTAAATTTTGGAGACGCAACCTTCATAGGGATATTTCTTGAGGACAACCAAACCAAGTCACCTACTTTAAACCGAGAACCATCAGTCCTATGCCGGTTGGCAAACCGCTGGGCCCTCTCCTGAGAGAGTGACAACTTATCCACTACTTGATCCCAAATCTGCTGCATTCTCTCCACCATAGAATCAACACCCGGACAGACAGAAGCCCCCACCTGTCCTGAAGAAAACCGAGGATGAAACCCGAAATTGCAGAAAAAAGGTGACATCAAAGTGGCAGAACTGGCCCTAATATTAAGAGCGAATTCAGCCAGGGGCAAAAAAGAGACGCAGTCATCCTGATCAGCAGACACAAAACATCTCAAATAAGTCTCCAAGGTCTGGTTTGTTCTCTCATTCTGCCCATTGGTCTGAGGATGAAACGCAGAGGAGAAAAACAGCTGAACTCCCAGTTTAGAACAGATTGTCCTCCAGAATCTGGAAACAAATTGGACTCCCCTGTCAGACACAATGTTCTCCGGAATGCCGTGCAAACGAACCACCTGCTGAAAAAACAAGGGTACCAACTCGGAAGAGGATGGTAGCTTCGGCAGTGGCACAAGATGGATCATCTTGGAGAATCTATCACAGATCACCCAAATGACAGTCATTCTCTGAGAGACAGGGAGGACGGAGATAAAATTCATAGAGATATGGGTCCATGGCCTCCTGGGCACCGGCAGTGGCATTAACAATCCACTAGAGCGAGAACAGGGTTTGGAACGAGAACAAGTCCCACAGGACTGCACAAAATTCCTGACATCACGAGATAAAGTGGGCCACCAAAAGGACCGACTCACTAAATCTCGGGTACCAAAAATACCAGGATGACCAGCCAAAGCAGAGCAATGAATTTCAGACATCACATTCTTCCTCCAATGGACTGGGACAAACAATTTCCCAACAGGGCAGCGTTTAGGTTTATCCTCCTGAAATTCCTCCAGAGCCAATCTCAAATCGGGCGAGATAGCGGAAAGAACCACACTCTCTTTCAGAATAACAGCAGGCTCAGTCACATCAGGAAAATCCGCCAAAAAACTCCTAGAGAGGGCATCCGCCTTAACATTCTTAGTGCCCGGGAAAAAGGAGACCACAAAATTAAAATGTGTGAAAAACAAGGCCCTCCTGGCCTGTCTAGGATTAAAGGGAATCTGTCACCCCAATTTTGCCATATCAACTAAAGATATGGCTGAATGGTGTGTCCCATAACAAAGCTAACGGTAGGTATCATATATCCTGATACCGCTGTTTTCATATCAAAATACCTTTGTAAAGTTGGTTTTTATTTTTCGCTGTCAATCATGGCAGTCAGGTCAGGAGGGCGGCGTTTTCTCTGTCCTCCCCCCCGCTTCTCGGCATCAGTTTCGTATGTGAATCCCACAGACGGCGTTCTGCTTCCCGCAATTGTGCAATTCAAATTCAGGCTGGCGCATGCGCAGTGTGCTTTGCCCAACAGTGGGAAAAGCATACAATCATTACAACGCATGCGCTAGTCTTTCCTTGCCCCGGAAATTACTGCTTGCCTTGGACGACTTCCGGGGCAAGGAAAGAGTAGCACATGCGCTGTAATGATTTTATGCTTTGCCCACTGTTGGGCATAGCACACTGCGCATGCGCCAGCCCGAATTTGAATTGCGCAATTGCTGGAAGCCCTCCTGACCTGACCGCCCTGATTGACAGCGAGAAATACCAACTTTACAAAGGTATTTTGATATGAAAACGGGGGTTTCAGGATATATGTGTCATGGGTGTATCGCCACGAAGATCGTCGCGATTACACATTCTGACTTCTCGCAGCTGAGTTGCTGTTTCTTTGTGTTTGGCAGTGAGGGAGTTAATTCTACCTAGCTCTGTGCTAAGACTAGGTCCAGCCTCGCCCGGCTGCAGTTTGATTATGCACTAATTAGCTTCCTTTATATACCTGCCAGTCTGCTTGGGAGATGCCGGTGAAGGAATTCATACAGACCAGCAGATAGGATCGGTTCTGAGAAGACTTAAGCTAAGAGCTCCTTTGTGGTTTCTCCTCTCCTCGCTTATAGTTTATCTCCTAGACCTTTTGTGTTCCCTCTGTGTTTAAGTGTTGTATGCAAGACAGTATTTACTTTATCCCCTGTCTGTCTCGTTTGTCTTTACTGTTTATTAAGCGGTGACCTGCCCATATCCCTGTGGTGGTAATCAGTGTCCTTCTAAGGACTAGATTACAGTGGTCAGGGACTTATAGGAGATAGGGTTACGCTGGCGGCCTGGACCTCTGTACCATTAACAGTACCTCCAGGTAGAGGGACTAGTCAGGACCCCAGTTTAGGGTCAGTATAGACCTCGGTCCACCTCTAGCCTGAGACAGCGTGAAACAGATCCAGTATAGATCCTCAGTACTTCGGATATTATGTCAGGTAATACTATGTTATCAAATACTATATGTTCATGTTGATATAACCTATTTATATGTTATATAGAATGTTGTCCCACTTGATATAGATTACTGACATTATCTATAACTGTTATACAGCGTGATATTTTCACCGGCCATACTAAAAAGATTCTCCCCAGCTACCATGGATCCAGTAGCCCAGCTTGCCCTGCAGTTGCAGAGTTTGTCCATGGAGCTGACGGACATTAAGTCCAAGGTTTTGCTCCCCCCGGAGCAATCCAGATCTGAACCTAAAGTTGCTCTCCTGGACAGGTTCACTGGTGGGCGGGACAAATTTTTTACCTTCCGGGAGGCATGTAAGTTATATTTTCGGCTACGGCCTCGGTCATCGGGGAATGAAGAGCAGAGGGTGGGAATTGTCATCTCGCTCTTACAAGGGGATCCTCAATCCTGGGCGTTCTCTCTTCCTCCGGGCTCCCCGGCTCTTCAGTCAGTAGATCGATTTTTTACTGCCCTGGGTCTGGTATATGATGACCCGGATCGGGTCTCCCTTGCTGAAACGAAGTTACGTAAGATACAGCAGGGAGATCGTCCGGCGGAGGAGTTTTCTTCTGAGTTCCGTAGATGGGCCACAGATACTCAGTGGAATGACCCAGCTCTTAGGAGCCAGTTTTGTCAAGGGTTATCTGACAAATTAAAAGACGTGTTGGCTCAGTATGATTCTCCCCCGTCTCTGGAGGCCGCTATGGCCCTTGCTATTCGCATTGATAGACGGCTTCGGGAGAGGTGCGAGGTAACTCCGCCCCCTGTTATGACTCCACCCACTACTAAAGTCCCTTATATTGAGGTTCCCCTGGTCTGTTCTGAGGAACCTATGCAGTTGGGAGGGACATCTTCTCGAGGGAGGGGATCGGCGGTGCGCCGCAAGACAAGAAAGTGTTTCTTCTGCGGGAGAGAGGGGCATTTTGTTGAGGGGTGTCCATCCCGTGCCTCGCTGAGCAAGAAGTCGCCGGAAAACTGTTAATCCCAGGTTGTGTGGTGGACGACAACCTGGGAGTATGTATTTCGTCCCCAGGTCCGTCTCAGTTTCTCGTACCAGCGGAGGTGGTGGTAGGTACGAGAGCTGAGAGGATTTCTGTTCTTCTTGATAGTGGGTCCGGGGCTAATCTGGTGGACGCTCGGTTTGCCCAGGTGCAAGGTATGCAACTGAGTGTATTGGCCAAACCGATCCCTATTTTCTCTATTGACGCCAGGCCTCTCGGTCAAGGTAGCTTTGTACAAGCTGTTCATAACATAGACCTTCAAGTAGGGGCATTACATAAAGAACGATTGTCTTGTTATGTGTTGGAGGGTCTTCCTACTCCTATTGTGTTGGGACTTCCTTGGTTGGCTAAACATAACCCAGTGATTAATTGGCAATCCAGAGAGATAAGCCAGTGGAGTGAATTTTGCAAGAGTAACTGCATGAACACGGTCATCAGTGCGGTCGTGCCTAGAACTTTGCCTCCTTTTCTGGAGGACTTTGAGGATGTGTTCTCTGAGGAGGGGTGTCAAGAATTACCTCCTCATCGCGCGTATGACTGTTCAATAAAATTGCTTCCTGATGCTAAGTTACCTAAATCTAGGTTATATAACCTTTCTGGTCCTGAGAGGCAGGCTATGAAGGATTATATTTCGGAAAGTCTGGCCAAGGGGCATATTAGACCTTCATCTTCCACAGTGGCCGCGGGGTTCTTCTTTGTGAAGAAAAAAGATGGAGGCCTACGCCCTTGCTTGGATTTCCGTGAGCTTAATCGGATTACTGTCCGAGATCCGTATCCGCTCCCACTTATTCCTGATCTCTTCAATCAGATTGTGGGCGCCAAATGGTTCTCTAAGTTTGATCTCAGGGGGGCGTATAATCTGATTAGGATAAAGGAGGGGGATGAGTGGAAGACGGCGTTTAACACTCCGGAGGGACATTATGAGAACCTTGTCATGCCTTTTGGTCTGACTACTGCCCCGGCGGTGTTTCAACATTTTGTTAATGACATCTTTCGCCACCTTGTGGGGCAGTTTGTGGTCGTTTATTTAGATGACATCTTAATTTACTCGCCAGATCTTGTGTCTCATCAGGAGCATGTGAGACAGGTGTTGCAGATCTTGCGAGACAATAAACTGTACGCCAAATGGGAAAAGTGTGTATTCGCCGTACAGGAACTTCAGTTTTTGGGTTTTCTGGTGTCAGCTTCCGGTTTCCGTATGGACCCTGGGAAAGTGAGAGCAGTGCTTGAATGGGATCGGCCAGAGGATCTTAAGGCACTGCAACGTTTCCTGGGGTTTGCTAACTACTACCGGAAATTTATTCGTAATTTCTCATCTGTTGTCAAACCTCTCACTGACATGACAAAAAAAGGGACGGATTTTTCTAGGTGGTCTGACAAAGCTTGTCAAGCATTTTCCTCCTTGAAAAAATGTTTTGCTTCGGCACCCATACTTATTCAACCTGATGCATCACAACCGTTCATTGTGGAGGTAGACGCGTCTGACGTAGGGGTGGGTGCGGTATTATCCCAAGGTCCGTCCCCTGGTAAATGGCATCCGTGCGCTTTCTTCTCTAAAAAATTGTCGTCCGCCGAGAGGAATTATGATGTCGGCAATAGGGAACTCTTGGCCATTAAGTTGGCTTTTGAGGAATGGCGTCACTTTTTGGAGGGGGCAGTCCACCCGGTCACCGTCATTACTGATCACAAGAACCTCCTGTATTTAGAATCTGCAAAGCGTCTGAATTCCAGACAAGCTAGATGGTCGTTGTTTTTTACCAGGTTTAATTTTGTCGTCACATATCGTCCTGGGTCAAAAAATGTTAAGGCTAATGCCTTATCTCGTAGTTTCCCAGGGGCCGGGAAGACGGATAACCCGGTTCCTATCCTTCAGGAGGGAGTTGTGGTGTCGGCTGTATGCTCTGAGCTTGAGGAGGAGGTATTGGAGGCTCAGGGGGACGCCCCTGTAGGACCTCCAGGGAAACTGTTTGTTCCAGATCAGTTAAGACAAAAAGTTATCGAGGCACATCATAATTCTGCTTTGGCAGGACACCCAGGGAGTAAAGCAACTGTGGATCTCCTTTCTCGCCGGTTTTGGTGGCCTAACTGTCATGGGTGCATCGCCACGAAGATCGTCGCGATTGCACATTCTTACTTCTCGCAGCTGAGTTGCTGTTTCTTTGTGTTTGGTTATGAGGGAGTTAATTTTACCTAGCTCTTTGCTAAGACTAGGTCCAGCCTCGCCCGGCTGCTTTTGATTATGTTCTAATTAGCTTCCTTTATATAGCTGCCAGTCTGCTGGTTAGATGCCGGTGAAAGCATTCATACAGACTGCAGATTGGATCGGTTCTGAGAAGACTTAAGCTAAGAGCTCTTTTGTTGTTTCTCCTCACCTTGCTTATAGTTTATCTCCTAGACCTTTGGTGTTCCCTCTGTGTTTTAATGTTGTATGCAAGACAGTATTCTTTATCCCCTGTCTGTCTCGTTTGTCTATACTGTTTGTTAACCTTTACCTGTCCATTCCCTATGGTGGTAATCAGGGTCCTTCTAAGGACTAGATTACAGTGGTCAGGGATTTATAGGAGACAGGGTTTACGCTGGTGCCCTGGACCTCTGTACCATTAACAGTACCTCCAGGTAGAGGGACTAGTCAGGACCCCAGTTTAGGGTCAGCATAGACCCCGGTCCACCTCTAGCCAGAGACAGCGTGAAAAGGATTCAGTATTGACCCACAGGATATTATGTCAGGTAATACTATGCTATATATACATGTTAATGTTACCTATTTATATGTTATATAGAATGTGGTCCCACTTGATAGATTACTGACATTATATATTTATACATCTGCTAGACAGCGTGACATTTTCACCGGCCAAAACTATAGATTCTCCCCAGCTACCATGGATCCAGTAGCCCAGCTTGCCCTGCAGTTGCAGAGATTGTCCATGGAGTTTACGGACAATAAGTCCAAGGTTTTGTCCCCCCCGGAGCAAACCAGATCTGAACCTAAGGTTGCTCTCCCGGACAGGTTCACTGGTGGGCGGGACAAATTTTTTACCTTCCGGGAGGCATGTAAATTGTACTTTCGGCTACGGCCTCGGTCATCGGGGAGTGAGGAGCAGAGGGTGGGAATTGTCATCTCGCTCTTACAAGGGGACCCTCAATCCTGGGCGTTCTCTCTTCCTCCGGGCTCCCCGGCCCTCCAGTCAGTAGATCGATTTTTTGCTGCCCTTGGGCTGGTGTATGATGACCCGGATCGGGTCTCCCTTGCTGAAATGAAGTTACGTAGGATACAGCAGGGTGATCGTCCGGTGGAGGAATTTTCTTCTGAGTTCCGTAGATGGGCCACAGATACTCAGTGGAATGACCCAGCTCTTAGGAGCCAGTTTTTTCAAGGGTTATCTGACAAATTAAAAGATGTTTTGGCTCAGTATGATTCTCCTCCGTCACTGGAGGCTGCTATGGCCCTTGCTATTCGTATTGATAGACGGCTTCGGGGGAGGTGCGAGGTAACTCCGCCCCCTGTTATTACTCCACCACTACTAAAGTCCCTTATATGGAGGTTCCCCTGGTCTGTTCTGAGGAACCTATGCAGTTGGGTGGGACATCATTTTGTAGGAGGGAATCGGCGGTGCGCCGCAAGACAAGAAGGTGTTTCTTCTGCGGGAGAGAGGGACATTTTGTTGGGGGGTGTCCCTCCCGTGCCTCATTGAGCAAAAAAGTCACCGAAAAACTGTTAATCCCAGGTTGTGTGGTGGACGACAACCTGGGAGTAGGTATTTCGTCCCCAGGTCCGTCTCAATTTCTTGTGCCTGCGGAGGTGGTGGTTGGTGCGAGAGTTGAGAGGATTTCTGTTCTTCTTGATAGTGGGTCTGGGGCTAATATGGTGGACGCTCGGTTTGCCCAGGTGCAAGGTATGCAACTGAGTGTATTGGCCAAACCGATCCTATACTTTCTATTGACGCCAGACCTCTCGGTCAAGGTAGCTTTGTACAAGCTGTTCATAACATAGACCTTCGAGTAGGGGCAATACATAAAGAACAGTTGTCTTGTTATGTGTTGGAGGGTCTTCCTACTCCTATTGTGTTGGGACTTCCCTGGTTGGCTAAACATAACCCAGTGATTGATTGGCAATCCAGAAAGATAAGCCAGTGGGGTGAATTTTGCAGGAATAACTGCATGAACACGGTCATCGGTGCGGTCGTGCCTAGGACTTTGCCTCCTTTTCTGGAGGACTTTGGGGAGATGTTCTCAGAGGAGGGGTGTCAAAAGTTACCTCCTCATCGCACGTATGACTGCTCAATAAAATTGCTTCCTGATGCCTTATCTCGTAGTTTCCCAGGGCCGGAAAGACGGATGACCCGGTTCCTATCCTTCAGGAAGGAGTGGTGGTGTCGGCTGTGTGCTCTGAGCTTGAGGAGGAGGTGTTGGAGGCTCAGGGGGACGCCCCTGTAGGACCTCCAGGGAAACTGTTTGTTCCTAATCAGTTAAGACAAAAAGTTATCGAGGCACATCATAGTTCTGCTTTAGCAGGACATCCAGGGAGTAAAGCAACTGTGGATCTCCTTTCTCGCCGGTTTTGGTGGCCTAACTTAAATAAAGAGGTAATAACTTTTGTCGCGTCCTGTGGAGTTTGTGCTCGCTCTAAGACCCCACATACCCGTCCATCTGGGGTTCCTGAGGAGGAACGATTCTCGTCGTCACTTGCTTCAGTTTGGAGAGGAGTGCTGAATGGTCTGAGTGCTATGGGGAACTGTTTCAAGCGGAGGTCTGATAGGAGGAGAGTGTCTGGTCCGGACCTAGGTGTGAACGATCTGGTGTGGTTGTCTACCAAGAATATAAAACTCAAGGTTCCCTCCTGGAGACTGGGTCCCAGGTTCATCGGTCCATACAGGATCAGTTCTATAATTAATCCTGTGGCATTTCGTCTGGACCTCCCTCCTACGTTTAAAATCCATAATGTATTCCACAAATCGTTGCTTAAGAGGTACGTGGCGCCAGTTATACCGTCACTTCTACCTCCTCCTCCAGTGGTGGTCAATGGTAACTTAGAATTTCAAGTGTTGAAGATCATTAACTCACGTCTGAATCGCCGGTCCCTTCAGTATTTGGTTCATTGGAAGGGATATGGTCCTGAGGAGAGGACGTGGGTCCCTGCGTCTGAGATTAACGCAGATCGATTGGTTCGGACCTTCCACACGACTTACCCGGACAGACCTGGCCCTGAGGGTCCGGAGGCCCCTCGTAGAAGGGGGGGTACTGTCATGGGTGCATCGCCACGAAGATCGTCGCGATTGCACATTCTTACTTCTCACAGCTGAGTTGCTGTTTCTTTGTGTTTGGTTATGAGGGAGTTAATTTTACCTAGCTCTTTGCTAAGACTAGGTCCAGCCTCGCCCGGCTGCTTTTGATTATGTTCTAATTAGCTTCCTTTATATAGCTGCCAGTCTGCTGGTTAGATGCCGGTGAAAGCATTCATACAGACTGCAGATAGGATCGGTTCTGAGAAGACTTAAGCTAAGAGCTCTTTTGTTGTTTCTCCTCACCTTGCTTATAGTTTATCTCCTAGACCTTTGGTGTTCCCTCTGTGTTTTAATGTTGTATGCAAGACAATATTCTTTATCCCCTGTCTGTCTCGTTTGTCTATACTGTTTGTTAACCTTTACCTGTCCATTCCCTATGGTGGTAATCAGGGTCCTTCTAAGGACTAGATTACAGTGGTCAGGGATTTATAGGAGACAGGGTTTACGCTGGTGGCCTGGACCTCTGTACCATTAACAGTACCTCCAGGTAGAGGGACTAGTCAGGACCCCAGTTTAGGGTCAGCATAGACCCCGGTCCACCTCTAGCCAGAGACAGCGTGAAAAGGATTCATTATTGACCCACAGGATATTATGTCAGGTAATACTATGCTATATATACATGTTAATGTTACCTATTTATATGTTATATAGAATGTGGTCCCACTTGATAGATTACTGACATTATATATTTATACATCTGCTAGACAGCGTGACACTAACTTAAATAAAGAGGTAGTAACTTTTGTCGCGTCCTGTGGGGTTTGTGCTCGCTCTAAGACCCCACATACCCGTCCGTCTGGGACCCTCTTACCTTTGAAAATTCCGGAGCGTCCATGGACTCATCTGTCTATGGACTTCATTACGGACCTCCCTCCGTCGTCAGGGAAAACTGTCATACTAGTTGTAGTTGACAGGTTCAGTAAGATGGCACATTTCATTGCTCTTCCTGCTCTTCCTAATGCTAAAACTCTGGCGCAGGTGTTCATTGGGGAGATTGTGAGACTTCACGGGTTGCCTTCTGATGTGGTGTCAGATAGGGGGTCTCAGTTTGTGTCCAAATTCTGGAGGGCATTTTGTTCACGTCGGGGGATGCAATTGTCATTTTCCTCGGCTTTTCATCCGCAGACCAATGGTCAGACAGAGCGTCTGAATCAGAGCCTAGAGACATATCTTCGGTGTTTTGTCTCAGAGAACCAGGAGGACTGGTCTTCTTTCTTGCCGCTGGCAGAGTTCGCTCTTAACAATAGGCGGAGCGAGTCCACTGGTAAGTCCCCGTTTTTTGGGGCATATGGTTTTCATCCCCAGTTTTGTACTTTCAATGGGGGGGGGCCCTTCTGGGGTTCCGGAGGAGGAACGATTCTCGTCGTCACTTGCTTCAGTGTGGAGAGGAGTGCTGAATAATCTGAGTGCTATGGGGAACCGTTACAAACGTATGGCTGATAGGAGGAGAGTGTCTGGTCCGGACCTTAGTGTGAACGATCTGGTATGGTTGTCTACCAAGAATATTAAACTCAAGGTTCCCTCCTGGAAACTGGGTCCCAGGTTCATCGGGCCGTACAGGATCAGTTCTATAATTAATCCTGTGGCATTTCGTCTGGACCTCCCTCCTACGTTTAAAATCCACAATGTGTTCCACAAATCGTTGCTTAAGAGGTACGTGGCGCCAGTTATACCGTCACCTCTACCTCCTCCTCCAGTGGTGGTCAATGGTAACTTGGAATTTCAGGTGTCGAAGATCATTGACTCACGTCGGAATCGCAGGTCCCTTCAGTACTTGGTTCATTGGAAGGGGTATGGTCCTGAGGAGAGGACGTGGGTTCCTGCGTCTGATATTAACGCAGATCGATTGGTTCGGACCTTCCACACAACTCACCCGGGCAAACCTGGCCCTGAGGGTCCGGAGGCCCCTTGTAGAAGGGGGTGTACTGTCATGGGTGTATCGCCATGAAGATCGTTGCGATTACACATTCTGACTTCTCGCAGCTGAGTTGCTGTTTCTTTGTGTTTGGCAGTGAGGGAGTTAATTCTACCTAGCTCTGTGCTAAGACTAGGTCCAGCCTCGCCCGGCTGCAGTTTGATTATGCACTAATTAGCTTCCTTTATATACCTGCCAGTCTGCTTGGGAGATGCCGGTGAAAGCATTCATACAGACCAGCAGATAGGATCGGTTCTGAGAAGACTTAAGCTAAGAGCTCCTTTGTGGTTTCTCCTCTCCTCGCTTATAGTTTATCTCCTAGACCTTTTGTGTTCCCTCTGTGTTTAAGTGTTGTATGCAAGACAGTATTTACTTTATCCCCTGTCTGTCTCGTTTGTCTTTACTGTTTATTAAGCGGTGACCTGCCCATATCCCTGTGGTGGTAATCAGTGTCCTTCTAAGGACTAGATTACAGTGGTCAGGGACTTATAGGAGATAGGGTTACGCTGGCGGCCTGGACCTCTGTACCATTAACAGTACCTCCAGGTAGAGGGACTAGTCAGGACCCCAGTTTAGGGTCAGTATAGACCTCGGTCCACCTCTAGCCTGAGACAGCGTGAAACAGATCCAGTATAGATCCTCAGTACTTCGGATATTATGTCAGGTAATACTATGTTATCAAATACTATATGTTCATGTTGATATAACCTATTTATATGTTATATAGAATGTTGTCCCACTTGATATAGATTACTGACATTATCTATAACTGTTATACAGCGTGATATTATGATACCTACCGTTAGCTTTGTTATGGGACGCACTATTTAGCCATATCTTTAGTTGATATGGCAAAATTGGGGTGACAGATTCCCTTTAAATCGCTTGACTGATTCGAGATAAATCAGGTTCTTATGGTCTGTGAGGACTACCATCTGATGTTTGGCTCGTTCCAACCAATGTCTCCACTCTTGAAAAGCCCACTTCATATCCAATAACTCCCGATTTCCCACATCATAATTACGTTCAGCTGGGGAAAATTTTGAGAGAAGGCACAAGGGTTACTCTTAGAGGTCTCTGGATGCCTTTGGGACAAAACGGCTCCCGCACAAATCTCAGGAGCATCTATCTCCACCTGAAATGGTAGAAAAACATCAGGTTGCCGTAGAACAGGAGCAGAAGTGCTTAAGCTCCTGTAACGCAGAAACTGCCTCAGGAGACCAATTCACTACATCAGAACCCTTTTTGGTCAAATCAGTCAGTGGTTTCACAATACCAGAGAAATTACCTATAAATTTATGGTAAAAATTAGCAAAACCCAAAAATCTCTGAAGAGCCTTCAATGTAGTGGGTTGAACCCAATCACAAATGGCCTGAACTTTGACCGGGTCCATTTCAATAGCAGACGGAGACAAAATGAATCCCAAAAATGAAACCTTCTGAACGCCAAAGAGACATTTTGATCCCTTAACATACACGGCATTTTCTCTCAAAATCCGGAATACCATCCGAACATGTTCCACATGAGAATCCCAGTCATTGGAAAATATCAAGATATCGTCCAAATAAACGATCAGAAATTTAGCCACAAAATCCCGGAAAATATCGTTCATGAAAGATTGGAAGACAGAAGGGGCATTAGTGAGCCCAAAAGGCATCACTAGGTACTCAAAATGTTCAGGGGTATTAAACGCCGTCTTCCATTCATCTCCGTGCTTGATGCAAATAAGATTATACGTCCCCTAAGGTCAAGCTTGGTAAACCAACTGGCAACTTTCACTCTGGAAAATAAATCAGAAATCAGGGGTAACGGATATTGATCATTAACAGTGATCTTATTAAGGAGACAATAGTCAATACATGGCCTCAATGAACCATCCTTTTTGGCCACAAAGAAAAAGCCGGCGCCCAAGGGTGAAGAGGATGGTCTGATATGACCCTTCTCCAAAGACTCTTTGATATAAGATCGCATAGCATCATGCTCGGGTACCGATAAATTGAAGAGCCGACCCTTGGGAAATTTACAACCGGGTACTAACTCAATCGCACAATCATAACTCCTATGAGGAGGTAAGGACGCAGACTTACTCTCACTAAACACATCAGAAAAATCAGCCAAATAGTCAGGGACATCTTGAGACTGGGGAGAGGTAGAAAAAACAGGAGTGTCATTACGAACACATTGACAACCCCAACTGACCACAGACACAGACTTCCAATCCAAAACAGGATTATGGGTCTGCAACCAAGGAAAACCCAATACAATAATGTCATGTAAATTATGTAACACCAAAAATTACAATTCTCTTGGTGGTCTGGGTCAACCTGCATTATCACCTTTGTTGAAAACTGGGGTTTATTCTCCGCCAAAGGGGTAGAATCAATACCCAGCAAAGGAATAGACCTCCGCAGGGGTACCATGGGAAAACCACAAAGTTTGGCAAAATCAAAATCCATCAGGTTTAGCGCTGCTCCTGAATCAACAAAAGCCTTAGCCGAAAATGTGGACATGGAGCAAATCAAGGTAACAGTCAAAGAAATTTAGTCTGAACATTACCCAAAACAACCGAGCGCGCAAAACATCTTCCCCGCTTAGGGCAGATAGAAATAGCATGAGAAGCGTCTCCACAATAGAAGCTCAACTTATTACGCTTTCGAAACTCTCGACGCTGAGCCCCAGAAACCACTCCATCACACTGCATGGGCTCAGAGGTTTGCTCACAAGGCATCACCACCTCTCGCATATCTCTACGCTCACACAAACGTCTGTCAATTTGAATAGCTAATGACATAGAGTCATTGAGACCAGAGGGAACAGGAAATCCCACCATAACGTCCTTTACGGTTTCTGCTAGACCCTTCCGAAAAAGAGCTGCCAGGGCATCATCATTCCATTTAGTAAGGACTGCTCAATTTCGGAATTTCTGACAATATAGCTCTGCGGCTTCCTGACCCTGACAAAAAAATGGAAATAGCGAACAAGATAGAAATAAGCAGCAAATAACTTATCTGAAAGTAGCAGACGAAAGCAAGACACCCGCTGACTTCCAAATGGACCAGGAAACAACAATTGATCACCGGCGAGGATCATGGGAAGGCAGCTCACTTATATCAGCCCAGTCCGTCTCTCCTGTTTGCCAGTCATCGCTCGCAGGTGATGGACTTCTACTATTCAACACTGGTTCAATACCCTCAGCAACCACCAGAGGGAGCCCCAACTCAGAAGTCATTTCCAACATGTTCACAACAGGAGACTACAGAGGTAAAATACGTAGCAGCTTCCAGTGCATCGGCCTCGAGGCCGTCCCTTTACAAGTGGAGTAGTCGGCAGGATCTCACTGCCCCATCCGGCAGTGACACCGTAACAATGATGAAGTACATGGGAGCCGCGACATTGGAAGATAATACACTGTATCTAAAGATTGAGGAATGCGCTGAAAAATTCCGAGAGATGGAGGTGCCTGATAGATGGGTTGTGACTAAAGTACCGGACATGACTAAAGAAAAGATGGAGTAAGATGCTTCAGATCCCAAGATGGCGTCTGACAAGATGGGGAATTCTGGCACCAAAAAGGACTGTCCTTGTCATTAACCTGCACTTCGTGGGCATGACTGCGACTCAGTGGTGCCAAAGAACTGTCATCAAAGACGGGACCGCCACTGCGAGGAGGAGAATACTGAGATGGACATAAGCTCTTTCCCACCTAATGCTGGAAAATGGGTGGAGAGGCCCACGAGAACCCCACCCTGGAATGGGAGCGGCCCTGCAGAATGGCAGCTGGAAGAATCCAGAAGCCCAACCTGTAGCTGGGGAGAGTTGCAGGAGGACAAGACACTTACCCGGAAGGAAGACCCGCAACAGGATACAGTGCCCGTGACAGCTGGGCCTGCGGAGCAGTAGCCAGACGTCATGCCGGAGAGGCGTTCGCCCGCAGGGCAGGCCGTACCGGAACCAACGTGCCCAGAAGCTGTTCCCGTCGGACCGTCGGAGATGGAACACAAGTACACCCCGGAGACAAGTACCGGTAGTGACCGCAAGCTGACGGAGACCACCCGACCGGAGGAGGACGCCGCTGCCATGTCCGAGAGTGCTGCTGATACCCGGGAAAAGGAGGAAGAGCCGGAAGAAACCCCAGCCTCCCGCATAAAGCAGTACCTGCAGGAGATGAGGGCCAGCCTGAGCGGCACTGCCATATCGCTAGCGGTGAGAGCCTTCACCTCAGCGCGCGACGGGTCCCACAGCCCCCACTCCATCACTTTCACGGGGCGGTGCCGATACTAGGCCTAAGTCCCGCGCCACCTCGCCCCCGCACTCCCGTCAGGTTTCTGCGGAAGACGATCCCATCGGAGATGAGGATTCACGTGCAGATGACACCTCTGCCTCTGTCCATGCTTATCACCCTAGACACTTTGCGGCCGCAGAGTACCCTTCAGCCCATGCCAGGAGCTGGGCAACCAGTGGAAAAACCATGCAGAATGCGCTTCGCCAAAAGATTCCTGGCTCTTTTCACTACTAGTGCACGTTTGCACCTTTCTGGGACTGTTCCGTGTCCCCCAGGGTAGGGAACCCTGCAACGCTTCCATGGAGAGCTGAAAACGGTCCACGGGACCTTCAAGAAACTGGTTGTTTTTGTTTTTTTTGGAGCAGTGCTTACTTCAAAGGAAGGGGGAGGAAAGGACATTTTTGTTTCTTTATATATAATGTCATTCTACCTCATTGAAAAAATGTGTTTAATGTTTTCATATATGTGTTGTAAATACGTATATGCATACCTATTGTGGGGACGGCAATAAAGGAAGGGGGAATGAAAGGAGGTGAAGGGTATTAACCCTGTAAGGTTTCATCCCCTGTTATGTTTAGGTAGCTGAGGAGAAAAAAAGCAAAAACGGCAATACACCAGAGAGGCTGGAACCTATTGAATTGCAGTTAACTGAACTAACCGCACAACTAGAGGTAGCCGTGGAGCGTTCCTACGTTGATCCTAGACGCCTCGTCACAGCCTGAGAGATAATTACACCTAAAGGCAGAAAGATGAAAGCTATCTGCCCCGGAGCAGATCTCCAAAGAAAATAGGAAGCCCCCAAACATGTAATGGCGGTTAGACAAGAAGAAGCACGGACACAGACAGAAAATAGAATGAGCAAACGCTGGGGCCCAATCTGTCTAGACAGAAAAGTACAGGAAAGAATTCTGACTGCAATCCAACAAAAAACCCTAAAAAATACCAACTCTTCTGATTGCAAAAACACCTGAGATCACACGATCTCCACCACCTAAATCAGATCTCTGGTGTAACAAAACTAAGCCGCAGCCACTGAAAAAAACAGGAAAAAGCAAATGAACAAACAACAGTGGCTACAGACAAACTGAGAGGAGCACAGGCCCCAGGATGGGACCCGGCTGACCTCCACAAAAGTGCAGAAAATTATGCAAAAAGCAAGCACAAAAAGAAAAGCAGAAAATATCTTATCTGAAAGCAGTAGAGGCATGCAAGACTCCAGAAGACTTCCAAATGAAACAGGAACCACAATTGAGACAAGAACAATTGATCACCGGCGACCATCATGGGAGGGAACCTCCCTTATATCAGTCCAGTCCGTGATCCCAGATTGCCATTCCTCGCTGTAAGGTTCAGTACTGTCTGCAACCACCAGAGGGAGCCTCTGCTCAGAAACCATCTCCAGCACATTCATAACAGTACCCCCCTTGAGGAGGGGTCATCGAACCGTCACTTGTGCAACCAGGCCGATCAGGATGAGCTCGGTGATAGGCACGGATAAGTCTCCTAGCATGGATGTCCGAAGCAAACACCCAAGAATTGTCCTCCTGACCATAACCTCTCCACTTAACCAAATACTGGAGTTTCCGTCTAGAAAAACGAGAATCCAATATTTTCTCAACCACATACTCCAGATTGCCCTCAACCAAAACAGGGTCAGGAGGCGCAGCCATAGGAACCACTGGCTCTACAAACCTCTTCAACAAGGACTTGTGGAACACGTTATGGATCTTAAATGTCCCTGGAAGAAGCAAACAGGATTAAGAATCTCCATGATCTTATAAGGTCCAATGAACCTAGGCTTAATCTTTGGAGATGCAACCTTCATAGGGATATTACTTGAGGACAACCAAACCAAGTCCCCCACTTTAAACCGAGGACCATCAGTCCTATGCCGGTTGGCAAACCGTTGGGCCTTCTCCTGAGAGAGAGACAACCTCTCCACTACCTGGTCAAAAATCTGCTGCATACGCTCCACAACAGAGTCAACACCCGGACAGACAGAAGCCTCCGCCTGTCCCGAAGAAAATCGAGAGTGAAACCCAGAATTGCAGAAAAATGGAGACATCGATGTGGCAGAGCTAGCCCTATTATTAAGAGCAAACTCAGCCAAAGGCAAAAAAGAGACCCAGTCATCTTGATCAGCAGACACAAAACATCTCAAATAAGTCTCCAAGGTCTGGTTTGTTCTCTCGGCTTGTCCATTGGTCTGAGGATGAAATGCAGAGGAGAAAGATAATTGAACACCAAGTTTAGAACAAAATGTCCTCCAAAATCTGGAAACAAACTGGACTCCTCTGTCAGACACAATGTTCTCCGGAATGCCATGTAACCGAACCACGTGCTGAAGGAACAAAGGCACCAATTCGGAGGAGGAAGGTAACTTAGGTAATGGCACAAGATGTACCATCTTGGAAAACCTATCACAGATTACCCAGATAACGTTCATTTTCTGAGAAACAGGGAGTTTGGAAATAAAATCCATAGAGATATGGGTCTATGGACTCTTGGGCACAGGTAATGGCATTAACAAACCACTAGAGCGAGAGCAAGGCTTGGAACGAGAGCAAGTCCCACAGGACTGCACAAATTCCCTGACGTCACGAGACAAAGTAGGCCACCAAAAGGACTGACTCACCAAGTCTCTGGTACCAAAAATCCCGGGATGACCAGCCAACGCGGAACAATGAATCTCAGACATCACACTCTTCTTCCACTGGTCTGGGACAAACAATTTCCCAATAGGGCAGCGCTCAGGTTTATCCTCCTGACACCCTTCCAGAGCCAGTCTCAAATTGGGCGAGATGGCGGAAAGTACTACACCCTCTTTCAAAATAACAGCAGGATCAGATAACTCAGGAGAGTCCGCAAAGAAACTCCTCGAGAGGGCATCCGCCTTAACATTCTTAGTGCCAGGAAGAAAAGAAACCACAAAATTAAAACGTGTGAAAAACAAGGCCCACCTGGCCTGCCTAGGATTCAGTCGCTTGGCTGATTCGAGATAAACCAGGTTCTTATGGTCCGTGAGGCCCAACACCTGATGTTTGGCTCCTTCCAGCCAATGTCTCCACTCTTCAAAGGCCCACTTCATGGCCAATAACTCCCGATTACCCACGTCATAATTATGTTCAGTTGGAGAAAATTTTCGAGAGAAAAAGGCACAAGGGTTACTCTTAGAGGTCTCTGGATCTCTTTGGGACAAAACGGCACCTGCCCCAATTTCAGAGGCATCAACCTCCACCTGAAACGGTAGAGAAACATCAGGCTGCTGTAGAACAGGAGCAGAAGTGAATCTCTGCTTAAGTTCCTGAAACGCAGAAACTGCCTCAGGAGGCCAATTCACCACATCAGAACCCTTTTTGGTCAAATCAGTCAATGGTTTAACAATACCGGAGAAATTACCAATAAATTTACGATAAAAATTGGCAAAACCCAAAAATCTCTGAAGAGCCTTTAATGAAGTAGGTTGGACCCAATCACAGATGGTCTGAACCTTGACCAGGTCCATTTCAATAACAGATGGAGACAAAATGAATCCCAGAAGTGAGACCTTCTGTACGCCAAAAAGACACTTTGATCCCTTCACATACAGTGCATTCTCTCTCAAAATCTGGAACACAGTCCGAACATGTTTCACATGAGAGTCCCAGTCATTGGAAAAAATCAAGATATCATCCAAATAAACAATCAGAAATTTATCCACAAAATCCCTGAAAATATCATTCATGAAGTATTGGAAGACGGAAGGAGCATTAGTGAGCCCAAAGGGCATCACTAGGTACTCAAAATGCCCCTCTGGGGTATTAAACGCCGTCTTCCATTCATCCCCGTGCTTAATGCAAATAAGGTTATACGCCCCCCTGAGGTCAAGCTTGGTAAACCAACTAGCACTTTTCACTCTGGAAAACAGGTCAGAAATCAAGGGTAACAGATATTGATACTTCACAGTGATCTTATTCAAGACACGATAATCAATACACGGCCTCAATGAACCATCCTTTTTGGCCACAAAGAAAAAAAACGGCGCCCAAGGGTGAAGAGGATGGTCTGATATGACCCTTCTCCAATGACTCCTTGATATAAGATCGCATAGCATCGTGTTCAGGTACAGACAAGTTAAAAAGGCGACCTTTAGGAAATTTACCACCAGGCACTAATTCAGTAGCGCAATCATAGCTCCTGTGAGGGGGCAAGGATGCAGATTTACTTTCACTAAATACATCCGAAAAATCAGTCAAAAAGTCAGGAACATCCTGAGACTGGGGAGAGGCAGAAAAAACAGGAGTGTCAGTATTAACACATTGGCAGCCCCAACTGGTCACAGACACAGATTTCCAATCCAAAACAGGATTATGAGACTGTAACCAAGGGAACCTAGTACAATAATGTCATGCAGATTATGCAGCACCAGAAATTTGCAACTCTCCTGATGATCTGGTTCAACCCTCATTATCACCTGAGTAGAAAACTGGGGTTTATTCTCCGCCAAAGGGGTAGAATCAATGCCCAGTAGGGGAATAGACTTCCGCAGGGGTATCATGGTAAACCCACAACGTTTGGCAAAGTCAAAATCCATCAGGTTAATATCTGCTCCTGAATCAACAAAAGCCTGAGTAGAAAATGTGGACAGGGAGCAAATCAGGGTAACAGTAAACAGAAATTTTGTCTGAACACTACCCAAGACAACTGAGCGTGCAAAACGTCTTCCCCGCTTAGGGCAGACGGAAAGAGCATGAGAGGCGTCACCACAGTAGAAATATAACCCATTGCGCTTTCGAAACTCATGACGCTGAGCCCCAGAAGTCACTCCATCACACTGCATGGGCCCAGTAGCTGGCTCACAAGGCAACACCATCTCACGCATACCTCTGCGCTCACGCAAACGTCTGTCAATTTGAATAGCCAATGACATAGAATCATTGAGACCAGAGGGGACAGGAATCCCACCATAACATCCTTTACATTCTCTGACAGCCCCTTCCGAAAAAGGGCTGCCAAAGCATCATCATTCCTTTCGTCAGGACTGCCCACTTTCGGAATTTCTGACAGTACAACTCAGCATCTTCAAGACCCTGATTTAATGCCAACAAGGTTTTTTCAGCTTGATCAGTGACATTAGGTTCATCGTACAATAACCCCAGGGCCAGAAAAAATACATCAATATCATTCAAAACAGGATCCCCAGGTGTCAGGGAAAAAGCCCAATCTTGAGGGTCGCCGCGCAGGAGAGAGATGACAATTTAAACCTGCTGTGCTGCGCTCCCTGAGGACTTAGGTTTTAAGGCAAAAAACAACTTACAGTTATTTTTGAAATTCAGAAATTTAGCCCGATCCCCCAAAAACAAATCTGGCATGGGAATCCTAGGTTCCACAACAGGCAACCTAGCAAGATAGGTAGCAATACTCTGAACCTCAGTGGCAAGCTGATCCACACGGCCAGACAACCGTGCAAACTCCATTGAGAGAAAAAATCCTCCCCAGCACCCAGAGATACAGAGGGAAAAAAAAAAAAATGCAACAAACAGAAAAATATCTCTGACAACTCTGACAACCTTTTTTTTTCTTTCACAATATTTTTCCCTTCTGTGAGTACCATATAATTTTCAGTTTTGGCCGGTGATACTGTTATGTTTTGGTAGCTGAGGAGAAAAAAGCAAAAACGGCAATACACCAGAGAGGCTGGAACCTATTGGATTGCAGTAACCTGAACTAACCACACAACTAGAGGTAGCCATGGAGCGTTCCTACGTTGATCCTAGACGCCTCGTCACAGCCTGAGAGATAACCACACCTAAAGGCAGAAAGATGAAAGCTATCTGCCCTGGAGCAGATCCCCAAAGAAAATAGGAAGCCCCCAAACATGTAATGGCGGTTAGACAAGAAGAAGCACGGACACAGACAGAAAATAGAATGAGCAAACGCTGGAGCCCAATCTGTCTAGACAGAAAAGTACAGGAAAGAATTCTGACTGCAATCCAACAAAAAACCCTAAAAAATACCAACTCTTCTGATTGCAAAAACACCTGAGATCACACGATCTCCACCACCTAAATCAGATCTCTGGTGTAACAAAACTAAGCCGCAGCCACTGAAAAAACAGGAAAAAGCAAATGAACAAACAACAGTGGCTACAGACAAACTGAGAGGAGCACAGGCCCCAGGATGGGACCCGGCTGACCTCCACAAAAGTGCAGAAAATTATGCAAAAAGCAAGCACAAAAAGAAAAGTAGAAAATATCTTATCTGAAAGCAGTAGAGGCATGCAAGACTCCAGAAGACTTCCAAATGAACCAGGAACCACAATTGAGACAAGAACAATTGATCACCGGCGACCATCATGGGAGGGAACCTCCCTTATATCAGTCCAGTCCATGATCCCAGATTGCCATTCCTCGCTGTAAGGTTCAGTACTGTCTGCAACCACCAGAGGGAGCCTCTGCTCAGAAACCATCTCCAGCACATTCATAACAATCCCCTTTAATTGTACTGACTTATGGATATGTATGCCTTGTATGATGTTATTTATATATATATATGTGGGGTCGTGTTATAGGTAGATAGTGCATCCTAGGGGTCACTAGAGGAGAGCACTAGAAGGGTAGTGTATATATTTATGAGTTAAGTGTAGCTTGCGAGGGATCACTAATGGGGGCACATTAGAGATCCAGTTAGAACATTAGAAAATAATGTCAAAGCAGCAATTGGGTTTGGTCACTAGAGGGGGCATTGAGCACATCCAGTCCTATAGGGACAATAGTTAGGGACATGTTACTAGGGAAAGATTGCCTCCAAGCGGGAATCTGTCAGGAAGACTTCCTCTTAGCGGGAGTCCGTCGGGGGTGGACCTTGCTAGTGTGGGGACGTCCAAGTTCCTGGACCCTGAGCTTAGGGTAGGAAGAAGAGGGGACCAGCAACCCCTGAAGAAGCCGGTGAAGGATTCACCGTGGGAAATGTGAGCCCAAAGAGGGTGGGTTTACGTAGCAGTAGTCCAGTGGAAGAACCACTGTGGGAACGCTCAGCAGAAGAGGTCGTGCATGAGCGTAGAAGCGAGTGGGCCATCAGAGGTATCCGGGCAGGATAACCAGAGAGGGGTGGACAACCTAGTAAATGTGTCTTTCTTATGCTGGATTGAAGTGTCTCCAGGGGAAGAGATCGAAGTGCCGTTTTCACCGGGCTCCTCGTCCCGTCAATACTTAGTGGTCCATTCTGGTATAGCAGAGAAGAAGAGGCAGAATTGTGAAGAATGTATTGCTGGTATCATTTAAGATGTGCTTATGGTGATGTGCTGTGTCCAGAGGAAAATAAAGCAGAACTGTTTGACGTGATTTGGGACTCTGATTCTAATTGTTCACGTCAGTTCAGCTGAGGACTCCCTCTGACGTCACTGATGCTGTGCGGAGTCCCTGGCTGACCTGAAGTGAACTGAATAGTGTGGGAAACAATCAATTAAGCTTCCCACACTAATCAGCTCATCTCCTGTCAGCCGCAGAGATGAGCTCATTCATTTGGGGGTTTACAGCAGGACTGGCAGCATTAGCAGCAATCCCTGCTGTAAACCTGTTAACCCTTTCAGATGGATTGCAAGGTGGGACCTGACTGAGCACCGGAGAAGTAAGAAAATTGTTGCTTTATTATTTTATTTTTATTACAGGAGAACAAGGGATTTGGAAGGATTACCAGTACAATAAAATATGGTCAAAAACTATGTGTATTTATTTCAATAAAATATTTTTTTTTATTAACCCCTTCACCCCCAAGGGTGGTTTGCACGTTAATGACCGGGCCAATTTTTACAATTCTAACCACTGTCTCTTTATGAGGTTATAACTCTGGAACGCTTCAACGGACCATAGCGATTCTGAGACTGTTTTCTCGTGACATATTGTACTTCACGTTAGAAGTAAAATTTCTTCGATATAACTTGCGTTTATTTTTGAAAAAAACGCAAATATGGCGAAAATTTTTAAAATTTTGCAATTTTCAAACTTTGAATTTTTATTCCCTTAAAACAGAGAAATATATCACACAAAATAGTTAAGAAATAACATTTCCCACATGTCTACTTTACATCAGCACAATTTTGGAACCAAAATTTTTTTTTGTTAGGAAGTTATAAGGGTTAAAAGTTGACCAGCGATTTCTCATTTTTACAACAAAATTTACAAAGCCATTTTTTATAGGGACCACCTCTCATTTGAAGTCACTTTGAGGGGTCTATATGGCAGAAAATACCCAAAAGTGACACCATTCTAAAAACTGCACCCTCAAGGTACTCAAAACCACATTCAAGAAGATTATTAACCCTTCAGGTGCTTCACAGGAACTAAAGCAACGTGGAAGGAAAAAATGAATATTTAACTTTTTAGCCACAAAAATGATCTTTTACAAACTTTTTTTTTTATTTTAACAAGGGTAAAAGGAGAAAATGGACAGATAAGGTTGTTATGCAATTTCTCCTGAGTACGCCAATACCCAATATGTGGGGGAAAACCACTGTTTGGGCACACGGCAGAGCTCGTAAGGGAAGGAGCGCCGTTTGACTTTTTCAAACTAAAATTGGCGGGAATTGAGATTGGACGCCATGTCGTGTTTGGAGAGCCCCTGATGCGCCTAAACAATGGAAACCCCCACAAGTGACACCATTTTGAAAACTAGACCCCCTAAGGTACTTATCTAGATCTGTTGTGAGCACTTTGAACCCCCAAGTGTTTCACAAAAGCTTATAATGCCTGGGTGTGAAAAAAAAAAAAAAACAATTTTCCACAAAAATTATTTTTTAGTCCCAAATTTTTGAATTTTCCCAAGGAAATTGGACCCCAAAAGTTGTTGTCCAATTTGTCCTGAGTACGCTGATACCCCATATGTGGGGGGGGGAAACTGTTTGGGTGCACGGCAGGGCTTGGAAAGGAAGTGGTAACGTTTTGGAATGCAGACGTTGATGGGGGTCATGTTCAGTTTGCAGTGCCCCAGATGAGCCTAAACAGTGGAAACCCCCACAAGTGACCCCATTTTGGAAACTAGACCCCCTAAGGAACTTATCTAGATCTTTGGTGAGCACTTTGAACCCCCAAGTGCTTCACACAAGTTTATAATGCCCGGGCATGAAAATAAAAAATCCTATTTTTTTCCCACAAAAATTATCTTTTAGTCACTAATTTTTTTTTTCCCAAGGGTAACAGGAGAAATTGGACCATATAAGTTGTTGTCCAATTTGTCCTGAGTACGCTGATACCCCATATGTGGGGGGGAACCACTGTTTGGGCGCACGGCAGAGCTCGGAATGGAAGGAGCACCATTTGACTTTTTCCAACCAAAATTGGCTGGAATTGAGATTGGATGCCATGTTGCATTTGGAGAGCCCCTGATGTGCCTAAACAGTGGAAACCCCCCACAAATGACTTTATTTGGGAAACTAGACCCCCTAAGGAACTTTTCTAGATCTTTGGTGAGCAATTTGAACCCCCAAGTGCTCCACACAAGTTTATAACGTAGAGCCGTAAAATTTAAAAATCATATTTTTTCCACAAAAATGATCTTTTCACCCCAATTTTTATTTTTCCAAGGGTAACAAGACTCAAAGTTATTGTGCAATTTGTCCTGAGTGCGCTGATACCCCATATGTGGGGGTAAACCACTGTTTGGGTGCATGGCAGAGTTTGGAAGGAAAGGATCGCCGTCTGACTTTTTCAACGCAGAATTGGCTGGACGCCATGTCGTGTTTGGAGAGCTCCTGATCTTCCTAAACAGTGGAAACCCCCATAAATGACACCATTTTGGAAACTAGACCCCTCAAGGAACTTATCTAGATGTGTGGTGAGAACTTTGAACCCCCAGGTGTTTCACTAAAGTTTATAACGTGCAGCCGTAAAATAAAAAAATCTTTTTTTTTTTTTTACAAAAATTATTTTTTCGCCCCCAATATTTTATTTTCACAAGGGTAACAGAAGAAATTGGAACCCAAAAGTTGTTGTCCAATTTGTCCTGAGTACGCTGATACCCAATATGTGGGAGAAAACTACTGTATGGGCGCACGTCAGGGCTCGGAAGGGAAGTAGTGACGTTTTGGATTGCAGACTTTGATGGAATGGTCTGGGGGCGTCATGTCGCATTTGGAGAGCCCCTGATGCACCTAAACAGTGGAAACCCCCCACAAGTGACCCAATTTTGGAAAATAGACCCCACAAGGAACTTGTCTAGATGTGTGGTGAGCACTTTGAACCCCGAAGTGCTTCACAGAAGTTTATAACGCACAGCCGTAAAAATAAAAAATCTTTTTTTTTTTTTGCAAAAATGATTTTTTTGCCCCAATATTTTATTTTTACAAGGGTAACAGGAGAAATTGGACCCCAAAAGTTGTTGTCCAATTTGTCCTGAGTACGCTGATATCCAATATGTGGGAGAAAACTACTGTATGGGTACACGTTGGGGCTCGGAAGGGAAGTAGTGACGTTTTGGATTGCAGACTTTGATGGAATGGTCTGGGGGCGTCATGTCGCATTTGGAGAGCCCCTGATGCGCCTAAACAGAAGAAATAGGACAAATTGCACAATAACTCTTGGGGTCCAGAGTACGCTGATACCCCATATGTGGGGATAAACTACTGTTTGGACGCATGGCAGAGCTGAGAAGTGAAGGAGCACCGTTTGACTTTTTCAATGCAGAATTGACTGGAATTGAGATCAGACGCCATGTCACATTTGGAGAGCCCCTGATGTGCCTAAACAGCGGAAACCCCCCAATTCTAACTCCAACCCTAACCCCAACACACCCCTAACCCTAGTCCCAACCCTAACCACAAACCTAACCCTAACACACCCCTAATCCCAACCCTAACCCTAATCCTAACTTTAGAGCTAACCCTAACCCTAACTTTAGCCGCAACCCTAACCCTAATGGGAAAATGGAAATAAATACATTTTTTTAATTTTATTATTTTTCCCTAAGGGGGTGATAAAGGGGGGTTTGATTTACTATTTATAGCGGGTTTTTATGATTGGCAGCTGTCACGCTAAAAGACGCTTTTTATTGCAAAAATAGTTTTTGCATCATTACATTTTGAGAGCTATAATTTTTGCATATTTTGGCCCACAGAGTCATGTGAGGTCTTATTTTTTGCGGGACGAGTTGACGTTTTTATTGGTACCATTTTTGAGCACGTGACATTTTTTGATCGCTTTTTATTTCGATTTTTGGGAGGTTAGAATGAACAAAAATCAGCAATTCATGAATTTCTTTTGGGGAGGCGTTTATACCGTTCCGCGTGTGGTAAAATTGATAAAGCAGTTTTATTCATCGGGTCAGTACGATTATGGCGATACCTCATTTATATCATTTTTTCATGTTTTGGCGCTTTTATAGAATAAAAACAATTTTATATAAAAAATAATTATTTTTGCATCGCTTTATTCTGCGAGCTATAACTTTTTTATTTTTTCGCTGATGATGCTGTATGACGGCTCGTTTTTTGCGGGACAAGATGACGTTTTCAGCGGTACCATGTTTTTTTATATCGGTCTTTTTGATCGCGTGTTATTCCACTTTTTGTTCGGCGGTATGATGATAGAGCATTGATTTTTTGCTTCGTTTTTTTTTTTTTTTTAAGGGGTTCACTAAAGGGGTTAACTAGTGGGACAATTTTATAGGGGGGTCGTTACGGACGCGGCGATACCAAATATGTGTACTTTTATTGCTTTGTTTTTTTTATTTACAGGAAGAAGTGAATTTATTGGGGAATATATATATTTTTTTTATTTATTTTGGATTTTTTTTTAAAACATGTTTATTTTTATTTTTTTTAACTTTTTTACTTTGTCCCAGGGTGGGACATCACTGTATTTTATCAGATCGCTGGTGTGACAGTGTGCACAGCACTCTGTCACACCAGCGATCGCTCAGGCAGTGCAGCAGGCTTCTCAGTGCCTGCTCTCGGCAGGCACTGAGGTAGCCGCCTCCCTCCAGGACCCCGGCGCCATCTTGGATCCGGGTCCTGGGAGGGAGGAAGTCCTCAGAACAGCGCGATCACATCGCGCTGCTCTGAGGGTCTCAGGGGGGCGCGCAGGGAGCCCCCACCCTGCGCGATCCTCCCCTGTGCCCCCAGTACACCGCGATCATGTTTGATCGCGGTGTGCAAGGGGTTAATGTGCCGGGAGCGGTCCGTGACCGCTCCTGACACAAAGTCATGGGTGTCAGCTGTGATAATCAGCTGACACCCGGGCCGCGATCGGCTGCGCTTCCCCCGGGAGCGCGTCCGATCGCACGAGACGTACTATCCCGTCCCCGGTCATACGGGCCCAGGTACCATGGACGGGATAGTACGTCCGATGGCAGTAAGGGGTTAATGTGTTTTTTTTTAACCATTTCCTACAATAGGATTAATAATGGATAGCTGTCTAATTGACAACTCTCCATTATTAACCCGGCTTATTGTCACCTTCCAATTGCAAGGTGGCATTAACCATTATTAACCCATTAGCCACCGCTAAAGGCGATGGGAATAGATGGGTTAAGTGCCAGAAAAGGCGCATCTAATCATAGATGTGCCTTTTCTGGGGTGGCTGGGGGCAGATGTTAGTAGCCAGGGGGCACAAAAACAGTGCTCCCTCCCTAGGCTATTAATATCTGTCTTTAGTCACTGGCTTTCCCTGTCTGGTGGAGAAAATACAGCGGGAGCCCACCATTTTTTTTCAACGAATGTACACATTTAATTAACACCTACATGTATGAAATTTTGCACACATACACTCATGTAATTCTTAATGAAAACCATATATCAAACTACATGAAATGAAATGGTTTACTGTATGTAAACCATGTGTCATTTCATGTCGGGTTCTGTAATGAAAGCCGGCAATTGAATTAGCGGCTATTCTGCTATTTAGAAGTGTATGAACTATATATATCTACTATATAATTTTTTAACTTTTAACTTCCGTCTGTAACGGAAATCCTGCGTCGCTGATTGGTCGCGTCCAATCACTTCTGGCCGGGCGCGACCAATCAGCAACAGGCACACCACCGCTGATCTCCTGACGGTAGCCGCGGGTCATCTCCATGTACATACTCATCATCAGTCGCTGCATCCCTGTCCCGATGCATCTGCTTCTATCCTGTGCTGAGCGGTCACGTAGTACATGCTCATTTTAAGGTCATGAATATGGACGCGACGCCACACCCATAGGCGTGGCGTCCATATTCATGACCTTAATGAGCGGTACCACGTGACCGCACCACAGAGGAAGAAGCTGACGCACCAGGATAGAGATGCAGCGACTAAGCGAGGAGGGTAAGTATGATGGGGAGGACGGGGGAGCCCAGCCATGCATACAAGGAAGGGAGAGGGGAGCGGAGCCATGCATACAAGGGAGGGGGGAGCGGAGCCATGCATACAAGGATGGGAGGGATGAGCGGAGCCATGCATACAAGGATGGGAGGGGGGAGCGGAGCCATGCATAAAAGGATGGGAGGAGAGAGTGGATCCATGCATACAAGGAGGGGAGGGTGGGAGCGGAGCCATATATACAAGGATGGGAGGGTGGAGCAGAGCCATGTATACAGGATGGTAGGGGGGAGCCATATGCATACAAGGATGGGAAGGGGGAGCGGAGCCATGCATACAAGGATGAGGGTGGGAGCGGAGCCATATATACAAGGATGGGAGGGGGGAAGCGGAGCCATGTATATAGGATTGGAGGGTGGGAGCGGAGCCATGTATATAGGATGGGAGCGGAGCCATGTATATAGAATTGGAGGGTGGGAGTGGAGCCATGTATACAGGATTGGTGCGGAGCCATGTATATAGGAAGGGAGGGTGGGAGCGGAGCCATGCATATAGAATTGGAGGGTGGGAGCGGAGCCATGTATATAGGATTGGAGGGTGGGAGCGGAGCCATGTATACAAGGATGTGGGGGTGGGAGTGGAGCCATGTACACAAGGATGTGAGGGTGGGAGCGGAGCCATGTATATAGGATGGGAGGGTGGGAGCAGAGCCATGTAAATAGGATTGGAGGGTGGGAGCGGAGCCGTGTATATAGGATGGGAGGGTGGTAGTGGAGCCATGTATATAGGATGGGTGGGTGGGAAAGGAGCCATGTATACAGGATGGCAGGGTGGGAGCGGAGCCTTGAATACAGGATGGGAGGGTGGGAGCGGAGCCATGTATACAGGATGGGAGGGTGGGAGCGGAGCCATGTATACAGGATGGGAGGGTGGGAGCGGAGCCATGTATATAGGATGGGAGGGTGGGAGAGGAGCCATGTATACAGGATGGGAGGGTGGGAGCGGAGCCATGTATATAGGATGGGAGGGTGGGAGAGGAGCCATGTATATAGGATGGGAGGGTGGCAGCGGAGCCGTGTATATAGGATGGGAGGGTGGGATTGGAGCCGTGTATATAGGAAGGGAGGGTGGGAGCGGAGCCATGTATAAATAAACTACATACATATTCTAGAATACCCGATGTGTTAGAATCGGGCCACCATCTAGTATATATATATATATATATATATAATATATATATATATATATATATATATATAGGATTATTTGCGTTTAAAACTGATGTGCAGTTTTTTTTTTAAATGCTATTTTAACATGAGTTTTAACAGAGAGAACTGCTCTATGTAAAACCTCAAGATAAAATCGCATTGCATACGGATGGAAGACGGATGGTGCGATTATAAATCACATGACAAGTGCATAGCTTCGGACCGTTTTTTCCATCCAGAAAATGGTCCGTTTTTTTTTCACAAATGGCTATGAACCCTTAAGGCACTGTCACACTTAGCGATCGCACCAGCGATCACGACGACGACACGACCTGGCAAGATCATTGGTGCGATCGCTATGTGATCACTAGTTAGATTCCAAACACAACTCATCAGCGATCTGTATAACGACCTCTGTGGTCGTTGGGAAAACCTAGTCCTACCTGCGACGCTGGTGAAGTCGTTCATAAAGGGTGTCACAGTCAGCGATTCAGGCTCACCAGCGGGACACCAACGACCAAAAAAAGGCTCAGAATGTTCATAAGCGATCAGCGACATCGCAGCGGAGGCCACATCGCTGCTACATGTCACACACAGCTAAGTCGCTAACGAGATCGCTACTGCGTCATAAATCGGTGACTCTTTAGCGATCTCGTTAGTGATCTTGCTTAGTGTGACAGTACCTTCAGAAGGACTATTGGTTTAACTAGCTATATGCATTCAATGATGATGGTAGAGCCACACTATCTCAGCAGGAGCTGCTCTCCCTACACGGATTCCTGAGGCAACTGTGCTGCCGAGCAGGGCGGCGTCCGGTCTCTTATTGACCTGATGACGCTTGTGCGGCCAGCCAATCACTGCAATCATAGAATCATAGAATGGTAGAGTTGGAAGGGACCTCCAGGGCCATCTGGTCCAACCCCCTGCTCAAAGCAGGACTCTCTAAATCATCCCAGACAATGCCACAACAAAGATGGCTGCGGAATTACAGTGCCTGCCAGTCAATCCCTGCATGTAGCGTCTACCTCAACTTACTACAGTCATGGCCAAAAGTTTTGAGAATGACACAAATATTAATTTTTACAAAGTCTACTGCTGCACTTTTTCTAATGGCAATTTGCATATACTCCAGAATGTTATAAAGAGTGATCAGTAGGGTTGAGCATTCCGATACTGCAAATATCGGGTATCGGCCGATATTGGCTGTATCGGAATTCCGATTCCGAGTTCCGATATTTTCGTCATATCGGATACCGGAATCGGGATTGTCACTGTCACTGTCAGTGTCCGTCTGTCGGGTCTGTCAGGAGTCAGCGGCACTTACCTGGCAGAAGATCTCCGGCGGTCACGTCCTGGACTGCTTGATGGCCGCAATCTTCTTTCCCCGGCGGTCACATGCAGTATCTCGCGATAACTGCAGTGACTGCTGGGTAATCCCGGCCGTAAAGCAGTCAGTCCGATGACGTCACCGCCGGGGAAGCAGGTAATCAGCTGTGCTGCGTTGCGATGACAGGCTCTGCCTGTCATTGCGATGTAGCAGAGTTGGATCGTCGTGGGACTGTCGTTATGGACTGCGTCGGACAGGTGGTATACTGTTGGTTTTTTTTTTTTTCTTTTTTTACAGGAGATCGATGGCGTCGCAGGAATGAGAGTACAATAAAATTAATGAAAACTGTGTTGTCTCTTTTATTTCATTAAAATACTTTTTTCTTGCTGTGTTTTTTTTTTACACATTTAATAACTTTGGGATTAATAATGGATCGGTGTCTTATTGACACCTCTCCATTATTAACCGGGCTTATTGTCACCGTGCAATCAACGGTGACATTAACCCCTTATTACCCCGCTT
Source organism: Oophaga sylvatica (assembly GCA_033576555.1). Classification (NCBI taxonomy): domain Eukaryota; kingdom Metazoa; phylum Chordata; class Amphibia; order Anura; family Dendrobatidae; genus Oophaga; species Oophaga sylvatica. The sequence continues at coordinate 163,172,411 of JARQOD010000001.1, read as the reverse complement.
GCCACCGCTACAGGGCAAGTGGGAAGAGCCGGGTAAAGTGCCACAATTGGCACATCTTTTGATGCGCCAAATGTGGGGCTGCTGTAGCCTGGTATTATCAGGCTGTTGAGGGCCAAAATCCATGGGCCTTGACAGTCTTTTAATACCAGGCCGCAGCAGTCTGCATTTTACTTGGCTGGTTAACAAAAATAGGGGACCCCTACGCCGTTTTTTTTTCGAGGGGATCCCCTATTTTTGTTAACCAGCCAAGCTAAGCAGACTGCTGTGGCCTGGTATTATCAGGCTGGCAAGGTCCATGGATATTGGATCCTTACCAGCCTGAAAAACCAGGCCTCAGCGGTCTGCTTCATCTGGCTGGTTAACAAAAATATGGGGGACCCCACGTCAATTTTTTTCGAGGGGATCCCCTATTTTTGTTAATCAGCCAAGATATGCAGACTGCTGTGGCCTGGTATTATCAGGCTGGCAAGGTCCATGGATCTTGGCTCCTTAACAGCCTGAAAATCCAGGCCTCAGCGGTCTGCTTCATCTGGCTGGTTAACAAAAATAGGGGGGACCCCACGCCAATTTTTTTCGAGGGGATCCCCTATTTTTGTTAATCAGCCAAGATATGCAGACTGCTGTGGCCTAGTATTATCAGGCTGGCAAGGTCCATGGATCTTGGCTCCTTAACAGCCTGAAAATCCAGGCCTCAGCGGTCTGCTTCATCTGGCTGGTTAACAAAAATAGGGGGGACCCCACGCCATTTTTTTTTCGAAGGGAACCCCTATTTTTGTTAATCAGTTCCCTCTGACGTCACTGATTGTGTCCCTGGCTGACCTGAAGTGAAAGTGGAAAGCAATCAATTAAGCTTTCCACTTAAGGGCCCGTCTCACATAGCGATATCGCTACCGAGATCGCTGCTGAGTCACTAGTTTTGTGACGCAGCAGCGAGCTCACCAGCGATATCGCTGTGTGTGACATTCAGCGACGATCAGCCCCCCTGCCGGGTATCGCTGATCGTCGCTGAAATGTCAGGACCTTTTTTTGATCGCTGGTTTCCCGCTGACAGGCACACATCGCTGCGTGTGACAGGCGGGAGACCAGCGATCCGCTGGTAACCAAGGTACACAGCGGGTTTCCAGGCGCGGGGCTGTGCCTAGAAACCCGCTGTGTACCTTGGATACCAGCGCCCTGATGCAGGGAGCTGGTATCCAAGGTACACAGCGGGTTTCCAAGCGCTGCGCGGTGCCTGGAAACCCGCTGTGTACCTTGGTTACCAGCGGATCGCTGGTCTCCCGCCTGTCACACGCAGCGATGCGTGCCTGTCAGCGGGAGACCAGCGATCAAAAAAAGGTCCTGACATTTCTGCGACGATCAGCGATACCCGGCAGGGGGGCTGATCGTCGCTGAATGTCACACACAGCGATATCGCTGGTGAGCTCGCTGCTGCGTCACAAAACTAGTGACTCAGCAGCGATCTCGGTAGCGATATCGCTATGTGAGACGGGCCCTTAAGCGATGTTGCCCGCAGTGTCGCTGTCCCAGATCGCTGCCTGAGCTGCCTGTTTGGCAGCTCAGCAGCGATCATGTAGCGATACACCAGCGATCCTGACAAGTGCATATCGTTGTCGGGATCGCTGGTGTATCGTTATGTGAGACCCAGCCTTTACTCTCCTGTCAGGCAGGAGAGGAACTCATTCATTTGGGGTTTACTGTGAGGCTGCAGCATTAGCTGCGGTCCCTGCAGTAAACATTAACCCTTTCTGAAGGATTACACCGTGGGACCTGACTGTGCATGGGATAGGTAAGAATAATTTTGCTTTTTTATTTTATTTTTATTACAGGAAATGGTTTTTGCAGTAAAATAAAAGATGGTCAAAAACATGTGTCTTTATTTCATTAAAATGATTTTTAATTAAAGTGTGTGTGTTTTATTTTTATTTCATGCAATAGGATTAATAATTGATAGTTGTCTAATTGACAGCTCTCAATTATTAACCTGGCTTAAGGTCACCTTTCAATAGCAAGGTGGCTATAACCCCATATTAACCCATTCGCCACCGCTACAGGGCAATGGGAATAGACGGGCAAAGTGCCAGAAAGGGCGAATCTAATTATAGATTTGTCTTTCCTGGGGTGTCTGGGGCAGATGTTAGTAGCCGGGGGGGGGCAAAAATAATGGTCCCTCTCTGGGCTATTATTATCTGCCCCCACTCACTGGCTTTGTCTGTCTGGTTGCGAAAATAGGGCGGGAGCCCACGCATTTTTTTTCAGCAATTTTACACCTCATATATATATATACATGTCATTGAATTTGTGACACATATATATATATATATATATTTATATTTGTAGTTCATACACTTCTACATAGTATAATAGCCGCTAATTCAATTGCCGGCTTTTGTGAAAATGCAGAACCCGACATGAAATGACACTTGGTGTACATAGGGTTAACCATGTCTTTTCATGTCCTTTGCTATCTAATTTGCACAAACAATTAAATCAGTCTATGTGTGCAAAATTTCACACCTGTAGGGGTTAATTAAAGGTGTAAATTCGTAGCAAAAAAGTCCGTTTTTTTTACAACGAATTTACACCTTTAATTAACCCCTACAGGTGTGAAATTTTGCACACATAGACTGATTTAATTGTTTGTGCAAATTAGATAGCAAAGGACATGAAAAGACATGGTTAACCCTATGTACACCAAGTGTCATTTCATGTCGGGTGCTTCTGTCTTTTCACTGAAGCCGGCTTTACCCGGCAATTGAATCAGAGGATATTTTACTATGTAGAAGTGTATAAACTATACATATATGTATATATATATGTCACAATGACATGTATATATATATATGTATTCTATGTGTGTATATTTAGTGTTTACAAGGAAAGAATGGGTTTTTTTTAGTTGCGATATTTTGTTCCCATAGACTTACATGGGACTTCCGGTATCGGTATCGGGTATCGCCGATATTTTAGTGATATCGGCGATACCATTCCGATTCCGATACTTTAGGATATCGGAAAGTATCGCTCAACTCTAGTGATCAGCTTAACAGCAATTACTTGCAAAGTCAATATTTGGCTAGAAAATGAACTTTATCCCCCAAAACACATTTCAACATCATTGCAGCCCTGCCTTAAAAGGACCAGCTAACCTCTTTTCAGTGATTGCTCCATTAACACAGGTGTGGGTGTTGATGAGGACATGGCTGGAGATCAATCTGTCATGATTAAGTAAGAATGACACCACTGGACACTTTAAAAGGAGGCTGGTGCTTGGCATCATTGTTTCTCTTCTGTTAACCATGGTTATCTCTAAAGAAACACGTGCAGTCATCATTGCAATGTACAAAAATGGCCTAACAGGGAAGAGTATCGCAGCTAGAAAGATTGCACCTCAGTCAACAATCTATGCATCATCAAGAACTTCAAGGAGAGAGGTTCCATTGTTGCCAAAAAGGCTCCAGGGTGCCCAAGAAAGACCAGCAAGCGCCAGGACCGTCTCTTAAAAGTGTTTCAGCTGCGGGATCGGGCTACCAGCAGTGCAGAGCTTGCTCAGGAATGGCAGCAGGCAGGTGTGAGTGCATCTGCACGCACTGTGAGGCGGAGACTCTTGGAGCAAGGCCTGGTCTCAAGGAGGGCAGCAAAGAAGCCACTTCTCTCCAGAAAAACATCATGGACAGACTGATATTCTGCAAAAGGTACAGGCAGTGGACTGCTGAGGACTGGGGTAAAGTTATTTTCTCTGATGAATCCCCTCTTTGATTGTTTGGGACATCAGGAAAACGCCTCATTTGGAAAAGACAAGGTGAGCGCTACCACCAGTCTTGTCTCATGCCAACTGTTAAGCATCCTGAAACCATTCATGTGTGGGGTTGCTTCTCAGCCAAGGGAATCGGCTCTCTCACAGTCTTGCCTAAAAGCACAGCCATGAATAAAGAATGGTACCAGAATGTCCTCCAAGAGCAACTTCTCCCAACCCTCCAAGAGCAGTTTGGCGATCAACAATGGCTTTTCCAGCATGATGGAGCACCTTGCCATAAAGCAAAGGTGATAACTAAATGGCTCAGGAACAAAACATAGAGATTTTGGGTCCATGGCCTGGAAACTCCCCAGATCTTAATCCCATTGAGAACTTGTGGTCAATCATCAAGAGACGGGTGGACAAACAAAAACCTAAAAATTCTGACAAAATGAAAGCATTGATTGTGCAAGAATGGACTGCTATCAGTCAGGATTTGGTCCAGAAGTTGATTGAGAGCATGCCAGGGAGAATTGCAGAGGTCCTGAAGAAGAAGGGTCAACACTGCAAATATTGACTTGCTGCATTAACTCATTCTAACTGTCAATATAAGCTTTTGTTACTCATATGTTTGCAATTATTATATTTCTGTCTGTGATAAAAACATCTGTCAAACACACATAAAAACCAGAGGGCAGCAGATCATGTGAAAATATAATATTTGTGTCATTCTCAAAACTTTTGGCCATGACTGTATATGGATGTTTCCCGGCACTGCCCCCGGCAGGTGCTAATGTGAAGCCGCCCTCCAGCTCCCACAGTAATGAATTGCGCACAGAGCCGCAGCATGGAGCCGCAGCATGGAGCCGCAGCATGGGGCTCTGGCACAGGCGAGTCCACACTCAGCAGCGCGCACACCAGCACCGCTGTACAAGGAGCCGCGGCTCGAGAACAAGTGTGTAATGACGTTGGTCCCGCCCATACCCAGGACACGTGCTTCTTCCGTTACCTTGCGTCGTTGCCTGGTAACCAGCACGGCTTGTCCAGTATTGCGCGAGACTGGTACTATCAATAATCAGGTGCGGAGCTATACGGTGACCGGTGCTGACCCCGGAACTGGTGTACCCGCCGGCACCGAGCGGCGCTGCTTACTGTACTGACCCCTGCGGCGCCAGTCACGGGTGGGTACACAGAGCTGCGACATTTCCATATAACGCGCTGATGATTAGTGTGACGTACTGATGCTCCGGCAGGTCCCAGGACGGACAGTGAGGACAGCGCTCTCATCCTGGGGGGGTGCCGGATTACTGGGGACGTCTCATCTTCGGTAATGGTGACAGCGCAGAGTCCTTGTGAGAACACACATCTGACACCTCGGTCAGTGACCTTTTATTAACCCTTTCCTGACGTGGCGATTTCCTCCCATTCCTCTGGAGCCATATGTATTTTCTTATTCTCCGGCCGTATGAGGTCGGTTTAGCAGGATGGACTGGCACAGCCACATGCGCTAAGGGGTTAAACATCCTTTCTGCTCTCCTGATTGGAGGGATTTTTAATTCTGCTGGAAACAGCTCGTTACCGAGGTAACCGACCACCCGTAGCCTCAGAGCAGCCAGTCACCTTGGTGAGAGGCACCTGCTGTTTGTAGGGTCTGTGCTTTATAACCTGAAGGCGCCAAACTGCATGTGGCCGGATCACTGAATCCCACACACTGCGGAGGGAAACCAGATAGGGCAAGATCAGACGTGGTCACCTGCTCCGTCCCCGGCACGAGCCACCCGGTGACCTGTGCTTGGATAGGAAGCTGTCAGGTCCTATTCTTCTGTCACGTCTCGGCTGAGGCCTGTGATTGGCTGCAGTGGTTACATGGCTGGAACAGTGAGTCATCAATTGTGCCTCTGATGACGTGCCATCGCAGTCACCTGACCACTGCAGCCAATCACAGACCTCAGCAGGCAAGTGACAGAAGAATGGGACATTACCATAGACCAGTATGGCGGCTTACCCTGGAGCCACCGAGGTGACAGCTGAATTTATTATTTTGAAGACATTCTGGTTACAAATACATCCAAAAATGCAATTCTCAGAAAAAAAAATGCCACTAAAAATGATTTACAATGCTGGGATATTTCAAAAACAGTAAGTTGCTCCAGCTGATGGTGGCATGTGTGGTCGGCTACACGTATCCAGAGCAGGCGAGCTGGAGAATCACTGTAATCAATGGTAGTATGTAGCTGGCTTATGTCCATCTTAGCTACAGATACTTCTTGGTAGACCGGAGTCAGGCACAACGTATAAAAAATCGGTCTGATTTTCACGGCTGAGAATCGCATCAATGTTTCATTGAATCCGTATGTCATCCGTTTTCAATGCGAGGATGTGATTCCCTCGCACCTAAGTATCCGTGTGTCATCCGTATGCCGTGATTTTCTCGCACCCTTGCAGGATGGACATTTAACTGATACATGGGCTGAAATACTCGTCAAAACATATACAGTCATGGCCAAAAGTTTTGAGAATGACACAAATATTATATTTTCACATGATCTGCTGCCCTCTGGTTTTTATGTGTGTTTGACAGATGTTTTTATCACAGACAGAAATATAATAATTGCAAACATATGAGTAACAAAAGCTTATATTGACAGTTAGAATGAGTTAATGCAGCAAGTCAATATTTGCAGTGTTGACCCTTCTTCTTCAGGACCTCTGCAATTCTCCCTGGCATGCTCTCAATCAACTTCTGGACCAAATCCTGACTGATAGCAGTCCATTCTTGCACAATCAATGCTTTCATTTTGTCAGAATTTTTAGGTTTTTGTTTGTCCACCCGTCTCTTGATGATTGACCACAAGTTCTCAATGGGATTAAGATCTGGGGAGTTTCCAGGCCATGGACCCAAAATCTCTATGTTTTGTTCCCTGAGCCATTTAGTTATCACCTTTGCTTTATGGCAAGGTGCTCCATCATGCTGGAAAAGGCATTGTTGATCGTCAAACTGCTCTTGGAGGGTTGGGAGAAGTTGCTCTTGGAGGACATTCTGGTACCATTCTTTATTCATGGCTGTGCTTTTAGGCAAGACTGTGAGAGAGCCAATTCCCATGGCTGAGAAGCATCCCCACACATGAATGGTTTCAGGATGCTTAACAGTTGGCATGAGACAAGACTGGTGGTAGCGCTCACCTTGTCTTCTCCGAATGAGGCGTTTTCCTGATGTCCCAAACAATCGAAAAGGGGATTCATCAGAGAAAATAACTTTACCCCAGTCCTCAGCAGTCCACTGCCTGTACCTTTTGCAGAATATCAGTCTGTCCATGATGTTTTTTCTGGAGAGAAGTGGCTTCTTTGCTGCCCTCCTTGAGACCAGGCCTTGTTCCAAGATTCTCCGCCTCACAGTGCGTGCAGATGCACTCACACCTGCCTGCTGCCATTCCTGAGCAAGCTCTGCACTGCTGGTAGCCCGATCCCGCAGCTGAAATACTTTTAAGAGACGGTCCTGGCGCTTGCTGGTCTTTCTTGGGTGCCCTGGAGCCTTTTTGGCAACAATGGAACCTCTCTCCTTGAAGTTCTTGATGATGCGATAGATTGTTGACTGAGGTGCAATCTTTCTAGCTGCGATACTCTTCCCTGTTAGGCCATTTTTGTGCATTGCAATGATGACTGCACGTGTTTCTTTAGAGATAACCATGGTTAACAGAAGAGAAACAATGATGCCAAGCACCAGCCTCCTTTTAAAGGGTCCAGTGGTGTCATTCTTATTTAATCATGACAGATTGATCTCCAGCCATGTCCTCATCAACACCCACACCTGTGTTAATGGAGCAATCACTGAAAAGAGGTTAGCTGGTCCTTTTAAGGCAGGGCTGCAATGATGTTGAAATGTGTTTTGGGGGATAAAGTTCATTTTCTAGCCAAATATTGACTTTGCAAGTAATTGCTGTTAAGCTGATCACTCTTTATAACATTCTGGAGTATATGCAAATTGCCATTAGAAAAAGTGAAGCAGTAGACTTTGTAAAAATTAATATTTGTGTCATTTTCAAAACTTTTGTCCATGACTGTATGTATATATCTTTATATTGCATAGAGAGATAGCAGAATAGCTGTTAATTCATTTGTTGGCTCCTGTAGAATCTCTGCAGGAGCCGACAGGATACAAGGTTTACATACAGTAAAACATTGCAGAACAGTTTGATTTATATATGTCCCTGACTACTACTGTTAGTACTATGTGTGTGCAAAATTTGGGAGCTGTAGGTATTTAATAAAAGGATTAATTCACGCAAAAATCTAGCGTGGGCTCCCGCGCAATTTTCTGCGCCAGAGAGGGAAAGCCAGTGACTGAGGGCGGAAATTAATAGCCTAGAAAGGGACCATGGTTCTTGCCCCCCCCCGGCTCAAAACATCTGGCCCCAGCCACCCCAGAAAAGGTGCATCTGTAATATGCACCAATTCTGGCGCCTCAGTTCTAGCTTCTCTCTTCCCACTGCCCTGTAGCAGTGGCATATGGGGTAACAAGGAGTTAATGTCACCTTTGTATTGTAAGGTGACATTTAAGCCCCCCGTCTCACACAGCGATCTCGCTTGCGAGATCGCTGCTGAGTCACTAGTTTTGTGACGCAGCAGCGATCTCCCCAGCGATATCGCTGTGTGTGTGACATTCAGCGACGATCAGCCCCCCTGCTGGGTATCGCTGATCGTCGCTGAATGTCCTGGACATTTTTTTGATCGCTGGTCTCCCGCTGGCCAGCACGCATCGATCCGCTGGTAACCAAGGTACACAGCGGGTTTCCAGGCGCGGGGCTGTGCCTGGCAACCCGATGTGTACCTTGGATACCAGCGCCCTGATGCAGGGAGCTGGTAACCAAGGTACATAGCCGGTTTCCAGGCACCGCGCAGCGCCTGGAAACCCGCTGTGTACCTTGGTTACCAGCTCCCTGCATCAGGGCGCTGGTATCCAACGTACAGTGCGGGTAACTAAGCGACGTTACCTGCAGTGTCGCTGTGCTGATCGCTGCCTGAGCTGCCTGTTTGGCAGCGATCATGTAGCGACACACCAGCGATCCTGATGGTTGTCGGGATCGCTGGTGTATCGCTATGTGAGACGGGGGCTTAAGCCTGGCTTAGTAATGGAGAGGTGTCAATAAGACACCTATCCATCACTAATCCTGAAGTTTGTAAAGGGTTAAATAAACACACAGGCAGAATAAAGTCTTTTAATGAAATAACATGCCTGTTCATTTTCCCACGCTGCAGAGTTCACTGCATGTCAGCCTGTGAGTGAGCGGAGCATCAGTAACGTCAGTGCTAGTCACTGATACTGCCGCCGGCAGCTTCTCATTCTTTCCTCAGTGGTTTACAGCTGGGCCGGTCGCATTAGCACCGCTCCTGGTTGTAAACTATTTAACTCCCAGATATTGACTGTACGCCGGACAGGTATCGTATAGTGTTGTTTTTTTTTATTTTTTACAGGAGATAGAGGGCATCGTTTGGATTAGCAGAATAAAGATGGCAAAAATGTGTGGTCTGTCATTTCATTAAAATACTTTATTCTGCCTGTGTGTGTGTTTATTTAACCCTTTACAAACTTCAGGATTAGTGATGGATATGTGTCTTATTGACACCTCTCCATTACTAAGCCAGGCTTAATGTCACCTTACAATACAAAGGTGACATTACCCCTTATTACCCCATATGCAACCACTACAGGGCCATGGGAAGAGAGAGGCTAGGTGCCAGAATTGGCGCATCTTACAGATGCGCCTTTTCTGGGGTGGCTGGGGCAAGCCGGGGGGGGGGCAAAAACCATGGTCCCTTTCTAGGCTATTAATGTCACTGGCTTTCCCTCTCTGGTGCAGAAAATTGCGCGGGAGCCCACACCTGTTTTTTCCGTGAATACTTTCTTTTATTAAATACCTACAGCTCCCAAATTTTGCACACAAATACTACTAACAGTAGTAGTCAGGGACTTATATAAATCGAACTGTTCTGCAATGGTTTGCTATATATAAACCATGTGTCATATCCTGTCGGCTCCTGCAGAGATTCTACAGGAGCCGACAAATGAATTAACGGCTATTCTGCTATCTAGCTCTCTATAAAATATAAAGATATATATTTATATAAGTGTGTATATCTATTATATCCTATTTTAACCTGTCAGTGTGATTTTACAGTATAACGCACTGAATTGCCGGGTTTTCAAAGGACACCGGTGCGTATTTCTCGCAAGTCACACTGATAGTCCGTGTGGTGTCTGTTTTTTTCTCGCACCCATAGACTTGCATTGGCGAGATTTTTTTCTCGCATAGCACTCGTCCGTATTCTACGGTAGTGTGACTCCGGCCTTAGCAAATATGTACTGTGTGTAATAGAGTGGAGGTCATGAGCAGAGGACCTATGGGGTCCACAAACTCCAAAGGCCATATTGCGAGGAGCTTCTTGAGAGAAACCCCTTAACGATCGGCTGGTCTTATTGGTCTTGTTCCCAGCTGAAAGCTCTAAGCAGCTAGTCCTTTGCCTCGCAGTGGTGGAGCCATTGTATGATCAGTAATTCATTCTCATGGTCTCTCAGAAATACCCTGGGGGGGCAATGACATCCTCCGCAGCATACCATAACTGGAGGTGTAGACATGAATGGTTTCCTGGCTTGTACTGGCCCACAGGAGAAGAGGTGAATCCCTGGTGGGGCAGTGTGAAGGGGCGGACCCACCGGCCCCTACTTGAGCAGTGTTTAGCACTGTACATACAGACAGGCTATAGAGTCTGTGTGACTATGTATCACTGTCTCATACTACTAAGTCCAAGGCAAGAGCCACATATCCGGCTACTAAAGGTGCAACCTGACCAGTGCTGGCTGGAGATTCGTCAGGGTCAGGTGACATTTGCATGTAGCTGTAGATTGGCCCCAGAATCAGTTAGTGGTGGGCCCTGGGCCCCCCAGCCTGTCACCAGCAGGGTTCGTATCTTTTAGCCTTCATTGAATTCACTGTGCTTGTTTTATTTGCAGGTTAAGTAACAGGAAGGAATAACAGCTGTAAAGCCGCTCACCTGGAAGAAAGCATTTGTCTTCATTGAACTATGGATGTCGATGATGAAAACCTCTCCACATTCCTAGCTTACACAAAGAGCCCTAAGACAACGAAAAGAACGTCCTTCCAGGTTTGGGATCTGTTGTTTTACTCTTTGATTAATACACATGTGTAAGGATTTGTACTTAGTGTCAGGTCTGACACAGTGACGTCTTTGGTGCGTGCGGGTGGCACACAATAGAGGCCACAATGTGGGATCCTGTCATTTCTCCCGAGCGCTGAACAATGCTCTCTATTGTTCTGATAGGCACAGTTGTAGTGTGTCATTGGAAAATATGTGTATTTCAGGCCAGGAAAACAATTTGTCACTTTTCCATCAGTAAAGTGTAATTTTATATCTTTACCCCTTAAGGACCAAGCCATTTTGTAGGTTAATGACCAGGCCAATTTTTACAATTCTGACTACAGTCACTTTATGTGCTTATAACTCTGGAACGCTTCAACAGATCTTGTTTTCTCGTGACATATTGTACTTCATGTTAGTGGCAAAATTTCTTCGATATAGCTTGCGTTTATTTATGAAAAAAAACGTAAATATGGTGAAAATTTTGCAATTTTCAAACTTTTAAGTTTTATGCCCTTAACCCTCTCTGACATCAGACGTACTATCCCGTCCATGAAACCCGTGCCAATCTGACCATGGACGGGATAGTACGTCATAGGCGATCAGCTGCGCTCCCGGGGGGAGCGCAGCTAATCGCCGCCGGGTGTCAGCTGATTATCACAGCTGACACCCGGGACTGTGTGTCAGGAGTGGTCACGGACCGCTCCCGACACATTAACCCCTGGCACACCGTGATCAAACATGATCGCGGTGTACCAGGGGCACAGGGGAGCATCGCGCAGGGGGGGGGCTCCCTGCACTCTCCCCTGAGACCCTCAGAACAGCACGATGTGATCGCGCTGTTCTGAGGCCTTCCTCCCTCCAATGACCCGGATCCAAGATGGCCGCCGGGTCCTGCAGGGAGGCGGCTTCCTCAGTGCCTGCTGAGAGCAGGCACTGAGAAGCCTGTAGCAGTGCCAGAGCGATCGCTGGTGTGACAGAGTGCTGTGCACACTGTCACACCAGCGATCTGACATTTTACAGTGATGTCCCACCCTGGGACAAAGTAAAAAAGTGAAAAAAATAAAAATAAACATGTTTTAAAAAAAATTCCAAAATAAATAATAAAAAAAAAATTCCCCCAAAAATTCATTTTTTCCTGTAAATAAAAAAACAAAACAATAAAAGTACACATATTTGGTATCGCCACATCCGTAACGACCCCCACTATAAAACTGTCCCACTAGTTAACCCCTTTAGTGAACCCCTTAAAAAAAAAAAAAACAAAGCAAAAAATCAATGCTTTATCATCATACGCGAACAAAAAAAGTGGAATAATACGCGATCAAAAAGACCGATATAAATAAACATGGTACCGCTGAAAACGTCATCTTGTCCCGCAAAAAACGAGCCGCCATACAGCATCATCAGCGAAAAAATTAAAAAGTTATAGCTCGCAGAATAAAGCGATGCAAAAATAATTATTTTTTATATAAAATTGTTTTTATTCTATAAAAGCACCAAAACATAAAAAAAATGATATAAATGAGGTATCGCCGTAATCGTACTGACCCGAAGAATAAAACTGCTTTATCAATTTTACCACACGCGGAACGGTATAAACGCCTCCCCCAAAAGAAATTCATGAATTGCTGATTTTTGTTCATTCTAACCTCCCAAAAATCGAAATAAAAAGCAATCAAAAAATGTCACGTGATCAAAAATGGTACCAAAAAAAACGTCAACTCGTACCGCAAAAAATAAGACCACACATGACTCTGTGGGCCAAAATATGCAAAAATTATAGCTCTCAAAATGTGGTGATGCAAAAACTAATTTTTGCAATAAAAAGCGTCTTTTAGCGTGACAGCTGCCAATCATAAAAACCCGCTATAAATAGTAAATCAAACCCCCTATATCACCCCCTTAGTTAGGGAAAATAATAAAATTAAAAAAATGTATTTATTTCCATTTTCCCGTTAGGGTTAGGGTTGCGGCTAAAGTTAGGGTTAGGTTTGGCGCTAAAGTTAGGGTTAGGGTTGGGATTAGGGTTAGGGGTGTGTTAGGGTTAGGTTTGTGGTTAGGGTTGGGACTAGGGTTAGGGGTGTGTTGGGGTTAGGGTTGGAGTTAGAATTGGGGGTTTCCGCTGTTTAGGTACATCAGGGGCTCTCCAAATGTGACATGGCGTCTGATCTCAATTCCAGCCAATTCTGCGTTGAAAAAGTCAAACGGTGCTCCTTCACTTCTGAGCTCTGCCATGCGCCCAAACAGTAGTTTACCCCCACATATGGGGTATCAGCGTACTCTGGACCCCAAGAGTTATTGTGCAATTTGTCCTATTTATTCTGTTACCCTTGGGAAAATAAAAATTGGGGGCGAAAATATCATTTTTGTACAAAAAAAATGATTTTTTGTTTTTACGGCTGTACGTTATAAACTTCTGTGAAGCACTTGGGGCTTCAAAGTGCTCACCACACATCTAGATAAGTTCCTTGTGGGGTCTATTTTCCAAAATGGGGTTACTTGTGGGGGGTTTCCACTGTTTAGGCACATCAGGGGCTCTCCAAATGCGATATGAGCCCCCAGACCATTCCATCAAAGTCTGCAATCCAAAACGTCACTACTTCCCTTCCGAGCTCCAACGTGTGCCCATACAGTAGTTTTCTCCCACATATTGGGTATCAGCGTACTCCGGACAAATTGGACAACAACTTTTGGGGTCCAATTTCTCCTGTTACCCTTGTGAAAATAAAATATTGGGGGCAAAAAAATCATTTTTGTAAAAAAAAAAGGGTCATTAGACCTACCGCTAATTAGGTTTCCAGGAGTCCATCCTGACAGCACCATGGGACGTCCTCCTCTTTGCTGGGACAGGAAACACACAAGAGATTAAAAGTCCCCTCCCCGCCCCCTTTTCCTCAGTGTTGTATCAAGAACCATGACATGTATAATGCACAAAACACTTTAATTATTGAAAATCATATTACAGCATATGACGTATTGAAGAGGGAGGGAGCTACCAGTGCTGTCAGGATGGACTCCTGGAAACCTAATTAGCGGTAGGTCTAATGACCCTTTTCCAGGACGTCCCTCCTGACAGCACCATGGGGAGTACCAAAGAAAGCTCCTTAGGGTGGGATCACCGCCTGCAGAACTTTCCTACCAAAGGCCGTCTGCCGGTTAGAAAGTACATCTATCTTATAATGTTTGCAGAATGTATCAATTCTAGCCCATGTTGCCGCCTTACAAATTTGTTCCAGAGAGGCGCCTGCCCTCTCTGCCAGGAGGCAGCTAATGCTCTGGTTGAGTGGGCCTTTAGGCCCGCCGGAGGTTCTGACCCTTCAGCTAAATAGGCCTCTGAAATTAAAGAGGTAATCCATCTAGCGATGGAAGGTTTAGACGCCTTTTTCCCTTTACTGATTCCTCCGTAGAGGACAAATAGGTTCGAATCTATACGCCAGTCTTTAGTGGCATCTATGTAGTCTAGTACCACCTTTCTGACATCCAACGAATGGAGCCTCAGCTCCTTTTCGTTGGAAGGGTTATCACAGAAAGAAGGTAAGATAATCTCCTGATTACGGTTACTATCTGAAGCAACCTTGGGTAAGAAAGCAGGATCCAACCTTAACAGAATGCTGTCGTCCCTAACCTGAAAATATGGGTCTCTAGTGGATAGAGCCTGAATTTCACCTATTCTTTTAGCAGTGGTAATTGCTACCAGGAAAGCTGCTTTCCTGGTAAGCAAGGAAATAGGCATTGTGCTGTTATTACGGAATGAATCATTACATAAAGCCCTGAGTACCAGAGTAAGGTCCCATATTGGGAGACACTGTCTAATCGTGGGCCGTAGTCTCTGAATAGCTTTAACAAATCTTATCACCCATGGGTGAGAAGCTAGTGAGTAGTCTAAGAAGGAGCTTAATGCAGCGATCTGAACTTTTAGGGTACTGGGTCTGAGTCCCATGTTGAAGCCTGACTGGAGGAAATCTAAAATCTTAGGAATGTCCGGAGTGCCTGTCACCAAGTCGGACCCGCCACTCACTGTACAGAAGCGTTTCCAGATTCTGAGATAGATAGCCGATGTGACTGGCTTTCTACTGGCCTGGATTGTGGTTATGACCTGGTCAGATAAGCCTTTGGCCTTCAAGGTCACCCTCTCAGGATCCAGGCTGAGAGATGTAATCTCTTCAGGTCCGGATGATGGATCGGACCTTGATGAATTAAGTCCGGATTCAGAGGCAGCTCTAAGGGGTTTTCGATTGACATGTCTGTTAGTAGAGAAAACCAGCTCCTCTTTGGCCAATAAGGGGCGATCATTATTACTGTAGCCCGATCCTCCTTGATCTTCCGTAATACGGCCGGGATGAGCGCTAGAGGTGGGAATGCATATAACAGATGTTCTTCCCATTTCTGGCTTAAGGCATCCAATCCCTCTGGATCGTCCAAGGGGTTCAGGGAGAAAAACCTGGGAATCTTCGCATTTCTTCTGTTTGCAAATAGGTCTATTTGAGGTGTTCCCCACCTCCGACATAGATCTCTGAAGATATCCTGGTTTAGTTCCCACTCCGTAGGACTCACTTTCTTTCTGCTCAGGTAGTCGGCTATTACATTCTGGGAACCTTCCAGGTGGACTGCCGTTAAGGAAAGGACGACCTGCTCTGCCCAGGTGAATATCATCTCTGCCAACTGTTGAAGGGGTCGATGTCTGGGACCTCCTTGGTGATTCAAAAACGAAACTGCTGTGATGTTGTCCGAGTAAATCCTGATATGCTGATTTTTGAGTTCGGATTGGTTCCTTCTTAGGGCTTCCCATACAGCGTAGAGCTCCTTGAAGTTTGAGGATCGATACTGGATTTCTTCTGGCCATCTGCCCTGTAGTATTCTGCCCTTCAGATGAGCTCCCCAACCCCAGGAACTGGCGTCCGTGGTAACTTTTACATAAGGGGAGGTCGACCATCTTACTCCTAACTTTAGATTGTCTGGCTGCATCCACCAAAGGAGAGATTCTTTTACCGTCTTTGACAGATGTAATGTCCTGTCTATCGAGCTGTAGTTCCGATTCCATGACGAAAGAATCTCTTTCTGAAGGGGTCTTGAGTGGAACTGTGCCCATCTGACGCATGGAATGCAAGCCGTCATCTGACCTAGAACCTTCATGGCGGATCTTATAGAGGGCTGGTGCTTCATTAGAACCTTCGTTACATCCTGTATGGACTCTCGCTTCTTCCGAGGTAGAAAGAGATTCTTCGACTTGAATCCAGTATAACACCCAGGAAGACTTTCTTTTGTTCGGGAACTAGATCTGACTTTTCCCAATTTATTATCCAACCCAGATAATTGAGTATGGAAATGCAGCGATCTCTGTGTTCGACCAGCGCCTCTTCTGTTCGCGCCACTATAAGAAAATCGTCCAAGTATGGAACAATAATAGTACCTCTGCTTCTTAGAAAGGCCACAATCTCCGAGACCAATTTTGAGAATATTCGGGGAGCCGAGGCCAGCCCGAAGGGTAGGCATTGAAACTGAAAGTGGCAGGTCCGGGTCGGTAACTGCACTGCAAACCTGAGAAGACTTTGTGATGAGTGATGGACTGGGACATGGTAGTATGCACTCTTCAGATCGAGAATGCACATGAACGCGTCCTTGTCTATAGGTGGGTTGCAGACCTGATTGATTCCATCCGGAACCTCTTGTATGTGACCCAATAGTTTAGGGGTCTCCGGACGGTTTTAAGATAGTGAAGAGGGAGGAATAGTGACCCTTGCCTAACTCTGCCCGGGGAACAGGAATTATGACAGAAAGCCTTAGTAGGTCCTGGAGATCTGTCCACATGACCGAGTCTGTGGAGATCACCGTAGGGGGAACATATCTTTCGGGTGGCGGAGCGCAACACTCTATCCGATAACCTTCCGCTATAGTTCTGCGAACCCACTGATTCTGAGTAACCAGTTCCCAGTTTGTTGCAAAATAACGGAGTCGTCCGCCAATAAAGTTGGCGTCATTGTCTCCTAGTTCTATGTGAGGAGCCAAAGAACGTATTCTTGTTCTTTCCTCCCTGGGAATGGTAACTCTTATATGATCCTCTGCTTGATCTTCCCTGACCTCTAGAATCGAACTGTCTTCTAGACAGGGAACCTCGCCGAAAGGATTGAGCTCGGCGGGGTTTATCCTCTGGGAAACCCTTCTTAGCGTCTGATACTGATTCTAAGATAGTATCCAGAGCTGGTCCGAAGACCCTAAGCCCTGAAAATGGAATGGAACATAATTTCATCTTAGAGGCGTTATCTCCGGACCATGATTTTAGCCAGACAGCTCTCCTAGCTGCATTAGATAAGGAGCTGTTTCTAGCAGAAAATCTGACCGATTCTGCAGACATATCAGCCAGGAAAGCCGTGGCTGAATTCATAACCGGCAGAGAGGCTAAAATCTCAGCTCTAGGAGTCTTATTGGATAACTGATCCTCCAATTGACTCATCCAATAAACCATGGATCTGGCTACAGAGGTGGCAGCAATATTAGTCCTAATAAGGGCCGCTGAGGTTTCCCAGGCTCTTTTCAGGAGAATATCGGCCTTTCTGTCCATAGGGTCACGTAGGCTAGAGGAGTCCTCAAATGGGATGGCAGTCTTTTTTGTGACTCTAGCTATTGGGGTATCGATTTTCGGAACTTCTTCCCATAATCTAACATCTTCAGGTTCGAACGGTAGTCTTCCCCTGAAGTCACGTGACAAAACTAGACGCCGTTCCGCACTCTTCCATTCCTCCAGGATCATTGTTTTAATGTGATTGCTAACAGGAAAAACTGTCTCTTTCTGAGACGTAAGTCCCCCGAACATCAAATCCTAATCAGATTCTTAGTATCCTCAGGTTGAAATAGAAATTTCTTTTTTCTATCCTGAGTGTCGGGGGAAGTTCTCCTTCTTCCTCTGAAATAGCTTCTTCTAAATCTGATCTATTTTCAGAGCTTAAATCTTGTTCTCTTGAATCCGTTTCCCATCTGGGCCGCTTACGACTAGAGCCAGGACTACATGGCCACTGCTGAGTAAGTGTGGATATAGAGGCCTGAACCTCCTCAGAAATCATGCGCCTCATTTCAGAAAGCAATGAAGGCTGTTCATCTCTCATAACCTTAGAGGTACAAGAAGAACAAAGGGTTCTGTCATAGCCATCTGGCAGTTTGCTGTGACACACCGGACACCTGGCTGATTTTGCTAAGGCTTTACCAGCCTTTTTTGTAGTTATGGGAGCGGACGAAGTTCCTTTGTCCTATAGAAAAGACAGGAACTTAATTAGGTCGGATTCCTGGGTGGCTGTCAGGTTATGGCTGGGTTTTTTGCGCCAAGCGCACTTACCCCACCGCCATCTGCCGCATCTGTATCCATGAGGAACAAGGTAGGCTGCTTGACCAAATTACTGCGTCCTGCCGATAGGGGAAGCGGCGATATGTCACCTGTCTTGGCGTGTCTCTAGATCACACACCCATACTCACGATTAGGTGCTGTAATGGTCTCCACCAGCTCTCGTCGTTCCAGGAAGCGTCTGCTCTCCATGCGGTGAGCGTCTCCCGGATATGACGTCACCGGAAGTGCGACGCTGAACCGGAAGTGAACCGCTCCCCCGGACGCTGGTCACAGCCGAGGTATGGAAAGTATCCACCGCAAAGCACTCGCCAGGCTGCGGGATGCTGTCCTACCAGGAACCGCCTTGCACCCCTCAGTATGAGGTCCCGGACGAGAGCCTCCCACCTGGAGGAACGTCCGCAATTCAGGGCCTGCCGCACCTGGTCTTTGGAGCTGAGGGACTCCCCACTGGAGAGTTTCAGCCCTGGGCTGCTTCACAGGGGGAAGGATCTGGCGTGGCCTCACGATCCCCCTGAACCCGGTAAGTCTCCTGTGTGTCCCTCCATGCAGGGACAGGAAACACACTGAGGAAAAGGGGGCGGGGAGGGGACTTTTAATCTCTTGTGTGTTTCCTGTCCCAGCAAAGAGGAGGACGTCCCATGGTGCTGTCAGGAGGGACGTCCTGGAAAAAAGATTTTTTATTTTACAGCTGTACGTTATAAACTTCTGTGAAGCACTTCGGGGTTCAAAGTGCTCACCACACATCTAGATAAGTTCCTTGAGGGGTCTAGTTTCCAAAATGGTGACATTTGTCGGGGGTTTCCACTGTTTAGGCAGATCAGGAGCTCTCCAAACACGACATGGCATCCAGCCAATTCTGCTTTGAAAAAGTCAAACGGCGCTCCTTCCCTTCCAAACTCTACCATGCACCCAAACAGTGGTTTACCCCCACATATGGGGTATCAGCGTACTCAGGACAAATTGCACAATACCTTTTGGAGTCTTCTTACCCTTGGGAAAATAAAAATTGGGGTGAAAAGATCATTTTTGTGGAAAAAATATGATTTCTTAATTTTACGGCTCTACGTTATAAACTTGTGTGGAGCACTTGGGGGTTCAAATTGCTCACCAAAGATCTAGATAAGTTCCTTAGGGGGTCTAGTTTCCCAAATGGGGTCAATTGTGGGGGTTTCCACTGTTTAGGCACATCAGGGGCTCTCCAAATGCAGCATGGTGCAATCTCAATTCCAGCCAATTTTGGTTGGAAAAAGTCAAATGGTGCTCCTTCCATTCCGAGCTCTGCCGTGCGCCCAAACAGTGGTTCCCCCCCACATATGGGGTATCAGCGTACTCAGGACAAATTGGACAACAACTTTTGTGGTCCAATGTCTCCTTTTACCCATGGGAAAATAAAAAATTAGTGACTAAAAGATAATTTTTGTGGGAAAAAAAATAGGATATTTTATTTTCATGCCCGGGCATTATAAACTTGTGTGAAGCACTTGGGGGTTCAAAGTGCTCACCAAAGATCTAGATAAGTTCCTTAGGGGGTCTAGTTTCCCAAATGGGGTCAATTGTGGGGGTTTCCACTGTTTAGGCACATCAGGGGCTCTCCAAATGCAGCATGGTGCAATCTCAATTCCAGCCAATTTTGGTTGGAAAAAGTCAAATGGTGCTCCTTCCATTCCGAGCTCTGCCGTGCGCCCAAACAGTGGTTCCCCCCCACATATGGGGTATCAGCGTACTCAGGACAAATTGGACAACAACTTTTGTGGTCCAATGTCTCCTTTTACCCATGGGAAAATAAAAAATTAGTGACTAAAAGATAATTTTTGTGGGAAAAAAATAGGATATTTTATTTTCATGCCCGGGCATTATAAACTTGTGTGAAGCACTTGGGGGTTCAAAGTGCTCACCAAAGATCTAGATAAGTTCCTTAGGGGGTCTAGTTTCCAAAATGGGGTCACTTATGGGGGGTTTCCACTGTTTAGGCTCATCTGGGGCACTGCAAACGGAACATGACCCCCATCAACGTCTGCATTCCAAAACGTTACTACTTCCTTTCCAAGCCCTGCCGTGCGCCCAAACAGTTCCCCCCCACATATGGGGTATCAGCGTACTCAGGACAAATTGGACAACTTTTGGGGTCCAATTTCCTTGGGAAAAATCAAAAATTTGGAACTAAAAAATCATTTTTGTGGAAAATTGTTTTTTTTTTTTTTTTCACACCCAGGCATAATTTTTTGTGAAACACTTGGGGGTTCAAAGTGCTCACAACAGATCTAGATAAGTTCCTTAGGGGGTCTAGTTTCCAAAATGGTTTTACTTGTGGGGGGTTTCCACTGTTTAGGCGCATCAGGGGCTTTCCAAACGCGACATGGCGTCCAATCTCAATTCCAGCCAATTTTAGTTTGAAAAAGTCAAACGGCGCTCCTTCCCTTACGAGCTCTGCCGTGTGCCCAAACAGTGGTTATCCCCCACATATGGGGTATTGGCGTACTCAGGAGAAATTGTACAACAACTTTATCTGTCCATTTTCTCCTTTTACCCTTGTGAAAATAAAAAAAAGTTTGTAAAAGATCATTTTTGTGACTAAAAAGTTAACTATTAATTTTTTCCTTCCACGTAGCTTCAGCTCCTGTGAAGCACCTGAAGGGTTAATAAAATTCTTGAATGTGGTTTTGAGTACCTTTAGGGGTGCAGTTTTTAGAATGGTGTCACTTTTGAGTATTTTCTGCCATATAGACCCCTCAAAGTGACTTCAAATGTGAGGTGGCCCCTAAAAAAATGGCTTTGTAAATTTTGTTGTAAAAATGAGAAATCGCTGGTCAACTTTTAACCCTTATAATTTCCTAACAAAAAAAATTTTGGTTCCAAAATTGTGCTGATGTAAAGTAGACATGTGGGAAATGTTATTTCTTAACTATTTTGTGTGACATATTTCTCTGTTTTAAGGGAATAAAAATTAAAAGTTTGAAAATTGCAAAATTTTCAAAATTTTCGCCATATTTGCGTTTTTTTCAAAAATAAACGCAAGTTATATAGAAGAAATTTTACCACTAACGTGAAGTACAATATGTCACGAGAAAACAGTCTCAGAATCGCGAAGATCCGTTGAAGCGTTCCAGAGTTATAACCTCATAAAGAGACAATGGTCAGAATTGTAAAAATTGGCCCGGTCATTAACGTGCAAACCACCCTTGGGGGTGAAGGGGTTAAATCAGAGAGATATGTCACACAAAATAGTTAATAAATAACATTTCCCACATGTCTACTTTATATCAGCACAATTTTAGAACCAAAAATTTTTTTTGTTAGGAAGTTATAAGTGTTAAAAGTTGACTTCTTCATTTTTCCAACAAAATTCACAAAACCATGTTTTTTTGGGACCACCTCACATTTGAAGTCACTTTAAGGGTCAATATGACAAAAAATACCCCAAAGTGACACCATTCTAAAAACTGCATCCCTCAAGGTGTTCAAAACCACATTCAAGAAGTTTATTAACCCTTTAGGTACTTCACAAGAATTGAAGCAATGTGGAAGGAAAAAATGAACATTTAACTTTTTTTCCCCAAAATTTTTCTTTCGACACAATTTTTTTTAATTTGTCAAGGGTATCAGGAGAAAATGAACCACAATATTTGTTGTGCAATTTCTCCTGAGTACAACGATACCCCATGTGTGGAGGAAGACCAATCTTTAGGCGCACTGCATTGCTCAGAAGGGAAGGAGCATAATTTGAGATTTTGAATATCAAATTGGCTGGAATCAAGAGTGGACACCATGTCGCGTTTGGAGAGCCCCTGATGTACCTAAACAGTGGAAACCCCCCATAAGTGACCCCATTTTGGAAACTAGACCCCTCCAAGAAACTTATCTAAATTTGTGGTGAGCACTTTGAACCCCCAAGGGCTTCACAGAAGGTTATAACGTAGAGCCGTAAAATTAAAAAATCATATTTTTTCCACAAAAATGATCTTTTTACCCCCAATTTTTATTTTTCCAAGGGTAACAGGACCCTAAAAGTTATTGTGCAAGTTGTCCTGAGTACACTGATACCCCATATGTGGGCGCATTGCAGAGCTCGGAAGGAAAGCAGCGCCATTTGACTTTTTTGGCTGGAATTGAGATCCGACGCCATGTCGCGTTTGGAAAGCCCCTGATGTGCCTAAACAGTGGAAACCCCCAACAAGTGACCCCATTTCGGAAACTAGACCCCCAAGGAACCTATCTAGATCTGTGGTGAGAACTCTGAACCCCAAGGGCTTCACAGAAGGTTATAACGTAGAGCCGTAAAATTAAAAAAATCATATTTTTTCCACAAAAATGATCTTTTCATCCCCAATTTTTATTTTCCCAAGGGTAACAGGACCCCAAAAGTTATTGTGCAATTTGTACTGAGTACGCTGATACCCCATATGTGGAGGAAAACCACTGTTTGGGCGCATGGCAGAGCTCTGAAGGGAAGGAGCGCCGTTTGTCTTTTTCAACCCAAAATCGGCTGGAATTGAGATCGCGTTTGGAGAGTCCCTGATGTGCCTAAACAGTGGAAACCCCACACAAGTGACCTCATTTTGGAAACTAGACCCCCAAGGGTTAACTAAGGTGACCCTTTTATAGATGGGATTTTTACGGATGTGGCGATACCAAACACTAAACGTGTATTTTTTTTTTTTAATTACCGGTACATAAAAATGTATATTTTTTAGGGAATTTTTTAAAATTATTTTTTAATATTTTTTTCCAATTTTTTTTTTTAAAAAATGTTTTTTTTACCTAGTCCCTTTATGGGACTTTCACTTTTTCACTTTTGATTGATGTTTTAATACATTGCAATGCATTATGTCAATGGAGAAAACTGTTGAGACCATGCTGTGAGCATGGTCTCAACGGCTTTCCGTAGCTAGATGACCCGGAGGTTGTCATGACAACTTCGGGTCTTCATGGCTGAGATCGGGCCCTGCGAATACATCGCTGGGACGCTGATCTGAGGCAGAGGGAGCTCCTGACCCTCTGCCTCCCCCCCTGAACGCTGCGATCGCGCTCGATCGCATCAGTCAGGGAGTTAACAGCCAGTGGCGGCGCGGACGCCACTCCCGGCTGTCAGTGCAGGAAGCTCGGCCACTGCAGCGCTGAGCTCCTGCACTGATCGGGCAGGAGATGCTGAAATTTCAGCCTCTCCTGCCCTATCGCTGCTGTGTTTGGTCAGTCAGATTGACTGACCAATCACAGCGCTGTGGGTGCGGGGACCGACGGCATGGGTCCCCGCACCTCTTGCCGTGCCTGTCAGCTGTCATAGACCGCTGTCGGCACTGAACTACCACTGCGTGTTTACACGCAGTGGTAGTTCAAAGGCATGACATGCACAGTCCGTCGTGGCAGGGCTGGCTCCAGGTTTTTATGGGCCCCGGGCGAAAGAGTCTCAGTTGGCCCCTTTAACACAGACTACGATTCATGATGCACAGATACGGCAGAGAAATATGGGTATAGTACAATGCCAAATACTTCTCTTCTTCCATTACATGACTGATACCTTTTGTAAATTGTACAATAGCTCAAAAACCGCCAAATCCTCACAGCGCACAGTACAGACCGGACAGTACAGTCCTATTATGGGCCAAATATAATGCTCCATAAAGAATATTGGACCCCAAATAATGCTCCATACAGGATACTGGTCCCCATATAATGCTCCATACAAAATATGGAGCTCTCCTCTGCACTGTGCTGCGTTTTGCGCTGTTATGGCTCAGGAAAGGACGCTGTGGAAAGACTCCCCATCATCATCATCATCATTGCCTCCCCATCATCATCATCATTTCCTCCCCATCATCATCGCCTCCCCATCGTCATCATCAACGCCTCCCCATTGTCATCATCATCGCCTCCCCATCATCATTGCCTCCCCATCATCATCATCATTGCCTCCCCATCATCATCGCCTCCCCATCATCATCATCATCGCCTCCCCATCATTAACGCCTCCCCATCATCATCATTGCCTCCCCATCATCATCGCCTCCCCATCATCAACATCATTGCCTCCCCATCATCATCACACATACAGCACTCTCTCACATACACACAAAGCACCGCACTACATACACACACACTGATACACACAGACACACCTCACATCTCACCTGTCCGGCGTCCACGCTCTCTCTGCCACAGCCGGCCGCTGAATGATGACGTCATTCAGCGGCGCTGCTGTGAGAGGAAGCTCGGGCGCCCTGCAGGCGCCCCCTGGAGCCCGGAGCTGCAGCAGCGGAGGCACGGGGAGAGGTAAGTATTGCGCCGGCTGCTGCCGGGGGCCGGGCCCTGAGCAAGCGGGGGGGCCCAGTGGCGGCGCTGGTACCGCTCTCATCCGCTAACGGGTGCCGGGGTGCCCGATGGCGAGTGGCCCCCCCTGCCTGCTCAGGGCCCCGGCACTTGCCCGGGTTTGCCGGGTGCTGACGCCGGCCCTGCGTCCTGGTGCCAGAACTGACATCCTGCCATGACGGACTGTGCACGTCCATGGACATTAAGGGGTTAAACTGTATTTTTTTATTTTTATAAAACTATTGTTAACCCCTTAAAGACCAATGACAAATTTATCCGTCATTGGACGCCTCCCCCTATTGCTGTTAGGTGCGGGCTCCGGCGATGAGTCTGATCTTTCCCGACACATGTCAGCTGTTTTGAGCTGAATCAGCATTAACATGCATTTCCGGCAATCGTCCAGAAATCCACCTATCGGTGACCCTTCACGTGATCACGGGTCACTGATGGGTTGGCATGACAACTAGAGAGGTCTCCTGGAGACCTCTTGGTTGTCACTGCCGGATTGCTATGAGCGCCACCGGTGGTCGGTGCTCATAGCAAATGAGGTATACTGCTACATGTAGGCGATCTGATCATCCTTTTATGTAGCAGAGCCGATTGGGTTATGGCAGCTTCTAGTCTCACATGGAGATTATGAAGGATGCCAAAAGTAAAAAATGTTTTTAAACATATAAAAAATAAGGTTTAAATCACCCCCCTTTCGCCCCATTCAAATAAAACAAAAAAAATCAACATACACATATTTGGTTGGCCAAGTTCAACATCGCCGATCTATCAATAAATAAGGATTAACCTGTTAGCTAAATGGACATGGCGAGAAAAACAATCAAAATGCCAGAATTACTTTTTTTGGTCACCGTGACATGGAATTAAATGCAATACGGGCGATCAAAAGTCGTATCTGCATTTAAAATGTCATCTCGACGTGCAAAAAAATAAGCCCTCACCCTACCCGAGATCATGAAAAATGGAAATGCTACGGGTCTCGGAAAATGGCGCAATTTTTTAATTATTAATAAACAAAGTTTGGAATTTTTTTTCACCACTTAGATAAAAAAGAACCTAGACATGTTTGGTGTCTATGATCTCGTAATGACCTGGAGAATCATAGTGGCAGGTCAGGTTTAGCATTTAGTGAACCTAGTAAAAAAGCCAAACAAAAAACAACTGTGGGATTGCACTTTTTTTTTTTTTGCAATTTTACCGCATTAAAACCAATAGTGTTGTTCAAAAGTACAACTCGTCCCGCAAAAAACAAGCCCTCACATCGCCCTATTGATGGAAAAATAATAAAGTTATGGCTCTGGGAAGAAGGGGAGCGAAAAACGCAAAACCAAAAATACCTTCAGCCGTTTTTTTCAGCAATGAAGTGGTGCGTCTAATGTAGGATCTCTGCACCCTGTATTACACTCGCCCTCAGCCGTCTTCACTGTTTTTCGGTGCCACTCCAGTCCCGCAGCGCCATCTTGTGACCACAACTTTTGACTGGTTGGAAGTCAGAAGCTACGTCACAAGCGCGCAATACAAGTCTATGAGATCTAGAACGAGGCCAGAATGAGCCTCTCATAGACTTGTATTGAAGAGTGACCTATGGCTCGTTCCATGATAAACTGGGGTGATCCAGTAGGTTGCAAACTGCCGGAGACCGACAGGAACGACGGTGATAAAAGGTGAAGACGCCAGCAGATAAGTAAAAGACTAGGGTCAGAACCTTAGATTAGGACCTCCACTCCAGCGGTGTAATAAATAGAATCTTTGGAGTGATGCTTTAAAAAAGACAATTAAAAAGAAAACTGAAATACTGAATATAGTTTGGGCTATAGAGAAAGGGCTACAGGAGCACACGTGGACATCACTTACATTATTGCTTGGCAAGAAAAAGTTTGAATACCTTGTTAGAACCTTCTGAATAAGGCCGGGGTCACAAATGCGAGAAACGCGCACAATTCATGTAATTCTGTGCAGCCCCACGCTCCGGTCCGAGTGCCGGCGGCAGTCCGGGTGTTCATTCGAGAGACTCGTGCGAGTTTCCCGCATTTGTGACCCCGGCCTAAAAGGGGTTATCCACTACTGCACAATTCTTTTTTAGCAGCATTTACTTACAAAAGCATACTAACCTCCCAGAGTGGTGCCTCTCCTATGATGTTGGCGCTTCTTTTCCCATTATGTCACGTGGCCGCTGCAGCCAATCATTGGCCGCTGATCAGCTGCAACTCTTCAGTTTTCTGTCATATTGGAAGTCTATAACAGTTTAGTGGATAGTGCAGAAGTAGAAATAACACCTTAATAGGCCACTATGATGCCTCTAAATACATTTTTACACTTTAAAATCCGTGTCTTGCATATATATGTACACATTGCCAAGCAGAAGATCAGAGTAGGGCTGCTGAGCTGTATGGCGGGCTGTGTGACCCTGCTCCTAGTCCTTCACTGACAGCAGAGAGTGAGAAGTGTTACTGATGAGTAGACTGCGCTGCACAGTGAGCTGGTCCTGGTGCACTGGGTGTCTGGAGTCCAATGTCCTACTATATTAGCTGGCTTACCACAGAGCCAGAACCTGCAGACGATGTGCTGGGAGGTCAGCAGCTCCCGGTTTTATGACTCTTAATACATTTATTAGGGCACAGTGAAGGGGGTGATTAGCACGACGCTGGATTCACTGATGGGGAATGCTGTACATCTGGAAGATGCAGCACTAAGTGCTGAGTGCAGATCTGCGGTACACCGAGTAGTGACCACTGCTGTCCATCTTCATGTTGCTTTGTTATACACAGCTGAGAAGCCCGTGCTCCTTCACTCTGTGCTGCTCTTTCCATATTGTGCATAGCAAATCCATTTCATTAGTGATGAGCGAGTATGCTCATTGCTCGGGTGGTCTCCGAGTATTTGGGCCTGCTCGGAGATTTAGTTTTTGTCGACATAGCTGCATGATTTGCGACTGCTAGACAGCCTGAATACATGTGGAGATTGCCTGTTTGTTAGGAATTCCACACATGTATTCAGGCTGTCTAGTAGCCGCAAATCATGCAGCTGTGTCGACAAAAACTTAATCTCCGAGCACTCCAAAATACTCGGAGGACACCCGAGCATGCTTGGAAAAACCCGAGCAATGATTATACTTGCTCATCACTACATTTCATATATCTAAGTTCTCATTCAGATGTCAGTTTTTCATGTACTTGTTCTTTTAGTGTTTTCCACGGATAGATCGTGAACCCATTATAGTTCATGGGGCTGTTCACATGGAGTGTATGTCCTCAAAAATTGTTGCAGTCATGTGTTTTTGAGCCCTTTCATTATCCATAGAAGTCTGTGATTCTATGAAAATTGCGGATATCACAAGGATGGCATCAGTGTGTAGTCCCGGTGCTGTCCACCATTAACATTGTAATGAATAGGTAAAGCTTTCCAATTTATTTATTCCATACAAGAAAATAATTGTATGATGGATCACTTATGGTATACCGAGCCTACAGGTATGACCACCATATATTAAACTAGTAATTTTTATTTAATCAAAACATAAAATATACATAAAGAATAAAACTAGGGTGATAACATTACATAAAAAATTGCAAAAGAAGTGTACAAGCACCTTATGTCCAAAGACAGTAGGGAAAAAGAGGTACAGTCATTATATTTGTCACTATAACTTTTAAGTAACTGCAGAAACTGACTAAGGTGCCACCATTACAAAGTGTATATCAAATATGATCAGAACACAAGGTAAAATTAAATAGAAAAGAGATATCCCAAATGTGTAAATATGCAAGCATTAAGATACATCTAATATCTATTAAACATAAAACCCTTATTTATAAAAAAAAAAACCCTAGTCATATCTGTGTACATATATCATGGATCAATCTTATATATGGTGCAAATATGAATTACCTTGCAGTCCCTGACCTGCGTTTTCACGCGACTTCTTCCAAGGGCAGTATTCACTGGCTTGCTGCCAATTTAAAATGTAGGTTATATACACTGATGGTATGTGTACTCAGCTCTATGTCCTGCTGTGTGTACACTGCTCTCTGTCCTGCTGTGTGTACTCTGCTCTGCTGTGTGTACACTGCTCTTTGTCCTGTGTGTACACTGCTCTCTGTCCTGCTGTGTGTACTCTGCTCTCTGTCCTACTGTGTGTACTCTGCTCTCTGTCCTGCTGTGTGTACTCTGCTCTCTGTCCTGCTGTGTGTACTCTGCTCTCTGCTCTGCTGTGTGTACCTTGCTCTCTGTCCTGTTGTGTGTACACTGCTCTCTGCTCTGCTGTGTGTACACTGCTGTTTGTCCTGCTGTGTGTACACTGCTCTCTGTCCTGCTGTGTGTACTCTGCTCTCTGTCCTGATGTGTGTACGCTGCTCTCTGTCCTGATGTGTGTACGCTGCTCTCTGTCCTGATGTGTGTACGCTGCTCTCTGTCCTGATGTGTGTACGCTGCTCTCTGTCCTGATGTGTGTACACTGCTCTGTCCTGATGTGTGTACACTGCTCTCTGTCCTGATGTGTGTACACTGCTCTCTGTCCTGCTGTGTGTACACTGCTCTCTGTCCTGCTGTGTGTACACTGCTCTCTGTCCTGCTGTGTGTACTCTGCTCTCTGCTCTGATGTGTGTACACTGCTCTCTGTCCTGCTGCTGCTGTGTGTACACTGCTCTCTGTCCTGCTGTGTGTACTCTGCTCTCTGTCCTGCTGTGTGTACACTGCTGTTTGTCCTGCTGTGTGTACTCTGCTCTCTGCTCTGATGTGTGTACACTGCTCTCTGTCCTGCTGTGTGTACTCTGCTCTCTGCTCTGATGTGTGTACACTGCTCTCTGTCCTGCTGTGTGTACACTGCTGTTTGTCCTGCTGTGTGTACACTGCTCTCTGTCCTGCTGTGTGTACTCTGCTCTCTGCTCTGATGTGTGTACACTGCTCTCTGTCCTGATGTGTACAATGCCCTCTGTCCTGCTGTGTGTACACTGCTCTCTGTCCTGCTGTGTGTACACTGCTCTCTGTCCTGCTGTGTGTACACTGCTGTTTGTCCTGCTGTGTGTACACTGCTCTCTGTCCTGCTGTGTGTACTCTTCTCTCTGCTCTGATGTGTGTACACTGCTCTCTGTCCTGCTGTGTGTACACTGCTCTCTGTCCTGCTGTGTGTACACTGCACTCTGTCCTGCTGTGTGTACTCTGCTCTCTGCTCTGATGTGTGTACACTGCTCTCTATCCTGCTGTGTGTACACTGCTCTCTGTCCTGCTGTGTGTACACTGCTCTCTGTCCTGCTGTGTGTACTCTGCTCTGTCGATGTACCCGCTCTTCTGATGTGTGTACGCTGCTCTCTGTCCTGATGTGTGTACGCTGCTCTCTGTCCTGATGTGTGTACACTGCTCTGTCCTGATGTGTGTACACTGCTCTCTGTCCTGATGTGTGTACACTGCTCTCTGTCCTGCTGTGTGTACACTGCTCTCTGTCCTGCTGTGTGTACTCTGCTCTCTGCCTGATGTGTGTACACTGCTCTCTATCCTGCTGTGTGTACACTGCTCCCTGTCCTGCTGCTGCTGTGTGTACACTGCTCTCTGTCCTGCTGTGTGTACACTGCTGTTTGTCCTGCTGTGTGTACTCTGCTCTCTGCTCTGATGTGTGTACACTGCTCTCTGTCCTGCTGTGTGTACTCTGCTCTCTGCTCTGATGTGTGTACACTGCTCTCTGTCCTGCTGTGTGTACACTGCTGTTTGTCCTGCTGTGTGTACACTGCTCTCTGTCCTGCTGTGTGTACCCGCTCTCTGCTCTGATGTGTGTACACTGCTCTCTGTCCTGATGTGTACAATGCCCTCTGTCCTGCTGTGTGTACACTGCTCTCTGTCCTGCTGTGTGTACACTGCTCTCTGTCCTGCTGTGTGTACACTGCTGTTTGTCCTGCTGTGTGTACACTGCTCTCTGTCCTGCTGTGTGTACTCTCTCTCTCTGCTCTGATGTGTGTACACTGCTCTCTGTCCTGCTGTGTGTACACTGCTCTCTGTCCTGCTGTGTGTACACTGCTCTCTGTCCTGCTGTGTGTACACTGCACTCTGTCCTGCTGTGTGTACTCTGCTCTCTGCTCTGATGTGTGTACACTGCTCTCTATCCTGCTGTGTGTACACTGCTCTCTGTCCTGCTGTGTGTACACTGCTCTCTGTCCTGCTGTGTGTACACTGCTCTCTGTCCTGCTGTGTGTATTCTGCTCTCTGTCCTGCTGTGTGTACTCTGCTCTCTGTCCTGCTTTGTGTACTCTGCTCCCTGTCCTGCTGTGTGTACTCTGCTCTCTGTCCTGCTGTGTGTACACTGCTGTTTGTCCTGCTGTGTGTACTTCTCTCTGTCCTTAATGTGTGTACACTGCTCTCTGACCTGCTGTGTGAACGTGGCCTAACTTTTGTAATCAGATAAAGTAAAAAATAATTTCCTGTCTCTGTTGCGCTTCTATTTATCTGTTTTCCTTATCTCATTGCTTTTATGTGAATGAGATAAAATAATTTAATATAATTATAAATATTTACAACTTTCAAGAACTTGACAACTCCACTTTTCTCGATGAACTTCTGCCTCAGTTATGTTTTTATGGATCATTTTTCATCACCTTCTACGATATTCGAGGCAATGCAACATGTACGTTATTGATTGTATAGATTTACGTTTCCTCTGTTAGGATGTAGCATTTTCTATTCTAGGATGAGCTGAAGAAGGCTGTTAGTGCGCGAGTGTCACGACAAGAAGCAGTGGAAGATGCCGAATACTCAGATTACTCTGAAGAGTTTGAAAGTGATGGTAAGTCAATTCAGAGGATTATTATTGTCTTTGCTTATACATTCATTAAAGGGATTGTCCAGGGTTTTTCAGAAATTTACTAAAGGCAGGAAATTTATAGTATTTACTGTACAGGTTTAGTATTTGTATATTTTGATAGATCAAAGTTTTATGGAAGCAGAATTACCAAACAAATTTATTTTGTTATTTTATTTTTAAAGCGATTCTGTCAGTACAGAATGACTGATCAAACCATGCACCTTCCAGACACCCAAAAATCTAGCAATACCAATCCTTCCCTTAATTATTATTATTATTATTATTTATTTATATAGCGCCATTCATTCCATAGTGCTGTACATGAGAAGGGGTCACATACAAAGTTATAGATATCGTTTACAGTAAACAAATTTACAATGACAGACTGGTACAGAAGGGAGAGGACCCTGTCCTTGTGGACTTACATTCTACAGGACAATGGGGAAGAGACAATGTCGGGAGGGCAGCAGCTCTGGTGGTGGTGAGGCGGTAGCTCGGGTGGTGGTGAGGCGGCAGAATGGTTATTGCAGGCTGTAAGCTTTCCTGAAGAGATGGATTTTCACGTTTTGTCGGTAGTAGCGAGGGGAGAGGTGGATTAGTTGGGCAGCAGAGTTGAGGACAGACTGGAGTGGTGCAAGAGAATTGGCGGGGAGGCCACAGAGGAGGGTGTTGCAGTAATCAAGGCGGGAGATGATGAGGGCATGCACAAGAGTTTTAGTAGATTGAAGGCTGAGGATGGGATGGATTCTGGAAATATTTTTGAGTTGGAGGCGACAGGAGGTGGCAAGAGTTTGGACGTGTGGTTAGAAGGACAGGGCAGAGTGGAGAGTTACTCTGAGGCAGCGGATTTCAGGTGCGGGAGAGAGCGTGATGCCGTTTACCATAATAGATAGATCGGGTAGGGAAGATACGTCAGATGGAGGAAAGATGATGAGAGCTCGGTTTTGTTTACATTGAGTTTTAGGAAGCGAGAGGTGAAGAAGGAGGCTATGGCTGATAGACACTCCGGGATTCTGGACAGCAGAGAGGTGACATCTGAGCCAAAGAGGTAGATCTGAGTGTCGTCCACATACAGGTGGTACTGGAAGCCATGGGACTTTATGAGTTGTACTTGTTCAAGGGTGTAGATGGAAAAAAAGTAGGGGCCCCAGGACAGAGTTTTGAGGGACTCCCAACAGAGAAAGAGGGCCGGATGAGGAAGTAGTGTGGGAGTGGGAAACGCTAAATGTGCGGTCGGAAAGGTAAGAGGCGATCCAGGACAGGGCAAGGTCTTTGATGCCAAGGGAAAAAAGAATCTGTAGCAGTAGTCAGTGGTCGACTGTGTTGAAGGCAGAGGACAAGTCAAGGAGGAGGAGGAGGATGGAGAACTGTCTGTTAGCTTTGGCTGTGAGTAAGTCATTAGTAATTTTGGTCAGGGCAGTTTCAGTGGAGTGGTGGGGGCGGAAGCCAGATTGGAGGTTGTCGAGGAGAGAGATGAGAGGTGGGGGGAAAGTTGAGCATGGACATGCTGCTCAAGAAGTTTGGAAGCAAATGGGAGCAGTGATATGGGGCGATAGCTGAGCATAGTAGTTTGGTCAAGGTTTGTTTTTTTGAGGATGGGTGTGATGGTGGCATGTTTGAAGGCAGAGGGGAAGGTACCAGAAGATAGCGATAGGTTGAAGAGATGGGTTAGGACTGGAATGAGTGTACTAGTGAGGTTGGGGAGCAGGTGGGAAGGGATGGGGTCAAGTGCATAGGTGGTGAGGTGTGATTTGGAATGGAGATGAGTAAGCGCTCCTTCAGTGATGTTGGAGAGGGAGGTTATTAGGGAAGGGCAGAGGTCTGGTATATGGAGTGGTTGGGGTGGTGGAACAGTAAAGGTTTGCTTTGTTTAGTCGATCTTATTTTTGAAATAGGTAACAAAGTCCTCAGCAGAGATGAGGGGAGTTGGAGGTGGCAGTGGTGGGCGGAGGAGAAAGTTGAATGTGCTGAACAGTTGTTTCGGGTTGTAGGATAATGAAGATACAAGGTTTGTGAAATAGATCTATTTAGCAGAGGTGAGGGCTAATTTGAAGGCAAGTGTAGCTTGTTTGAAAGCAGTAAAGTCGTTCAGTTTTTCTTTTTTAATAAATTTGCAAAAATTTCTACATTTCTGTTTTTTATCAGTCAAGATGGGGTGCAGAGTGTACATTAATGAGAAAAAAAAATGAATTTTTTTGCATTTGCCAAATGGCTGCAATGAAACAGAGTGAAAAATTTAAAGGGGTCTGAATACTTTCCGAACCCACTGTAAAAGTGATGGCTCTTAAAAGAATGGAAGGCAAAAGTGAAAGTACAAAACCAAGAAGGGGTTCTTGAGGGGTTAAAGTGTATCTCCTGCATGGAACTGCAGCCTCCTGACCTGAAATCTCCTCTGGCAATGTCTGAGCTCTATTACAGTCATGGCCAAAAGTTTTGAGAATGACACAAATATTATATTTTCACATGATCTGCTGCCCTCTGGTTTTTATGTGTGTTTGACAGATGTTTTTATCACAGACAGAAATATAATAATTGCAAACATATGAGTAACAAAAGCTTATATTGACAGTTAGAATGAGTTAATGCAGCAAGTCAATATTTGCAGTGTTGACCCTTCTTCTTCAGGACCTCTGCAATTCTCCCTGGCATGCTCTCAATCAACTTCTGGACCAAATCCTGACTGATAACAGTCCATTCTTGCACAATCAATGCTTTCATTTTGTCAGAATTTCTCCATCGCCTCATTGGGGGACACACAGACCGTGGGTGTTATGCTGCTGCCACTAGGAGGACACTAAGCAATACACAGAAAAACAGTTAACTCCTCCTCCTGCAGTATACACCCTCTGTTGGCTCAATCCTGAACCAGTTCTTGCTTAGTGTCTGTAGGAGGCACTAGGGTCTGGTTTCAGACCCCAAGGTTTTTTTAGTTTTACGTTTATTATTTTTTACTATCTTCCACGCACGGAAGGGCGACGGGACTTGTACGAAAAGTCCTGATCTCCCACAAACATCAACAGGCGGGCACGGGAGTACACCTCCACGGAACCCCTCCTGCAACGCCACCATCGGGCGACGGATCCCCTTCAAGCGCCACTCTCCCCATGTGTCATATGGCTAATGCGACCCGCAGTTTGTGGAATTATAGCACCTCACCACCACTAGTGAAAGTGGCTGGTGCTAGGATGATGGAAATGGGGTCACTCTCCGCCTCCCTATGGAAGGGATGGCGGATTGAGGAGGCACACATACCGCAGCCATTCACATCTGAGCAGGCGCTCCGCAGTGAGTACATGATTTTTATTGCCTGCATCCCCCTGCGCTGTCACAGTCACCGTCACAGCAATGCTCCTTGAAATGCCTTCACCCTCTGGGTAGGCGACAGGGCCGGCGTCGCTGCAGTCAGGTCCCCACTTCATGGCGGTGTACCGCATTTGCGACCTTGCAGGGCCGCAAGGCCGTCGCCGCTCATCGCCGGGCAAGTTCAAAATTTAGTCCCCGGCTGCAGGCCGGGGTAGGCCGAGAAGGGGGGCGGGCTTACCGCTCTCATAGTAGCTCCGCCCACGTTGCACGCTCTCAGCAGCCCTCTTTTCCTCTCTCCCTCATCTTTTGGCGCTTCTCGGAAGACGAGAAGCGCTAAGGACAGAAATCCCGGGCGCCATCTTCTGGGACACCAGCGCTGTCAGCATTGCGGTACTGGGGCACCGGACAGCGATTCCTCACCGCTATCTTGGGACTGGGTAAGCTACACAGCGCTTAACCCCTCCCCTGCAGCAGACTCTCAGACAAAAAGATGTCGCAATCAAAAGGCTCAAAACGGCCTGGCAAAAATCACACAGTGGTGTACGCCGCCTGTGCTTCATGCAACGCTTCCCTGCCGTCAAAGCATCGGTCTCAATTCTGCCCAACATGTGCCCAAGAGCCCACGGCTTCTGCCGATCAGGAGTCCTCTGCTTCTGTTCAGGAGGCCCCTACTACTGTTCAGGAGCCCCTACCTATTGCTGACCCCAATGAGCCGGGTCCTGCAGGGTGGTCTGTATTTATGGATTCTCTGACTAAGGCCTTGGATACCTTCCGTGGCTCTTCTTCTAGCCAGGGCGTCCCTTTTCCAGAAAGAGACCCTGCAGCTTTCAGAGATACCTCATCAGACAGAGGCCGAACTTCGGCTTCAACAAAGCGGCAGTCTAGAAAACGCTGCCATAGGGCTTCTCCCAATCCATATAGTGATTCGGCATCTGTAAGCTCAAACTCTCGATCCCCCCTTCCAGAGATCTCGGTGAGCGGGATTCGGAGTACGAGTCGGATACAAGGGATGACCCCAACTCGCCAGAGTTTCTAGAGTCTCTAGATTCTCTCATAGAGGCGGTTAACAAGACCCTGGAAATAGATGATGAATCCGGATCGCAACCGAGTCATCCTATTTCTTTTAAAAGAGCTAAGCGTCCTCACAGGGTGTTTGGTAACCACCCGGAGTTTAAGGACATTGTTCAGGGACATTGGGATCGTCCAGACAGACGTTTTTCAGGACTGAAGTCTCTGAAAACGCGATACCCATTTTCAGCAACCGTAGCAAAGGAGTGGACAGAATCTCCAATAGTAGATCCTCCGGTATCTCGCTTGGCTTTAAAAACCCTTCTGTCAGTTTCTGATGGCTCATCCGTTAAGCATCCCTCAGATAGACAGATTGACAACCTCGCCAAATCCATTTTTCAGGCTGCTGGAGCATCACTATCTCCTTCCTTCGCAGCCACCTGGGTGGCGAGGGCCATGAGCACCTGGGCTGAGGATTTAATTAAGGTTACGAATGATATCCCTCTTCCACCTGAGGCTCGTAATCTGGCCTATCAGATTACTCGGGCAGGAGAATACATGGTCCATGCGTCCCTAGATGCAGCTAATTGCGCTGCACTCTCAGCCGCCAATGCTATCGCCATTCGAAGATCTCTTTGGCTCCGAGAGTGGCGTGCAGACTCTGCTTCAAAGAGGTCCTTAACTTCGCTGCCTTATCACTCAGGGCGTCTCTTTGGTGATCGCCTTGATCAGATTATTTCTGATGCCACGGGTGGCAAAAGTAAATTTCTTCCGCAGCACAGAATCAATCGCCACTTTCGGTCTCAATACCAAGGTCGTTTCCGGCCATTTCGCAGCTCCTTTAATTGGTCCTCTACCTCGACCTCGTCCCGGACGCCCCGTTCTGCACGCAACCGGCTACAAGATCGAATTTTTGTCTCTCCTCCCAAGGCGCTTCTTTCAATCCCATCTCGCAAAGTCCAAAGACCTCGCAATTCTCTTTCTTTGGGCCTTGGACATTCTTCGCACCAGCGGTGTCATTGTCCCTGT
Source organism: Oophaga sylvatica (assembly GCA_033576555.1). Taxonomy (NCBI): domain Eukaryota; kingdom Metazoa; phylum Chordata; class Amphibia; order Anura; family Dendrobatidae; genus Oophaga; species Oophaga sylvatica. Next base: position 163,135,745 of record JARQOD010000001.1, on the reverse strand, counting down.
TCCTCACGGGGAAAGGTTCAAAGGGTTTTATTCAAACCTTTTTGTGGTTCCCAAGAAGGACGGCTCTCTACGTCCTATTCTGGACCTAAAACTGCTGAACAAATTCATCAGAGTCCGCCATTTCAGGATGGAATCTCTCCGTTCTGTCATCGCATCTCTAGAAAGAAAGGAATACCTCGCGTCAATCGACATCAAAGACGCGTATCTACACATTCCAATTTTCAGAGACCATCAAAAGTTTCTGCGTTTTGCAGTTGGAGAGGAGCATTTTCAATTTGCCGCTCTGCCCTTCGGTCTCGCAACCGCCCCCAGAGTATTCACAAAAGTCATGGCGGCTGCCATGTCAATTTTACACTCTCGGGGTGTGGTGGTCCTCCCATACCTAGACGACCTACTCATCAAGGGTCCGACTTTTCGGGCCTGTGCAGAAAGTGTCGAGATCACCATCGACACCCTTTCTCGCCTGGGTTGGCTAGTCAACTTGGACAAGTCCTCTCCCATTCCCTCTCAGAAGATTCCTTTTCTGGGAATGATTCTGGACACCTCCCAAGGGTTGGTATCTCTCCTCCAAAGAAGATTGCTTCTCTGACAAGGCAAGTACTCCTGTTGTCTCTAGGACGCTCTCACCCCCTGCGGTTCGCCATGCAGGTCCTGGGGAAAATGGTAGCCTCCATCGAGGCAGTACCGTTCGCTCAATTCCATCTCCGACCTCTTCAACAGGAGCTAATATCTGCTTGGGACAGGAACCCAGCATCCTTAAGTCGCAGTTTTCGTCTCTCTCTCAGAGTCAGACGCTCCCTGAAGTGGTGGACAAATGTCTCATCACTGAATCAAGGAAAACCTTTTCTTCCTGTCCATTGGTGGGTGGTGACCACCGATGCCAGTCTCCTCGGATGGGGAGCGGTATTCCTTCACCACACTGCTCAGGGTCGCTGGTCCCCTCCAGAGTCCCGTCTCCCGATCAACATTCTCGAGATCAGAGCTATCAAGCTAGCTCTCTTACATTTCCAGCATCTGTTAGCCGGTCGTCCCATCCGGATACAGTCAGACAACTCCACGGCCGTGGCGTATATCAACCGTCAGGGAGGAACTCGGAGCAGAACAGCGATGCTCGAGGTATCACACATTCTGCGGTGGGCGGAGTCAAACAGCTCACTCATCTCTGCGGTTCACATCCCGGGAGTGGACAATTGGGAGGCCGACTTTCTCAGTCGCCAAGACTTAGATTCAGGAGCATGGTCCCTGCACCCGGAAATGTTTCATATCATTTGCCAGCGCTGGGGTATGCCGGACGTGGATCTCATGGCATCCAGACTAAATACCAAAGTTCAGACTTTCATAAGTCGATCTCGCGATCCTCTAGCCATCGGATCGGATGCGCTAGTCCTCCCTTGGAGTCAATTTCGTCTTCCTTACATCTTTCCACCTCTTCCGTTAATCCCCAGGGTGATTCGGAAGATCAAATCGGAAGGCGTTCCTCTCATCCTGGTCGCACCGGACTGGCCTCGCCGTCCGTGGTATGCGGAACTAGTACGTCTGCTCGCAGACGTTCCTTGGAGATTACCGGATCGTCCGGACCTTCTTTCTCAGGGCCCAATCTACCATCACAATACGAGAGCGCTGAATTTGACGGTATGGCCATTGAAGCCTGGATCTTAGGCCAGGCTGGTTTTTCACAAAAGGTTATCTCTACAATGATCAATGCCAGAAAACCGGTTTCCATACGCATTTACCATCGTGTGTGGAAAACATTCTTTTCCTGGTGTAAGGATAAGAGTCGTTCCCCTTAGGTTTTTTCTATCCCTGCCATTCTGGAGTTCCTCCAGGCAGGGCTGGATTCAGGGTTAGCACTCTCTTCCTCAAGGGACAGATTTCTGCCTTATCCGTCCTTTTCCAACGACGGATCGCTTCTAAGTCTCAGGTTAGGACTTTTATCCAAGGAGTGGCACACCTTGTTCCACCCTACAAGAGGCCTCTGGACCCTTGGGATCTTAATCTGGTCCTCAGTGCCTTACAAGAATCTCCCTTCGAACCTTTGTCGGAAGTGTCCTTATCTCTTCTTTCCTGGAAGGTCGTCTTCCTAGTTGCAATTACCTCTATCAGGCGGGTATCGGATTTGGCAGCCTTGTCTTGTAAATCTCCGTTTCTCAATTTTCACCAGGACAAGGTAGTCCTCAGGACTTCTCCTTCTTTCTTGCCTAAAGTCGTCTCGGCTTTTCATATCAATGAGGAGATAGTACTGCCCTCCTTCTGTCCGGCGCCGATTCACCGTACAGAAAAAGCCCTTCACACCTTGGATTTGGTAAGGGCTCTCCGAAGGTACATTTCGAGGACTGCATCTTTCTGTAAATCGGACGCCCTGTTTGTGCTCCCGGAAGGACGCAGGCAGGGTCTTCCTGCTTCCAAGGCCACGCTAGCCAGATGGATCTGTTTGACGATCCAAGAGGCGTACCGTGTCAAAGGTCAGACTATCCCGGCTGGGATTAAGGCACACTCCACTCGGTCTGTGGGGGCCTCCTGGGCCATTCGGCACCAGGCTTCGGCACAACAAATGTGCAAGGCTGCGACTTGGTCCAGTCTCCATACTTTTGTCAAGCATTACCAAATACATGCTCAAGTTTCTTCAGATGCGGCACTTGGCAGACAAATTCTGCAATCAGCTGTTGCGCATCTGTAAGTTGTCGGTTGACTGTTTATGCGTTTATGCGTGAGGTTCACGAGGCTTCATCTGTTGATGGCTTCCCACCCTGGGACTGCTTTGGGACGTCCCACGGTCTGTGTGTCCCCCAATGAGGCGATGGAGAAAAGGAGATTTTTGTGTACTCACCGTAAAATCCTTTTCTCCGAGACGCTCATTGGGGGACACAGCTCCCACCCTTGATTAGCCTGTGGCCTCGTTTGTTTCTTTGATTGTTGACATATTTTACTCTGTTATGAGCTCCTACTGCTTTGGCACCGAACTGGTTCAGGATTGAGCCAACAGAGGGTGTATACTGCAGGAGGAGGAGTTAACTGTTTTTCTGTGTATTGCTTAGTGTCCTCCTAGTGGCAGTAGCATAACACCCACGGTCTGTGTGTCCCCCAATGAGCGTCTCTGAGAAAAGGATTTTACGGTGAGTACACAAAAATCTCCTTTTTTAGGTTTTTGTTTGTCCACCCGTCTCTTGATGATTGACCACAAGTTCTCAATGGGATTAAGATCTGGGGAGTTTCCAGGCCATGGACCCAAAATCTCTATGTTTTGTTCCCTGAGCCATTTAGTTATCACCTTTGCTTTATGGCAAGGTGCTCCATCATGCTGGAAAAGGCATTGTTGATCGCCAAACTGCTCTTGGTGGGTTGGGAGAAGTTGCTCTTGGAAGACATTCTGGTACCATTCTTTATTCATGGCTGTGTTTTTAGGCAAGACTGTGAGAGAGCCGATTCCCTTGGCTGAGAAGCAACCCCACACATGAATGGTTTCAGGATGCTTAACAGTTGGCATGAGACAAGACCGGTGGTAGCGCTCACCTTGTCTTCTCCGAATGAGGCATTTTCCTGATGTCCCAAACAATCGAAAAGGGGTTTCATCAGAGAAAATAACTTTACCCCAGTCCTCAGCAGTCCACTGCCTGTACCTTTTGCAGAATATCAGTCTGTCCATGATGTTTTTTCTGGAGAGAAGTGGCTTCTTTGCTGCCCTCCTTGAGACCAGGCCTTGCTCCAAGAGTCTCCGCCTCACAGTTTCAGATGCACTCACACCTGCCTGCTGTCATTCCTGAGCAAGCTCTGCTCTGCTTGTAGCCCGATCCCGCAGCTGAAACACTTTTAAGCGACGGTCCTGGCGCTTGCTGGTCTTTCTAGGGCGCCCTGGAGCCTTTTTGGCAACAATGGAACCTCTCTCCTTGAAGTTCTTGATGATGCGATAGATTGTTGACTGAGGTGCAATCTTTCTAGCTGCGATACTCTTCCCTGTTAGGCCATTTTTGTGCATTGCAATGATGACTGCACGTGTTTATTTAGAGATAACAACGGTTAACAGAAGAGAAACAATGATGCCAAGCACCAGCCTCCTTTTAAAGTGTCCAGTGGTGTCATTCTTACTTAATCATGACAGATTGATCTCCAGCCATATCCTCATCAACACCCACACCTGTGTTAATGGAGCAATCACTGAAAAGAGGTTAGCTGGTCCTTTTAAGGCACGGCTGCAATGATGTTGAAATGTGTTTTGAGGGATAAAGTTCATTTTCTAGCCAAATATTGACTTTGCAAGTAATTGCTGTTAAGCTGATCACTCTTTATAACATTCTGGAGTATATGCAAATTGCCATTAGAAAAAGTGAAGCAGTAGACTTTGTAAAAATTAATATTTGTGTCATTCTCAAAACTTTTGGCCATGACTGTACACAGATGGAACTTGGGGTATAGGACTTGTCATTGTAACCCATGACATGGCAGCATCATTAGTAGCAGGAGAACCTCACATTTACTGCAGCTTCTTCCCATCATCCATGCTCTGTAGATACATTTCTATGCAGCCTTCATCTTGTATGTGAGTAGTAATTTAGTTAATTTGCTCTTGTACCATAGTTTTGGGCTTTTTATTGAAGTTATGGACTGTCTCTATATGCTTTCTCTTAGACAGCTTAGGGGAGTCCCTTGGAAAGACAACAACAATTGAGTCAAAACTGAAAAAAGGTCATCAGGATTTTCACTTCTCTGATAGCGAGGAGGATTCATATGGAAAAACAAATTTCCTTAAGAAGAGCAAAGAAACAGAGAAAAGTTTCAGCAAGTATTCCTCCAGAAGCAAGAGCATCGAAAATATCAGTCAAGGAGACGAAGATGATGGAGGGTCAAAACCAGGACCACTAGAAAAAGTAAAAACTCAGCAGGGAGCAGATGACGAAGACAGAAAACCCATTCCAATGCCGAGAGCATTCAGGACTAAGAGCTCGCCTTCACGTAAGAGATGTAGAATCTAGACATCGGGAAAATCAATTTACAGGACCTGGTCAGTATTCAGTGCCCACTGGACGGGAGCCCCTCTTTTGGTTAGCCGACTTGACGTCATTGTTGTGACATTCTGCAAGGTTGGCTTAATCAAAAGAAGAGCTGTGGACGCCAGGAGGAAGGAGGTGGTTCTCCCGTCCTGTGGATACTGGACCAGGCCAGGCCAATTGATTTGCACCAAGGAAAAAAGCTACAGCTGAAGCAGATGTGGGAGATTTGTCATTTGTGTTATTTGCTAATATTAGTAACCAATGTTTTTCAATAGTGCAGAACAGATGACGCGAGTGTCCGTGTGAAATATATCGCAGTAGGCACTATTCTGTTCTGTATAGCAGATGAGACTTGTTTATTCTAGCCTATGAGAGTGCAAAAAAATTATATCTAGGAAACAAATCATGTTTTAGAATGTTGGTGTATAAACATCGATGGCATATAGACATACACAGACATAAGCGGACACATGGATGGCACACAGACATAAAAAAAGACACATGGATGGCACACAGACATAAAAAAGACACATGGATGGCACACAGACATAAAAAAAGACACATGGATGGCACACAGACATAAAAAAGAGACACACGGATGGCACACAGTCATAAAAAGAGACACATGGATGGCACACAGACATAAAAAGAGACACATGGATGGCACACAGAGATAAAAAAGAGACACACGGATGGCACACAGACATAAAAAAGAGACACATGGATGGCACACAGACATAAAAAAGACACATGGATGGCACACAGACATAAAAAAAGACACATGGATGGCACACAGACATAAAAAATAGACACATGGATGGCACACAGACATAAAAAAGACACACGGATAGCACACAGACATAAAAAAAGACACATGGATGGCACACAGACATAAAAAAAGACACATGGATGGCAAACAGACATAAAAAAGACACACGGATAGCACACAGACATAAAAACAGACACATGGATGGCACATAGTCATAAAAAAACGGATACATGGATGGCACACGGACATAAATAAAAGGACACATGGATGGCTCACAGACATTAAAAATAGGACACATGGATAGCACACAGACATAAAAAGGCGAGACACATGGATAGCACACGGACATAAAAACAGACACATGGATGGCACACAGACATAAAAAAGAGACACACGGATAGCACACAGACATAAAAAAGAGACACATGGATGGCACACAGACATAAAAAAAGACACATGGATGGCACACAGACATAAAAAAGAGACACACGGATGGCACACAGACATAAAAAAAGACACATGGATGGCACACAGACATAAAAAACGGACACATGGATGGCACACAGACATAAAAAAGAGACACACGGATAGCACACAGACATAAAAAAAGACACATGGATGGCACACAGACATAAAAAACGGACACATGGATGGCACACAGACATAAAAAAGAGACACAAGGATAGCAGACAGACATAAAAAAGAGACACACGGATAGCATAACACAGGACATAAAAAAAAGAACATGGAATGGCACACCAGACATAAAAAAGAATGAGGACACAACTGGATAGCACACAGACATAAAAAAGAGACACATGGATGGCACGATGCAGACATAAAAAAAGACACACGAATGGCACATACAGACATAAAAAAGAGACACACGGATACAATAGACACACAGACATAAAAAAGAGACACACGGATAGCACACAGACATAAAAAAAGACACTCACATGTGAGGGGCACATAGAGCACAGATAAAGAGAGACACACGGATAGCACACAGACATAAAAAAAAAGAGGACAGCACACGGATAGCACAACAGACATATAAAAAAAGACACATGGATTGCACACAGACATAAAAAAGAGGTTGGCTTAATCAAAGAAGAGCTGTGGACGCCAGGAGGAAGGAGGTGGTTCTCCCGTCCTGTGGATACTGGACCAGGCCAGGTCAATTGATTTGCACCAAGGAAAAAAGCTACAGCTGAAGCAGATGTGGGAGATTTGTCATTTGTATTATTTGCTAATATTAGTAACCAATGTTTTTCAATAGGGCAGATCAGATGACGCGAGTGTCCGTGTGAAATATATCGCAGTAGGCACTATTCTGTTCTGTATAGCAGATGAGACTTGTTTATTCTAGCCTATGAGAGTGCAAAAAATTATATCTAGGAAACAAATCATGTTTTAGAATGTTGGTGTATAAACATCGATGGCATATAGACATACACAGACATAAGCGGACACATGGATGGCACACAGACATAAAAAAAGAGACACACGGATGGCACACAGACATAAAAAAAGACACATGGATGGCACACAGACATAAAAAAGACACATGGATGGCACACAGACATAAAAAAAGACACACGGATGGCACACAGACATAAAAAAGAGACACATGGATAGCACACAGACATAAAAAAGAGACACACGGATGGCACACAGACATAAAAAAGAGACACATGGATGGCACACAGACATAAAAAAGACACATGGATGGCACACAGACATAAAAAAAGACACATGGATGGCACATAGTCATAAAAAACGGATACATGGATGGCACACGGACATAAATAAAAGGACACATGGATAGCTCACAGACATTAAAAATAGGACACATGGATAGCACACAGACATAAAAAGGCGAGACACATGGATAGCACACGGACATAAAAAAAGGACACATGGATAGCACACAGACATAAAAAAGAGACACACGGATGGCACACAGACATAAAAAAAGACACATGGATGGCACACGGACATAAAAAAGAGACACACGGATGGCACACAGACATAAAAAAAGACACATGGATGGCACACGGACATAAAAAAGAGACACACGGATAGCACACAGACATAAAAAAAGACACATGGATGGCACACGGACATAAAAAAGAGACACACGGATGGCACACAGACATAAAAAAAGGACACATGGATAGCACACAGACATAAAAAAGAGACACACGGATGGCACACAGACATAAAAAAAGACACATGGATGGCACACGGACATAAAAAAGAGACACATGGATAGCACACAGACATAAAAAAAGGACACATGGATAGCACACAGACATAAAAAAGAGACACATGGATGGCACACAGACATAAAAAAAGACACATGGATGGCACACAGACATAAAAAAGAGACACACGGATAGCACACAGACATAAAAAAGGACCCATGGATGGCACACAGACATAAAAAAAGACACATGGATGGCACACAGACATAAAAAAATACACATGGATGGCACACAGACATAAAAAGAGAAACACGGATGGCACACAGACATAAAAAAAGACACATGGATAGCACACAGACATAAAAAAAGACACATGGATGGCACACAGACATAAAAAGAGACACATGGATAGCACACTGACATAAAAAGAGACACACTGATAGCACACAGACATAAAAAAAGACACATGGATGGCACATAGTCATAAAAAACGGACACATGGATGGCACACAGACATAAAAAAAGACACATGGATGGCACACGGACATAAAAAAGAGACACATGGATAGCACACAGACATAAAAAAAGGACACATGGATAGCACACAGACATAAAAAAGAGACACATGGATGGCACACAGACATAAAAAAAGACACATGGATGGCACACAGACATAAAAAAGAGACACACGGATAGCACACAGACATAAAAAAGGACCCATGGATGGCACACAGACATAAAAAAAGACACATGGATGGCACACAGACATAAAAAAATACACATGGATGGCACACAGACATAAAAAAGAGAAACACGGATGGCACACAGACATAAAAAAAGACACATGGATGGCACACAGACATAAAAAAAGACACATGGATGGCACACAGACATAAAAAAGAGACACATGGATAGCACACTGACATAAAAAAGAGACACACTGATAGCACACAGACATAAAAAAAGACACATGGATGGCACATAGTCATAAAAAACGGACACATGGATGGCACACAGACATAAAAAAGAGACACAAGGATAGCACACAGACATAAAAAAGAGACACACGGATAGCACACATACATAAAAAACACGGATTTTGGTAAAAACTTACCTGTAAAATCCTTTTCAGCGAAGGAAGGAAGAGAGACACAGTATTCATTACTGATGGGTAGGCGGAGCCCCAGATCAGGATGTCACCTCAGATCAAAAGAGTGCTGACTGGCTGGCCCCTCCAGCTCGGGCTCCTCCTACTCAGCTCCAGTCGTACCAAAGCTTTTAGGAAAAGAGCCAAGATCACCAGCGGAGCAACATAACCCCTTCTGAAGGAACTTCAGAGAAAAAACACAAGGATACAGGTTATGCATGCAAAGAAAGCCAAAAACCACAGAGTTCCAGGTACTACTCACGGAACCTGACTACTGCGATGAGCTGGCGATGCTGGAACAGAGCCTTAGCGCGCTGACCTCAGCCCAGATAATCGCTATCAGATAAGGGCCGCGCTGCATCTGAAAACATCAACACACTTCTGCCTTGGGAGGGTGCTGTGTCTCTCTTCCTTCCTTCGCTGAAAAGGATTTTACAGGTAAGTTTTTACCAAAATCCGTGTTTCAGCTGCAGATGGAAGGAAGAGAGCCACAGTATTCATTACTGATGGGACGTCCCAAAGCAGTTAAAAAATAAGGGTGGGAAAAACCAACAAAAGGCAGAAACCCAACAACCTTAACAACAAAGCGCAACCAGCGCGAAACACAAGTTCATCCAGAACTTTAAACTACAGCTGCCTGCAGGACCCTACGTCCGAGGGCTGCATCAGCGGAAGCACTGACGTCCACTTTATAAAACCTTGTAAACGTGTGGACAGAGCGCCAAGTTGCCGCTCGGCAGAGCTGCACTGCCGAGGCACCTTGATGAAAAGCCCACGATGAGGCCACAGCTCTCGTGGAATGGGCTCGAATCTTAATCGGGCAAGATTCACCCCGAAGGCGGTAAGCTTCCAAAATAGCTGACCGGATCCAACGAGCTATAGAATCCTTGGAAGCTCGTTGACCACGCCGACGACCTGCTGGAACCACAAACAGGGAGTCCGTCTTACGAAAACCTTGAGTAATAGATAGATAAAACTTCAAGGCCCGCACTAAATCCAATGTGTGTAAATCTCGCTCTTTCGCATTCTTCGGATCCGGACAGAGTGAAGGCAACACAATATCCTGGTTAACATGAAATTGTGACACCACTTTAGGCAAAAAATCACCCAGAGTGCGAAGCACTACACGATCCGGAAAAAACTCCAGAAAAGGAGGCGAACAAAAAAGAGCTGCCAACTCAGAAACTCTCCTCAAGGAAGTGACTGCAACAAGGAAAGCCACCTTCCAAGAAAGTAAAGAAAGGCTAGCAGAAACCATAGGCTCAAAAGGTTTATGCTGAAGAGCCTCCAAAACAAGGTTGAGCCGCCAAGGAGACACGGGTGCCTTCCGCGGCGGAAACTTACGAGATATACCTCGGAAAAAGGAGAGCACGTCTCTATTTGAAGCAATGGTTCTCCGGAACAATAAGGACAGAGCAGAAATCTGACCTTTCAGAGTGCTGATTGCCAAACCCTGTCTAGCCCATGCTGCAGAAAAGCCAACAGGTTGGGAATGGAAAATTTTCTCGGGTTCCGAGAGGACCCCAAACACCACGAAAAGAAGGTTTCCCAAATTTTGTGGTAAATCCTAGTAGTAGCCGGACATCTTGCAGCACGAAGGGTAGCAATGACCTCGGCTGAGAAACCTCTACGGGTCAAGATTTCGGTCTCAAGAGCCACGCCGTCAAACGCAGGGACATCAAGTCCGGATGACAAACGGGCCCCTGAGTCAACAAGTCCGGTTGAAGAGGGAGTGGAAAAGGAGGTGCCGCCAACAGCGACATTATTGTCGAGAACCACACCCTTCTTGGCCAGTCTGGAGCTATCAAAATAGCTGGAATTCTCTCCAGTCTGATCCGACGCAGTACTAGAGGAAGTAAGGATATCGGCGGGAATACATAGATCAGCTCGAACTGATCCCACTGAGCCACTAGAGCATCCACCGCCATCGCCTTCGGGTCCTTGTACCTGGACATGAATGTCGGTAACTTGGCATTGGACCTGGATGCCATCAAATCCACTTGGGGGGTTCCCCAGCGAGAGCACAGTAGTGCAAAAACTTCCGGGTGGAGGCTCCATTCCCCGGGATCCATCCTTCTGCGACTGAGAAAGTCCGCTGTAATATTCTGAACCCCTGGAATGTGAATCGCCGAAATGGCTGGTACACTGGCCTCTGCCCAAATCAGAATTCGGGACACCTCTACCATGAGTCTGGAACTCCTTGTCCCACCTTGGTGATTGATATACGCGACAGCCGTCGCATTGTCTGTCTGCACTCGGACTGGCAGACCGCTCAAAGGGACCGTCCAATGTTGGAGGCAAAGGAAAATCGCCCTCAATTCCAGGATGTTGATCGGAAGAAAAGACTCTTCCGATGACCATACCCCCTGAATCCAGAGATTGTTCCAAACACCCCCCCAGCCCGTCAGGCTGGCATCGGTGGTTATGACTGACCACTTCGGAGGGAGGAAAGACTTCCCCAGGGAGAATGCCCCTGGACGTAACCACCATTCTAGAGAATCCCGCACCGCGCGAGAAATGGTGACACTGCAATCCAGCGATTGCGACTGGTTCCATCGACTCAAGATGAACCTTTGGAGAGTCCTGGAATGGAACTGGGCAAAAGGAATTGCCTCCATGGACGCCACCATCAGTCCCAGAAGACGCATACACTTCCGTAGGGACATTGCCGTTGAGGATTTCATAATCTGTACATGTCGAAGAAGACATGACTGTTTGTCTGGTGGTAGGGAAACTACCGACCGAAACGTGTCGAGATGCATTCCCAAAAAGAGGATTGTCCTCGATGGTTCCAGGGACGACTTCTCCCAATTGACCAGCCAACCGAAGTCCTTCAGAAACTGAAGAGACAAATCCCGAGCCGTCAACGCCTCCTCCTCCGAGGAAGCCACGATCAAAAGATCGTCCAGATAAGGGAGAATCGTAATCCCCTGTCTTCGAAGGATTGCCATGAGGGGCGCCAGAATTTTTGTAAAGACCCTTGGCGCTGAGGCTAAGCCGAACGGCAGAGCCACGAACTGGTAATGATTCTGACCTATGGCAAATCGAAGAAAGCGCTGATGAGCCTTTCCGATGGGAATATGCAAATAGGCGTCGCGAATGTCGATTGACACCAGAAAATCGTTCTGTGACAGAGCTGCCACAACGGAACGAAGCGACTCCATGCGAAATTTCCGGGCATGGACATGCCGGTTTAATCGCTTGAGATCCAGAATCGGGCGAAATTTGTTCTCCTTTTTGGGAACTATAAAAAGGTTGGAATAAAAACCTTTCCCTCGGTCCTCTGACGGAACCGGTATCACTACACCCTTTTGTAGCAGAGATTCGACCTCTCGCTGTAGAGCGACAACAAGCTCGGGTTCCGACGGAACGTGAGATTGACAAAAAACATTTGGGGGTCGAGAAGCAAACTCTATGAAATAGCCTGCCGACACTATCCGCGTTACCCAGGAATCTGGAACGCGAGCCATCCAAGTCTCCTTGAAAAGAAGCAGGCGACCCCCCACTCGAGAATCCTCGAGTGGACCCCTGGCGTCAATCCGACTTTGCGGGCTTCTTGTCAAGTTCCCGCTTGTCCTGGCGGAAACTCTGCTTCCAGGGAGTACGAGTTTTCTGAGAGGATTTCTTTCCTGAGAAGGAAGGACGACCCGATCCCCACAAGGAGTGACTAGATCGTCCTCGGCCCCGAAAGGACCGCCGACCACTATAGACACCAGGCTTACTGGACACCGAGGCCATGGCCCTACGCTGTGGTAATGCTGATTCCTTCGCCTTAGCCTTGGAAATCAGCTCTGTGAGGTCGGATCCAAAAAGATGGCCACCCTTGTAAGGTAAGGCCAACAACCCTTGTTTGGAAACTGCGTCCCCGGCCCACTGTCTGAGCCATAAAGCTCTTCTGACTGTGACCGCTGAAGCTTGCGCTTTGGCCAGCAGAGATGCCGTATCCAGACCGGCATCAAAGATATAACAGGCTGCCGTTTCTAACCATTCACAAGTTTCCCGTATCTCAGATAACGGAGATTCATTTTGCAACTCCGTCTTCAGACGTGCCAACCAGCTTAGAGAAGCTCTAGCAGCACACATGGATCCTAGCACTGCTCGAAATCCATGACCCGCAGCCTCATAGCTTGCTTTTGCCGCCAATTCTGCCTTTCTATCCAAAGGCTCCTGTAAGCTCGCTTTTCCCTTAATAGGGAGTAGTGAGAATTTACTAAGCTGAGATAAAGACACATCCACTTCAGGAGCAGAAGTCCAATTAGCCTTTAACTCCGCAGAGCAAGGATAAAGTGTATCAAAGAAATGCGTTCCATGAAAACGCTTATCTGGACATAGACGTTCCTCCTCTATTACACTATTAAGCTCATCCAGAGCTGGCAATGTTGTACGCGAAGCGCGGGACTCCTGGAACATGCGTGCTGATTTACCAGGACGACTAGTTACCTCCTCCGGTAACTGTAATATATCTCTCATGGCTTCAATCAATGCCTCCGTACGCTTCGCCATAGAGGAACGCCCCTGCGGCTTGTCCGCATCTGAATCGGATATTTCTCCATCCGAATTTAAAGGGGAACTCTGCCCAATATCAGATACATCTGACTCGCTCCGTGTAGAGGCCGGTAACGGCCTGCGTCGCTTCCTCTGAGAGGAATTAGCAGACACATATTGACCTAAAAGGTCAGACAAGTTGTTGATCGATCGAGCGATATCGTCCAATTTTCCACCGCTGTCGACCGCAGCGCTAGACGCTGTGGAGGTCTGCGTATCTGATTGCCGTAATGGCACTGGGACGTGGTCCGCGGCATCTGAACTCTGTTCAGACATGTCTCACCTGTATGAGCAGGTCAAAGCGGTAATACCAGCAAAAACTATGCGGTTTTTTTTTTTTTTTTTTTTAAACGCTGAAGGGTTAACGCTCCACCAAGCAGGGTTACCCCAGCGGTATTCAGTCAAAAAATTTAGATGGTAGAAATAACCCTCAGAGGGGTTAATATTGCAAACTCACCACAATATATATATTTGTGAGCCCCAGCCAATTTTTATGTCTCTAATGAGACTGCAGCTGCAGGATAGCGATCGCTGCGCTGCAGGGTGAGGAATCAGCACTCACCCAGCTGGCCGTGGTGTCTTATGAGGAGAGGAGCGGTCTGAGGAGCCCAGGAGCCTGTGTAATGGCCGCCACAGTGAGGAAGTCGCAGGAGAAACGCCAGAGCGCGCTCTTCCTGCTCAGAAGACCGGGAAAAGTTAGGCCACGCCCCCGCCAGCTCAAATATTGAGCGCGAACTCCCCCGCTCCTGCTCCCTCTCTGTCCTGCAGGTATCTGCCTGCGGACAAAAAATCACCACATCTACTTGTAACAGCGCTGTCACAGCAGCGCTGGAGCATACTGACATACAAGTAGTAGCGCTGTCACCGCAGCGCTGAAGCATACTGACATACATGTAGTAGTGCTGTCACAGCAGCGCTGAAGCATACTGACATACATGTAGTAGTGCTGTCACAGCAGCGCTGAAGCATACTGACATACAAGTAATAGCGCTGCTCATTCAGACGCTAAAGCACTCACACATAATTATAATCAAAAATTTGTGTGGAGTACTCACCAGCCAAGGCGCCACAGGGACCCTCAGGGGTTTCTGGCGCTGTGCCCATGCTTCCCCCCAGGGCGAAGAACGCAGTGACCGCACGTGTGGTTTGCGTCCCGCCAGGGAAGCTCTCCTCATCCCCCAGGGCCGGCAAGGATTCTGCAGGGACTTTGAGTAAATACAGATCCGCCAAGGGAGAGGTTGGGGTACAGCAGCGCTGGTACCCCTGAGACCTCTAGACCAACTAGTGATCCAAGTCTCCTGTCCGAATATAAAATAATAAAATCTTCTGAGGAGCTGCATTAGCAGCGACCATCCTCTGGACCTCAAATCTTAGACTGGAGCTGAGTAGGAGGAGCCCGAGCTGGAGGGGCCAGCCAGTCAGCACTCTTTTGATCTGAGGTGACATCCTGATCTGGGCTCCGCCTACCCATCAGTAATGAATACTGTGGCTCTCTTCCTTCCATCTGCAGCTGAAAAGACACATGGATGGCACACAGACATAAAAAAAGACACATGGATGGCACATAGTCATAAAAAACGGACACATGGATGGCACACAGACATAAAAAAGAGACACACGGATAGCACACAGACATAAAAAATAGACACACGGATGGCACAGCAGACATAAAAAAAGACACATGGATGGCACACAGACATAAAAAAAGACACATGGATGGCACAATGGACATAAAAAAGAGACACACGGATGGCACACAGACATAAAAAAGACACATGGATGGCACACAGACATAAAAAAGGACACATGGATGGCACACAGACATAAAAAAAGACACATGGATGGCACACAGACATAAAAAAGAGAAACACGGATGGCACACAGACATAAAAAAAGACACATGGATGGCACACAGACATATAAAAATAGACACAGGATAGCACACAGACATAAAAAAAGGACACATGGATAGCACACAGACATAAAAAAGAGACACAGGATGGCACACAGGACATAAAAAAAGACACATGGATGGCACACAGACATAAAAAAAGACACATGGATGGCACACAGACATAAAAAAAGACACATGGATGGCACACAGACATAAAAAAAGACACATGGATGGCACACGGACATAAAAAAGAGAACACGATGGCACACAGACATAAAAAAGACACATGGATGGCACACGGACATAAAAAAGGACACATGGATAGCACACAGACATAAAAAAAGGACACATGGATGCACACAGACATAAAAAAGAGAACATGGATGGCACACAGACATAAAAAAGACACATGGATGGCACACAGACATAAAAAAAGACACATGGATGGCACACAGACATAAAAAGAGACACACGGATAGCACACAGACATAAAAAAAGAAACAGAATGGCACACAGACATAAAAAAGAGACACACGATAGCACACAGACATAAAAAAGACACATGGATGGCACACAGACATAAAAAAGACACATGGATGGCACAGACTAAAAAGAGACACACGGATAGCACACAACATAAAAGACACATGGATGGCACACAGACATAAAAAAGAGACACACGGATAGCACACAGGCATAAAAAAAGACACATGGATGGCACACAGACATAAAAAAAGACACAGGATAGCACACAGACATAAAAAAGAGACACACGGATAGCACACAGACATAAAAAAGAGACACACGGATGGCACACAGACATAAAAAAGACACACGGATGGCACACAGACATAAAAAAGAGACACATGGATGGCACACAGACATAAAAAAAGACACATGGATGGCACACAGACATAAAAAGAGACACACGGATGGCACACAGACATAAAAAAGACACGGATGGCACACAGACATAAAAAAAGACACAGGATGCACACAGACATAAAAAAGACACAGGATGGCACACGACTAAAAAAGAGACACAAGATGGCACACAGACATAAAAAAGACACATGGATGGCACACAGACATAAAAAGGACACATGGATGCACACAGACATAAAAAAGACACATGGATGGCACACAGACATAAAAAGGAAACATGGATGGCACACAGACATAAAAAAGACACATGGATGGCACACAGACATAAAAAAAGACACATGGATGGCACACAGACATAAAAAAGACACAGGATAGCACACAGACATAAAAAAAGAAACACGATGGCACACAGACATAAAAAAGAGACACACGGATAGCACACAGACATAAAAAAGACACATGGATGGCACACAGACATAAAAAAGACACGGATGGCACACAGACATAAAAAAGAGACACACGGATAGCACACAGACATAAAAAAGACACATGGATGGCACACAGACATAAAAAGAGACACAGGATAGCACACAGACATAAAAAAAACACGGATGGCACACAGACATAAAAAAGACCACACGGATAGCACACAGACATAAAAAAAGACACACGGATGCACACAGACATAAAAAAAGACACATGGATGGCACACAGACATAAAAAAAAAAAAAAAAAAAAAAAAAAAAAAAAAAAAAACAGGATGGCACACAGACATAAAAAGAGACACAGGATAGCACACAGACATAAAAAAAACACAGGATGGCACCAGACAAAAAAAAACACAGGATGGCACACAGACATAAAGAGACACAGGATGCACACAGACATAAAAAAGACACACGGATGCACAAGACATAAAAAAAGACACATGGATGGCACACAGACATAAAAAAGAGACACATGGATGCACACAGACATAAAAAAAGACACATGGATGGCACACAGACATAAAAAAGACACATGGATGGCACACAGACATAAAAAAGACACATGGATGGCACACAGACATAAAAAAGAACACGGATGGCACACGGACATAAAAAGAGACACACGATGGCACACAGGGGGGGGGGGGGGGGGGGGGGGGGGGGGGGGGGGGGGGGGGGGGGGGGGGGGGGGGGGGGGGGGGGGGGGGGGGGGGGGGGGGGGGGGGGGGGGGGGGGGGGGGGGGGGGGGGGGGGGGGGGGGGGGGGGGGGGGGGGGGGGGGGGGGGGGGGGGGGGGGGGGGGGGGGGGGGGGGGGGGGGGGGGGGGGGGGGGGGGGGGGGGGGGGGGGGGGGGGGGGGGGGGGGGGGGGGGGGGGACACGATGGCACACAGACATAAAAAAAGACACACGGATGCACACAGACATAAAAAAGACACATGGATGGCACACAGACATAAAAAAAGACACATGGATGGCACACAGACATAAAAAAGAGACACACGGATAGCACACAGACATAAAAAAGACACATGGATGGCACACAGACATAAAAAAGAGACACACGGATAGCACACAGGCATAAAAAAAAGACACATGGATGGCACACAGACATAAAAAAGAACAACGGATAGCACACAGACATAAAAAAGAGACACACGGATAGCACACAGACATAAAAAAAGAGACACACGGATGGCACACAG
>JARQOD010000001.1:163067024-163117520 GCA_033576555.1 Oophaga sylvatica | reverse complement strand
GTGCTTAATGCGAATAAGGTTATACGCCCCCCTGAGATCAAGCTTGGTAAACCAAGTAGCGTTTTTCACCCTGGAAAACAGGTCAGAAATCAAGGGTAACGGGTATTGATATTTCACAGTAATATTGTTCAAGAGACGATAATCAATACACGGCCTTAATGAACCATCCTTTTTGGCCACAAAGAAAAAACCGGCACCTAAGGGTGAAGAGGATGGTCTGATATGACCCTTCTCCAATGATTCCTTGATATAAGACCGCATAGCGTCATGTTCTGGTACAGACAAGTTAAAAAGGCGACCTTTAGGGAATTTACTACCCGACACTAATTCAATAGCGCAGTCATAGCTCCTATGGGGAGGCAAGGATGCAGATTTACTTTCGCTAAACACATCAGAAAAATCAATCAAAAAGTCAGGAACATCCTGAGCCTGGGGGGAGGCAGAAAAAACAGGAGTGTTGGTATTAACACATTGGCAGCCCCAACTGGTTACAGACACAGATTTCCAATCCAAAACAGGATTATGAGACTGTAACCAAGGAAAACCCAGCACGATAATGTCATGAAGATTATACAGAACCAAAAATTTGCAGCACTCCTGGTGATCAGGTTCAACCCTCATTATCACCTGAGTAGAAAACTGGGGTTTATTCTCAGCCAAAGGGGTAGAATCGATCCCCAGTAGGGGAATAGACTTCTGTAGGGGTATCAAGGGAAATCCACAACGTTTAGCAAAATCATAATCCATCAGGTTAATAGCTGCTCCAGAATCAACGAAAGCCTGAGCAGAAAATGAGGACAGAGAGCATATCAGAGTGACAGTTAATAAAAACTTAGTCTGAACACTACCCAAGACAACTGAGCGTGCAAAACGTCTTCCCCGCTTAGGGCAGACCGAAATAGCATGAGAGGCATCACCACAGTAGAAACATAACCCATTGCGCTTTCGAAACTCATGACGCTGTGCCCCAGACACCACTCTATCACACTGCATGGGTTCAGAAGCTGGTTCACAAGGCAACACCATTCCACGCATACTTCTCCGCTCACGCAAACGTCTGTCAATTTGAATCGCTAATGACATAGAATCATTGAGACCAGAGGAGACAGGGAATCCCACCATAACATCCTTTACATTATCTGACAGACCCTTCCGGAAAAGGGCCGCCAAAGCGTCGTCATTCCATTTGGTCAGGACTGCCCACCTACGGAATCTCTGACAGTATAACTCAGCGTCATCAAGCCCCTGATTTAATGCCAACAAGGCTTTCTCAGCTTGATCAGTGACATTAGGCTCATCGTACAATAACCCCAAGGCCTGAAAAAATGCATCAACATCACTCAAAACAGGATCCCAGGTATCAGGGAAAAAGCCCAATCCTGAGGATCGCCGCACAGGAGAGAGATGATAATTTGAACCTGCTGCGCTGCGTTCCCTGAGGACTTAGATTTTAAGGCAAAAAACAATTTACAATTATTTTTGAAATTCTGAAACTTAGCTCGATCCCCTAAAAACAAATCTGGCATGGGAATCCTAGGTTCCACAACAGGCAACCCAGCAAGATAGATAGCAATACTCCGAACCTCAGTGGCAAGCTGATCCACACGGCCAGACAACTGTGCAAACTCCATTGAGAGAAAAGATCCTCCCCAGCACCCAGAGATACAGAGGGAGAAAAAAAAAAATGCAACAAACAGAAAAATATCTCTGACAACTCTGACAATATTTTTTCCCTTCTGTGAGTACCATACAATTTTCAATTTTTAGGCCGGTGATACTGTTATGTTTCGGTAGCTGAGGAGTGCAGGTAAAAAGGCAATACACCAGAGCAGTTGGAATCTATGAGATTGCAGTACCCTGACTAACCACCACAACTAGAGGCAGCCGTGGAGCGTTCCTACGTTGGTCCTAGACGCCTCGTCACAGCCTGAGAAACTAACTACACCTAAAGATAGATATAGGAAAACTATCTGCCCCGGAGCAGAACCCCAAAGATAATAGAAAGCCCCCAAACATGTAATGGCGGTTAGACAAGATGAAATACTGACACAGAAAGAAAATAGTACGAGCAAACGCTGGGGCCCAAACTAACTAAATAGAAAAGGATAGGAAGGGTACTTACTGCAATCCCAAAAAACCCTGCAAAGCACCAACTCTACTAATTTCAAAAACACCTGAGATCACACGACCTCTTCCACCTAAATTAGTTCTCTGGTGTAACAAAATCAAAACAGCAGCCACTGAAAAAACTGGAAAAAGCAAAAGTACAAACATCAGTGGCTGAACAAAACTGAGAGGGCAGAAGCCCCCGGAGGGGACCCTGAAGGCCCCCACAGAAGTGCAGGACAAAATGCAAAAATATAGCACAAACACAAAAGAAGAAAATGTCTTATCTGTTAGCAGGAGATGCAGACACAACACAGCAGGCTACAAGGGAAACTGGAATAAAGGATTAAGACCAGAACAATTGATCACCGGCAACCCTGATGGGAAGGTGACTCCCTTATATAAGACCAGTCAGTAACACCTGATTCCCAGTCCTCACAATCATCACTGGACAGACTAGCACCGCTTGTAACCACCAGAGGGAGCCTCTGCTCAGAACTCATCTCAAACCCATTCACAACAGTACCCCCCTTGAGGAGGGGTCACCGAACCCTCATTTGAGCAACCAGGTCGGTCAGGATGAGTTCTATGATACGCACGGATAAGTCTCCTAGCATGGATGTCCGAAGCAAACACCCAAGAATTGTCTTCCTGACCATAACCTCTCCATTTAACCAAATACTGGAGTTTCCGTCTAGAAAAACGAGAATCTAATATTTTCTCAACCACATACTCCAGATTGCCCTCAACCAAAACAGGGCCAGGAGGCACAGCAGCAGGAACCACTGGCTCAACAAACCTCTTCAACAAGGACTTGTGGAACACGTTATGGATCTTAAATGTCCCTGGAAGAAGCAAACGAAAAGAAACAGGATTAATAATCTCCATGATCCTATAAGGTCCAATGAACCTAGGCTTAAATTTAGGAGATGCTACTCTCATAGGAATATTCTTTGAGGACAACCAGACCAAGTCCCCCACTTTAAACCGAGGACCATCAGTCCTATGCCGGTTAGCAAACCGCTGGGCCCTCTCCTGAGAGAGGGACAACCTCTCCACTACCTGGTCCCAAATCAGTTGCATACGCTCCACAACAGAGTCAACACCTGGACAGACAGAAGCCTCCGTCTGTCCTGAAGAAAATCGAGGGTGAAACCCAGAATTACAGAAAAACGGAGACATCAAAGTAGCAGAGCTAGCCCTATTATTAAGAGCAAACTCAGCCAAAGGCAAAAAAGAGACCCAGTCATCCTGATCAGCAGACACAAAGCATCTTAGATAAGTCTCCAATGTCTGGTTTGTTCTCTCAGTTTGACCATTGGTCTGAGGATGAAATGCCGAGGAGAAAGACAATTGAACACCCAGTTTAGAACAAAAAGTCCTCCAAAATCTGGAAACAAACTGGACTCCTCTGTCAGACACAATGTTCTCAGGAATGCCGTGTAAACGAACCACGTGCTGAAGGAACAACGGCACCAATTCAGAGGAGGAAGGCAACTTAGGTAATGGCACAAGATGTATCATCTTGGAAAACCTATCACAAATTACCCAGATGGTGGTCATTCTCTGAGAAACAGGAAGGTCGGAAATGAAATCCATAGAGATATGGGTCCATGGTCTCTTGGGCACAGGCAATGGCATCAACAAACCACTAGAGCGAGAGCAAGGCTTGGAGCGAGAGCAAGTCCCGCAGGACTGCACAAATTCCCTGACATCACGAGACAAGGTAGGCCACCAAAAGGACCGACTAACCAAGTCTCTGGTACCAAAAATTCCGGGATGCCCAGCCAACGCGGAACAATGAATCTCAGACATCACACTCTTTTTCCACTGGTCCGGGACAAACAATTTTCCAACAGGGCAGCACTCGGGCCTATCCTCCTGACACCCCTCCAGAGCAAGTCTCAAATTGGGCGAGATGGCGGAAAGAACTACACCCTCTTTCAAAATAACAGAAGGATCAGATAACTCAGGAGAGTCCGCAAGGAAACTCCTCGAAAGGGCATCCGCCTTAACATTCTTAGTGCCAGGAAGAAAGGAAACCACAAAATTAAAACGTGTGAAAAACAAGGCCCACCTGGCCTGTCTAGGATTGAGTCGCTTGGCAGATTCCAGATAGACCAGATTCTTATGGTCCGTAAGGACCACCACCTGATGTTTGGCTCCCTCCAGCCAATGTCTCCACTCTTCAAAAGCCCACTTCATGGCCAATAACTCCCGATTACCCACGTCATAATTACGTTCAGTAGGAGAAAATTTTCGAGAGAAAAAGGCACAAGGGTTACTTTTAGAGGTCTCTGGATCTTTTTGGGACAAAATGGCACCTGCCCCAATTTCAGAGGCATCAACCTCCACCTGAAATGGCAGAGAAATATCAGGCTGCCGTAGAACAGGAGCAGAAGTGAATCTCTGCTTAAGTTCCTGAAATGCAGAGACTGCCTCAGGAGGCCAATTCACCACATCAGAACCCTTTCTGGTCAAATCAGTTAATGGTTTAACAATAACCGAGAAATTACCAATAAATTTACGATAAAAATTGGCAAAACCCAAAAATCTCTGAAGAGCCTTTAATGAAGTAGGTTGGACCCAATCACAGATGGCCTGAACCTTGACCGGGTCCATTTCAATAACAGATGGGGACAAAATGAATCCCAGAAATGAGATCCTCTGTACGCCAAAAAGACACTTTGATCCCTTCACATACAGAGCATTCTCTCTCAAAATCTGGAATACAGTTCGAACATGTTTCACATGAGAGTCCCAGTCATTAGAAAAAATCAAGATATCATCCAAATAAACAATCAGAAATTTGTCCACAAAATCCCTGAAAATGTCATTCATGAAGGACTGGAAGACGGAAGGAGCATTAGTGAGCCCAAAGGGCATCACCAGGTACTCAAAATGCCCTTCAGGGGTATTGAATGCCGTCTTCTATTCATCCCCGTGCTTAATGCGAATAAGGTTATACGCCCCCCTGAGATCAAGCTTGGTAAACCAAGTAGCGTTTTTCACCCTGGAAAACAGGTCAGAAATCAAGGGTAACGGGTACTGATATTTCACAGTAATATTGTTCAAGAGACGATAATCAATACACGGCCTTAATGAACCATCCTTTTTGGCCACAAAGAAAAAAACCGGCACCTAAGGGTGAAGAGGATGGTCTGATATGACCCTTCTCCAATGATTCCTTGATATAAGACCGCATAGCGTCATGTTCTGGTACAGACAAGTTAAAAAGGCGACATTTAGGGAATTTACTACCCGACACTAATTCAATAGCGCAGTCATAGCTCCTATGGGGAGGCAAGGATGCAGATTTACTTTCGCTAAACACATCAGAAAAATCAATCAAAAAGTCAGGAACATCCTGAGCCTGGGGGAGGCAGAAAAAACAGGAGTGTTGGTATTAACACATTGGCAGCCCCAACTGGTTACAGACACAGATTTCCAATCCAAAACAGGATTATGAGACTGTAACCAAGGAAAACCCAGCACGATAATGTCATGAAGATTATACAGAACCAAAAATTTGCAGCACTCCTGGTGATCAGGTTCAACCCTCATTATCACCTGAGTAGAAAACTGGGGTTTATTCTCAGCCAAAGGGGTAGAATCGATCCCCAGTAGGGGAATAGACTTCTGTAGGGGTATCAAGGGAAATCCACAACGTTTAGCAAAATCATAATCCATCAGGTTAATAGCTGCTCCAGAATCAACGAAAGCCTGAGCAGAAAATGAGGACAGAGAGCATATCAGAGTGACAGTTAATAAAAACTTAGTCTGAACACTACCCAAGACAACTGAGCGTGCAAAACGTCTTCCCCGCTTAGGGCAGACTGAAATAGCATGAGAGGCATCACCACAGTAGAAACATAACCCATTGCGCTTTCGAAACTCATGACGCTGTGCTCCAGACACCACTCTATCACACTGCATGGGTTCAGAAGCTGGTTCACAAGGCAACACCATTCCACGCATACTTCTCCGCTCACGCAAACGTCTGTCAATTTGAATCGCTAATGACATAGAATCATAGAGACCAGAGGGGACAGGGAATCCCACCACAACATCCTTTACATTATCTGACAGACCCTTCCGGAAAAGGGCCGCCAAAGCGTCGTCATTCCATTTGGTCAGGACTGCCCACCTACGGAATCTCTGACAGTATAACTCAGCGTCATCAAGCCCCTGATTTAATGCCAACAAGGCTTTCTCAGCTTGATCAGTGACATTAGGCTCATCGTACAATAACCCCAAG
Organism: Oophaga sylvatica; assembly: GCA_033576555.1. NCBI lineage: Eukaryota > Metazoa > Chordata > Amphibia > Anura > Dendrobatidae > Oophaga > Oophaga sylvatica. The sequence goes on along the minus strand of JARQOD010000001.1, from coordinate 163,111,156 downwards.
GCCTGAAAAAATGCATCAACATCACTCAAAACAGGATCCCCAGGTATCAGGGAAAAAGCCCAATCCTGAGGATCGCCGCGCAGGAGAGAGATGATAATTTGAACCTGCTGCGCTGCGTTCCCTGAGGACTTAGATTTTAAGGCAAAAAACAATTTACAATTATTTTTGAAATTCTGAAACTTAGCTCGATCCCCTAAAAACAAATCTGGCATGGGAATCCTAGGTTCCACAACAGGCAACCCAGCAAGATAGATAGCAATACTCCGAACCTCAGTGGCAAGCTGATCCACACGGCCAGACAACTGTGCAAACTCCATTGAGAGAAAAGATCCTCCCCAGCACCCAGAGATACAGAGGGAGAAAAAAAAAAATGCAACAAACAGAAAAATATCTCTGACAACTCTGACAATATTTTTTCCCTTCTGTGAGTACCATACAATTTTCAATTTTTAGGCCGGTGATACTGTTATGTTTCGGTAGCTGAGGAGTGCAGGTAAAAAGGCAATACACCAGAGCAGTTGGAATCTATGAGATTGCAGTACCCTGACTAACCACCACAACTAGAGGCAGCCGTGGAGCATTCCTACGTTGGTCCTAGACGCCTCGTCACAGCCTGAGAAACTAACTACACCTAAAGATAGATATAGGAAAACTATCTGCCCCGGAGCAGAACCCCAAAGATAATAGAAAGCCCCCAAACATGTAATGGCGGTTAGACAAGATGAAATACTGACACAGAAAGAAAATAGTACGAGCAAACGCTGGGGCCCAAACTAACTAAATAGAAAAGGATAGGAAGGGTACTTACTGCAATCCCAAAAAACCCTGCAAAGCACCAACTCTACTAATTTCAAAAACACCTGAGATCACACGACCTCTTCCACCTAAATTAGTTCTCTGGTGTAACAAAATCAAAACAGCAGCCACTGAAAAAACTGGAAAAAGCAAAAGTACAAACATCAGTGGCTGAACAAAACTGAGAGGGCAGAAGCCCCCGGAGGGGACCCTGAAAGCCCCCACAGAAGTGCAGGACAAAATGCAAAAATATAGCACAAACACAAAAGAAGAAAATGTCTTATCTGTTAGCAGGAGATGCAGACACAACACAGCAGGCTACAAGGGAAACTGGAATAAAGGATTAAGACCAGAACAATTGATCACCGGCAACCCTGATGGGAAGGTGACTCCCTTATATAAGACCAGTCAGTAACACCTGATTCCCAGTCCTCACAATCATCACTGGACAGACTAGCACCGCTTGTAACCACCAGAGGGAGCCTCTGCTCAGAACTCATCTCAAACCCATTCACAACACTGATCCATGCTTTTATACAAAAAGGCTGAGTAATAGATGGATTTTTGTACTCATATATGTAGACGATATTTTGATTTGTTTTAAACAAGAAAGGGATAAAGAAAACATTCTAAAAATCCTGAAACAAAATTTTGAAATCAAAGACTTGGGAAATGTTAAACAGTACCTAGAAATACAGATAGAAAGACAAGAAGTACTGTGGTTAAGACAATTGCTGACAGAATTAGAACAATCACACTTGGAACCAACAAAACTCAAAGAGGACCAAGGAGTATTGAAGTTGGAGTATTGTCCTACTGAAGAAATGACAGCGGACATTTTCACAAAGGCGTTGAATGCTGATAAACATCAGAGACTAATAAAAAAGTTGGGTTTGATTGAATAAGTCCTTACTGTTGAGAAAGGGTGTTGTCATATGCAACAGATCAGAACTTATTTGTGTGAAGGAGGACTTTATGCTGACCTGACAGTAGATGGCGATGTTGTGTAACGTTTCCTTCTTTAATGTATTGTATAAGAATTAGTCTCTTCTGTGTTTAGTTTTACTTTCGTTTTGTTCCTGTTTGCTGATGCAATGCTGTAATGTCTGTGCATTATTCTTTTCCTCATGTTCAGAGAAGTAAACGCTTGTTATCCCATGCAACTTGCTCTGTGAAGTTTCCTCTGCAAAGGTGTGGATTCAGAAGCTGTGCAACAGGTTTCAGGGTTTTTTCTTTTTTTTTTTAAACACTGCAGCTCTTCAGAGTAAGACTACATTCACAATTAAGTACATGTCTGTGTGCTGCCTGTTCTTTATACGGACAGCACACTGACCACATAGAGTTTCATTGAGTCATACACATTTCAGTTTTAAAAATGGATCCGTGTCTTCAGTCTGTGGGACTCGGAGCATGTCCTATTCTCGTCCATGTTCCAGAGCAGACTCGGTCATTGAAGTTTACCTGGATCCATTAATCATGGATCATAAACGGAAGACAAACTTTGGACTTCAAGAGTAACCGTTGTTTTAATTTTTATTGAATAAATCAATAGTACACATGAAAATAAGCAACTGTGTAATAGATCTTATCAGAGAAACCTGCTTCTTTCGCTGCCAGAATTGATCAGTCGTTTCTCAAAATTCTCAATTCTGATGTAAAATCTGTATTCAGTGAGGACAGACTTTCCCATTACTGAGATAAAGATGGCAGGCGCTACAGACAAGAGTTTATGTAGACGGGAAGATGGAGGAGCTACATACAGCTCCTTTTCCTATCTTATTCTCTGATAAGATATATTACAAAGTTGCTTATTTTCATGTGTACTATTGCTTTATGAAATAAAAATGAAAACAACGGTTATTCTTGGTGTTCTATCCGTGTTTAATCAATTTTTCACTGATCCATTGCTAAGAATCAGCTTATCAATAAGAGTTTAGTTTATTTTCTTCAGTTTCTAAAAAGTGATGCAAAGCCAATGACACGAGTGAAAACGGTCCATTTTACATGGATATATAGTAGGAATGTGTGAATGTAGACTAAAATGTACACCGGTGCAATCCTGCAGCCTTTGTCTACAAAAAAAATAACCACTGGGTACCAACTGAAAAATTGCAAACATAATGCTTTTGTAGAAAGTAGATTACGATATACAATGCAAAATAATATTGTGGTACTGTGTTAGCCAGAAAAGTCGATGTAAATACTTATGTCCCAAAAAATGAGAAAAGTGTTAAAGGAGTGATACCTTTATTGGCTAACCAGAGAAATTATATTTGCAAGCTTTCAGGGCTCAGAAGGCCCCTTCATCAGGCTAATATTACAAGTTAATATTACTTGTAATATTAGCCTGATGAAGGGGCCTTCTGAGCCCTGAAAGCTTGCAAATATAATAGATTATGATGCATTTACGGTAATAAAAAATGGTACTAGTAAAAATGCCAGCACACACCACAAAAAAACAAACACTTAGAAATTTCCGTAGGCAGAAACATAAAAAGTTGTGGCTTCCAGAATGTGATGAGGCTAAAGATATACCGTATATACTCGTGTATAAGCCGAGATGCCCCCTCGGCTTATACACGAGTCATTGGGCGAAACCAGCGTGGGAGGGGGTGCCGCGGCAGGAGCCTGTGGCTGGGACATCATACTCACCCTCCCCGTGCCATCGCTGAACGTGCCGGCAATCCTGCGTTGTACCCAGCTTCCTGCAGCTCTCCTGTGCTGAGCGGTGATGTAATACCGCTCATTAAGGCTATGAATATGGACGGGACGCCACACCCATAGGCGTGGCATCCATATTCATTATGCAAGCAGTGACTGAACCCACACTGACGCACCCTCGTTTCTGAAACCTGAACACTGCAGGAAAGAATAAAGTTAATTTTCTCCTTGCAGCGTTCGGCTGCCTGCAGGCATCGGGCAGGTTAGTAATGCTTTTAACTTGCAGATTAAGCCCAGATCTACATGTTTAATAGAGTTTTTGCTGATGACAGGTTCCCTTTAAGGGTTAAAATATAACTTCTTTTCAGATTTTTAAAGTTTCCAACTCTGCTCCTCTTATTTAACAAATTCTGACATTTTGAAAATGTTACTATGGTTAATACCTATAAACATTTATTAGCTATTCTTTCTTAATAAACGAAAAACCACAACTAGTGGATTCTAACACTAGATGGCATTAGTAGCACAGCAATGACAAGTGCAGTGGATTTGGCATCAGTCAGATTTTTTTTTTGTTTTGGAAATTTGTATTCTGCTAAATAAGCCTTATTAGATTATATACAGCTATTTTAGTTTAAATATTTTAAATAAAAAATAAACCCCGCGCTAAACCTAAGAGCACTTAGAGGACGACGATAAATCTAAAAAATTGTAAGGTAAAATGCAAGATGCTAAACTCACTGAAATTGCTGGGTTCAAGAGAGAGAAGAAATCCTGTGGGTGATGTACCCTCCAGATATATATAATGATGATGGAGAATATGCGCAGGGTCTGGATAGGACAAAAATAAAAAATGGTAAATTGGAGGTTTGCGAGATTATATATCAAAATAAATAACTGTAATTTTCTTGTACTTACAAAGGTACATGAGTATTATATTGCGTTGATTAGCAGATTCAAAAATAATGCTGAACTAGATGTATTGTAGATCCAAAAATAGGTTCAAAATATATTCCTGCTCAAAGCCGTTTTCTAAGGAAGGGTTATTGAATAATTATATATGGATATAGGTAATGTATATAAAGATCACATGTGGCTACTATACTTACAGAGCGTATGGATGATATGATTTTCTGTAAGAAGAGCCATAATGCTGAATGACAGTGAATATTAGGATGGAATAAAGTTGCGAGTGTATCTCACAATTAGCAATATTGCCACAGCTTCAAAGGTTTGCTGTAATTATAGTAGCCACATGTGATCTTTATATACATTACCTATTTATTTTGATATATAATCTCGCAAACCTCCAATTTACCATTTTTTATTTTTGTCCTATCCAGACCCTGCGCATATTCTCCATCATCATTATATATATCTGGAGGGTACATCACCCACAGGATTTCTTCTCTCTCGTGAACCCAGCAATTTCAGTGAGTTTAGCATCTCGCATTTTACCTTACAATTTTTTAGATTTATCGTTGTCCTCTAAGTGCTCTTAGGTTTAGCACGGGGTTTATTTATTATTTAGTTATACTCATTCTGGTGGGTTAACACGGAGCCCCCTTTTTAACCACCTGCAGCTTCCAAGGCACCAATTTATTAAATACATCATTGGGTTTTCTATATTTACTTTCATAATAGGTATAGTGCCAGTGTTCATCTATTCATTAGTTTAAATATTTTGTTTTTTGCAACTTTGGTAATTTTTTAAAATCTTACCTACAAAGACTAAAATGCATGAAGATTGCTTTAAGCTGAAAGCAGCTGTCACAGGTTTACCACTACGAGAGAGGAGCTAGAAGACCTCAGTGTCTGATTTCTCCTCCTGCACTGATTAGAAGCACTTCCCCTTCATAGTAAACGGTGCTGGTTTCTTTTAGCAGTGCAGGGGTTAATCTGCTCAGTTTAGAGCTCTTGGAAGCTTTCCTCCAGTAAGGCTCAGCTGTGCACTGTAATCCTCTCCCATCTCCTATATTATCTGAGCCCTGGCAAGCATTCATTGTCAGAACTAGCTCATGCTGCATGGTTAATAGATGGAGTTTGTTTGAGAAGGTGTTTAGTGGATTTATCTGTGACTGTTGCTAGGTTTTGGGTGTGTGCTAATTGCCCTCCTCCAGCTTTGGTTTGACCCCATCCTCCACTCCCCGTGCAATTCTCTGTTGTTTGTGTGAGTATATTTGTATGATTGATATTTTCCTTTATCCCTGTTCATATTAGTTCATGTTATCATGTTCATGTTAGTCTGGTTGGTGTATTACGGTACACTACTACTCCCCTCTTCCCTGTGTGGGAAGGGTACAGACTGAGGGCGGATTCAGGAGTTAAGGCAAGGTATTTGACCTCAGCGTCTGCACCATCAGAAGTATTCCAGGGAACAGGGCAAGCTAGGGTGCCCCTAGCGTTTAGGTCAGGGAAGGAGCCTCTTGTCCCGTAATAGCCAGCAACTGACTCGTGACAGCAGCCAATGAAACGGGATTTCTAGGTTAATATGTTATATCTGTTAAACATTGTGTGTGAAAAAAAAAAATCATTAATTTCTGCTGCTCAAGCAGTGCCTCCATGATGATGCTTCCGGTCTTTGTTGTCACTGCTACAGCACGTGACCATTGCAGCCAATCACTGACATCAGTCATGCTCGTGTAGATGAGCCCAGTGATTGTCTGCAGCAATCACTTACTAAATTTGTGATATTGCTGCTGTAGCTGTGTCTCAAAATAACAACATTGAAATATAGTAAGAATATACAGTATATTGGTATGATCTAGTCTCTTTTGATACATACATCTCACCACACCTTAGACTCTATAGAAATACCAATAAAGTGTAGCGGCTGTGATTGAGTGTACTCATGCGAGTATGCCATGCCTTTAGACTTCCGGTGGTGCCGAGTCACGTGACCTGCGTGCGTTCCACATGCGGTCCACTGTGCACTGCTCCAGATGTCCCTTTGGAACATAGGTATGTTGCAGGTACGCCATGCGACGGTAATACTCAATGAGCAGCTGCTTTCTTCTCTGCCTCTTCCATCATGTCAAAGCTTTACACTAATGGGTACCTTCAACCCATCTTTGTTTATCTCTCTTGACACACACGACCATCTCCATTGTACCATATACACTATATAATACACTGCCCTCCTGCACTAAGACACCCCCCTTGAAGAAGCTTAAGAAAAATGGCGTTGAGGTCGTGGAGGTGATGTACTCCATCTGTTTGCTGCAGGTGTCCTGGCTATTGAAACCATTCAAGCTGATGTACTGATTGAAAATTCTTTGGTAATATCTATACTACTCGGGTAAAAGTTGCATATGTAACCCTTATACTTGGCATTTTCCTTGGTTATTGCATAGCATCCTACTTACAGCAGCTTACAAGGGTTTCTATATTTTTTTCATCTCTTTTTGTGAGAACTCTGTGAATCCATACAGGCTGTTATACTGGTTAAAGTTACCTTATAATATAGGCACTAAGCACTTTATTCGTAATATTTTTAGGTTTCTTCCTTATGATTATGCTATATCGAATATCTGAAATTGCTCACCTAGCCCTTAGGTATTTCATTATGCAAGCACGTTTTAATAGCAGACTTTATTCCAGGTACCTGAGGCAGCTCAACTTTTCCCTGTACACCTCCCTCCTTTTGAGGCTGTTGTTTCCACCATGATTTGTATATTTTGTATTTTTTTTTTTTTTGTGTGAATTATCACGTAAATAAAGTATATTATTGATTTTAGCTAGAATCTCTTCTTGTTTCTTGTGGCAATATTGCCAGCTGCTAGGAATTGTCTATGTTTATAATAAAAAAAAGTCTGATTTATAAAAATAATTGTTACAAAAGGGAACACATTTTTAAACGTCTTTTATAGGTCTTTTGTGGTCTTAACAAAAATAATTAAAATAAAAGAAAGTGGAAAAAACATTGAAGAGGAGCAACGGCAGTCAGAACGCACAGGCTCTGGATTTCCGACTCCTCACCTGATATCACGGGACAGAGTGACGATGTGGAAAAAAGATGGAATAATGAAACAAGGTGGCAGCACTATCTACCGGGCAACGTCTGCCCCATAGCCTGGAATCTCTCATTTACATAAATCATGAAGGCTGATTTTTCCCCAACAAGGTATCTTCCATGAGGCACACAGGGAGTACTGTTTTCAGCAGTCTATAACCTGTATTTCCATATTAATAGATTAGTTGGATCACATGTGGTGACAGATTCCCTTTAAACAAAATTCAGAAAACTTGGCTGCCGGTTTCCATAAACCTTCTTGTTCTTGGTACAGGTCAGGTATTGCAGTGCTGCCCCGTTCATGTTAGTGCACTGGCGACTCTTGCTAATATGTCCTCCTATTTCTCCTTGCTAATGGTGTTTTCAGTCCTGCCGATGCTATCTGGTAATAACCCTGGCATTTCCTTGTAGCTACACTTAGAATTTTTACCATTGTTAAAACATTTGAGATAAAACTGCAATAGAAACATGGAGAAAGGCGAAAGACGATTGTATTATGGGTGAGATTATTTTGCAGAGGTTAATTCTGTTTGATGATATAAAGCATCCAATGAGGTAGAAATTGCAATAAAGAATTATTTTTCTGCTTAATATGTTTTAACAAGTCTGCTCTGCGTTACATCACATAACATAGTATTTAGCAGAGTTTTACTATTGGATTTTATCTAGCGTTAGCGCTGAATGATTTGTCTGGCCTTACATTAGCGGAGACTTCACAGGGTCTAGACAGAAACCTTTAATGGAATCTCAAGCAGCACAGCTTCACTTTTTATGACCTTTTTCTTGATCTAATCCATTACGACTTTCCACACAAGGTTTAAAGGAAAAATCCAAGAGAGAAAATTTCCTTTATAAGCAGCAAATCTTTTATATAATTTGAAAGCCACTTTCGAGCTGTGTCTCGGCCAATGTAAAAAAAAAAAAAGAGCAGCAATCCTTTAAAGCAGAGACTCCTGCAACTGATTTATTAATACTGCTTGGCAGAATGCACATTCACCTATCTAGAGATTCGGAATTCATGTAGATACAGCAAACATTATAGGACTGTAAGTAAAAAAGATCTCATGTTAACTTGTAGTTGATTTGCTAGAAGCATGAAAAATGAATAAAATGGGACCAAGTTTTGATGCCTTTAGGACTGGGTGGGAGCATCTCCAATATGACAGGTCTTGTGGTACACATTCAGTGTGCAGAGGTTAGTACCTTTCATAAGCACCTACAAGGGGCAATCTGATCCTTTTACTACCTACCTAAACAAAGCTACAGATAATACCTTTAAAATTTTTTAAAAAAACAATTTTAAACAAATGTATCTGGAAACAGAAAAAAAAAATATACATGAAACAGAAAAAAGCCAGAATCTCAACAAATATTTTATTGAAAAGTAAGAAGATAGGAGGTCTTAGTTTACCTAAATTAACAAATTACTATTACCCAAACCTTAATAAACAAAACAAAATTGGATTAAAAGCAACTCTTTCTCAGTTTGGATTGACAGAACTGTCCTTTAGCAGCTATCTACCTCTAAAATCTATTTTATTGAAACATATTGTCAGTTCATCTTTACACTCTCCTCTATGCCAGACTTTTTCAGCAACCATTTCATAATAGAAAAAGCTTGCAAAATTTCAGAAAATCTCCAAATATGAACAAATAAAAAAAAAATCTTTTCAGTTTTTTGAGCTACTTAGTAAAGAAAAGTAGGCTTTAAAAAGGTCAAATATTTACATGACGGAAAATATTTTATTTCTTTCCAAGAACTTAAAATGAAACAAATGATTTCAGACTAAGACTTTAAACAACTCAAGGGATCCTTGATCTACTATAAAATAAATATGCATTAACTGAAACTTTTGTACTACTTTTCTGTAATGCTAATAGTAACAGTCATTGGATGATAAGTAGTATTTATGAGCTGCACATCCAAAAGGTAGATACAGTCTTCAAATTTTATTTCATAAGAGTGGTTTTCTATCAACAACATGTAGATTTTAATAGTTTGATACTTCTGAAAAACAATTTGAAGATTTTATCTATATTTTTGGATGTGCCGTTCAACTTTACTTTTTCTTGGACTAATTTCCTGATGGTAAGCAACACTTAAAATGGCACAGCTGACGTGTGCCTCTAGCAGCCATGGGTGGACTCGCGATTCCCCCACGGCTGTTAACCTGTTAAATACCGCTGTCAATCTCTGACAGCAGCATTTAACTCACGCTTTCGGTAAGAGCGCCAGTAATCCCGCCCATTGGTGACCCGTCACGTGATCGAGGGTCACCGATGGGTCGGCATATCAACCAGAGGTCTCCAACAGACCTCTATCATAGTCATAGCCAGATTGCTTTGAGCACTACCCTGTGGTCAGCGCTCATAGCAATTGAGTATTTCTGCTACATACAGGCGATCTGATCATCGCCTGTATGTAGCAGAGCCGATCAGACAACTGCAGCTTCTAGTCTTCCATGGAGACTATTGAAGCATGCAAAAAGTAAAAAAATGTTTTTAAAAATACTTAAAAAATTAAAAAAATATAAAATTTCAAATCACCCCCCCTTTCGTCCCATTCAAAATAAAACAATAAAAAAAATCAAATATACACATATTTGGTATCGCGGCATTCAGAATCACTCAATCTATCAATATAAAAAGAATTAACCCAATCGGTAAACGGCGTAACGAGACAAAAATTAAAAACGCCAGAATTATGTTGTTTTGGTCTCCGCTACATTGCAATAAAATGTAATAATGGCCGATCAAAAGATCATATATACACCAAAATGGTATCAATGAAAATGTCAGCTTGGTGTGCAAAAAAATAAGCCCTCACCCAGCCCTCAAACATGAAAATTGGAGATGCTACAGGTCTTGGAAAATGGGACCATTTTTTTTTTCTTACCAAAATTTGAATTTTTTTTCACCTCTTAAATAAAAAAAAAACCTAGACATTTTTGGTGTCTATAAACTTGTAATGACCTGGAGAATCATAATGGCAGGTCAGTTATAGCATTTAGGGAACATGGTAAAAAAAAATAGTGTGTAATTGCACTTTATTGCAATTTCACCGCACTTGGAATTTTTTTCCCTGTTTTCCAGTACACTATATGTTAAAACTAATCTTGTTGTTCAAAATTACAGCTTGTCCCGTAAAAAACAAGCCCTCACATGGCTGAAAAATAAAAAATTTATGGCTCTGGGAAGAAGGGGAGCAAAAAACAAAAATGAAAATACCTCCGGTCATTAAGGGGTTAACAAGTGGTAAAAAAGTACAGGGACAGATTAAAATGTATAGTACATTTGGATGCTTAAAGGAATGTATTGATCCATGGTTCCTACTTTTTTAAATAACATTCTGCTGCTGCCAGGTCATTTTTGCTGCACAACGAACACTTTAAAATCAAGAACCCCAACCCAAAAAAAAATGTCAGGTCATTGTATGGTGAACTGAATGGAGTGATTCAAAGCTACAACTCCTCTTGGAAAAAAACAAGCACTCTTAGGCTGTGGTTCCATGGTCCGGAACCACAGCGCTTTGGACGGAGCGGAAAGTCCCTCTGCCCAAAGCCCCGCCCCTTCTGAACGCGCGGTGAATCTGGATGTGCTCATTGAACACATCCGGAATCACCGCAGCGCTACATAGGCCTGTGTTAGGGAAAAGGACATGCTGCGATCTAAAAAGACGCGCCGCATGTCCGTTAACGCAGGTCTGCCGCCTGCGTGTTTTTACACATGGTGGAGACGGGATTTCTTGAAATCCCCTCCACTATGCTGTAACATCTGGACGCTGCGTGTTTGACGCTGCTCCAGCACACAGTGTCAAACACGCAGCATTTACTGAAGGAATCCGGACGGTGGAAACACACCCTTACAGCTATTTAAGTGGAAATATAATAAAATTACGGCTCATGGAAGAAAGAAAAGACGAAAGTGCAAAAATTAAAATTGTCTGTGGTAGGAGGTGGTTAACAGTGTAAATGGTAAATGTTCATATTTTTTTGATCTATACAATAATGACAACATTAAACGGAACCTATTGAAGTTTGCCTATAGATGTCTACCACTTTTTCTCATTCAAGTTAAAAAAACAGCTGCATAAGGTAAATGCGCTAAAGCAGTAAAATGATAGGAAGTTTGTAATTAGTCTAATTATAGCTCAGTCGTGAAACAACGATTGAAAATGTTCTATCTTGTAAGCTAATTACCCCATATGGTAAAAGACAGGGATCATCATTTTGTCCTCTTTGTTGACAGCCGATGAAACGTATGATCACTTGCACAGCTCACGCTTGTTGCGGAAGTGTTTTTAACCTGATTGTTGAAATATGCTAATGTGGTCAATGAACCTTTGGCATGGCCAAGCAGTTCAGTGACCTTCCTACCTACTGGTTTTGTGTCTAACTCTGTCCCTCCCACAACCACTGGCTCCTATAATGCAAGAACTATTATTCAAAGAAGAGGGGGTGGATACAAACCAAATAGGTGGGATGTAGTGACCACACCAATGGTGCACCAATTACCTCATTAACATATTTAAATAAACAATTATTTCTGGAAAAATCTGCAATGGATCTGGACATTAAAGATCCAATTTTTATTATGACTATGTGCCCTATAAGATTGTTTGCTTAGTTTGAACAGTCAATTTGTGCTGACAGATTCTCTTTAATAAAAAGCCCAACAATAAAAAAGCAAACAGTGTGCGACACCAGAGTTACTGCTAGGCTTCTCTTCACCCTGGGCAAATACCATATTCCTTTCAACTAAATTTGTCCCTTCCTCAATAAAATGTAATATCAAAATACGATACGATGCACTTTATTGATCCCGAGGGAAATTATGGTATCACAGCAGCGTTACAACAGCATTACAAACAAAACATTACAAACAGCATTACATAGAGTAATTAGTAGACACAGCTCTTGCACACGACTAACCACAATACGTAACAAACAAAGGTACACAAATCTCTAATCATTTCCATTAATAAGCCAGCCCTAGGTCGTAGCCATCTTTCACCCTTAGTGAATTGCTATACATCCCCATAGCGGTAGGCACAAACGATTTCCTGAATTTCTCCTTCTTGCACCTTGGAAAGATTAGACGGCTGCTGAATGTGCTCTTCTGCTTCAGGAACAGCTCGTATAGTGGGTGTGTATTATTGTTCATTATAGCCCTACACTTCTTCTGAATTCTATCCTCCAATACCTCCTCAAAAGAGTCAAGATGGAGGCCAACAGCTGCACTTGCCTTCTTGATAAGTTTGTTGAGCTTATTAGCGTCCGCTACTCACACACTACTGCCCCAGCAAATGATAGCAAAAAAGATGGTGCTTGCTACAACGGACTGGTAGAACATTTCCAGCATTTTGCTGCACACATTGAACGACCTGAGCTTCCACAGAAAGTACAGTCTGCTCATTCCCTTCTTGTGAACCTTCTCTGTATGACTCCTCCAATCAAGTTTGCTGTCAAGGTGAACCCCCAAATATTTGTAGCTCTCAACCATCTCCACCTCCTGGCCAGCAATAGTGATCGGTAAGTAATCATCCTTTTTCCTTCTATAGCTCACCACCATCTCCTTGGTTTTCTTCACATTTAGTTCTAGACATTTAGTCTGACACCAATCCACAAAGTCAGAAATCACCCTTCTATATTCCTCCTCCCACCGGTCCCCCACAATGCCCCCTACAATCACTGAGTCATCTGAGAATTTTTGCAGATGACAGAAGTCAGATTTATACTGAAAGTCAGCTGTATACAATGTGAAGAGGAAGGGCAACAGCACTGTACCCTGAGGGGCTCCCACACTGCTCCGTACACTGCCAGATACCACCTCCCCCATCCAAACAAACTGCGGCCTGTCCGTCAGGTAGTTGCTTATCCAGTTCACCATCCCCTCATCTACCGCCATAGCAGTCAACTTATTTCGCAATAAGGGCGGCTGTAAGGTATTGAAAGCACTAGAGAAGTCAAAGAACATGGCACGCACTGCAGTGCCATCATTGTCCAAGAACGAATGCATTGTATGTAGCAGAGACACTACCGCAACATCCACCCCCAATCTCTGCTGGTACGCAAACTGCAGGGGGTCAATGTAGGCCCTCACCCTCGGGCACAAGTAGGCAAGTACTATTCTCTCCAACAATTTCATAGCATGCGATGTTAAGGCCACTGGACGATAGTCGTGTAGGGAAGTTGGAGAGGTGACCTTGGGAACTGGCACCAGGCAGGTGGTCTTCCACAGCACTGGTATTCTCTGTGTTTGTAGGTTCCTGTTAAACAGGTGCTGAAAGACATTACAAATCTAACAATACATGAACTCAAGGATGTGATTCTACAGCTAAGATCTGCTTCTCCAGAACATCATATGGATGTTCTGTTAGCTTGTCATGTTCCACGGCCATTTCTGAATATGTCACAAGACACTAATTACACTATTCTGCTGAAAGAGGCCATTGACATTAGTGAATGCCATTGCTATAAAGGTTTATTTTTGGTCTGCAATAATGTTTAATACCAGAGAAAACTTCGGTCTAAGGTGTAAAGTTTCTCCTTGTGTAAATTGACATACCGGTCCTGGCGTGCCAAAGTAAAGAGGCTTATTCACCTTGCAATGCTCCTCTGGGAAATGTAATATTCAAATCGCCTCTTCAGAGAGGGAGATGACTTGAACTCAATGGTGTCAACTGTGTTGGCACTTTAGAGTTGAAGTCCTTTACCTCTCTGAAGAGGCAATTTGCAGTGAAAACGTCATCTTCATATGAATTCCGAGAGCATATCTTCACAGCGAAGTATTACTGAGAGGATTTGACCTTTTTCCCATAGTACATTATGGTGCCATATTTCCCTCTGGAAAGTGAGTTCACATGATGTAAAAAAAAAATGTGATATATCAGTCAAGCCACTAAACCTGACAGTTACCACATATTAAATGGGTACCAGCTTGCTCTGAACAACCCATTCTAAGGCTATGTGCACACGTAGCGTTTTTTAAGCGTTTTTGCCGCATTTTTAAGCGGCATAATTGCTTAAAAAAGGTTTACAAAATGCATCCCATGCAATCCTATGGGATTACGTATTGCTGTGCACATGCTGCGTATTTTTGCATGCCCATTCTTTTTGTGTAATCGCGACGATTATGCCGCCATAGGATTGCATTGAAACGCTCACTTTACGCATGTGACTATGCCCACAATGAGCGCCCTGGGTACCATATTCCTGTCAAAAATAGAATTAAATAAAAAAATATTGATATTCTCACCTTCTAGCGGCCCCCAAAGTCTTCCTGCTCCTCAGCGACGCTGCGGCATCTTCTGTTCCCAGGCATGCATTGCGAGAATCACCCCAGATGACGTCGCGGTCGAGTGACCACGACGTTGCAAAGGTCATTCTCGCAATGCATCCCTGGGAACGGAACTTGCGCAGCGTTGCTGAGGAGCGGGAAGACTCCGGGGGCCGACGGAGGGTGAGTATATCAATATTTTTTATTTTTTTTTATTATTTTTTAACTTAACTCATTAGTAAACAGTTGGTCACACTTGTCAGCACTATGCTTGACAAGTGTGACCAACCTTTCAATCAGGAAAATGCATACTAATTATGTATGCATTTTTCCCGCTGCGGGTATTTGCGCAAATGCTCCGCAAAATTACAGAGCATTTGCGCAACGTGCGCACATAGCCTTACTCATCCCAGAGATGTAACAGTAACAACATCACCATCTAAGGTCAGAAAAGTGTAAACTCCTCCTGCACACAAATAAGTCTATATCTGTTGCATACCTGCCAATAAGTCTTCCATCCATTCGAATGGTAGTTGTAGCGTCGGCGTCCCTGCCCTCTGCCAGGCAGGGACGCTGTTCCCCTGCGACAGCGTCCTCTGCCAGGCAGGGACGTCGCCCCCTTTACCCGCGCTCAGCGTCCTCCTTCCTCCCTGCTGGGGCCGCGCGCTCCTTCCCTGCTACTGGACTTAGGCGCGCGCACAGCGCGCTCCTCCGCTCTTAAAGGGGCCGCGCGCATCTTTCAAAAAGGTCCCCGGCCAATGCCGGAGGACTCCACCCTATATAAAGTACTTCCTCCTTAATGGAGGTGCCCGAGCAATGTTGTTATTGCACTGTTCACTACTCTGCTTTAGCCCTCAGGGTCCGTAACCAGTTACCTGCCTGTTTCCTGCCAGTTTGCTTTCTGCTACCTGCCCGCAAGCCTGCCTGGAGGTTTGGCCGTCACATGCGGTGACCATCGGCAATTCCAGAGAACCTCGCCTGCTCACTTAGGGGCGCTCATCTGCCATCTGCCTGCAAGTCTACCTGGAGGTTCGGCCATCACCTGCGGTGTCCATCGCTATTCCAGAGACTTTCGTCTGCTCACTTGGGGGCGCTCATCGCCATCTGCCTGCAAGCCTACCTGGAGGTTCGGCCATCACCTGCGGTGTCCATTGGCTATTCCAGAGACTCTCGCCTGCTCACTTGGGGGCGTTCATCTGTCATCTGCCTGCTAGCCTACCGGGAGGCTCCACCATCTCAGGTCGTATATACCTGTCCATCCAGAGACTGCCCCGGTCCCTTGCCTGCCTGTTTATCCAGAGACTGCCCCGGTCACTTGCTGTGACTACCTGCCTGTCTACCCAGAGACTGTCCCGGTCACTTGCTGTGACTACCTGCCTGTCTACCCAGAGACTGCCCCGGTCACTTGCCGTGACTACCCGCCTGTTTATCCAGAGACTGCCCCGACCCTTGCCTGCCTGTTTATCCAGAGACTGCCCCGGTCACTTGCTGTGACTACCTGCCTGTCTACCCAGAGACTGCCCCGGTCACTTGCCGTGACTACCCGCCTGTCTATCCAGAGTCTGCCCCGGTCACTTGCCGTGACCTCCCACCTGTCTGTCCAAAGACTGCCCCCGTCTCTTGCAGTGACTTAATGTCCGTCTCCCCGGGCGCCACCCGCTCCTTTACAAGGAAAGCCTCCTTGTATAATAAAGCTCAGTGGTTCCGCCTCCCAGACCCGTTACAGTTTGCTCGGGCCATGGAACCCGGTGGCACCCAAACTCCCTCGCTCTCTGACCTGTGTCATGAACTGTCTCGTCAGAGGTCTCAACAGGAGTCCATCCTGGGTCACCTGCGGAATGTTAATTCCCCTGGACACCCTAACTACTTCACCAGCAACCACCGCGGGCGCCATGACTCGCAATCCGGCAGTTCCGCTGCTTACCAATTCCGTGGTTTCCGTTCCTGGACCTCGACTTTCAGCTCCTCCTCGGTTTGGAGGCAACCCTGCTCTGGCTCGGGGTTTCATTAATCAGTGCACACTGCATTTTGAACTCCTGGCACACCAGTTTAACTCCGACCGGGCCAAAATTGCCTTCTTCATGTCCCATCTCACCGGAGAGGCCCTGGCCTGGCTAAATCCTCTTTGGGAGAGAGAGGACCCTCTGGTGTCTGACCTGTCTGCTTTTCTCTCAGCCTTCCGGAAGGTATTCGACGAACCCGGACGGAAGACCTCCTCTGCATCTTCTCTGCTGCGTCTCCGTCAGGGAAGTCTCACCGTGGGGCAATATGCCATACGGTTCCGTACCCTTGCCTCGGAGCTAGCTTGGGATAATGACGCTCTGATATCTGTCTTCTGGGAGGGTCTGTCCGGCCGTATTAAAGATGAACTTGCCGGTCGGGACATTCCAACCTCTCTCGATGACCTAATAACTCTTGCCAATCGAATTGATCTGCGGTTCCAGGAGTGCGCTAAAGAGGTACACTCTTCTGAGCCTAAGCAAGTCGACCAAACCAAGATGGTCAAAGCCCGTCAGGACTTACGCCGTACCGAGGGGAGTTGCTTCTACTGTGGCAGTAAGGAGCACTGGATCCGTACCTGCCCAGAGAGGTCGGGAAACGCCTGTGTCTAGGTTCGCTCGGAGAGGTCCACCTAGACAAAAATAAATCCTCTTCATCTCTGCTGTTGTCAGTCTCAATTCTCCTCGGTGAGAACCGTTATTTCGAACTAGCCCAACTTGATTCTGGAGCAGCCGGGAATCTTGTTTCACAGGCTCTAGTAGAAAAATATCGCATTCCTACCAAATCTCTGGTTGAACCAGTATCTGTTGCTGCTGTGGATGGGGGTCTCCTACCACGTCCCATCCAACTTATCACTGAAGCCATAACCCTGCAGGTGGGAATGTTGCATTCTGAGAGCATCTCGTTTCATGTTCTGCCTGGACTCTCGCACGCTTTCTTACTAGGTCTGCCTTGGCTCCAAAAGCATGCACCCGTGCTCGACTGGCAGACTGGAGAGATCCTTCGCTGGGGAAAGGACTGTCATAAAACTTGTTTGGTTCCTGTTCATCCCGTCCGTCCTTCTCCTACACCAACTAATCTACCAGGGCTCCCGATTCCATATTGGTCTTTCTCTGATGTCTTTAATAAAAAGGAAGCAGAGACATTACCCCCTCACAGACCGTATGATTGCCCGATCGACCTGCTACCCGGTACTACGCCTCCCCGTGGGCGTATTTACCCATTGTCCGCTGCTGAGACCAGGTCGATGTCCGAATATATCGAGGAGAATTTGGCTAAGGGATTCATCCGGAAATCCACCTCCCCAGCGGGAGCAGGTTTCTTCTTCGTAAAAAAGAAAGACGGCTCTCTCCGTCCCTGTATTGACTACAGAGGCCTAAATTTGATCACGGTGAAGAATAAGTACCCTCTTCCGCTCATTTCAGAATTGTTTGATCGTCTGAGGGGGGCTAGAATCTTCACCAAACTGGATCTTCGTGGGGCATATAACCTGGTCCGTATCCGTCGGGGAGATGAATGGAAGACGGCATTCAATACCCGGGACGGCCACTAGGAGTATTTGGTTATGCCCTTTGGTCTCTGTAATGCTCCAGCAGTCTTTCAGGAGTTGGTCAATGACATCTTCCGGGACCTTCTCTACTCGTGCGTTGTGGTGTACCTAGACGACATCTTGGTCTTCTCTCCGGATCTCCAGTCTCACCGGAGGGATGTTCATCAGGTTCTGCTCAGGCTCAGGCAGAATCACCTCTTCGCCAAATATGAGAAGTGCCTCTTTGAGCAGACCTCGCTTCCGTTTTTGGGCTACATTATTTCTCAGACAGGCCTACGAATGGATCCGGAGAAACTGTCTGCCATCGAGAAATGGCCCCGACCGGAGGGGTTGAAGTCCATTCAGCGGTTCCTGGGATTCGCCAATTATTACCGTCTTTTCATACCGCACTTCTCTTCCCGGACTGCTCCAATCTCCGCGCTCACCCGCAAGGATGCTAATCCCAAACAGTGGACGCCCGAAGCAGAGGAGGCCTTTCTTTCTTTAAAACAGGCCTTCTCTTCCGCTCCAGTGCTGCATCGCCCGGACGGCAACAAGCAGTTCTTCCTGGAGGTGGACGCTTCCTCTTCTGGAGCCGGAGCGGTACTTACTCAAAAATCTTCATCCGGGAGGATGGTATCTTGCGGCTTCTTCTCCAAACTCTTCTCCTCTTCTGAGCGCAATTACTCCATAGGAGACCGAGAGTTATTGGCCATCAAGCTGGCATTGGAGGAGTGGCGTTACCTACTCGAGGGGGCTCTTCATCCGGTAATCATTTACACTGACCACAAAAATCTGGCTTACCTCCAGCATGCCCAGAGACTTAACCCTCGCCAAGCCCGGTGGTCCTTGTTTTTTGCCCGCTTTGATTTTCTCTTACATTTTCGCCCGGCCGACAAGAACATCAAGGCGGACGCCTTGTCCCGGTCCTTCCTGGTGTCGGATCTCGAGGAGGAACCTAAACATATCATCGATCCCGCCAGAGTGATGCGGGTGGCTCCCGTGAGTCTAAATCGTCTCCCTCCTGGCAAGACGTTCGTATCAGTAACCGATCGGGAGAGAATCCTACACTGGGGTCATTCATCTAAACTAGCTGGCCACGCTGGTCAGAAAAAGACCGTCCAGCTCATTACTCGGCATTACTGGTGGCCTACCCTGCACAAGGACGTAATAGACTTTGTTTCTGCCTGTGTCTCCTGTGCCCGCAACAAAGTTCCGAGACACCTGCCTGCCGGCCGTCTTCTTCCGCTTCCTGTACCCGCTGCTCCCTGGCAGCATATAGCCATGGACTTCATAACAGATCTGCCCGTCTCTGCCGGTTGTACGGTCATTTGGGTGGTCGTTGACCGATTTTGGGGTACTCGGCACCGAGCCCATTCACTTCACTGGGGGATGTCACGGGTAGCGCAGCTCGGTCCGTTGCCCTGGGCGCTCACTAAAGGGGAATATTTACAGGGGATGATAGAAATGTTCGTGACGCCACCTGTGGTTCCTGGTCAGGGTGACCAGCGCTGCAGGGTAGGTCCTCTGAGGGTTTGAGGCAGCAAGGTGTTAAGTCTCCCACAGGTGAGACTGATCCCTCAGGTATATGGTGGTGTAATGGTGCAGGGGCAATAATCCAGACACACACAAGACAGTCTCTTTCTGTACCTTTTACTGGTGGTAACTTCAGGCACGTCCCAGGAAGCTGCTCAGGGTGGAGGATGCATGTCCAGTAATCCACTGAGTAGGTGTAGGGCCTCCTTACATCTTTATGTGTGTGGGTTTCTAACTTGCATGAAACAAAGTTTAACCCCGTTCTCTTTGCTACGCCCGGCTGATCTTGTGGTGGAGCCTTCTTGCGGACAGAACTAAGTCTCTGAGTGCAGCGTCCTGCTAGACTCCTGTTCTTCCTGACCCCGGTTACGTATCAGCACTGTTGGGCCCCTCTGTGACCTGTAGTCCAGCAGGGTCTCCGGTTTTTCCTACTAGCCGTGAAGGTTCTAGCAAGCTCGGACCCGGTGTCCGGTAGTGCAGAGCTGAGGTAAGCTATTAATGCTGTCGACCTCTGTCGCTCTCTCTTTCTTCTTCTCCACTTGCCTGTCGCCCTACTCACAACTTTAACATAAGCACAATGGGATAGCAGTTTCTCTCAGTTCTGCTGCTCTTCAGCTCTGCTGCTCTTAGACTGCCGACTGCAGACTCCCTGAGCTCTCTGAGATGACTAGATGACTGCCTTCTCTGAGGTGGCTGCGCAGACTGACTGAACTCCACTCCTCTCAACAGCTCCTTCCTTCTCTCTCTCTCTTCTCTCTCTCTCTCCTCTCTCTCTACACACTAATCCCATCTCCACACACTTATATACCTGCGTATTCTAAAGGACTCCCTCTGGTGGCTCTAAGGAAAATGTGGAGTGTGAATGAATATTGGGTGATTGTGAATTACCTTTCATGCATCCTCCAGGGTAACATGTGGCACCAAGCGCAGCTGGGCTACACACATATTTTATACCTTCCAGGCTATGGGGCATAGACTGCCCAGATGATAAGACTGCTTCCGGTCTTCATTATACAGATTTACTCCTCTCCTTAAGGCCCCGTCTCACATAGCGAGATTGGTAGCAAAATCGCTGCTAAACAGCGATCTCAGCAGCGATCTGGCTATGTCTGACATGTACCAGCGATCAAGCCCCTGCTGTGAATCGCTGGTCGTGTCAGAAATGCCAGGAGTCAGGACTTTTTTTTGATCGCTGGTCTCCCGCTGGCCAGCACGCATCACTGCGTGTGACAGGCAGGAGAACAGCGATCAGCTGGTAACCAAGGTACACATCGGGTTTCCAGGCGCGGGGCTGTGCTTGGAAACCCGATGTGTACGTTGGATACCAGTGCGCTGCTGCAGGGGAGCTGGTACCAAGGTACACATCGGGTTTCCAGGCACTGCGCAGCGCCTGGAAACCCGAAGTGTACTTGGTTACCAGCTCCCTGCATCAGCGGGCTGGTACCTAACATACACTACGGGTAATTAGGCGACGTTACCCGCTGTGTCGCTGTCCTGATCGCTGCCTGAGCTGCCTGTTTGGCAGCTCAGCAGCGATCATGTAGTGACACACCAGCGATCCTGATCGTTGTCAGGATCGCTGGTGTGTCGCTATGTGAGACGGGGCCCTTACTCTTCAGACGTCCCTTTCATGTCATGTGCAGGGCTGGAAATCCCACTCCTGTGCATTCTGCCTGCCATTGCTCCTCTGCACTGTGGGAAATTACCCAACTGTGCATCGGAGATCACTGGGACCAGAAGTTACAGTGACTCTCAGGCCTCTGTGCACATCAAAATTGAAGGCAGTGCCCACAGAAGGGCCAAACAGTGCAGAGGAGTAACAGCAGGCAGAATGCCCAGGAGCGGGACTTCCAACAGCGCACATGAAAAAGATGTCTGAAAAAAAGAGGAGGAAAAAACCTGTATAATTAAGATTGGAGGTAGTCTTATTTTCCGGGCAGCCTATGCCCCATAGCTTGGAAGATTGAATGTATAAAAGATTACTTTTACTTAACAAAACCACATCCAGGAGTCATACAGGTATGACTAATTTCACCTGTATACAACCTGTATGCCCATATTATTAACTCAAAAGGGTGACAGATTTCCTTTAAGGTAGAGTTGATTGGTGTGGGTGCCAGGTGTCAGATCCCCACAGATCTTATATTGACAAACTATCCTAAGGACAAGTCATCAATATCTTAGGCCTGGAAAACACTTTATTTGAAACCTGAATTTCTTATGAAAACATACTTTATTTCTACTATAGTTTTCAGCCTGAATGATGGCAAATTTCGAAAAATAGAGCCCAGAGACTGTTATAGCCGCAAAGCTGTTTAGAATGCAGGCAGCCTTGTTGACAATAACTATTACAGATCAACTTTTTTTATTACTCTATTACACTACAATCTTTTTGAAAAAGTCTAAATTCACTGTCATTAGTTTCTAAGGGCAATACTATGAATGAAGCTCAATATCCCTAAACCCCATAGAAAATTGAAAAAGAATCTGTCACCAGATTTTTCTTACCCCACCTAAGAACAGCTTAATGTAGAGACAGAAACCCTGATTGTTACAGTGTCACTTACTGAGCTGCTTGCTGTCATTTTAACCCCTTTCTGACATTAGAAGTACTATCCCGTCCATGGTACCTGGGCCCGTATGACCATGGACGGGATAGTACGTCACATACGATTGGACGTGCTCACGGGGTGAGCGCGGCCGGGTATCAGCTGATTATCACAGCTGACACCCTGGACTAAGTGCCAGGATCGGTTACGAACCGCTCCTGGCACATTAACCCCTGGCACACTGTGATCAATCATGATCGCAGTGTTCTGGCGGTATAGGGAAGCATCGTGCTCCCTGCATGCTTCCCTGAGACCCTCAGAACAGCTCAATGTGATCTCGCTGTTCCGAGTGCCTCCTCCCTGCAGGCCCCCGGATCCAAGATGGCCACGGGGTCCTGCAGGGAGGTGGCTTCTCAGTGCCTGCTGAGAGCAGCCGCTGAGAAAGCCTCCTGCAGTGCCTGTCAGATCTGCGATCTGACACTATACAGTGATGTCCCACCCTGGGACAAAGTAAAAAAAATAAAAATTAGCATGTGTAAAAAAAAATTCCTAAATAAAAAAAAAAATATTCCCCAATAAATTCATTTCTTTATATAAATAAAAACAGAAAAAGCAATAAAAGTACACATATTTAGTATCACCGCGTCCGTAACGACCCGCCCTATAAAACTGTCCCACTAGTTACCAATTTAGTGAACCCCTTAAAAAAAAAACAAAGAAAAAAAACAATGCTTTATCATCATACCACCGAACAAAAAGTGGAATGACACGCGATCAAAGAGACGGATATAAAGAAACATGGTACCGCTGAAAACGCCATCTTGTCCTGCAAAAAACGAGCCACCATACAGCATCATTAGCGAAAAAATGAAAAAAGTTATAGCTCGCAGAATAAAGCGATGCAAAAATAATTATTTTTTATATAAAATTGTTTTTATTGTATAAAAGCGCCAAAAGATAAAAAATGATATAAATGAGGTATCACTGTAATCGTACTAACCCAAAGAATAAAACTGCTTTATCAATTTTACCACACGCAGAATGGTATAAACGCCCCCCCAAAAGAAATTCATGAATTGATGGTTTTTGTTCATTCTAACCTCCCAAAAATTGTACAAAAAAGCGATCAAAAAATATCATGTGCCCAAAAATGGTACCAATAAAAACATCAACTTGTCCTGCAAAAAATAAGACCTCACATGACTCTGTGGGCCAAAATATGCAAAAATTATAGCTCTCAAAATGTGGTGATGCAAAAACTATATTTTGCAATAAAAAGCATCTTTAAGCATTTGACAGCTGCCAAACATAAAAACCCGCTATAAAGAGTAAATCAAACCCCCCTTTATCACGCCCTTAGTTAGGGAAAAATAATAAAATTTAAAAAAGTATCTATTTCCATTTTCCCATTAGGGTTAGGGTTAGAGTTGGGGCTAAAGTTAGGGTTAGGGTTGGGTTTAGGGTTAGGGTGTGTTGGGGTTAGGGTTGGAGTTAGAATAGTGGGGTTTCCACTATTTAGGCACATCAGGGGCTCTCCAAATTTGACTGATCTCAATTCCAGCCAATTCTGCGTTGAAAAAGTTAAACAGCGCTCCTTCCCTTCTGAGCTCTGCCATACGCCCAAACAGTAGTTTACCCCTACATATGGGGTATCAGCATACTCAGGACAAATTGCACAATAACTCTTGGGGTCAAATTTCTTCTGTTACCCTTGGGAAAATAAAAAATTAGGGGCTAAAATATCATTTTTATGGAAAAAATTATGATTTTTTTATTTTTATGGCTCTACGTTATAAACTTCTATGAAGCACTTGGGGATTCAAAGTTCTCCCCACATATCTAGATAAGTGCCTTGGGTGATCTAGTTTCCAAAATGGGGTCAATTGTGGGGGTTTCCACTGTTTAGGCACATCAGGGGCTCTTCAAACGCGACATGATGCCCGCAGACCATTCCATCAAAGTCTGAAATCCAAAACGTCACCACTTCCCTTCCGAGCCCTGACGTGTGCCCATACAGTAGTTTTCTCCCACATATGGGGTATCAGCATACTCAGGACAAATTGGACAACGACTTTTGGGGTCCAATTTCTCCTGTTACCCTTGTGAAAATAAAATATTGGGGGCGAAAAAATCATTTTTGTAAAAAAAATGATTTTTTTATTTTTACTGCTGTACGTTATAAAGTTCTGTGAAGCACTTGGAAGTTCAAAGTTCTCTCCACACATCTAGATAAGTTCTTTCAGGGGTCTAGTTTCCAAAATGGTGTCATTTGTTGGGGTTTCCACTGTTTAGGCACATCAGGGGCTCTCCAAACGCGGCATGACGTCCAGCCAATTCTGCGTTGAAAAAGTCAAACGGCGCTCCTTCCCTTCCAAGCTCTGCCATGCACCCAAACAGTGGTTTACCCCCACATATGAGGTATCAGCATACTCCGGACAAATTGCACAATAACTATTGGGGTCTTGTTATGCTTGGGAAAATGAAAATTGGGGTGAAAAGATCATTTTTGTGTAAAAATTGATTTTTTTAATTTTACGGCTCTACATTATAAACTTGTGTGAAGCATTTGGAGGTTCAAATTGCTCACCACAGATAAGTTCCTTAGGGGGTCTAGTTTCTAAAATGGGGTCACTTGTGGGGGTTTCCACTATTTAGGCACATCAGGGGCGCTCCAAATGCGACATGGCATCCAATCTCAATTCCAGACAATTTTGGTTGGATAAAGTCAAATGGCGCTCCTTCCCTTCCGAGCTCTGCTGTGCGCCCAAACAGTGGTTTCCTTCCACAAATGGGGTATCAGTATACTCAGGACAACTTGGACAACAGCTTTTGTGGTCCAATTTCTCCTGTTACCCTTGGGAAAATAAAAATTGGTGACTAAAAGTTCATTTTTATGGGAAAAAAATAGTATTTTTTATTTTCATGCTCAGGCATTATAAACTTGTGTGAAGCACTTGGGGGTTTAAAGTGCTCACCACAGATCTAGATAAGTTCCTTAGGTGGTCTAGTTTCCAAAATGTGGTCACTTGTTGGGGGTTTCCACTGTTTAGCCACATCTGGGGCTCTGCAAACGGAACATGACACCCATCAACGTCTACATTCTAAAATGTCATTACTTCCTTTCCAAGCCCTGCCATGCATTCAAACAGTTTCCCCCCCACATGTGGGGTATCAGCGTACTCGGGACAAATTCCACAAAACTTTTTTTTTTGCACACCCAGGCATTATAAATTTTAGTGAAACACTTGGGGGTTCAAAGTGCTCACAACAGATCTAGATAAGTTCCTTAGGGGATCTACTTTCCAAAATGGTGTCACTTGTTGGGGATTTCCACTGTTTAGGCACATCAGGGACTCTCCAAACGCAACATGGCTTCCAATCTCAATTCCTGCCAATTTTGGTTTGAAAAAGTCAAACGGCGCTCCTTCCCTTACGAGCCCTGCCATGCGCCCAAACAGTGGTTTTCCCCCACATATGGGGTATCGGCGTACTCAGGAGAAATTACACAACAACATCTGTCTATTTTCTCCTTTTACCCTTGTTAAAATAAAAAAAATGTTTGTAAAAGATAATTTTTGTGACTAAAAATTTAAATGTTCATTTTTTCCTCCCTCGTTGCTTCAGCTCCTGTGAAGCACCTGAAGGGTTAATAAACTTCTTGAATATGGTTTTGAGTACCTTGAGGGGTGAAGTTTTAAGAATGGTGTCACTTTTGAGTATTTTCTGCCATATAGACCCCTCAAAGTGACTTCAAATGTGAGGTGGTCCTTAAAAATAATGGCTTTGTAAATTTTGTTGTAAAAATGAGAAATCGCTGGAGGGTGATTGCGCAGTGCACCAACCGAGATCTGCCTACCATCATTCGGCAACAGCAGGGAATTTTCCCATTGGTTCGTGACTTGATTATTGTGATAGCTCCTTATCAGAGTGATCAAAAGCCAATAATTATATAATCCCCCTGTGTCATCACCTTAGTCAGATTACATTTATTTTATAATTTGTATTTCTTTCATTGTTTGCCATTAGGGTTAAAGTTGGGCTTATGGTTAGAGCTGGGCTTAGGGTTAAGGTTGCGCTTAGAGTTTGGGTTAGGGTTGAATTTAGGATTAGGATTGGAATTAGGGTTGGGATTAGGGTTTTTTCAAAAGTTAAAAAAAAAGATGATGATATGACGACTAGTGTTAAGCGCAAGTGCTCGCTACTCAAGTTTGCTTCGGGTGCTCGGGTATGCACTGAATATAATGTGTGCTCGACTGATATGCTGTCTCTGCCCCACATATTTCGCAGCTGTTGGACAACCAAAAATAATCATGAAGGGATTGCCTGCCATACATTCACAATCCCTGCATATTTTTTTGCTGTCTAACAGTCGTGAAACAAGAAGGGCTGGTACTCAAGCATATCACTTGTGCACCCGCAATACTTGGTGCCCAGTACTGGCATAGTTGTGATTGGCTGGCTCACCATGTGAACCTGTCTGTATAAAGGATGGGTCACGGGTTGCACCTTTATTCTTTTCCTCATGTTCTGTGTGTTAGGACTTGTGGTACTCCGAGAGTGGACCCATAGGACCACGACCCTCCCCGGGCGAGCTGACCAGGTGAACCACCCCCTATACAGGGAGCGTCAGGGGCAGGCCCAAGGGAGACTATAGCCGTGGCAGCTGGTGCCCAGGGCGGACTAAAGGAGACACAAGCGGGCAACGGATGAGACACTGGCAGACAGGTGGGCACAGCAGAGATACTGGCAGAGGGTTGGACACGGCTAAGACAGTAGCAGACAAGTGGGCACAGCTGAGATACTGGCAGAAGGGCGGACATGGCTGAGACACTGGCAGACAGGCAAACAAAGGAGACGTTGGCAGGGTAGAGGAACAGACAGGACGGCAAGACTGAGGGCCTGACCACAGGCAGGGCAGAGGGACCGACAGGCAGACACTGGAGGAGAAACAAGGAGTACACAGTAAGAGAAAACCAGAAGGGCAGCGCTTACTACCACCTAACACAGAGGAAGAGTGCAGGCTGAACGAGGGGCCAGAATTACATGTGTGGGCAATTGATAATCAGGCGCCACCTAAGACAGGCGGCTGCCTGATATGGAGAGTGCCCCAAGGACGTCCGGTTCGCGACCTCCCGGTAGCACAGGAGGATGGACAGCAGACCTTAGGGATGTAAACGTGCGCGTGTGCCGCTGAACCCAGAGCTCAAGTACGAGCACTCAACGGGAGCCAGGAGCCGGCCGCGAGACCGGAAGTGCGGCCGCCGAGCGTCGCGCACCAAAGCAGGCAGCACGCCTGGACGCGGCGGACAGGTAAGTATGACAGGGCGTAACAGTACCCCCTCCTTTACATCCCCTCTTCTTAAGGCCAGAAAGAAACTTTGCCAAAATTCGAGGAACATGGATATTCTCCCGAGGCTCCCAAGATCTCTCCTCAGGACCAATGCCCTTTCAGTCGATTAAAATCAGGGTCCTCCCTCTCACCGTCTTCATAGCGAGAATGTCCTTAACTTCAAAGACATTTTCAGCAGAAACGGGCCGGGAAGAACGCCCGGCAGAAGCATGAAAGGACCACTGGCTTAAGGAGAGAAACGTGGAAAGAATTGGGGATGCAAAGCTGGCAACTTTAACTTGTAGGCAACATCATTGATGCGAGCCAAAACCTCAAATGGTACAAAATATAACAGGGACCCAATTTATGTGAGGGGACTTTAAGGCGAACAAATTTGGAAGATAACCAGACCCTATCACCAGGATGGAATAATGGAGGTTCCAGGCGCCTTTTGTCTGCATGTTTCTTCATACGGTCACACGCTTGCTCAAATTTGGTCCTGGTCTCCTGCCATACCCTGGAGAACTCCCCGGACAGAAGATCAGCTGCTGGCACACCCGAGACAGGAGAAACTGGCAAAGGCACCCCAGGATGTTGCCCGTAGACAATAAATAACGGTGACTTGGAAGAAGACTCGCTGGTATGATTGTTGTAAGCAAATTCTGCCCAAGGAAGCAAGCTGGACCAATCATTCTGATGTGCGTTGGAGAAATGGCGTAGATACGTTACCAAAATCTGATTCGTACATTCCACCTGACCATTGGAGAAGTCCAGAGTGACGTTCATGAGCTTACAAAGGGCTCTCCAAAATCAGGAGGTGAATTGGACTCCTCTGTTCGAAACGATATGTTGAGGAAAGCCATAAATCCGGAAAATATGATGAATGAAGATGTCTGCCAACTCAGGTGCAGAGGGCAAGCCAGGCAGGGGGATGAAATGAGCAATCTTCGAGAAACGATCTATGACCATGAGGACAGCTGTACAACCAGAAGACAGAGGCAGATCGGTAATAAAGTCCATAGCAATATGCTGCCAAGGAGCAGAGGGAACGGGCAGCTGGTGCAGGAGTCCAGAAGGTAACTGTCTAGGAACTTTATTCTTGGCACAAGACGGGCAGGAGGCCACAAAGCTTCGGACATCTTGGAGCAGGGTTGGCCACCAATAGTAGCGAGACACAAGGATGAAGGTCTTCTTTAAACCGGCATCACCTGCAAGTTTGGAGGCATGTCCCCAGTGTGGACTCACCTTCTATTGCTCACTGGAACGAAAGTCCTCCCTGGAGGTAGGGAGGTTAGCCTGACGGGAGCGACCGTGATGACCTTGGAGGGATCTATGATGTGCGAGGGATCCTCCTCAGTCTCGGCAGATGCAAAGGACCTGGATAAAGCGTCGGCCTTAAGATTCTTATTACCGGGACAAAATGGAATTCAAAATCAAAACGGGCAAAAAACATGGACCACCTGGCTTGCCGAGGATTAAGTCTTTGCGCTGTCTGGATGTATGCCAGGTTCTTATGATCCGTGTAGATCTTAAAAGGATGTACGGCCCCCTCCAAAAGATGTCGCCACTCCTCCAGAGCCAACTTGATGGCCAACAGCTCCCTGTCACCAATGGAATAATTCCGTTTCGAGGTGGAAAACGTCTTGGAGAAGAAACCACAGATGACTCATCGACCGGAGGAAGAACTTTGAGAAAGTACCGTCACGGCCCCGAAGGCAGAAGCATCAACCTTCAGAGTGAAGGGTCTGTTAGTCTCAGGACGATGGAGTACAGGAGCCAAAGCAAAGGCTTGTTTCAAAGACAGGAAGGCGTCCTCTGCTTCGGACGACCAAACATGGGGGTTGGCTCCCTTGCGGATCAAAGAGGAGATTGGACGATTCAAGGAGGAAAAGTGAGTGATAAACTGCCGGTAGTAACTGGCGAATCCAAGGAATCGTTGGATCGCCTTAACACCTTGGGGACGCGGCCACTTGAGCACGGCGGACAGCTTTTCTGGGTCCATGCGTAAGCCAGTTTCGGAGAAGATATACCCCAGGAGACGACTGGTCGAAGGCGCATTTCTCCAGCTTGGCAAACAGATGATTCACCCTCATGCGTCGCAGTACTTGGCGGACGTCCTTTGTATGGGTGAACAAATCCGAAGAATACACCAGAATATCATCTAAGTACACTACCACGCAGGAGTACAGGAGGAAAACATCGTTAATGAATTCCTGGAATACTGTGGGAGCGTTGCACAAGCCGAAGGCATAACCAAATACTTGTAGTGTCCATCACGGGTATTAAAAGCGGTCTTCCACTCATCCCCTGAGCGGATATGGACTAAGTTGTAAGCCCCACGGAGATCTAGTTTAGTAAAGATCCGTACTCCCGTAACCCGTCGAAAATTTCCGGAATAAGCGGTAGAGGGTACTTGTTCTTAATAGTGATGTCATTAAGGCCCCGATAGTCAATGCAGGTACGAAGGGACCCATCCCTCTTTTCAACAAAGAAGAAACCCGCGCCTGCGGGTGAAAGGACTTCCGAATGAAGCCTCTGGCCAAATTCTTGTGTTTGTACTCGGTCATGGCTTGAGTCTCGGCAGGAGAAAAAGGGTAAATACGACCCCGAGGTGGAGTGGAACCTGGCACGAGGTCGATCGGGCAATCGTACGGATGATGCAGGGGCAAATTCTCCGCTTCCCTTTTACTGAAAACTGTTGTGAATACTCTGGAGGCGATTTCTGAGCTGGAGCTCCATCCGGTAGTTGCTGAGGGTAATGAACTAATTGCTGAATGGCCTTCAGCTGGCTCTGAATGGTCTGATATACGTAAGTGACCTGAACTCCCTTCAGCCTTGCCGGTAATCAATTGTTCTTCCTGGTCTTGCTTGGAGCTCAGCTTGCATTCATGCTCTCATTCAGATAAATGCTTTGCTTTTTTTTCCTCTGGTTGGATTTTCCTTGTTTGTTTGCTGTGTTATGATTTGGTAGCTGAGGAGAGCAGGCAAAAATGGCAAAACACCAGAGAGGTTGGAATCTACTGGATTGCAGTACCCTGACTAACCACCACAACTAAAGGCAGCCGTGGAGCGTTCCTACGTTGGTCCTAGACGCCTCGTCACAGCCTGAGAGGTTAACTACACCTAAAGATAGAAAGAGGAAAGCTATCTGCCCCGGAGCAGATCCCCAAAGAACATAGGAAGCCCCCAAACATGTAATGGCGGTTAGACAAGAGGAAATACAGACACAGACAGAAAATAGTATGAGCAAACGTTGGGGCCCAATCTGCCTAGACAGAAAAGGATACGAAGGACACTTACTGCAATCCAAAAAACCCTAAAAAATACCAACTCTACTAATTGCAAAAACACCTGAGATCACACGACCTCTACCACCTAAATTAGTTCTCTGGTGTAACAAAACTAAGCCGCAGCCACTGAAAAAACTGGAAAAGGCAAATGAACAAATAACAGTGGCTCCAGAAGAAGTGAGAGGAGCCCAAGCCCCCCGGGGGGGGGAAACCTGGCTGACCTCACAGAAATGCAGAGAAATATGCAAATGGTAAGCACAAAAACAAAAAACAGAAAATATCTTATCTGAGAGCAGGAGAAGAGGCAAGACTCAGCAAGCTTCCAAGTGAACCAGGAACCACAGTTGAGACAAGAACAATTGATCACCGGCACCCATGATGGGAGGGAACCTCCCCTATATAAGACCAGTCTGTAACTCCTGATTGCCAATCCTCATTGAATGGTTCAGTACTGTTTTTCAACCACCAGAGGGAGCTTCTGCTCAGAATTCATTTCTAACACATTCACAACAGTACCCCCCCCTTGAGGAGGGGTCACCGAACCCTCATTTGTGCAACCAGGTCGGTCAGGATGAGCTCTGTGATACGCACGGATCAGTCTCCTAGCATGGATGTCCGAAGCAAACACCCAAGAATTGTCCTCCTGACCATAACCTCTCCACTTAACCAAATACTGGAGTTTCCGTCTAGAAAAACGAGAATCCAATATTTTCTCAGCCGCATACTCCAGATTGCCCTCAACCAAAACAGGGTCAGGAGGCGCAGCCATAGGAACCACTGGCTCGACAAACCTCTTCAATAAGGACTTGTGGAACACGTTATGGATCTTAAATGTCCCTGGAAGAAGTAAACGAAAGGAAACAGGATTAAGAATCTCCATGATCTTATAAGGTCCAAGACGCCTCGTCACAGCCTGAGAGGTTAACTACACCTAAAGATAGAAAGAGGAAAGCTATCTGCCCCTGAGCAGATCCCCAAAGAACATAGGAAGCCCCCAAACATGTAATGGCGGTTAGACAAGAGGAAATACAGACACAGACAGAAAATAGTATGAGCAAACGTTGGGGCCCAATCTGCCTAGACAGAAAAGGATACGAAGGACACTTACTGCAATCCAAAAAACCCTAAAAAATACCAACTCTACTAATTGCAAAAACACCTGAGATCACACGACCTCTACCACCTAAATTAGTTCTCTGGTGTAACAAAACTAAGCCGCAGCCACTGAAAAAACTGGAAAAGGCAAATGAACAAATAACAGTGGCTCCAGAAGAACTGAGAGGAGCCCAAGCCCCCGGGGGGGGGGGAAACCTGGCTAACCTCACAGAAATGCAGAGAAATATGCAAATGGTAAGCACAAAAACAAAAAACAGAAAATATCTTATCTGAGAGCAGGAGAAGAGGCAAGACTCAGCAAGCTTCCAAGTGAACCAGGAACCACAGTTGAGACAAGAATAATTGATCACCGGCAACCATGATGGGAGGGAACCTCCCCTATATAAGACCAGTCTGTAACTCCTGATTGACAATCCTCATTGAATGGTTCAGTACTGTTTGTAACCACCAGAGGGAGTTTCTGCTCAGAATTCATTTCTAACACATTCACAACATTGCTGCTTGCAGTGGACTTCAGCCTGGTTCCCTTTTTGGGGCCTGGCGCTGCAATTGGGCTCATTTTGTATTTACGCTTTTTCTCTGTTCCTTTGTCACTTTTTATTTGCTGAATTGCTGTGTGTTACACCAGAGATCTGATTTAGGTGGTGGAGATCGTGTGATCTCAGGTTTTTTGTTAATCAGAAGTGTTGTTATTTTTGTCAGGGTTTGTTGGGTTGCAGTCAGAATTCTTTCCTATACTTTTCTATCTAGACAGATTGGGCCCCAGCGTTTGCTCATTCTATTTTCTGTCTGTGTCCGTATTTTCTTCTTGTCTAACCGCCATTACATGTTTGGGGGCTTCCTATTTCTTTGGGGGATCTACTACGGGGCAGATAGCTTTCATCTTTCTGCCTTTAGGTGTAGCTATCTCTCCAGCTGTGACGAGGCGTCTAGGATCACCGTAGGTACGCTCCACGGCTACTTCTATTGTGGTGGTTAGTTTAGGGTACTGCAATCCAATAGTTTCCAGCCTCTCTGCTGTATTGCTATTTTTGCAATTTCTCCTCAGCTACCGAAACATAACAGAAAACGTGCGCAAAGGCCCAATAGGCCGATGGCAATTGTGCAGGCACTGAGGCTGACCGCAGAGAATTCACTGGCTGGACGGGAAGCAAGCACCTCTTCTGATAGGAGTGTCCCCAACACAAAACATCCCCCATCAAGAATGGGTTCATGAATTCTTAACCACGGAAGTCCCAGAAGGAATGTATGAGACAATGAGGGCAAAACGTAGAAGGCTATCCTCTCCCGATGCAAGGCTCCGATCTGTACTTCCACCTCTTCGGTGACCTGAGTAACAGTCTCCCGCAAGGGCCTACCATCCACCGAAGATATCTGCCTAGGACTCTCCAGGGGCCTGACAGGAATCCAAAATCTTTTGACCGCCTCGAGCTGAATAAAGTTGCCCGCTGCGCCGAGTCAATGTAAGCTATTTCAGAAAAACGGCCGGAACTCAAGTTCAAAATAACAGAGAGGGTCAAAGGCAGAGAGGAATCACAGTCACCTGGGGAGGCCTCTCTTACCTGGCCTAGGCAGAGGCGTTTCCCAGCCTCTCAGGACAAGAACATAGAAGATGAGAAGCACTGCCGCAGTAGAAACAAAGCCCTTGTGCGAGCCTCTTTCTACAGCGCTGTCCTGCCGGCTTGACACGGTCCACCTGCATAGGTTCAGGTGCAGAGGCCACAGGAGCTGACACGGGCAGCGAACGGGGGGGCTACGTGGAGCAGTGGACAGTTGGGGAAGTCTTCTCTCTCTGGCTGACCCGCGGGAGCACTCCTGGAAGCGAAGATCAATCCGAGTCGCCAAGGAGATTAGATCCTCCAAAGAAGTCGGTGTGTCCCGCCCCGCCAACTCATCCTTAATTCGAGACGACAGACCTCGCCAAAAAGTCCCCACCAAGGCCTCATTGTTCCAACGCAGCTCAGAGGACAAGGTATGGAACCGGATGGCGTATTGTCCTACAGAGAGAGTACCCTGGTGAAGATTAAGAAGTGACACGGTAGTGGATGCCAATCGGCTGGGTTCATCAAAAACTGCTGCGGAAGGTGTCAAAAAAACTTTGGATACTTGAAACAACAGGGTCATCACGTTCCCACAGGGGGTCACCCAATCCAGAGCCTCTCCCTCCAGATGAGACATGACGAACGCTACCTTGGCTCGATCTGTGGGGTATTGCTGGGGCAGAAGCTCAAAATGCAGGCGACACTGGTTCAGGAACCCTCTACACAATTTAGGGTCCCCGCTATACCTAGGTGGCTTCCCCAGACACAGCTGAGGGTAGGAGACAGGGTCCCGAGTGGGGTACAGGGGCTGCGGCAGATGACTGGATAGCGAGTAACCTGTCATCCACGGACACCATATATCTCAGAATATGGGCCTGGGTGTCACGCTGCTGAGCGAGCTCCTGCTGGAGGCTGGCCAGAAGTGAGGCGTTCCCGGGGTTAGAGGTCTGCAGGGCGGACAACCGGGAGTCCATAGATTTCATGATGGACATGATACGGGTCTGATTCTCCTAAAAAAGAGCAACTCCTTTTGAGTTGCCGCCGCGGCACCAGCGGGGTCCATGGCCTGATTATACTGTTAGGACTTGTGATACTCCGAGAGTGGACCCGTAGGACCGCGACCATGACCCTTCCCAGGTGAGCTGACCACGTGAACCACCCCTATACAGGGAGCATCAGGGGCAGGCCCAAGGGAGACTATAGCCACGGCAGCTGGTGCCCAGGGCAGACTAAAGAAGACACAAGTAGGCAACGGATGAGACACTGGCAGACAGGTGGGCACATCGGAGATACTGGCAGAAGAGCGGACATGGCTTGAGACACTGGCAGACAGGCGAACACTGGAGACGTTGTCAGGGTAGAGGAACAGACAGGACGGCAAGACCGAGGGCCTGACCACAGGCAGGGCAGAGGGACCAGCAAGCAGACACTGGAGGAGAAACAAGGAGTACACAGTAAGAGAAAACCAGAAGGGCAGCGCTTACTACCACCTAACACAGAGGAAGAGGCAGGCTGAACAGGGGCCAGAATCAGATGCATGGGCAATTGATAATCAGGCACTGCCTAAGACAGGCGGCTGCCTGATATGGAGAGTGCCCCAAGGACTTCCGGATCGGGACCTACCGGTAGCATGGGAGGACGGACAGCAGATCTTAGGGAGGTAAACGTGCTGTGAGACAGTGAAAGCATATGTGTTAAATGGAGCGTACATTTCACCTAGGTACTGTGCTGACTGGTATATGGGAAATGTATGGCTTTGTAAACCTAGTGGTAGAGAAAGGTCACTACACCTTCCATTCAGTACACACTTGCAGCTCAGGCCTGAAACCACTCAGGTGTTAATTAGGAAACCAGAAGTAGGTGTCTGGGAACACAGTCAGAGAGCTCGCTTAGTCTGGACAAGGAGTCCAGGCACAGAAGGAGACTCCAGGAGGGGAGCTGTCTCAGTCTGGGTGCTCGATGTACCCCGGACACAGGAGTAGTCTCTGTGAAACTCCATGCTGGTAATCACTGAATATAAGGAGAACTCTCTCAGTCTGGATGCTAGGTGTGCCATTCAGACACAAAGAGGAGATTCTAGGAAAACCACGCTGGTAACTACAGATTATATGTGTTGTTTTGGGGCCAGGCTGTTAGAGTCTGGACCCGGATAGAAAGGGAAATTATCTATGTGTAGTGAGTGGCTGGAGAAGCCCAGGATTTATGTTTATGATTTGGTTTTGATTATGTTCTGTTTGCTGTGGACTTTAATAAAACTGGTTGCGGCCAGTTTTTACCAGAACTGCTGTCTGTGAATGGACTCTTTATGCCACTCCGTCTCCCCAAGACGGCGATCCCAGAGCTATATCCCCTGAAAAGCTTACAATTGTGGAGAATGCGGGCAGCACAGTGGCTGGAGACAGCAGAAAAAAAAAAAAGTGTGTCAATAAAGGAGAAACGTCTGTTGGAGCAGTCTTAAAGAGACAGTAGCCCTAATAGACTTTGCAAAGAAAAAAAAAAAGTGTCTGCACAGCAAAGCTGAATTTTCTGTGGAAAAGACTGTGGAGTGTGTATGTCTTGAGTGAAGACTGCCGTTGTTGAGACAGAGAAGTCTGACAGCATGGATGACAGCATGGAGGCGATGTTTGAACAAAAGGCGCAAGTTAATGTGCAACATAAGACTGCCGTTGTTGAGACAGATAAGTCCGGCAGTATGGAGGAGCTCGTTGAGTACCTGGTCCAGGCCCAGCGGAGCATGCAGCAGCGCATGGAGCGGCAGCGCCTGCAGCACCAGCAGCGCATGCAGCAGGCCCAGCAGCAATTCCTGCAGCAGCTGCAGGAGAATAACCGGTTATTTTTTGAGCAGATGGCAGCACAAAAAAAGGATTTCGGTGCCGCGTCCCGAAGTAATGTGGCAAAGTCACCTGCATTGTCCGCTGTAAAGAAGGCGGTAAGACGGACCCTGAAAAAGATGACGCCTCATGGCGATGTGGAGGCATATCTCACTATATTTGAGGGACTGGCAGAGAAGGAGAACCTGCCACTATCTGAATGGGCCATGGTGGTCGCACCCTATCTGACTGGAGAACCCCAAAAGGCCTATGCTGACCTGAGCGAGCAGGACAGCAGAGACTATGCCAAGCTGAAAGCGGAGATTCTTGCCCGGCTGGGTGTTACGGTGGCAGTTCGTGCCAGGGGAGTCCATGACTGGAGATGCAGTTGGGAGTCTGCCGTCGGCAACCCTGCTCATGGGGTCAAGGAGGTGATAGTGGACCGCTACACCCGCGCACGTCCTCCTGAGGTACAGCCGGAGGTCGGACAACGAGACCACCAGGACGCCACTCGTCTGGTCAGCCTGAGGGAGAGGGCCTTCGCTACCAAAGACTGCCTCCGTGACCAGTCGTCTGAGAGGTCATCACTTCAGAGTTCCTGGATGCCGAACTCTCCCGGTAAGAGCGTTCCAGCTGTTGGGGACATGGGGTGTGCTGATAAGCGGGTTCAGGCCGAGGGGACATGTGGGTGGAAAATGTGATGGACAGTGTTGGAGATGTCGTGAAATTGCAGCCAACTGTCCAATAGAGGGGGAGCCTATGTATTGTGATGTTGGCAGATCCCTCTCTCCCTGCGCAGAACCTGTGTGGGTGTCCACCTCAGCCGAGGAGAGTGGACCACAGGTGTCCCCGGTGGTTGTAAATGACTGCCCAGCACAGGCCCTCTTGGACTCAGAGAGTCCAGTGACTTCCGTATGTGACAGCCTGATTGATAGGGACTTCATCCCTGATAAACACCTGAGTGTGGTGTGCATCCATGGAGACACCAAAGTCTACCCAGAGACTGCCGTGGACTTGGTCCCCAAACTCGGGGAGGTTTCATATGAAGTGGGGGTAGTGAAGAACCTGGTGCACCCCGTTATATTGGGTAATGACTTTCCCCGATCTAAGGATCTCTGGGGGAAAAATGATTCTGTTGGACAGTGTGATGAAGCTCCTACTGAGGGTGCGCAGTCCCGAGGGGCAGAACACAATGCTAGTGGGCCGTTAAACTTATGTGATGATGATGATGATGATGATCATGATAATAATGATGACCATGATAATGATGCTGATGCTGATATTGATAATGATGATGACTGTGATGGAGATGAAATTCCTTTGCAGGTGATGTTGGAAGACGAAGATGGTGGTTCTCGGGAACCGAGTGTCCCTGACCTACCTGTGTCCTGTGACAATTTTGGGAGTGAGCAATGGTGAGACCCCACTCTTAAAACGGCACAGGAAAATATAAGGGTTCTAAATGAGGTTTCCCAAGAGCCTGGCTTTGAGGAGAGGTTTCCTCATGTTGCCCTAAACAATAACCTGTTGTATAGGGATACTGAAGTCCAGGGTGAGGTCGTGAGTCAGCTCCTAGAGCTATATAGAAGTATAGTGCTGGGGTTGTCACATAGTCACATACTTGATGGACCACCTGAGGGAAACCAGGGACCAGATGGTGAAGTTAATGTTGTGGATGACATGTTAACTAAGGTTCCAGATCAAAATGAGAATGAATTGTATAACCCTGAAAGTGAGCAGGATGCGAATGAGAATGAATTGTATAACCCTGAAAGTGAGCCGGATGTGGCTGAGAAAAAGGGGTCAGACAGGGATAGTGGTAGTGATAGTGAATCATCTGATGACGATCAAGCAACCAGTGCAAATGAGGAAGGCATGGCAGCAGAGGAGGTTGAGAGTCCTGAGAAGAAAGCTGATGCTGACCTTACAGCCGGACAGAAGATGGCATCTGAAGATGTTTTACAGTTGGCCAATTCCCTGGCGAAGACTAAGGTGAAAGGAGGAGAGCTGAGCTTTAAAGGCAGGACTCTGAAACTGAACACAGCACAAGTAGAAGCTGTTGGAAATGAGAAGTTATCAATGTATGGTGTGGATCTGCATCGTGCCAAGGACTCTGAGGGAGATGCTGCAGAGGTGGAAAAAGCCATAGAAGTGGTAGTCACCAAGCCAGATGCCTTATCAGAAGCTGAGGTCTCAAGTGAAGCTGTGAGGAACAAGACTGAAGATATGGGGACTGACTCTGTCCAGGAATCTGTTTCTGCTGAAGACAGCGGCGTGGACGGGTTACGGTCCGGATCAGTAGCTGCAACTCGTGAAGCTCAGGCTGGAAGTTCGGCGCCCGGAGCCCCAGCAGTGTTCCCGAGTGACACCAAGGATCTGGATAAATCACAAGATGAGATTTTGAGACCTCAGGCTGGCATTGGTGAGCTCAAGCGCACTTTCATGGAGTCTACATCGGAGCCACGTCCCAACAAATGGGAAAAGCGATGTGTCTCTCCGTTGCCGCTGCAGACACACGGGAGCTCAGATGGGATACAGAACGTGGTGGAAGAGAAGAATCCGGCGGATTCTGAGTATACAGATGCAGCTATCAAGGAGAACTTGAAAGCTGGAATAAATGGAGATATTGGAGACCATAATGATGTGACTGAAGAGGTAGAATGTAAGACTGACGGTAGGGCTTCTGAGCATGTTCTACCAGAAGAGCCTGAAGAAGGGGCCGAAGACATAAAGGACGTCCAACAGGTACAGGATGAATTGATTACTTCTCAGAAAAAACTCCAAACTGTGATGAAGGAGCGTGATGAGAGCCATGAGCATCTTCTGGAGAAGGTCAATGAAGTAAAGGAAGGACACAGGGAAGCTCTTCAGTGGTAGAGCAAATGCTGCTCAATAAGTCTAAGGCTCTATATAAGAATGCTGTTGTCACGGTAGAACATTACAATTCAGCTGAAGATTTAGAGGATGAATTATGTGGACTGAGAAAGAAAAACGATCAGCTCCTTCTACAGTGCCAATCATTTGAACAGTGTAGCTTAAAATGGTCAGAGACCATGGCAGAGGAGCTTAAGGAAGAGTCAGCAGAAGTGTTCTGATGTGCCGGGTCGTACTTCTCTGGCCAGGCACTATATCGAAACTGAGCCCGGCCCTAAGGTCAAGATGAAACCGTGCAGGATACCCGAGGCCCGCAGAGAGTATAGGCCTGGGAGGGTACAGGGTAGTGCGGATGCTTCAGATAAAGATAAAGCTGATGTTGGCTATGGCTCAGGTGAAGATACAGATGACAATAGTGAAGATGAAGCTGATGAGGGCCACGACTGGTCCAGAGTTCACTGTCTCTTTTGGATTGTTGACCAGCCCTCCGATCTGGATGACCAGCCCTCCGGTCTGGAGAAGAGGGGGGGGATATGTGAGACAGTGAAAGCATATGTGTTAAATGGAGCGTACATTTCACCTAGGTACTGTGGTATGGCTTTGTAAACCTAGTGGTAGAGAAAGGTCACTACACCTTCCATTCAGTACACACTTGCAGCTCAGGCCTGAAACCACTCAGGTGTTAATTAGGAAACCAGAAGTAGGTGTCTGGGAACACAGTCAGAGAGCTCGCTTAGTCTGGACAAGGAGTCCAGGCACAGAAGGAGACTCCAGGAGGGGAGCTGTCTCAGTCTGGGTGCTCGATGTACCCCGGACACAGGAGTAGTCTCTGTGAAACTCCATGCTGGTAATCACTGAATATAAGGAGAACTCTCTCAGTCTGGATGCTAGGTGTGCCATTCAGACACAAAGAGGAGATTCTAGGAAAACCACGCTGGTAACTACAGATTATATGTGTTGTTTTGGGAACAGGCTGTTAGAGTCTGGACCCGGATAGAAAGGGAAATTATCTATGTGTAGTGAGTGGCTGGAGAAGCCCAGGATTTATGTTTATGATTTGGTTTTGATTATGTTCTGTTTGCTGTGGACTTTAATAAAACTGGTTGCGGCCAGTTTTTACCAGAACTGCTGTCTGTGAATGGACTCTTTATGCCACTCCATCTCCCCAAGACGGCGATCCCAGAGCTATATCCCTGAAAAGCTTACAGTGCGCATGCGCAGCTGAACCCAGCGCGCACTCGACGGGAGTCAGAAGCCAGCCGCGAGACCGGAAGTGCATATCAGTCTTGTGTTCTGTGCCCTAAAAGTCTGTGTCATGACTCACAAGTGTGTCACACCATCCTGGGAGATCAGGAGGTAGAATATCGTATTGTGAATCGCAGATCTTCTATTTAGCCTGTGTATTTGGATCTCACATTAAATGAATTTGGTTTCCTTTGGTGTTGAAGAGGTTAACAACTCTTTCTAGTCAGAAACATGCAGCTACATTTCACCTGCTTCTCATCTGGTCGTTAACTTTTCCTATAAGGGTATGTTTCCACGGTCAGGAAGCACTCAGTATTAGCTGCGGATTGAACGTTGCGTCCTACCGCAGCATTTAATCCGCAGCAGCCAGATAATCCAGCATAGTGGAGCGGATTTTAAGAAATACCGTCTCCACTATGCATCCGATTACCCGGGTGACATACCCGCTAAACCGGACATGCTTCATGTCTTTTTAGATTACAGCATGTCTATTTACCTTGCGGCGATGTTCCGTCACCGCAAGGTAAATAACACAGTCCTATGTAGGGGTGTGGCGATTCTGGATGTGTTCAAAAGCGCATTGATTCCGTCCAAAGTGCATTGATTCCGGTTACGTGGGCACATACCCTAAAACCTGGCCAGACCCTCTCAGTCCTGCTGGTGAAAATTCTGCTTCCTTGCTGCTAAAAGACACTGTGCTGAATAGGAGATCATTGTTGCTATTGGAGATTCATCTTCCTGTGCTGTGTGCTAAAGCTAAGTAGTTGGAGTTTGGAGTTGGAGGTGTGGCGTTCTGTTGGTTGCTGTTGTACGTGTGTATTCTTCTGATCCCTTTTCTCATTTAGTTTATTCCTACCTGTCCCTATCCTTCTCACTATTTTTGGTTAGTACCTTTGTATAATAGAGGTTTTTTGTGATCCCTGTTTTGTCTTTGTGTTTGGTTTACCTTTCATTTCTGTCCCATAAATCAACCCTAACCAGGTAATTATGATTATAACTATGGTGGCATAGGGTAATCTCAGAAGATGGCCGCACTGTTATTGAAAATAAATCTCTATACAAAGACCAGCACTGATATTACCGCCATATAATAACATATAGTGGAAGATACCAGTCCTGCAGAATATATAGAGATCACTGTACAGGTACAGATAGTGACTTACAGCAGACGTTCTTTCTGGTGGAGTCATTCACTTTTCCCGTCTTTTCTATCTGGCCCAGACCGACATGTCGACTTCTCCAGCCATGACTCGTCTGCAGAAATTACAACAAAGACACATCTGACTTCTAACATTTCCTGAACCATGTAGAATCTTAAAATCCTAGAATGTTAGAATTGGAAGGGACCTCCAGGGTAATCGTGTCCAACCCCCTGCTCATTGCAGGAGTCACTAATCCATCTCCGCCTCAGCACCGTCTGCCACACAGCAATTACCCTACTGGTGCCCCTATAAATAATAATCCTTCTCAAGTGCCCACTTTACATTACATCTGCCCTGGGACAACAAGCTTTGCCTGTGGAGAGCTATTCCAACTCTGCTGCATCACACCACCAGTCCCAGAGAGTCTGCACTGCAGCGCTGGTCACTTCTGACCAGAAACCACAGGTGGCATCACGAACACTTCAATACAAACTCTTTATCATTCCCTGTAAATATTCCCCTTTTATTGGACTCCCAGGGCCACGGACTGGGTCACTGCTGCCGTGACACATCCCTTTAAGGCAGTGGTCCCCAACCTTTTTTGTACCAGGGACCGGCTTCAAGCAAGTCCATTCTTCCATGGTCCAGCAGGGTGGGGATGGAGGTGTGGCAGGAGTGGGGCTTTGGTCATAGGGGGGCGGGGCTATGGATGGGGTTGTATACCCTTGTATAGCAAGACTCCGCTCCCACCCTTGTATGCAAGGCTCCGCTCCCACACTTGTATGCAAGGCTCCGCTCCCACCCTTGTATGCAAGGTTCCGCTCCCACCCTTGTATACATGGCTCCGCTCCCACCCTTGTATGCATGGCTCCGCTCCCACCCTTGTATGCATGGCTCCGCTCCCACCCTTGTATGCAAGGCTCCACTCCCACACTGGTATACATGGCTCCGCTTCCACACTTGTATGCAAGACTCCGCTCCCACCCTGGTATACATGGCTCCACTCCCACACTGGTATACATGGCTCCGCTCCCACCCTGGTATACATGGCTCCGCTCCCACACTTTTATACATGGCTCCGCTCCCACACTGGTATACATGGCTCTGCTCCCACACTGGTATACATGGCTCCAATCCCACACTGGTATACATGGCTCCGCTCCCACACTGGTATGCATGGCTCTGCTCCCACCCTGTGCCATATAGAGCTTGTACTCTGAGAAAAAAAATACTATTGCTCTGTTGCACAAAAACCTTGTTCTCCATGGCAAAAAATTCTACTGCTCTGTGCCATATAAACCTTGTACTTTGAGGCAAAAATCCTATTGCTTTGTTGCATAAAAACCTTGTTCTCTGTGGCAAACAATCTTATTTCTATATGCCATATAAACCTTGCACTTTGAGGCAAATAGTCCTATTGCTCTGTGCCACAGATTTGGCAATATTGTAATGGAGAGAAGTCACTTAATTTACAGGTGTGTATCACCAGACGCACAAGCTGAGCACAACGTATGGGGGTACTACAATATATAGGGGCTCTACACAAAAAAAGCCTGGCATGAATTTTACAAATTAGTCACTGTAGCCATAAATGAATTCATTGAGAGGAGCAATTTCTACAGTGCGGTCACTTTTGTTTGTTTTTTTTGCTTTTTTTTG
The DNA here is from genome assembly GCA_033576555.1 of Oophaga sylvatica. NCBI lineage: Eukaryota > Metazoa > Chordata > Amphibia > Anura > Dendrobatidae > Oophaga > Oophaga sylvatica. The sequence goes on along the minus strand of JARQOD010000001.1, from coordinate 163,067,790 downwards.
CTATTCTAGCACCTTGAGGTCTCCGCAAATGTCGCCCCCAAAAAATTCTAGCAAAATCTGTGCTCCCAAAGCCAAATAGTGCTCCTTCCTTCTCAGCCCTAACATGTGGCCTAACAATAATTTCTGACAACATATGAAGCAGCACCATATTCGGAAGAAATTGCGCAAGAAATTGTGGGCTCTAGTTTCATCCATAAACCATTGTGTAGATGACAAATTTGCAGCAAATAGAAAAATTACATTTTTACCACTAAAATGTCATATTTCCATATCTCATTGTTATAAAATTCTGTAAGGCACCTATAGGTTTAAAATACTCAGTACACCCCTAGATGAATTCCTTGAGGGGTCTAGTTTCCAAAATGGGGTCACTTGTATGGGGTTTCTGCTGTTTTCACATGTCAGGGTCTCTTCAAATATGACATAGATTCATAATCTATCCCAGGCAAATAGCACTCTTTCCTATCCTAGCCCTGCCATGTGCCCGAGCAGATGTTTTTGACCACACATTGTGTATCTTCGTGTTTGGGACAAATTTCGCAACAAATCATGTGGTACATTTTGAAAATTACAAATTTGGGGCTAAAACAACATTTTTGTGAAAAAAAATGAAAACTTAATGTTATAAAATTCTGTGTACTACTTGTGAGTTCAAAATGCTTACTGTACTCCTTAATAAAATCCTTGAGGGGTGTAGTTTACAAAATGGGGTAACTTGTGGGAGGTTTTCATTGTTTAGGCACATCAAACTCTGCGTTCCAGAAAA
>JARQOD010000001.1:163005654-163066924 GCA_033576555.1 Oophaga sylvatica | reverse complement strand
TTTTAAGGCAAAAAACAACTTACAGTTATTTTTGAAATTCAGAAATTTAGCTCGATCTCCCAAAAACAAATCTGGCATGGGGATCCTAGGTTCCACAACCGGCAACCCTGCAAGATAGGTAGCAATACTCTGAACTTCAGTGGCAAGCTGATCCACACGGCCAGACAACTGTGCAAACTCCATTGAGAGAAAAAAAATCCTCCTCAGCACCCAGAGAAAAAGAGGGGAAAAAAAATGCAACAAATAGAAAAAAAAAAAATCTTTGACAACTCTGACAACTTTTTTCTTTCCACACTATTTTTCCCTTCTGTAAGTACCATATAATTTTCAGTTTGGCCGGTGATACTGTTATGTTTTGGTAGCTGAGGAAAGCAGGCAAAAACGGCAATACACCAGAGAGGTTGGAATCTACTGGATTGCAGTACCCTGACTAACCACCACAACTAAAGGCAGCCGTGGAGCATTCCTACGTTGGTCCTAGACGCCTCGTCACAGTCTGAGAGGTGTTGTGAATGTGCTAGAAATGAATTCTGAGCAGAAGCTCCCTCTGGTGGTTACAAACAGTACTGAACTATCCAATGAAGATTGTGAAGATTGGAGATCAGGTGTTACTGACTGGTCTTATATAAGGGAGGTTTCCTCCCATCAGGGTTGCCGGTGATCAATTGTTCTGGTTTCATCTTTGATTCCTGTTCACTTTGTAGCTTGCTGTTTCGTGCCTGCATCTTCTGCTAACAGATAAGACATTTTCTTCTATTAGTTTTTTGTGCTTGCTTTTTGCATTTTGTCCTGCACTTCTGTGGGGGTCTGCCGGGTCCCCTTCGGGGGCTTGTGCTCCTCTCAGTTTAGTTCAGCCACTGTCATGTATAGTGTACAGTTCCTATAGCGTCTTGTGCTTGGGTGCGAGGAAAACACAGGAGACATAGGTTGAAATGAAATGACTTGTATTACTTCATACAAGCATGCTGAAAAGTTCACACAGTTTGCAGGAACAGCGACAGGAGACACAGCAGGCCAGAGTAACTTCAAGCACTACAATAAATCTCCAAAGCAGGTTCAGGATCTCTTCTCTGTACCGCAAACATGGATTCATCAAACAGCAGGTTTCCAGAGTCCAAAAGTGTTCCAAGGCTCCTCAGTAGGGAATAGCTGGAGTACAAGTCCAAGGTTTCCAGAAGTCAGGTCACAGACTGACTGAGGCTTGATTCAGGAGCACTGATTGTTCAGCTGAGGCTGCTTAAGAAGCAAGGGAAGAATCAGGGCAGGAACATGAAAACTGGAAACTCCATATTAACTGAGGGCAAGAGCTGCAGAAAGACAGAAAGCAAAATGGCCGACGGAAAACTGAGTTTCAAGGAACATGTCAACAGAGACAAAGAACCTTACAGCCACTGTTGTTTGTTCATTTGCCTTTTCCAGTTTTTTCAGTGGTTGCTGTTTAGTTTTTGTTACACCAGAGAACTAATTTAGGTGGTAGAGGTCGTGTGATCTCAGTGTTTTTGTAATTAGTAGAGTTGGTACTTTTCAGGGTTTTTTGGGATTGCAGTAAGTGCCCTTCCTATCCTTTTCTATTTAGGAAGTTTGGGCCCCAACGTTTGCTCATACTATTTTCTGTCTGTGTCAGTATTTCTTCTTGTCTAACCGCCATTACATGTTTGGGGGCTTTCTATGTTCTTTGGGGATCTGCTCCGGGGCAGATAGCTTTCCTCTTTCTATCTTTAGGTGTAGTTAGCTTCTCAGGCTGTGACGAGGCGTCTAGGACCAACGTAGGTACGCTCCACGGCTGCCTTTAGTTGTGGTGGTTAGTCAGGGTACTGCAATCCCATAGATTCCAACCTCTCTGGTGTATTGCCTTTTTTGCCTGCTCTCCTCAGCTACCAAATCATAACAGTATCACCGGCCAAACTGAAAATTATATGGTACTCACAGAAGGGAAAAATATTGTGGAAAGAAAAAAGTTGTCAGAGTTGTCAGAGATTTTTTTTTTTTCTGTTTGTTGCAATTTTTTTTTTCCCTCGGTATCTCTGGGTGCTGAGGAGGATTTTTTTTCTCTCAATGGAGTTTGCACAGTTGTCTGGCCATGTGGATCAGCTTGCCACTGAAGTTCGGAGTATTGCTATCTATCTTGCTAGGTTGCCGATTGTGGAACCTAGGATTCCCATGCCAGATTTGTTTTTAGGGGATCGAGCTAAATTTCTGAATTTCAAAAATAACTGTAAGTTGTTTTCGCCTTGAAATCTAAGTCCTCAGGGAACGCAGCACAGCAGGTTCAAATTGTCATCTCTCTCCTGCGCGGCGATCCTCAGGATTGGGCTTTTTCCCTGACACCTGGGGATCCTGTTTTGAGTAATGTTGATGCATTTTTTCAGGCTCTGGGATTATTGTACGATGAGCCTAATGTCACTGATCAAGCTGAAAAAGCCTTGTTGGCATTAAATCAGGGGCTTGAGGATGCTGAGTTACACTGTCAGAGATTCCGTAGGTGGGCAGTCCTGACCAAATGGAATGACGATGCTTTGGCAGCCCTTTTTCGGAAGGGTCTGTCAGAGAATGTAAAGGATGTTATGGTGGGATTCCCTGTCCCCTCTAGTCTCAATGATTCTATGTCATTAGCGATTCAAATTGACAGACGTTTGCGTGAGCGTAGAGGTATGCGTGGAATAGTGTTGCCTTGTGAACCAGCTTCTGAACCCATGCAGTGTGATAGAGTGGCTTCTGGGTCACAGCGTCATGAGTTTCGAAAACGCAATGGGTTATGTTTCTACTGTGGTGATGCCTCTCATGCTATTTCAGTCTGTCCTAAGCGGGGAAGACGTTTTGCACTCTCAGTTGTCTTGGGTAGTGTTCAGACTAAATTTTTGTTGACTGTTACCCTGATTTGCTCCCTGTCCACATTTTCTGCTCAGGCTTTCGTTGATTCGGGAGCAGCTATTAACCTGATGGATTTTGATTTTGCTAAACGTTGTGGGTTTCCCTTGATACCCCTACGGAAGTCTATTCCCCTACTGGGGATCGATTCTACCCCTTTGGCTGAGAATAAACCTCAGTTCTCTACTCAGGTGATAATGAGGGTTGAACCTGATCATCAGGAGAGTTGCAAATTTTTGGTGCTGTATAATCTGCATGACATTATCGTACTGGGTTTCCCTTGGTTACAGTCTCATAATCCTGTTTTGGATTGGAAATCTGTGTCTGTAACCAGTTGGGGCTGCCAATGTGTTAATACCAACACTCCTGTTTTTTCTGCCTCCCCCAGGCTCAGGATGTTCCTGACTTTTTGACTGATTTTTCTGATGTGTTTAGCGAAAGTAAGTCTGCATCCTTGCCCCCCCATAGGAGCTATGACTGCGCTATTGAATTAGTGCCTGGTAGTAAATTCCCTAAAGGTCGCCTTTTTAACTTGTCTGTACCTGAACATGACGCTATGCGGTCTTATATCAAGGAGTCATTGGAGAAGGGTCATATCAGACCATCCTCTTCACTCTTAGGTGCCGGTTTTTTCTTTGTGGCCAAAAAGGATGGTTCATTAAGGCCGTTTATTGATTATCGTCTCTTGAACAATATTACTGTGAAATATCAATATCCGTTACCCTTGATTTCTGACCTGTTTTCCAGGGTGAAAAGTGCTACTTGGTTTACCAAGCTTGACCTCAGGGGGGCATATAACCTTATTCGCATTAAGCAAGGGGATGAATGGAAGACGGCATTTAATACCCCAGAGGGGCATTTTGAGTACCTAGTGATGCCCTTTGGGCTCACTAATGCTCCTCTGTCTTCCAGTCCTTCATGAATGACATTTTCAGGGATTTTGTGGATAAATTTCTGATTGTTTATTTGGATGATATCTTGATTTTTTCCAGTGACTGGGACTCTCATGTGAAACATATTCGGACTGTGTTCCAGATTTTGAGAGAGAATGCTCTGCATGTGAAGGGATCAAAGTGTCTTTTTGGCGTACAGAGGATCTCATTTCTGGGATTCATTTTGTTCCCATCTGTTATTGAAATGGACCCGGTCAAGGTTCAGGCCATCTGTGATTGGGTCCAACCTACTTCATTAAAGGCTCTTCAAAGATTCTTGGGTTTTGCCAATTTTTATCGTAAATTTATTGGTAATTTCTCTGTTATTGTTAAACCATTAACTGATTTGACCAAAAAGGGTTCTGATGTGGTGAATTGGCCTCCTGAGGCAGTCTCTGCGTTTCAGGAACTTAAGCAGAGATTCACTTCTGCTCCTGTTCTACGGCAGCCTGATGTTTCCCTGCCATTTCATGTGGAGGTTGATGCCTCTGAAATTGGGGCAGGTGCCGTTTTTTCCCAAAGAGATCCACAGACCTCTAAAAGTAACCCTTGTGCCTTTTTCTCTCGAAAATTTTCTCCAACTGAACGTAATTATGACGTGGGTAATCAGGAGTTATTGGCCATGAAGTGGGCTTTTGAAGAGTGGAGACATTGGCTGGAGGGAGCCACACATCAGGTGCTGGTCCTCACGGACCATAAGAATCTGGTTTATCTGGAATCTGCCAAGCGACTTAATCCTAGACAGGCCAGGTGGGCCTTGTTTTTCACACGTTTTAATTTTGTGGTTTCCTTTCTTCCTGGCACTAAGAATGTTAAGGCGGATGCCCTCTCGAGGAGTTTCCTTGCGGACTCTCCTGAGTTATCTGATCCTGCTGTTATTTTGAAAGAGGGTGTAGTTCTTTCCGCCATCTCGCCCAATTTGAGACTGGCTCTGGAAGGGTGTCAGCAGGATAAACCCGAGCGCTGCCCTTTTGGGAAATTGTTTGTCCCAGACCGTGGAAAAAGAGTGTGATGTCTGAGGTTCATTGTTCCGCGTTGGCCGGTCATCCCGGAATTTTTGGTACCAGAGACTTGGTTAGTCGGTCCTTTTGGTGGCCTACCTTGTCTCGTGATGTCAGGGAATTTGTGCAGTCCTGTGGGACTTGCTCTCGCTCCAAGCCTTTCTCTCGCTCTAGTGGTTTGTTGATGCCATTGCCTGTGCCCAAGAGACCATGGACCCATATCTCTATGGATTTCATTTCCGACCTCCCTGTTTCTCAGAGAATGACCGTTATCTGGGTGATTTGTGATAGGTTTTCCAAAATGATACATCTTGTGCCATTACCTAAGTTGCCTTCCTCCTCTGAATTGGTGCCTTTGTTCCTTCAGCACGTGGTTCGGTTTACACGGCATTCCTGAGAACATTGTGTCTGACAGAGGAGTCCAGTTTGTTTCCAGATTTTGGAGGACTTTTTGTTCTAAACTTGGTGTTCAATTGTCTTTCTCCTCGGCTTTTCATCCTCAGACCAATGGACAAACTGAGAGAACAAACCAGACATTGGAGACTTATCTAAGATGCTTTGTGTCTGCTGATCAGGATGACTGGGTCTCTTTTTTGCCTTTGGCTGAGTTTGCTCTTAATAATAGGGCTAGCTCTGCCACTTTGATGTCTCCATTTTTCTACAATTTTGGGTTTCACCCTCGATTTTCTTCAGGACAGACGGAGGCTTCTGTCTGTCCAGGTGTTGACTCTGTTGTGGAGCGTATGCAGCACATTTGGGACCAGGTAGTGGAGAGGTTGTCCCTCTCTCAGGAGAGGGCCCAGCGGTTTGCCAACCGGCATAGGACTGATGGTCCTCGGTTTAAAGTGGGGGACTTGGTCTGGTTGTCCTCAAGAAATATCCCTATGAGAGTTGCATCTCCTAAGTTTAAGCCTAGGTTCATTGGACCTTATAAGATCATGGAGATTCTTAATCCTGTTTCCTTTCGTTTGCTTCTTCCAGGGACATTTAAGATCATAACGTGTTCCACAAGTCCTTATTGAGAGGTTTGTCGAGCCAGTGGTTCCTATGGCTGTGCTCCTGACCCTGTTTTGGTTGAGGGCAATCTGGAGTATGTGGTTGAGAAAATATTGATTCTCGTTTTTCTAGACGGAAACTCCAGTATTTGGTAAGTGGAGAGGTTATGGTCAGGAGGACAATTCTTGGGTTTTTGCTTTGGACATCCATGCTAGGAGACTCATCCGTGCGTATCACAGAGCTCATCCTGACCGACCTGGTTGCTCAAATGAGGGTTCGGTGACCCCTCCTCAAGGGGGGGGTACTGTTGTGAATGTGCTAGAAATGAATTCTGAGCAGAAGCTCCCTCTGGTGGTTACAAACAGTACTGAACTATCCAATGAAGATTGTGAAGATTGGAGATCAGGTGTTACTGACTGGTCTTATATAAGGGAGGTTCCCTCCCATCAGGGTTGCCAGTGATTAATTGTTCTGGTCTCATCTTTGTCATCTTTGATTCCTGTTCACTTTGTAGCTTGCTGTTTCGTGCCTGCATCTTCTGCTAACAGATAAGACATTTTCTTCTATTAGTTTTTTGTGCTTGCTTTTTGCATTTTGTCCTGCACTTCTGTGGGGGTCTGCCGGGTCCCCTTCGGGGGCTTGTGCTCCTCTCAGTTTAGTTCAGCCACTGTTGTTTGTTCATTTGCCTTTTCCAGTTTTTTCAGTGGTTGCTGTTTAGTTTTTGTTACACCAGAGAACTAATTTAGGTGGTAGAGGTCGTGTGATCTCAGGTGTTTTTGTAATTAGTAGAGTTGGTACTTTTCAGGGTTTTTTGGGATTGCAGTAAGTGCCCTTCCTATCCTTTTCTATTTAGGAAGTTTGGGCCCCAACGTTTGCTCATACTATTTTCTGTCTGTGTCAGTATTTCTTCTTGTCTAACCGCCATTACATGTTTGGGGGCTTTCTATGTTCTTTGGGGATCTGCTCCGGGGCAGATAGCTTTCCTCTTTCTATCTTTAGGTGTAGTTAGCTTCTCAGGCTGTGACGAGGCGTCTAGGACCAACGTAGGTACGCTCCACGGCTGCCTTTAGTTGTGGTGGTTAGTCAGGGTACTGCAATCCCATAGATTCCAACCTCTCTGGTGTATTGCCTTTTTTGCCTGCTCTCCTCAGCTACCAAATCATAACAGAGAGGCTAACTTCACCTAAAGATAGAAAGAGGAAAGCTATCTGCCCGGAGCAGACCCCCAAAGAACATAGGAAGCCCCCAAACATGTAATGGCGGTTAGACAAGAGGAAATACAGACACAGAAAATAGTATGAGCAAACGCTGGGGCCCAATCTGCCTAGCCAGAATAGGATAGGAAGGATACTTATTGCAATCCAAAAAAACCCTAAAAAAAGCCAACGCTACTAATTGCAAAAACACCTGAGATCACACGACCTCTACCACCTAAATTAGTTCTCTGGTGTAACAGAACCAAGCCGCAGCCACAGAAAAAAACTGGAAAAGGCAAATGAACAAACAACAGTGGCTCTAGAGGAACCGAGAGGAGCCCAAGCCCCCAGGGAAAGGGAACCTGGCCAACCTCACAGAAATGCAGAGAAATATGCAAATGGCAAGCACAAAAATCAAAAAACAGAAAATATCTTATCTGAGAGCAGGAGAAGAGGCAAGACTCAGCAAGCTTCCAAGAGAAACAGGAAACAACGTTGAGACAAGAAAATTGATCACCGGCAACCATGATGGGGGAAAACCTCCCTTATATCCAGCCAATCGTGATTCCTGATTGCCAATCCTCACTGAATGGCTCAGTACTGTTTGTAACCACCAGAGGGAGCTTCTGCTCAGAATTCATTTCAAAAACATTCATAACAGCAGACCATGTAACACTGTATGTCTGAGAAACTGAAGCCTACAAAATTTTTAAAACCTTTTGTTCACTTTTAGAGATCACAGAATTGTTCACAGACCACACAACACTGTATGGCTGAGATATGGAAGCCTACAATATTTTTAAAAGCGTTTTCTCAATTTTAGATATCATAGAAATTTACACCACATTACGAAATAGTGTAGAGCTAAGAAATGTAGCCCATGAAAATTTTTCAATGATTTTTGGGTGTGTTATGTAACACAAAAAAAACCTCAAAGCATGTAATACTTGATGGATCAAAATATATTAACTGGCTATGGCTGAAAATACCAAAAAGTGACACCATTCTAAAAACTGCACCCCTCAAGCTGATCAAAACCACATTAAAGAAGTTTATTAACCCTTCAGGTGCTTCACAGGAGCTGAAGCAATGTGGAAGGAAAACATGAACATTTAACTTTTTTGTCACAAAAATGATCTTTTACAAACATTTTTTTTTATTTTTACAATGTTAAAAGGAGAAAATGGACAGATAAAGTTGTTTTGCATTTTCTCCTGAGTACACCGATACCCCATATGTGGGGGAAAACCACTGTCAGCCCCTGATGTGCCTAAACAGTGGAAACCCCCACAAGTGACACCATTTTGGAAACTAGACCCCCTAAGGAACTTATCTATATCAGTTGTGAGCACGTTGAACCCTCAAGTGTTTCACTAAGTTTATAATGCCTGGGTGTGAAAAAAAATCCACAAAAATGATTATTTTAGTGACAAATTTTTAATTTTTCCCAAGGAAATTGGACCCCAAAAATTGTTGTCCAATTTGTCCTGAGCACGCTGAAACCCCATATGTGGGGGGGAAACTGTTTGGGTGCACGGCAGGGCTTGGAAAGGAAATAATGACGTTTTGGAATGTAGACTTTGATGAGTGTCATGTTCAGTTTGCAGAGCCCCTGATGTGCCTAAACAGTGAAAACCCCTCACAAGTGACCCCATTTTGGAAACTAGACCCCCCTAAGGACCTTATCTAGACCTGTGGTGAGCACTTTGAACCCCCAAGTGCTTCACACAAGTTTATAATGCCTGGGCATGAAAACAAAAAATATTACTTTTTTTCCCACAAAAATGAACTTTTAGTCACCAATTTTTTATTTTCCCAAGGGTAACAGGAGAAATTGGACCACAAAAGTTGTTGTCCAATTTGTCCTGAGTATGCTGATACCCCATATGTGGGGGGAACCACTGTTTGGGCGCACGGCAGAGCTCGAAAGGGAAGGAGCGCCATTTGACTTTTTCAAACCAAAATTGGCTGGAATGAGATTGGACACCATGTCGGGTTTGGAGAGCCCCTGATGTGACTAAACAGTGGAAACCCCCCACAAGTGACCCCATTTTGGAAACTATACCCCCTAAGGAACTTAACTAGATCTGTGGTGAGCACTTTGAACCCCCAAGTGCTTCACACAAGATTATAACGTAGAGCCGTAAAATTAAAAATCGTATTTTTTCCTCAAAAATGATCTTTTCACCCCAATTTTATTTTTCCAAGGTAACAAAACCCCAAAAGTTATTGTGCAATTTGTCCTGAATATGCTGATACCCCATATGTGGGAGTAAATCATTGTTTGGGAGCATGGCAGAGCTTGGAAGGGAAGGTGCGCCGTTTTACTTTTTCAACGCAGAATCGGCTGGACGCCATGTCGCGTTTGGAGAGCCCCTGATGTGCCTAAACAGTGGAAATCCCCCACAAGTGACACCAGTTTGGAAACTAGACCCTTTAAGGAACTTATCTAGATGTGTGGCGAGAACTTTGAACCCCCAGGTGTTTCACTAAAGTTTATAAAATACAAAAATCATATTTTTTTCCACAAACACGATCTTTTAGTCCCTAATTTTTTATTTTCCCAAGGGTAACAGGAGAAATTGGACCCCAAAAGTGGTTGACCAATTTGTCCTGAGTACGCTGATACCCAATATGCGGGAGAAAACTACTGTGTAAGCACATGTCGGGGCTCGGAAGAGAAGTAGTGACGTTTTGTAATGCAGACTTTCATGGAATGGTCTGCGGGTGTCGTGTCGCGTTTGGAGAGCCCCTGATGTGCCTAAACAGTGGAAACCCCCCACAAGTGACAACATTTTGGAAACTAGATCCCTAAGGAACTTATCTAGATGTGTGGGGAGCACTTTAACCCCCAAGTACTTCACAGAAGTTTATAATGCAGCGCCGTGAAAATAAAAAAATCATTTTTTTTTCCACAAAAATAATTTTTTAGCCCCCAATTTTTTATTTTCCCAGCGGTAACAGGAGAAATTAGATGCCAAAAGTTGTGCAATTTTTCCTGAGTACACTGATACCCCATATGTTGGGGTAAACCACTGTTTGGGCACACGTCGGGGTTTGGAAGGGAAGTAGCGACGTTTTGAAATGCAGACTTTGATCAATGGTCTGTGGCGTCATGTTACGTTTGCAGAGCCCCTGATGTGCCTAAACAGTGGAAATACCCCACAAGTGACCCCATTTTGGAAACTAGACCCCCCCAGGGAACTTATCTAGGTGTGTGGTGAGCACTTTGAACCCCCAAGTGCTTCACAGAGTTTATAACGCAGAGCCATGAAAATAAAAAATCATTTTTTTTCCTGAAAAAATGATTTTTTTAGCCCACAATTTTTTATTTTCACAAGGGTAACAGGAGAAATTGGACCCCAAAAGTTGTTGTCCAGTTTGTCCTGAGTACGCTGGTACCCCATATGTGGGGGGAACCATTGTTTGTGCACACGTCAGGGCTCGGAATGGAAGTAGTGACTTTTTGAAATGTAGACTTTGATGGAATGGTCTGCGAGCCTCATGTTAGGTTTGGAGAGCCCCTGATGTGCCTAAACAGTAGAAACCCCCACAAGTGACCCTATTTTGGAAACTAGACCCCCCAAGGAACTTTGCTAGATGTGTAGTGAGTATTTTGAACCCCCAAGTGCTTCACAGAAGTTTATAACGCAGAGCCGTGAAAATAAAAAAATCATTTTTTTTCCCCAAAAATTTTTTACCCAATTTTTTATTTTCCCTAAGGTAACAGGAGAAATTAGATGCCGAAAGTTGTTGTGCAATTTTTCCTGAGTACGCTGATACTCCATATGTTGGGGTAAATCACAAGTCGGGCTGGGAAGGGAGGGCACCGTTTGACTTTTTGAATGCAAAATTGCTAGAATCAATGTGGCGCCATGTTGCTTTTGGAGACCCCCGATGTGCCTAAACATGGAAACCCCCCAATTCTACTCCAACCCTAACCCAACACATCCTAACCCTAATCTTAACCCTAATCCCACCCTAACTCTAATTCTAACCCTAACCCTTATCCATCACCTAACCCCAACTCACACCTAACCTAATCTTAACCCTAATTCCAACCCTACCTAATTCTAACCCTAATTCTAACCAACCCTAATTTAACCTAATTCTAACCCTAACCCTAATTCTACCTAATTCTAACCCTAAGCCTAATTCTTACCTAACCCTAATTCTAACACTAACCTTAATAGAAAAATAAAAATATTTTATTTATTTTATTATTTGTCCCTACCAATGAGAGTGATAAAGTGGGGGTTATTTATTATTTTTATTATTTTGATCACTGTAATAGGGTTTATCACAGTGATCAAAATGTCCCTGAATGAATGAATCTGCCGGCCGGCAGATTCGGCAGGCACACTGCGCATGTGCCCACCATTTTGGAAGATGGCGGCACCCATGTAGTAGTGAGGAGGGACATCGGGAGTCATAAGGTTCCTGGGGAGGTGAGGGGTGATCGGATGGAGGGGGAGCGGAGGGAAGGAGAGGGGGAGCAGATGGTGATGGCGGCGGCAGTTCGCCGCCGTCAGTCGGTGGCGGGGGCACATCGCCCCGTCAGTCTGTGTGGGGGGTCATATTACAGTCTCCAACCATGGCCGATGATATTGCAGCATCGGCCATGGCTGGATTGTAATATTTCACCAAGTTTCATTGGTGAAATATTACAATCGCTCTGATTGACTGTTTCACTTTCAACAGCCAATCAGATTGATCAAAGCCTCGGGGGGCAAAGCCACCCACCTGGGGTGAAACACAAAGCCTCCTGTGCCTGCGGGTCGAGTGACATTTCAGCGACCCATGTCACCTGACCCGCAGGAACTCTATTTATACCATGACGCCTACTTAGGAGTCACAGGTCGGGAAGGCACAGGTTTTCATGACGCCTACATAGGCCGGGAAGGGGCTAAGTTTTATCTGACCCCACAAAAATAACTACAGCTATATATTTGCCAACGGACGTCACAACCTAGTCTGTCTACAGACTGGATTCTTGTATAATATAAACCCGGCACTCAACTTGAAGATGTAAGACAAGAACTTTAATGCAGTCCAAGGTAGTAGTACATACAAAACGTTTCGGTCACTCAGATCTTCATCAGTTACTGACTACTTGTGGATCAGGTGGTTTATGGAAAATACTCCCAAGGCAGACCATAATATGTATCAGTATATTAAAAAAATTGTGGGTAGGTATTACTTATGCCATAAGGTATGAATGATAGCTCTTAGTCCGTTCGGGGGAGTATATCTGATATGGACGCAGCATCCACCGCTCGTCTCCGGCATCCACCCCTTGAGACCGGGTTTAAATTATGCATGACTCACGGTTGGGAACCTACATAGGCACCTATCACAGTCGTGCTCACGGTGTTTCTTTATGAAAGTACAGACTGGATTATGTCTCTCTTCCTGCTTCTGCAACTCTCTTTCCCTCCTTAGGCTAAATGCAGATTGTATGTGATATAAATGATTAGCCCTCAGCTTCAGCACCAGTATCAACACTACAGACCTCTGATTCATTATACTCTGCACCCACAGGCCTAGACAAGCACTTTCTTCCTCCAATATGAAGTGTCACAGAGCTGTGCATCAGTGTACCGAGCCGGGTGGCACCTGTCCTTTTATAATCCCTGATGTTGTTAGATGGCCAGGCAATCATAGTAATGCCGCAACCAAGATGGCTGCGGCATTGCAGTTACTCACAGGCAATACGTGCATGCTTATTGTCTGTGTTACAAGTGCCAAAGATGCAAGGTGGGAATTCGAGTTTTACATTGCGTACCACCCATTACTTGCTAAGTAATGAGCACATCCAAGCACTGTGATCTCGAGTGACAACCGAGTATCACTGAGCACATTCACTCATCCCTAGAATCCATGGTTTAAACTTTTTCCCATCAAGTTAATACATTTTGTGAAGAATATGGGGGATATAAACTTCTTGTCAATCGACTGTATCATATCCAGTCTGAGATTATAGACCTCCTTCAAAGTTTGAAGCTGAGACAGGACACCTGGCTTAGCAGGTGGTGCAGCTTCAAAAGCTCCAAAGTGGAAAAACTCACATGCACAGCAGGCTAGCTGGCAACAAGGCCTACCTGGCAGGATGAAGCCCAGCTGGCAGCACAAGCTGCTTAACTGATTCAAACAAATGTCACCCAGACAAATAGGAGCTATAATTTCATGAGGATTTATGGAATTATCATACATCCTCGTCATATAACGGTTACATTTTTGAGATCTCGTGAATGGGCCGAATGCCCGCCTGGGTCTCTACCAGTTCTAGCACCCTGAGGTGGGGAGATATGTAGAATAGTTAGTAGAAGCCAGGTAGCAAAACCATGTTTAATCACCAAGCGTAACGGGAACCTGGTTAGAGTCACTGACACCAAAACTACCTCTCTATGACCCTCCGTTAAGAAGTTATGGTCAAATATTTTGGAGTTTCTGCAGGGTGGGAAAGGAAATGACCGACCAAGGGATTAAGTGCGCATGCATGGCTGTGGCCCTTGGTTCATTTCTAACTTAACCATGTATCTTGTTGGAAGAAACCGGAAACAGCTGGCAGCCCATTCCTCCCATGCTTCTGACAGTGCCAAGGCCCATCATCAATCCAGTAGCTGACCTTCATAATATCTGCTTATACTTACTGTACTACCACTTGTACTTGCATATCTGACCACTGTATATATATATATATATATATATATATATATATATCCATTGTGCATATAGTGTTTCATCTTGTGTGCCCATAAGGCAATTACATTTTTAATTTAACCTTGGGCTGCTTTTTTTATCATGATCCACATGTCCGTATTCTTGGTTTAATTTCACATGCTACCAGGGCTGGTGTCTTGCCCAATATAATTCCATTAATGAACCAGGGTTATATCTACGGAGAAACTCTTGGCAGTCCTACCAGGCTGGCAAAAATCTGTTTCACTGTTGCTAGTAAAAGAGGTCTCTCAGCTTGTCTCTAGCTGTGAGGTAATATTGTGCTACTCTGCAGTGGTGTAGGCCACCATCTCTCACTCCCCATGCTTCCCTGTGCCTGTGTGAACACTGGATGTCTGTGTAAAACTGTGTCATTCTAATGTGGAGCCCAGCTGCGCTTGAAGTCACATTTCCCAGGAGGATGCACCAAAGATAACACCCACAAGAGACCTGATATTCATTCACACATCTTTACCAATCCCTAGAGCCACCAGAGGGAGCCTTTTCAGAGTATATAAGGATGGTGAAGACACAGAGAGCAGATTAGTTCTCACAGACAGTCTAGTCTGAGCGCTGCAGCCTGCAGTGACAGCTCAGATTAGTTCAGAACGAGTTCAGTGTAGTTGGTGATTCTACACAGAAGTGAGAAGCTGTTAGTTCTCTTGGAGAGTGGAGAGTTAGCTCTAGGGGCGAGCACAGATCAGTGAGTCTGCAAAGCCAGGTGCAGGTCAGACGGTGAATCCTGATAGCCGCTTCAGACAGAGCTTAGAAAGAAAGAGGGAAAGAGAACAGCAGTTATTGAAAGCTTAGTTCAACGTGTGGAGGCTAGTACCAGTGGAAAGATAGCCACTCCAGCCTAGTCAGAACTGAGTCAACTGAGTGCAGTTCAGGGAGTAAGCGTGCCGACGCTTTGAGAGCGGTGAAGAGAGGAATCAGCCATCTACTACTAGTGTGCTTATGTTAAAGGTCGGAGTAGGACGAAAGGCGAGTGGAAGAGAAGAAGAGAGTAACGGAGGTTGAAACAGTATTGATAGCTTACCTCTACTCTGAATAACCAGACACCGGGTCCGAGCTTGCTGGAGTCTACGCGGCTGGTGAGAGGTACCGGAGAGCCTGCGGGACTTCAAGTCGCGGGGGCCCAGGAGTGCTGATATGTAATCGGGGTCAGGAAGACGGAGTCTAGCAGGGCCCTGCATACAGAGACACTGTTCTATCCAAGAGAAGGCCCCACCACAAAGTCAGCCGGGCGCATACGTGAAGACAGAGTCAGACTTCGTTTCATACAGGTCAGAAACTCACACTACAGGAGTAAGGAGGCCCTACACCTACTCAGTGGGAATAACTGGACGTGCATCCTCCACCCTGCCAGCATCCCAGGACTTGCCTGCAACTACATCAGTAAAGGTACAGAAAGAGACTCTCGTGTGTGTGTCTGCATTATTGCTCCTGCGGCTGAACTCCCCTTCTCCGTCCTGCACCCCTACACCGCCATCTACCCTGAGGGACCCAGTCTTGCCTGTGGAAGACTTAAGACCTTGCTGCCCAGTAACAACCCCTCAGCGGATCCACACAGCAGCGCTAGTCACCCTGACCGGGCACCACAGGTGGCGTCACGAATTTCTACAAACCCTTTAATCCCCTGTAAATATCCCCCTTTTTAGTGAGCGCCCAGGGCCACGGACCGAGCTGTGCTACCTGTGACATCCCCCATTGAAGTGAACGGGCTCGGTGCCGAGTACCCCACAGGCCCTGGCGGGCGACTCACTAACATTACATATCCCCATGGGGTGCGGAACAACATGTTGATGAAAGTGAGGAGACCGTCCCGCATGATCCCCACCGACATATTAGTGACATCAGATGGTGCTTACAACAACAAGAAGACTCATCATTGCCAGATGGAAATAGCAAGTAGTACAATATACAAACTTTACCATTGTCTCTAAATCCAGTGCCAGAAATAATAATATAATAATCCTTTAATAATCTTTTACCTGTTTTAGAGTTTCGTTACCCTACCCCTTTTTCCGCATCCTTCCCTTTAGTTAATAGAATACAATATTCCCTCTCCTACCACACTCCCAACCCTTTTAGGGTCTGTGCACACGTTGCGGATTCCCAGCGTTTTTGCCGCGTTTTTTTGCGGCTGAAACGCCACGAAACCGCGGCAAATCCGCTTACACAACACAACTCATTATGGCCTATGGGATTCCGCAATGCTGTGCACATGCTGCGGGTTTTTCCGCGGCGGAATCGCATCGCGGAAGAATCCGCAGCATGCTCATTCTTTTGTGCGCAACCGCGGCAATTCCACCGCCATAGCAATGCATTGAACTGCTTACCTTCCACATGTGGCTATGCCCACCATGCACAAAGTAAGCGGTTCATGTGCAGATGGTACCCAGGGTCTGGAGGAGAGGAGACTCTTCTCCAGGCTCTGGGTACCATATCCATGTTAAAATAATAATTAAAATAAAAAATAGTGATATTCTCACCTTCCGGCGTCCCCCGCAGCTTTCCCGCCTCTCAGCGACGCTCCCGGCCAATCCCGTTCCCAGTAATGCATTGCGAGAATCACCCCAGATGACGTAGCGGTCTCGCGTGATGCTACATCATCGGGGTCATTGTCGCAAAGGACGCCAGGGAACGGGAAAGCTGCGGGGGCCGCCGGAAGGTGAGAATATCATTATTATTTTTTAAATTATTTTTAACATTAGATCTTTTTACTATTGATGCGACATAGGCGGCATCAATAGTAAAAAGTTGGTCACACTTGTCAAACATTTGTTTGACTCGTGTGACCAACCTGTCAGATCGCTTGTAAAACGCTAGCATTCTGCAAGCTAATTACGCTTGCAAAACGCTAGTTTTTAGCGGGAATACGCATACCTATAATATGTGTATTTCCCGCGGCAGGGAGGTGTGGAATTGCCGCGTAAATTTCCATGGCAATTCCGCAACGTGTGCACATACCCTTAACCTTTTTATTTCTGTTTATGTAACGTTATATAAAAGACAACAAAAATATTTGAATTAGAAGTCTTGAAAATCATATATCACATGGAACAGTGTTGAATTTTAAAAATTATGATTTGTACAATGCAATAAATAAATGGCTAAACTATAAAAGCAATATATTATACATATAATACACATTGCTAAAATGTGTTTTATGTCTAAAGACTGAACCATTTTCTTGTCAGTTTTTCACCTGGAATAACTCAATAAAGAAATGGCTTATCTATAAAAGTAAAATAGTGAAATGGTCAAAATGCTACATGTAAGTGTATTAAATCCAATAACTGAAGTATTTCCATTCTTTTTTTCAAAAACTTAAAACTGAATTTTCTTTTGACTGTTTTAAATTAAAAAGTGATAACCATAGGAAGGAAAAGAAGTGATAAGTAGAAAATAAAAAGAAGGTTAATTAGATACTTGCCACATTGAAATGGACAAGAGAGATATGCAAGTCACATTTTCTGTTGTAATCACTTAGGTGCAGGTGTTATCAAAGCTCTTCACAAAAGCTTTTCATCCGTTTCTTTTTATCTAAAGGTACTGCCACACTAAACAATCCCGCTAGCGATCACGATAACGACGCATACTAATGCGATCGCTAGCGGGATTGTTTCTATATCTAAGTGCGGCCACATTTAGCGATATAGTTAACGACGCTATCGCCGTTAGCGATCTTCTTAACGACTTTAGCGGTACAAAAGTACCGCTAAATCGCTAAGAAAAGGTGCCACACTAGCGATATATACTTACCCAGCGGGAGCGCCGACGAGAAAATAGGGTCCGGAACGATTCCAGCGACGAGCGAGATCACAGCAGGAAGCTCGTCGCTGGCAGCTGCCGCACTGAACAACATCGCTAACGGGATCGCTAAATAGTGACTTTTTTAGCGATCCCGTTAGCGATATTGTTCAGTGTGGCATACCCTTAAGGAATGGGAACACTTAGGTTTATTCATTTTAAAATACACTACTCAAAAAAATAAAGGGAAAACTCAAATAACACATCATAGATCTAAATTAATGAAATAGTCTCATTAAATACTTTGATCTGTACAAAGTTGAATGTGCTGTCAACATAATCACACAAAAATCATCAATGGAAATCAAATTTTTGAACCAATGGAGGCCTGGATTTGAAGAAATAAGTCAAAATGAAAATCAAAACAAGACAAAATTAAAGTGGAAACAACTCAAAATGATGCTCGGTATTGTGTGTGGCCTCCACGTGCCTGTATGACCTCCCTACAATGCCTGGGCATGCTCCTGATGAGGTTGCGGATGTTCTCCTGAGGGATCTCCTCCCAGACCTGGACTAAAGCATCCGTCAACTCCTGGACAGTCTGTGGTGCAACATGACGTTGGTGGATGGAGCGAGACATGCTGTCCCAGATGTGCTCAATTGGATTCAGGCCTGGGGAACGGGCAAGCCAGTCCATAGCTTCAATGCCTTCATCTTGCAGGAACTGCTGACACACTCCAGCCACATGAGGTCTGGCATTGTCCTGCATTAGGAGGAACCCAGGGCCAACCGCACCACCATATGGTCTCACAAGGGGTCTGAGGATCTCATCTCGGTACCTAATGGCAGTCAGGCTACCTTTGGCGAGCACATGGAGGGCTGTGTGGCCCTCCAAAGAAATGCCACCCCACACCATTACTGACCCACTGCCAAACCGGTCATGCTGAAGGATGTTGCAGGCAGCAGGTTCACACTCACCACATGTGACAGACATGACAGAGTCTGGAGATGCCGTGGAGAGCGATCTGCTGCCTGCAACATCCTTCAGCATGACCGGTTTGGCAGTGGATCAGTAATGGTGAAGGGAGGCATTTCTTTGGAGGGCCACACAGCCCTCTATGTGCTCGCCAGAGGTAGCCTGACTGCCATTATGTACCGAGATGAGATCTTCAGACCCCTTGAGACCATATGCTGCTGCGGTTGGCCCTGGGTTCCTCCTAATGCAGGACAATGCCAGACCTCATGTGGCTGGAGTGTGTCAGCAGTTCCTGCAAGATGAAGGTGTGTCGACCCGCCACCACAATTGTGGATTACCAGGGCAATGGGGTACTCAGAGCCGAGCCCATGGAAGTCTATGGGGTTTGTCACAGGTAGCTGTGGCTCGGTCTGTGGCCCGGGCGGTCTGGCGTATGTTGGGGATATATTTACAGGGGATAGATTTATATACAGTTCGTGACGCCACCTGTAGTATTCTGGTAATTTGTACCAGCGCTGCTATAGATCTCTGAGGGGATGGTGATGCAGCTAGATGTCGGGTCCCCTACAGGTGGGACTCTTCCCTCAAAGTCTATGAAGATAGTGAAGTCGAGTGCAGATAAATAACACAGTCTCACACGGTCAGCGTCTTTCCATACCTTTACTTGTAAGATGTTCAGGCAGGTCCCAGGGAGGCTGATCCAAGGAGAGTGTATCTTGAGACAGCAGCTGGACAAGTTAGGGGCCTCCTTTACTTCCAATACAATGAGTACAACCAGCCTGAAGCGTAGTTCCCTCAATAACTCCAGCTAATCCATAGCTGTACGGCCCAGTCAGTTTTGTGTTAGGAGCCTTCCTGCGAGAGAGCTGAATTCTTATCTTGTCGTGCACTGACTCAAAGTCTTCACTCCCCTGACCCCAGTTACGTACTGACTATAAGGGGCTTGTTTGCCGCGACCTAAGGTCCGGTAAAATCCTGGTTTTCTTACCACTATGCTTGTAACAATAGTGATCCTTCGGTCCCCAGTGACCGGTTGCAATGTGCAGGACTTCTTCAATCCCAAACGCACCTTTCCAATAATCCACTGTGCCTTTCGCCTTGTCCTCGCTGGTAACATAAGCACTCACACTAGCCAAGGGTCGAGCAGTCACTTCTTTCTTTTCCTTCACTTCAAAGTTAGTTACAGATGCTCAGTTATCAATAGGCAGGAGCACGTCTCTGAACCTTATACCGTCCTTTAGACAGGATACTGAAGACTTTCTGCACTAAACTTCTTCTTTCCTTCCAGTGTATTCTGATGAGGTACAGCTCTGACTAGGCTGAGGTGAATTAAACCACCTGTACTAGACTCCACTTTCCGAACTGATGATAGAGCAATCTGGACTGCTTCCTCCCTCCAGACGTCTTCTCTCTCTGAAGTCTAGACACAGACTTCTAGACCTCTCTCTCTGAAGTCTGGACACTGACTCAATCACTCAACACACACACCTTGACCACTCCCTCAAGAGTAAACTACACTACCCTAAGGGTGTGTCTAGTATATGTTGAGTGAATGGATATTTAGCATTAAACTGCTGTCTCGCCACACACTCTCCAGGGTACTGCGTGTGCCTAACACCAGGGCTACACATTCCCCCATGGTAAAAGACAGCACTCCCGGGCTGTAAAATACAAAAGAGACATTTTGTTTATGCATGAAAACATTAAACAATAAACAGTAATTCGTCCCATCCGGGAGGTGAGGATATCTTGAACGTTGCGAACAATAACATTATATATAGAAATACAAATATTAAATAGCATTCAATAAATATACAGTATACTTGTGAAGGACCCGCACCAAACCTTCAACGTAGGTCCTGGGTGGGCTGCAGGACATCCGAATGCAGACCTCACTCAGTGCCACACCACACGGGTTTTTGGTTCAGAGGTAATTGTGCTGGTTTATGTAAAACCAAGATAAGGCACCGAAGCGCAACTATGTACAAACAAGTTCTGGGTTAGCACAGTCCTCAACCTCAAAGTCCATTGTAAAACCAAAGACATGGATATAGTATCACATTATTATACTAAAGTGCAAAAACTTTTTCTGGTTACCCAGCCGGGCATTCTACGGTTAGCAAAATATATATGCATTATACTCTTTAACTTATGCAAAATTTTGTAAAACATTTTCAAACTTTCTACAATATTACTTATGGTAGATCCTATAGGGATCTCACCGATTCTTCTTTACTATTTATTCATTTACTTCTAATACACTTTCCACCCCGGGGGCTGGAACAATGCAATGGGCCCTAGATCCCAGGACTAGCAAATCATGCGCTGCGATTTGGGTCTGAGTCGCCACAGTTCTTGTGCGAACCTCTAGGGGCGCAACGGGTACATTCTCTTCACGTGACACCGATTGCGTTTCAATCACAGTTAACGATATGGACCGTGTCATGGATTGCGATTGAGACTGGGTCGCTTGTTGCGATGTAGAGGTGGCTTTCCTTTGTGATGAAATCTGGGTCGCTAGTTGCGATGAATTTGCAGGGGGCGATGCTGGGGCACGGCCGGATACTGCTTGAGCTGGAGACGGGGACGCTGCGGTAGTGGTGACGTTACCTGCGTCGGGGACGGGGTCACGGACGATGGTGACGTTAAGGGCATACCATCCCTTCATTCCCCAATGCCGTGTGTACGTGACGAGGTCTCCATTTACTAAGTCCCTCCCGGGATGGCCTTGCGGTAGGTGGGATTCTACGTCCCTGCGACTAACAAAGACCCCTGGGTAGAAGCCCGGTTCACGGATGAAGCCCCAGCCCTTCCGGAGCTGGAACTCAGTCACACACCCCTGCCGCCGCGGTTCCCTCAGGGTACCTTTCTCTCTCCGGACACTCTCTTTGTCCGCGATCAGCTCTGCATGTTGTCGCTGACGGTTCCGCTGAGCTTCCCGCTCTTCCTCCTGCTGGCGTTTCTGCTTCTCCTCACGACGCTGCCACTCATATTCCCACTGGGCGGTGTAGGCGACGTCATCCAGGCGCGCCATTTCGTCCCAGTCCACGTCTGGTAGTGACGGACAGGACCCCTCCGGTGTCCCTGCCGGGGACCGATCATCTGCTGCGGCCTCCTGGCCGGGCGGGCGTTCCGGGACTGGCGTTACCTCCTCAACCTCCTTCGCCTCCACCGCTTCACCGGTGGGATCAGGATTGGTACTTTCGGGGGCAGCCTCCGGTTGCTCCTTCGCCTTGGGCAGCAGAATCTTCGGTAACTGGAATCGTGGGGGGTCGTTGAGGGGAGAGATCACCGTGTCCCACAGCCTCCGCTGCTCCAGGGTACGCCGGCGTCTCTCAATCTCTTCAAATCCAGGTTGGTGCTGGACCATCTTCTTCAGGCGTGCATTTTCTTCTTGAATCTCTAGCAACGCCTGCTGCAGGTGCAGGACCACGGATAACTCCGGTGCTGGTGGCAGCTTGGCTGGGGCACGGGGCCTGCCTTCCTCCGCTTCCCTGCTCGGCTGCACACGTCCTGCTTCCATGATGTTCCAGAAGATTCTTTCTTCTTCCTCCAGAGACATCCGGTCTCTTCCGTGGAGGTGGGGTTTGCGTCTCCTCCTCCTCGCAGGGAAGGTGAAGAGGAGGCGGACCTCCTTTGCTGTAGGGCAGGATCGCATGTTGTAATAGCACTTTGAGAGGGCAGGCATTTTCTTCGCGCCACTGGGGGGTACACGCCCACGAAGGTACGCCCACCTTCTTCTCCAGCGCCTGAGGGCGCGAATATGGCGACAAAAATGGCGATTTTGGCGCCAAAAGTGCAAACAGTCCTTTTTCACAAAAACAATTCCTTAGGCACACAGGGCTCGCAATTCCGCGAGTTTCGCATCCTGTTCGTGACGCCAAGTTGTGTCGACCCGCCACCACAATTGTGGATTACCAGGGCAATGGGGTACTCAGAGCCGAGCCCATGGAAGTCTATGGGGTTTGTCACAGGTAGCTGTGGCTCGGTCTGTGGCCCGGGCGGTCTGGCGTATGTTGGGGATATATTTACAGGGGATAGATTTACATACAGTTCGTGACGCCACCTGTAGTATTCTGGTAATTTGTACCAGCGCTGCTATAGATCTCTGAGGGGATGGTGATGCAGCTAGATGTCAGGTCCCCTACAGGTGGGACTCTTCCCTCAAAGTCTATGAAGATAGTGAAGTCGAGTGCAGATAAATAACACAGTCTCACACGGTCAGCGTCTTTCCATACCTTTACTTGTAAGATGTTCAGGCAGGTCCCAGGGAGGCTGATCCAAGGAGAGTGTATCTTGAGACAGCAGCTGGACAAGTTAGGGGCCTCCTTTACTTCCAATACAATGAGTACAACCAGCCTGAAGCGTAGTTCCCTCAATAACTCCAGCTAATCCATAGCTGTACGGCCCAGTCAGTTTTTGTGTTAGGAGCCTTCCTGCGAGAGAGCTGAATTCTTATCTTGTCGTGCACTGACTCAAAGTCTTCACTCCCCCTGACCCCAGTTACGTACTGACTATAAGGGGCTTGTTTGCCGCGACCTAAGGTCCGGTAAAATCCTGGTTTTCTTACCACTATGCTTGTAACAATAGTGATCCTTCGGTCCCCAGTGACCGGTTGCAATGTGCAGGACTTCTTCAATCCCAAACGCACCTTTCCAATAATCCACTGTGCCTTTCGCCTTGTCCTCGCTGGTAACATAAGCACTCACACTAGCCAAGGGTCGAGCAGTCACTTCTTTCTTTTCCTTCACTTCAAAGTTAGTTACAGATGCTCAGTTATCAATAGGCAGGAGCACGTCTCTGAACCTTATACCGTCCTTTAGACAGGATACTGAAGACTTTCTGCACTAAACTTCTTCTTTCCTTCCAGTGTATTCTGATGAGGTACAGCTCTGACTAGGCTGAGGTGAATTAAACCACCTGTACTAGACTCCACTTTCCGAACTGATGATAGAGCAATCTGGACTGCTTCCTCCCTCCAGACGTCTTCTCTCTCTGAAGTCTAGACACAGACTTCTAGACCTCTCTCTCTGAAGTCTGGACACTGACTCAATCACTCAACACACACACCTTGACCACTCCCTCAAGAGTAAACTACACTACCCTAAGGGTGTGTCTAGTATATGTTGAGTGAATGGATATTTAGCATTAAACTGCTGTCTCGCCACACACTCTCCAGGGTACTGCGTGTGCCTAACACCAGGGCTACACAAAGGCATTGAAGCTATGGACTGGCCTGCCCTTTCCCCAGGCCTGAATCCAATTGAGCACATCTGGGACAGCATGTCTCGCTCCATCCACCAACGTCATGTTGCAGCTCAAACGGGACAGCCCATGAGGGGAGAACACAGCACAGGAAGAAGAGAGACATCAGACAAGGGGGATAGCACATGGGGTAGACAGGTAAAAGAAGAGAGCACAGACGGGAGAAGTCAGCACACGGGGAATTAGAGAGTAGATAGGTGGGTGAGCACATGGAGGGGAGAGATTCTCTGCGCTGCAAAGCCTGCCCCTCATCATGATATTACCGCCCTCCCGATGCGAAAGCATGGGGCCTCCATCTAGTTCTACTATAAAAGTCCAGTGCCATTACCATTTAAAGAATGGATATAAGAGCACAAACTGCCATATGAGAGAAATTGGGAGATGGTCATATCCATTTCATCTCTACATACAATAGTCAATGGGACAATATGAGGTGAATACTGGTAAAATATTGGCCTGTTATTAAAACAGATTCCACATTGACCACCTATTTACCAGATTTTACTTTGATGACTGAAAGGAGGAGCAAGAACCTAAGGGAACTTCTTGATAAAATTCCTTTGGTACTTATGATTCTAAAGAGGGCTGATACAAATGTGCTATCTGACCAACTCACTTTACTTCAGCTGATGATGAGAAGAGCTTTACTATTAAATACATGGTATAGCTTATGCAGTTACCCTTATGTGGTGTATTATGCAACCTGTACTTGCTTCAAACTATACATTGTGGTCCGAATATGCGAAGAATTCCGCATGCACACAAGAGATGGTACATTGTGGTGGCAATGAATGTCATAGATGTATCCTTACTAAACAGAGGTGTATCTAGGCTTTCTGGCACCCAGGGCCAGAATTCGGTTGCCCCCCCGCACACATGCAATTTGCACATGTACCCACAAGCTGCTCTTCCTAATGCTCTCAATGTTCAGTAAAAACTGAAAGAAGCAGGAAGAGAAGCTCGTTGTCACAGGACAATAAGTATGAAAATCGCATATGAGTGAAGTGTCCATGTGATCAGGGCCGCCATCAGGGCATGAGAACCCTTACTGCTGTATGGGGCCCGGTCATTAGGGGGGGCCCGCCACCCGAGCATGCAGGTCTGCGCTCGGGCCGGGGGCCCCCAACATTTTGAGGCTCCCCCTGCACCTCAAGGGGCCCCCAGCTAGCGGCACATCACACAGCCGCTATGGGGGCCCCTGTGTGGCAGGGGGGCCCGCCTGCCCCCAGCGCCGACTCCCCCCACCGCTGCATTGAACTATACCGGCGTCTGCCAGTACAGTTCAAAGCGATGATGGAGGAGAGAGCGTCAGCTGACGCTCCCTCTCCCATCATTCCCTGCTCTGCCTCTGACACAGCGCGCTCACTGTGTGCCGGGCAGAGCAGGAGACAGGAGCTGGAAGCAGCGCTGGCACGAGGATGAGGTGAGGAGTGTTTTTTTTTTTATAAATCTGTCCTGCTGTGGGGCCATTCCTGGGGGGGAGGGGAGATGAGGGCTGTAAAATGTGGGCCCTGCTGTATACTATGGGGGCCCTGCTATATCCAATGTGGGCCCTGCAATATACAATGGGGGCCCTGCTGTATGCTATGGGGCCCTGCTGTCTACTATAGGGGCCCTGCTGTAAAATGGGGGGCCTTGCTATATACTTTGTGGGGCCTGCTATATACAATGTGGGCCTGCTGTAAAATGGGGGCCCTGCTATATACTATGTGGGCCCTGCTATATACAATGTGGGCCCTGCTATATACTATGGGGGCCCTGCTGTAAAATGTGGGCCCTGCTATACACTATGGGGGCCCTGCTATATACAATGGGGGCCCTGCTATATACTATGTGGGCCCTGCTGTATACTATGTGGGCCCTGCTGTATACTATGTGGGCCCTGCTATATACTATGTGGGCCCTGCTGTATACAATGTGGGCCCTGCTATATACAATGTGGGCCCTGCTATATACTATGTGGGCCCTGCTGTATACTATGGGGGCCCTGCTATATACAATGTGGGCCCTGCTATATACTATGTGGGCCCTGCTATATACTATGTGGGCCCTGCTATATACTATGTGGGCTCTGCTATATACTATGTGGGCACTGCTGTATACTATGGGGGCCCTGCTATATACAATTTGGGCCCTGCTATATACTGTGGGCCCTGCTATATACTATGTGGGCCCTGCTGTATGCAATGTGGGCCCTGCTATATACTATATGTGCCCTGCTATATTCTATGTGGGCCCTGCTGTATACAATGTGGCCCTGCTGTAAAATTGGGGGCCCTGCTGTATACTATGGGGGCCCTGCTATATCCAATGTGGGCCCTGCAATATACAATGGGGGCCCTGCTGTATACTATGGGGGCCCTGCTGTCTACTATAGGGGCCCTGCTGTAAAATGGGGGCCTTGCTATATACTATGTGGGCCCTGCTATATACAATGTGGGCCCTGCTGTAAAATGTGGGCCCTGCTATTACACTATGGGGGCCCTGCTATATACAATGGGGGCCCTGCTATATACTATGTGGGCCCTGCTGTATACTATGTGGGCCCTGCTGTATACAATGTGGGCCCTGCTATATACAATGTGGGCCCTGCTATATACTATGTGGGCCCTGCTATATACTATGTGGGCCCTGCTGTACACTATGTGGGCCCTGCTGTACACTATGTGGGCCCTGCTGTACACTATGTGGGCCCTGCTGTATACTATGTGGGCCACGCTGTACACTATGTGGGCTGTGTTATATACTATGGGGGGATATATTATATTTTATAGGGTGGCTGTTATATAATATATGTGGCTGTGTTATATACTTTGTGGGTGTGTTATATACTATGGGGGGCTACGTTATATTCCTTTGGGGAGGCAGGCTGTATGATATTCTATTCGGGGATACATTATATTCTATGGGGGGCTGTATTATATTTATTATATTCTATGAGGGGTGATTGCATCATACTCTATGAGGTGGCTACATTGTATTCTATGAGGGGCTAGATTATATTGTATGGGGGCTTCATTATACTTTATGAGGGGGCTACATTATATTCTATGGGGGCTGCATTATACTATATGAGTAAGGCTACATTGTATTTTATGGAGGGGCTACATTATACTATATAAGGGGGCTCAATTATATTCTATGGGGAATACAGATATAGAAATATGCTAAATAGGCACTTCTAAATTAATTATAAATCCAAAAAACAAAAGAAGCATAATATGCCATAGAAAATAATTTTTATTATAGAAAAAGTCAAAAAGCAACAATGCATGAAAAATTTTTAAAAGCAGGGACAATAATACAAGTATAGCCGCATATAGATCAGGATATCAAGTAGATGATATATTGCACATATATATTTCAAAATTTGAAGAGAACAAATTTATATCTTCTCTTCAAGAAGGGGGATATATAAATAAATATCATCCAAAATAAGCGAGTGCTTAAAAAATATAATTCAAAAAAAGCCAGTGCTTTAAATAAATAGTAAAGGGAATATCAAAGAAAATAAATGGCAGTAACAAAAATGCAACCACAGTGTACAAAAAATAAATAGCCAAAATGAATATAAAGTGCTGAGTTGTAAGAGAAGTATAGTCACCCCAGGGGTGTCCAGCTGCTTTCAGGTATATACTTCTCTTACAACTCAGCACTTTATATTCATTTTGGCTATTTATTTTTTGTACACTGTGGTTGCATTTTTGTTACTGCCATTTATTTTCTTTGATATTCCCTTTACTATTTATTTAAAGCACTGGCTTTTTTTGAATTATATTTTTTAAGCACTCGCTTATTTTGGGTGATATTTATTTATATATCCCCCTTCTTGAAGAGAAGATATAAATTTGTTCTCTTCAAATTTTGAAATATATATGTGCAATATATCATCTACTTTATATCCTGATCTATATAGATATAATATACTTGTATTATTGTCCCTGCTTTTAAAAATTTTTAATGCATTGTTGCTTTTTGACTTTTTCTATAATAAAAATTATTTTCTATGGCATATTATGCTTCTTTTGTTTTTTGGATTTATATTCTATGGGGGTTTAGATTATACTCTGTGGGGTGGTTGCATTATACTCTGTGGGGTGGCTGCATTATGCTCTGTGGGGTGGCTGCATTATGCTCTATAGGGTGACTGCATTATACTATATGTGGGCTGCATTATACTGTATCGAGGACTATGGGGAATACATTATACCATATGAAGAACTATGGGGTGCATTATACTATGGGAAGTGAATTGTACTACATGGATGACTATGGCGGTGCATTATACTATATGGAGCACTATGAGGAGTGTATTATACTATATGATGACTGAGTGTATTTTAATATATTGAGGGCTATTAGGAGTGTATTATACTATATGGAGGACTATGGATACATTATATTATATGGAGGACTATGTGGTGTGCACTTTACAATATGGAGGACTGTGGTGCACATAATAATATATGGAGAACTATGGGGTGTATTATACTAAACAAGCAAAATGCTGCATATTCATCGAGTGATTGGTGTTAGGCTAAGTGCACACGTTCAGGAATGTTTGCAGAATTTTCCTGAGCAAAAACGGACTTTTTCCGCGGTAAACTTTCTAGGTCAATAATATAGCGGGAAAAATGCTAGAATTCCGCAAAATTAATGAACATGTTGGCTCTTTTTCCGAGATGCGTTTTTTTCGCGGAAAAAAAATGCACCATGTGCACAAAAATTGCGGACTTCATTCTAAATGATAGGATGCTTAATTCATGCGTTTTTGACGCGTTTTTTTCCCGCGAAAAAAACGCAAATAATCCTGAAAGTGTGCACATAGCCTGAATGTGTCATTGGTGAGGGCATGGTGCAGAAGTGAAGTTTTTCCATGAAAGGGCGGAGGGATTTTGGAAGGTTTGCGTGGTGGAGGAGGAGCTAGGGTGGATGCGGAACTGGGGGGTGGAGCCTGGGCGGAGTCTCAAGGGGGGCCCCATAAATTTTGCCAGTATGGAGCCCCGAAATTCCTAGTGGCAACCCTGCATGTGATGACTACTGGAACCTGCAGAGCTGAATCCAGACATTGCAGGCTTCTGAGAATTCTCACAACTAAAGCACTGCACACATTTAGGATTCTCCCTTGCCGATGTACAGTCATGTCAGCACAAGCATGTGATTTGTATACTTCTGGCCACATTCTGACTAGATGTGTCCGGCCTCACTCCGTTCACTTTCATTGAGTGAGGCCACACATGTCTAGTCAGCATGTGACCGCATGTATGTAAATTACCGGCACGAGAGAATCCTGACAGCGTTCAGTGAGCACTGTGAGAATTCAGAAATCTGGAGTCACATAGAATGACTGCAGACTCATCACAGACCTGGACAACCCCTTTAATGCTCCTAACATAAATAAAAACATGAGAATTAGTCAGTTTCACAAATAACATTTACATCCAGGTATCTTATAGATGACGTCGTCACTGGAGTCGTTCTCCTTCTTTTCTTCTTCTTGTCCAGACCCCATGATGAGTTTTCTCATCCACATCTTGTCTCAGCAGACCTCCATCTTCTCCGGTCTTCTGCAGCAAACCCCCACACGATGACCTTAAAGATAGAAGTGTCATTACAATGCTCCTGAATGAAAATATCTGCAATATACTGTCGTCTCACACTATTCCCCTCCCTCCTCATACTGTCTCCTCTCACATCCCCCTGTTCACCATTCTGTCTCCTCATATATTTACCCCCTGACTCTCTACACTGTCTGCTCACACATACCCCTGACTCCCCATACTGTGTCTGCACACATCCCATCACTCTCCTTCCCCATACGGTGTCCACATACATTTACCCGTTCGCTCCCCATACTGTCTACACCCATTCCCCATACTGTTTCCTCATACATGCCCTCATACATACATACTCTTCATTTTGTGTCGTCAAATCTCCCCACACATTAAGTACCCCCATCCCAACTCCAAATCCCCACACACATTAAATAACCCCCATACCCATTCTAAATCCCCACACACATAAAGTACCCCATCCCCACTGTTAGGGTCTGCGGAACGCACCAAATAAATATAAATAATGGATGCGTTCGCAGCCCAGGGTCCACCGTGCAGGCAGAGCCTGCTGCTAGTAAGATGACAGGATTGGCGGTATAAGCAAGCTCTGTTGCTTCACAGAGTCGCAGACATAGACGCTGTGGCACTATATGGTGGTATGAGCGAACTCTGTTACTTCACAGAGTCGATGACATAGACGCTGAGATAGAGACTGTGTCCTGTTAACACCACAGGAGTACACAGATAACTGCTGAGCGGATAGCAGTCTGTGGTCATGCAGTCAGTAACGCAAACAACCAACTCCCCACCGGAGTAGCCGGTAATCTATAGGCTATTTCAGCCAAGCCCTGAACATGTGCATACAAAAACTCCTCACCGGAGGTGCCGGTATTCTAGGGGCTTAATTCAGTCGAGTCCTAACCGCATGCGTACATGACCACACTGGCGCAAAGCACATAACAGAATTGATACTAGCGCATGGCCGTGCGACCATGCAACCCTTTTATAGCAGCAACTACAAGACCTTCCAGAAAAGGACCAATGAGAAACTGTTCCAGAACACAAGCAGTTTCAGGACCTTCCTGGCAGACCAATAGGAGTTACTGCAGTACCTGAGCATGTGACCCTTGGTCTCCAATGAAAGACCTTGCCCTGGGCATGCTCAGAAGGGAAAAAGCAGGCCGTCTGCTGGCCGCTGACCAGTACTGGCTACAATGACAGAACCTGGAAAGGCAGCAGTAACCCTTTGTACTGTATCAGGCTGTGCAAGACGCTGGGACCGACGTCTCTGCTGAGGAGGCTCCAATGCGGCCGGAGACGGATGGGGGGCTGCAGTGGGAATGGCTCGAGATTCCCCTTGTGCAGGAGCAGGAACTCAACCTCTAACACCCACTCCAAATCTCCCCACACATTATGTACACCCCCACTGCAAATCCCCCACACATTATGTACACCCCCACTGCAAATCCCCCTACACATTATTTACACCCCCCACTGCAAATCCCCCCTCACATTATGTACACTCCCCCACTGCAAGTTCCCACACATATTATGTACCCCCCATCTCCCATCTTTGGTGGTTTCTTAGGCTCCACAGTGGAACACACTTACCACCAGTGTTCGCTCTGTGCGCTGGCGAATGACGTCAGCAGCGTGATCACATGACCTGATCACGCTGCAGGTGTCGCTCTGACCCAGCAGTCAGAGCTTCAATTGTAGTGGCGTCTGTATAGATGCCACTACAATTAATCCCTGGGAGTCGGCGCGTGGCAGCTTCTCTGCACCGGCTGTCAGCTTGACAGCCAGCGCAGAGAACTGCCAACTCCCAGTCCGGGGGGTGGCAGAACGCAGCCGCCAGGGGAGACACTGCGGACCACCGTATTAGGCGGCCCGACTGAGCCCCCCTGCCGGCTGCGCCGGGGCTCATGCCCCGGCTGCCCCCCCTAGATACGCCTCTGTTACTAAAGACTTTCCTGTTATCCTAGAGTTTTCAAGGTGTGAGGCATTGATAAGATACATTGTGGTATCTGAGAGGTTGATTTGAAATCAATGTTAGCCTAAACAGTGGTGTAAAAAATGCTCTTGTTTGTGGAACATCAATTTATTTTTGCTAAATGAAGAAACAAAAAATTTTTTACAAGTTGTCCGAAAATTATTCCTTTATTTAGTGAGAAAAAATAGGTATACTGTTTTGGATGCAATGAAGTAATGGTTTCTCAACTAGGAGTGAAAAAAATATCCATTTTTGGGGATCTACAACTGGTTTGCTATTCTCAAAATAATTATGTAATTACAGAGGCATTTTAGCAAGCTGTGCAAAAATTATCCTTTTCTTTAGGAAACTAGAATAGGCTGCTTGCAAAGTGGAGAAGCAATGTCCTGTCAACCAGTCTTTCAAAAACGTAGCACTATGGTGGTAGCTGTTTTATATTTGTATATCCACAAGAGCAAATGTTTCCCAGTATCAGTACTGTTTAGTTCTGTAAAACACAGTTGTGGGCCAGGAGATGTGTGGCTGGAATGGCTGTGCAGTGACAGTGTCAGAAGCCGCATCCTAGATAGGATGGGTCAAACTAGGAGATGTCTGCCAAATGCAGGCCAGTAGAAAAATAGGACGGATTAAGCAAACAGATGTCTTTGAGGTATAATGTCAGCAAGGCAGCCTTGGTAGGAGCAGTATAGCACTATAAAGCACAGAGGATGTGTGGCTAATGCCACTTTTCAGTGGCAGAAGACAAACAGTAGAACTAGTCGCCAGTCAAGTAAATGTGCAGCAGCGGTGGCAGCCCTAACAGTAGTATTATAGTTTAAATGACATGGACAGGAAGTATATGCCTAGCTAAGAGATGGTCATCAAATCTAGTGTCAGTAAGAAATTGTAGAAGACAGACAAAGGTAAGTCCAGCAGGCAGATGGTAAGTCACATTTAATCACTGGCACCAGGCATAACTGAGTGAAAGTTGGCATCGATCCTTGCCTGATTCATTTTGACACATGCTAAGCCTTGAACACTTGTGGTAATCTTCTGGTTCACTTGGGTGTACCAAAGTCAAGATGAATACCCTCACAAACATTTGCTGGAGACTCAATAGGACACTACACCCACAGTATTAACACTATTATAAGTACACTTGTCAAATTTGCCTAGTTAAAGAGTTATGCTTTTTTGTATTTTTTTAAAGATTTCTTTTTGTTTAAATTCCCCCCCATTCCCCAATTGTGTTAGTAGCTAGGCACATGCATGGTAAGTAATTTGTGGCAACAGCCATCAGTATTTTGTGGCACATACAATTACTAAATTCGACTAATAAAACAGTTGCAAAACCTTACCTTTATATTTGTATTAATTTTCCCCCTTAAACAAAAATATAACAAAAGCTACAGAGCTCTAAAATGCTATGTTGCAAAGTTCAAGGCAAGAAACCAACATGTGGAAACAGCATGCAGCATGCTCATGGGGTGTACAGTTACTCAATAGAACAAGTAAAACAGGTATCTCAAAATTAAAATGTGCCCTTTCTCTTAACCCCTTAACGACCAAGCCATTTTGTAGGTTAAGGACCAGGCCAATTTTTACATTTCTGACCACTGTCTCTTTATGTGCTTATAACTCTGGAACGCTTCAAGGGATCTTGGCGATTCTGAGATTGTTTTCTCGTGACATATTGTACTTCATGATAGTGGTAAAATTTCTTCGATATAACTTGCATTTATTTATGAAAAAAAATGGAAATATGGCAAAAATTTTGAAAATTATAAGTGTTAAAAGTTGACCAGCAATTTCTCATTTTTCCAACAAAGTTTACAAAACCATTTTGTTTAGGGACCACCTCACATTTGAAGTGAATTTGAGGGGTCAATATGACAGAAAATACCCAAAAGTGACACCATTCTAAAAACTGCACCCCTCAAGGTGTTCAAAGCCACATTCAAGAAGTTTATTAACCCTTTAGGTACTTCAAAAGAATTGAAGCAATGTGGAAGGAAAAAATGAACATTTAATTTTTTTTCCCAAAATTTTTCTTTCAACACAATTATTTAAATTTTGTCAAGGGTATCAGGAGAAAATGAACCACAACATTTGTTGTAAAATTTCTCCTGAGTACACCGATACCCAGTGTGTGGGGGAAAACCAATCTTTAGGCGCACGGCAGTGGTCAGAAGGGAAGGAGCATCATTTGAGATTTTGAATGTCAAATTGGCTGGAATCGAGAGCGGACACCATGTCGTGTTTGGAGAGTCCTTGATGTACCTACACAGTGGAAACCCCCATAAGTGACCCCATTTTGGAAACTAGACCCCCAAGGAACTTATGTAGATCTGTGGTGAGCACTTTGAACCCCCAAGGGCTTCACAGAAGGTTATAACGTAGAGCCGTAAAATTTAAAAATCATATTTTTTCCACAAAAATGATCTTTTCACCCCAATTTTTATTTTTCAAAGGATAAAAGGATCCCAAAAGTTATTGTGCAATTTGTCCTGAGTACGCTGATACCCCATATGTGGGGGTAAACCACTATATGGGCGCATAGCAGAGCTCGGAAGGGAAGCAGCGCCATTTGACTTTTTTGGCTGGAATTGAGATTGGACGCCATGTTGCATTTGGAGAGTCCCTGATGTGCCTAAACAGTGGAAACCCCACACAAGTGACCCCATTTTGGAAACTAGACCCCCAAAGGAACTTATCTAGATGTGTGGTGAGAGCTTTGAACCCCCAAGGGCTTCACAGAAGGTTATAACGTGGAGCCGTAAAATTAAAAAATCATATCTTTTCCACAAAAATAATCTTTCCACCCCCAATTTTTATTTTCCAAAGGGTAACAGGACCCCAAAAGTTATTGTGCAATTTGTCCTGACTACGCTGATACCCCATATGTGGGGGTAAACCACTATTTGGGTGCATGGCAGAGCTCGGAAGGGAAGCAGCGCCATTTGACTTTTTTGGCTGGAATTGAGATTGGACGCCATGTCGCATTTGGAGAGTCCCTGATGTGCCTAAACAGTGGAAACCCCACACAAGTGACCCCATTTTGGAAACTAGACCCCCAAAGGAACTTATCTAGATGTGTGGTGAGAGCTTTGAACCCCAAGGGCTTCACAGAAGGTTATAACGTAGAGCTGTAAAATTAAAAAATCATATCTTTTCCACAAAAATGATCTTTCCACCCCAATTTTTATTTTCCAAAGGGTAACAGGACCCCAAAAGTTATTGTGCAATTTACTGAGTACGCTGATACCCCATATGTGGGAGTAAACCACTATTTTGATGCATGGCAGAGCTCGGAAGGGAAGTAGCGCCATTTTCAAATGCAGACTTTGATGGAATGGTCTGCGGGTGTCATGTCACGTTTGGAGAGCCTCTGATGTGCCTAAACAGTAGAAACCCCCTCAAGTGACTCCATTTTGGAAACTAGACCCCCAAGGAACTTATCTAGATGTGTGGTGAGCACTTTGAACCCCCAAGTGCTTCACAGAAGTTTATAACAGAGCAGTGAAAATAAAAAAATCATATTTTTTTTACACAAAAATAATCTTTTTACCCCCAAATTTTTATTTTTATAAGGGTAACAGGAGAAATAGGACCCCCAAAAGCTATTGTGCAATTTGTCCTGAGAACGCTGATACCCCATATGTGGGGGGAAACCACTATTTTGACACATGGCAGAGCTCGGAAGCGAAGGAGCACCGTTTTTAAATGCAGACTTTGATGGAATGGTCTGCGGGTGTCATGTCGCGATTGGAGAGCCCCTGATGTGCCTAAACAGTAGAAACTCCCCACAAGTGACCCCATTTTGCAAACTAGACCCCCAAGGAACTTATCTAGATGTGTGGTCAGCACT
Source organism: Oophaga sylvatica (assembly GCA_033576555.1). Taxonomy (NCBI): domain Eukaryota; kingdom Metazoa; phylum Chordata; class Amphibia; order Anura; family Dendrobatidae; genus Oophaga; species Oophaga sylvatica. The sequence continues at coordinate 163,031,819 of JARQOD010000001.1, read as the reverse complement.
TTGAACCCCAAGGACTTCACAGAAGTTTATAACGTAGAGCCGTGAAAATAAAAAAATATTTTTTTCCACAAAAATGACCTTTTTGCCCCCCAATTTTTATTTTTATAAGTGTAACAGGAGAAATAGGACCCCAAAAGTTGATGTGCAATTTGTCCTGAGTACGCTGAAACCCCATATATAGGGGAGAACCACTGTGATCGCTTTACTGCCATCTTTGGGAGGCAGAATGAACAAATCCACAAAAGGTGAAGAATTGGTTTTCATTTTTACACCGTTCCTCATGCGGTATTAGTGATTAGGCGACTTTATTCCTCGGATCGGTGCGATTACAGCGATACCAGATTTACATCCTTTTTTCATGTTTAGGTTCTGTCACACTTTTTTGTAAGAAATTTTTGCATCGCCGTATTTCGAGAGCTATAATTTTTCCATATTTCATCCGACAGAGTTATCTGTGGGCTTATTTTTTGCGGGACAAGCTGACGTTTTTATTGGTACCATATTCAGGCACATAACTTATTTTGATCGCTTCCTATTCCGATTTTTGTGGAAGCAGAATGGACAAAAACCAGCAATTCAGGAATTGTTTTTTCTTTCCTCCGTTCCGCGTGTGGTAAAATTGATAAAGCAGCTTTATTCTTTGGGTCACTACGATTACAGCGATACCTCATTTATATATTTTTTTATGTTTTGGCGTTTTTTTTACACAATAAAAAATTTTATAGAAAAAATAATTATTTTTGCATCAGTTTATTCCGCGAGCTATAATTTTTTTTATTTTTTCGCTGATGATGCTGTATAGTGGCTTGTTTTTTGCGGGACAAGATGACGTTCTCAGCAGTACCATGATTATTTATATCCGACTTTTTTATCGCGTGTTATTGCACTTTTTCCAAGCGGTATGATGATACCGCTTGGAAAAGTATAATTTACTACTTTTTTGTGTTTTTTTTACGGCTTTCACTGAAGTGGTTAACTAGGGTTACGCTTTTATAGATGGGATTTTTATGGATGCGGCGATACCAAACATGTGTATTTTTTTTGTTTTTTGGTTTTTTTATTACATAAAAATGTGTATTTTTTAGGGGAATTTTTTAAAATTATTTTTTAATATTTTTTTTGCAATTTTTTTAAAAAAATGCTTTTTTTTACCTTGTCCCTTTATGGGACTTTCACTTTTTTACTTTTGATTGCAATTACAATGCATTGCAATGCATTGTACCTATAGTGAAAGCTGCTGTGAGCATGGTCACAGCGGCTTTCTGTAGCTAGATGACCCGGAGGTTGTCATGACAACCCCGGGTCTTCAAGGCAGAGAACGGGCCCTGCAAATACATTGCAGGGCGCCGATCTGAGGCAGAGGGAGCTCCCGACCCTCTGCCTCCCCCCGATCGCATCAGTCAGGGGGTTACCAGCCAGGGGCTGCGGGGGCGCCGCTCCTGGCTGTCAGTTCAGGAAGCTCGGCCACTGCAGCGCTGAGCTCCTGCACTGATCGGGCAGAAGAGGCTGAAATTTCAGCCTCTTCTGCCTGATCTCTGCTGTGTTTGGTCAGTCACATTGACTGACCAATTACAGCGCTGTTGGTGCGGGGACCGACTGCAAAGGTCCCCGCACCGCTTGCTGTGCCTGTCAGCTGTCTGTGACAGCTGTCGCACTGAACTACCACTGCATGTTTACACGCAGTGGTAGTTCAAAGGCATGACGTGCACAGTCCGTCAAGGTGCCAAAACTGACACCTTGCCATGACGGACTGTGCACGTCATTGGACATTATGGGTTAAAGATTTTAAAAAAAAACAGGGCCCTTATAAAAAGGACAGTTCAAAAAAAGTTAGTTAGGTTTCAGGTGGCATGAAAGGGTTAAATATTGACTATTGTAACAACAAAGTGTGCAAAAAATATCTGTATTTTTTTACAACATGCACACTTTGTGAGGAGGACGTTTGTGTTTACATTTCTGGATTACAGAATGTATTCTTCTAAACACCACCAAAAACAGGCAGAGATGCTTACCTGTCTGAAAAGACCTCAATACTGATGCACTGACAGAGTGCAGCGGACTCAAGTAAAATGGCGACTACACAGGTGCATTAATACCAAATTAAACAGCCAGCCTTCAATCAGGGATTGGCCGTGTGGTACACCAGTGCACAAAAGTACAATCTGTATATGGCAATGTTCACACTAGGAATGCAGAGCGTCTGGTTCACAGCCTATTAATTACGCCTTATGCGGACTGCCTAGTGCTAACTATAATGCATCCAGTGTGAACAGAGGCCACAGTGTACAGAACCATTTGGGCCCAACTGCACTCTGCAAAAGCATAATGTGCAAAAAGACATAAATATATGTAAGGTATTAGTTGATATTCTGGCCAAAATATGTAAGCTGGCAACCCACGTCATGGATCCTTACACTTGCCAGTCCTACTCTAACATCTCCTACTCAAAGATCAAAACCTAGTGTGAACATTGCCATATACAGATTGTACTTTTGTGCACTGGTGTACCACACGGCCAATCCCTGATTGAAGGCTGCCTGTTTAATTTGGTATTAATGCACCTGTGTACAGTTTCACCAGCAAAGCCCCCCCACACTATCACACCACCTCCTTCATGCTTCACGGTGGGAACCAGGCATGTAGAGTCTATCCGTTCACCTTTTCTGCGTGCAAAGCAGTAATCAAAGCAAAAGGTGGCTACTTTGAAGAACCTAGAATATAAGACATATTTTCAGTTGTTTCACACTTTTTTGAAAAGTGTAATGTATAATTCCACATGTGTTAATTCATAGTTTTGATGCCTTCAGTGTGATTCTACAATTTTCACAGTCATGAAAATACAGAAAAATCATTGAAAGAGAAGGTGTGTCCAAACTTTTGATCTGTACTGTACATGAAGACTAATTTTCACACAGTTTTGTTTACTGATGAATGTTGAGCAACCCTGGATGGTCCAGATAGATGGAGTAGTGGATGATTGGTGGATGGCCACCATGTCTCAACAAAGCTGTGATGTCAGCAAGGAGGTGGAAGAGTCATGTTTTGGGCTGGAATCATGGGGAAACAGCTGGTAGGGCCCTTTAAGGTTCCTGAAGGTGTGAAAATGACCTCTGCAAATATATTGAGTTTCTGACTGACAACTTTCCTCCATGGTATAAAAAGCAGAAATGTGCCTTCAGGAGCAAAATCATCTTCATGCATGACAATGCACCATCTCATGCTGCAAAGAATACCTCTGAGTCATTGGCTGCTATGGGCGTAAAAGGAGCTAAACTCATGGTGTGGCCACCATCTTCCCCTGACCTCAACCATATAGAGAACCTTTGGAGTATCATCAAGCAAACGATCTATGAGGGTGGGAGGCAGTTCACATCAAAACAGAAACTCTGGGAGGATATTCTGACTTCATGCAAAGAAATACAAGCAGAAACTGTTATGAGCTCTGTTGTAATAACTTTATTAAATAATGGATTGCAACCGAACCCGGGGTCCGCGATGCAGTTATAGTCACTGCTGCCGAACACCCCTAAGGTATGAGGGTAAAGCAGACAACCAAAATAGAATATAGATCTCGCCTGTTTTACATCACCCAAGGAAAGATATAGAATTTGCACTATCTCCGTTAACAGCACGGAAGATGTGCCACAAGCTGGTGTAGGCGTAGCCCTGTTAGCTGCACAGAAGCCACATGCCAGCCGATTTGGAAGTGCATGCAATTCACGCCAGGCATACGTGCTGACAGCCGGTGTGCGACCGGACTGAACAACTGTCTGTGAAGCTGGCAGGCGATGCCCAGGTTACGCGCCCCACCGTCTGCTCAGGGTGTATAGCTACCCTCTTGTTGGAGCTAGCCTGCGCCACATTGCCTGTCTGTTTGGCTTAAGCTAACCTGCCTGAAGGACCTGTGCTAATTAGCCGAGTGAACTCTGGCATCGGCAAGTCCCGGAGAGCAAAGCTAGAGAGCACGTGGAGCCCAGATTCTGGTACATCCACACATGAGCGCTGTCTATTTTAGTATGATCTGACCGCGCCGCGGACAGGCAAGCTATTTAAGGGCTAAGCTCCGCCCCCAGCCATCTCATCAATCGCATCACCGATGACATCATCCGTGACCAATCAGGCGATGCCAGGTCAGAGGATCAACTGACATTAACCACCAATCACGGTTCGCCATGTCACGGACATGCTCAGTGCAGGCATTTCTAGACTTAGGCTTATAACAGCCCTTTCCTGTTCTGTAACCTAGGTTTAAGGCTACTATGGACAAAGACTCTAGTAACAGCCTGTGCCACTCGAGTATTATCTAGGCGTTGGGATCGACGGCAAAGCTGAGGAGCATCTGCCTCGGTAGGACCTGGATGGGAGACCACAGACTCCTCAGATTCAAGTTTGGATCCTGCAGTCGCCTGATGCCTAACATTATTCTCCCCACCTAACGCTCATATTCCTCAATGAGCAGGGAGCATGAATATGGCCCACAGGTTCCCAAGTGCAATCCTCAGAACCGCGATCCCTCCAGTGTACCAAATAGAATTTTTTGCCACAAACCATCTTAGACCCCGAGAATTTCCTCAGGCGAACGGGTTTCAGGAGCGACACATGGAACGTGTCATGTATCTTCAAGTGCCGAGGCAATTGCAGACGATACACCACTGGATTTACTTGGGCCAGAATTTTAAAAGGACCAATAAAACGGGGGAGAATTTAGCAGATTCCCCACGACCTCTGATATTGCGAGCCGCGAGCCAGACCCTGTCTCCCGGAGAGAATACGGGAGCTGGACGACGATGAGTGTCAGCCGACTGTCTCATCCGATTTTTTGAGGCCAATAACGCCTCCTGCACCTGGTCCCAGACGTCCCGCGCATCCATAGCCCAATCTCTGACCCAGGCTCCCCAGAGTTATAGGGACTGGAACACGCGGGTGCTGACCATTATTCAAAAGGAAAGGGGTCTGACCTGTGGAATCCGCCACTGCATTGTTTAGAGCAAACTCTGCCCAAGGAAGCAAAGTTGCCCAATTATTATGGTTGGCAGAAACGAAATGGTGCAAGTATGTTACAAGCATCTGGTTAGTGCATTCCACCAGGCCATTGGTCTCCGGGTGATAGGCAGTAGAGAGGTTCAGTTCAATACTAAACAGATTACACAGTTCTCTCCAAAACCGAGAGGTGAACTTAGGACCTCGATCACAAACAATCCTATCAGGCATACCGTGAAGCCGAAAAACGTGACGGATAAACAGTGATGCCAGAACCCGGGAAGAGGGAACCCTAGGAAGAGGTACCAGGTGAACCATCTTAGAAAAATGGTCAGAAACCACCCATATGGTCGTATTACCCCGGGACTTAGGCAACTCAACCATGAAATCCATCCCAATCAGCTCCCAAGGTCTATCCGCCTCGGGTAATGGATGTAGAAGACAAGCCGGACTCTGATGAGACGATTTATTTCTCGAGCAGGAGATACATGCTTGGACGTATTTCTTAACGTCCTGGGACAACTGAGGCCACTAATACGAGCGTAGGAGGAACTCCGTGGTACATTTGATTCCAAAGTGACCTCCAATCTTAGAGGCATGTACCCATGAGAGCACCTCATTCTGTAGATTAGGAGGAACAAACGTCTTCCCGGGTGGAACCTGGTCTAAAGTCACAGGTGCCACCGTCCGCATACTCCCAGGAGGAACGATAAGTCTGGGCTCGTCATCGTCCTCCTTCGTATCCATAGACTGAGATAGAGCATACGCCAGAGGATTCTTTTCCCCTTTTAGAAAGTTGATGGTAAAATTGAATCGGGCAAAAAAGAGGGACCACCGAGCTTGCCTCCGGTTAAGACGCTGCGCCGTCTGTAGGTACGAGAGATTCTTATGGTCGGAGTATACCACAAAAGGATGTTTAGCTCCCTCCAAGAGATACCTCAACTCTGAAAAAGCCAACTTAATAGCAAGCAATTCTTGGAGAAGAAGAAACTTGGTCTTCTCCGACCCTGCCCATTCTTTTGAGATAAACCGCTCCTGCTCCTACAGAGGCTTGTTAACATCTGGGCGATGAAGAATGGGAGCTCTAGAAAAACAGGATTTAATCTCCCGGAACGCCGCGGATGTCTCCTTAGACCAATTCTTAGGATTGGCACCTTTCTTGGTCAGAGCGGCCAAAGGAGCCACCAGTGTGGAAAAATGAGATATAAACTACCGGTAGTAATTTATAAAGCCCATGAAGCGCTGCACAGCCTTAAGGTAAGCCCTTACTGGATACGTTGTACCTCAGGAACAGTAAAGACTCCTGTTCAAATTGGCATTTCTCCAGCTTACAGTACAGAGAATTCACACGCAAACGTTCAAAACTCTCCAAACATCCTCTCTGTGTGTGGAGATGTCCGGGGAAAATATCAGGATATCGTCAAGATATACTACCACGGAGGACAGTAGCAAATCCCGAAAGATATCATTGACGAAATCCTGAAACACGACGGGGGCATTGCATAACCCAAAGGGCATGACGAGGTACTCGTAGTGCCCATCACGAGTATTAAAAGCCGTTTTCCACTCGTCGCCCTCACAGATTCGTATAAGATTATATGCCCCACGCAGGTCCAATTTTGTAAAGATCTTAGCCCCTCGCAACCTGTCAAATAACTCGGAAATCAGAGGCAGAGGATATTTGTTCTTTATGGTGATGGCATTTAATCCTCTGTAATCAATGCATGGATGTAGGTCACCTCCTTTCTTCTGGATGAAGAAAAACCCAGCTCCAGCAGGAGAGACCGATTTCCTGATAAACCCCCGAGCCAGGTTCTCCTTGATGTAATCGGACATGTCCTGGGTCTCGGGGACAGACAGGGGATAAACCCTACCGCGAGGAGGCATTGAAGCGGGGATCAGATCTATAGCACAGTCATACGGTCGGTGGGCAGGCAAGGTCTCTGCAGCCTTTTTAGAAAAAACATCTGCAAAGCTCCAATATTGCACTGGAAGCGCATCCAGACCGGCCGGCGGGACTAAGACCACCTTCCGGGTTGATGCCACCATACACTGGGAAGCACAATTCTCACTCCAGGAATAAACTGCCCCCGTGTTCCAGTTTATATGTGGATTGTGACAACATAGCCATGAAGACCCATTAGCACCTCATCCAAACCACCGGGAAGAATAAGGAACGAGATATCCTCCCGGTGACCCTGAGAAAATGACATGGTGAGGGAAATCGACTGGTGAGTGATTTGTGTGTCTAACATGGAACCCGTTGACTACCCTAATGTTTATTGGTCTGGACAGTAACTCCATAGGAATGGCGTGCTTCTGGGCAAAGGTTGACGACAAAAAATTGCCATCAGCCCCTGAGTCCACCACCGCCTTGGCAGAAACCGTGGTTGTTCCGAAGAGCAACGTCACCTTATATGCTATATGCGGTATGCGGTCCGGCGGTTTTTTAAAGCACTCGGTCATTTGTATTAGCACGCCCCCTGACGAAGGACGAGCATCCGAAACTGCGTTGGGGCACGTTTGCACATACCTGTTTCTCCCTGATTGTGCCGGCTACTATACTACGAGAGGTAATATTTGCTAGTGCACATTGGCACTCTGCTTCTATAGCAGGCAGTATATTGACATCCCACTCACATGGTGGACATTATACCGGCATTTTTCGTACATAGTGGGCAGTATCTTGTATACGCTGAGACCCAGTTTATTTTAGACTATTTAGTGGATATTTTCCCTAAGAGGCACACCATTGTTTACATCCTTATCTTCTCTTTATGTGGTGACACACGTTCTTATATATGCACTTGCATTTCTACACAGTGATGCCCCATATTGGTCGTGTTAATATCGCTATGTCTGACTTAAACTGTGCCCTTTACAATCTTGATATCAATCAGGGAGTTCAGTTGTATGTGCATTCTATTGTTAGATGTCCTTGTTAGACATCATACCCCACTATTTGTCACTGTTTGAGTACACCTGTCCATTTTATGCTTATTTCATGTATTTAATAAAGAATTTTGTCATTTTTTCTTAATTTTTGGATCTGTGGTCGTTTTTCTGGTCTTTTGACCAAATTGTTCTCATAGTCAGTTTCAGCGATAGATCCTATATATCCTCACTAGCAACATTAATGTCTAGCCACTTATATTTATACCATGGTGATGCTTTCTGTTTTGTTGCTATGTCATATTTGCTTTGTACCTTATATGCTAGCCTGGAGGAAGAAGTCTCTGAATCTAACACACCTCCTCCAACGGTGGTTAGACACTCTCGTTTCCCTACCGCTTGGAACCCTTATTATTGGGATACTCCAAGAGATGTGCCGGACGGAAACAAGGAGACCTATTCCTAGTCCGGGATGTATCCATAGGCTCAGGTTCTATGTTGGGTATCACGGGTTTGGAAAAGGGTCTAGAGAACGAGCCAGACCCTTCCAGAACACCGGGATTAGCGACGGCTCAGACCAATCCAATTCAGTCGCTAGGGTTCTGAATTGGATGGCATAGTGACTGGCGGTGGTCGACCCCTGCCCTAATGCAAGAAGCTTAAGAGCCGTATCATGTGTAACCTGAGGACCGAGGAACACACTTTTTAGGGTTCTAAGAAAGAGACCCACATTGGCTACTACCAGGTCACTCCGCTCCCACAGAGGAGTAGCCCACTCCAAGGTCTTGCGGGTAAGTAAAGAGATAACAAACCCACTTTAGCCCTTTCAGAGGGGAACTGTGCCTCCATTATTTCTAGCTGAATGGAGCATTGATTAATAAACCCTCTGCAGGATCTGCTGTCACCAGAAAATTTTTCCGGGAGAGCAAGCTGCGGCAAAGAAACCCTAACAGCGGTCGCAGCAGTGTGTATGAGACTTGCCGCTTGTGCAGCTTCTTGAGTAGCTACTGTAGTGAGATCAGCAACTGAAGCAACCTGCTCCAGGGACCTAAGTCTGACCTCTAGTTGCTCCTCAGATCCAAGTTCGGATCCCGATGCCTAACAGAAACTCTCCAAAAACTCACAAGTTCAATGGATGCAAGATTTGTGAAGGTGATATCAAAGAAGGGTTCCTATGTTAACATGTAACTTGGCCTGTTAGGATGTTTTGGTGTTAAGTAGCTTTTTTGTTCAGTGAATGTGACCTCCTAATGCTGCAAATTCCACAAATGAGCATTTTCAGTTCTTTAAAACATATCAAATGTTTAGAAATTCTACTGTGCCTAATAATTTGGAACAGTGCAGTTTTTATTAATCTTGGAGATTATACTGTTATCATTGGGAGGTTTCTTCAATAAAATTTGATGTATATTCTAATGGGGGATGACTTTTATTAGACTGACTGTCATTTGCACCGACCACTTAGGAAAATCAGAGAAAAATATCATTTGCATAATAATTTGGAACATGGTGTAGTGATGAGCGAACATGCTCACCACTACTTGTTTCTCGCCTGAGTATCACTGTGCTTGGTGTACTCAGCGAGCACTGAGCATTTCCGGTATTATTCGGCGGGAACTCGGGTCTCCATTCTGCAATTTTGGTGCTTTTTAGAGCACCAATGAATATTCAGGGATTGTAAGCCACACACTGTAATGCCACAGCCATGTTTGTTGTGGTATTACCGTGATTGGATGGCCGCACAGCGTCATCAGGTCTGTAAGACACCGGATGCCACCCTGCTCGTCACATTCAGCTCTGGATTCAGACAGTGTAGGGAGAGTTGCTGCTGAGATAGGGAAATATTTGTGCTTTTATTAGGCCTCTTTCACACTTCCGGCGGGCGCCTCACGGCGCCCCCGGCATTTTGCCGCAGCGCCGCATCAGAAAACCTGATGCACCGCCGGCGGCCGCATGCGGTTTTTTGCCGGATGGTTTCTGATGCTTGGAGACATCAGAAACCATCCGGCAAAAACAAAAAACGTTACATGCAGCGTTTTGTCTGGCCGCCGCAATGTACATTTGCGCCGCATCCGGACAAAACCACATGCAACGCATTGACATGCGGCGCCATCCGGCGCTAATGCATGTCAATGCGAAAAAAGCCGCATGCGGCGCATCAGGTTTTCTGATGCGGCGCTGCGGCAAAATGCCGGGGCGCCGTTAGGCGCCCGCCGGAAGTGTGAAAGAGGCCTTAGTTAGTGTGGGTCTACCATTCTTCAATCCACAAATCCAGCTAAATCAACAGTCCTTTTAAGGGCTAATTAGGAGGTATATACATTGCAGTGCTAGGTAGGCTGTGGAGTCTAGGTGCGCATATCCACATCAGTGCAAGGCATGCAGGCACTGTATGTGAGTGTATAGATCTGACTGCATACTTCTACTTCAAAAGGGTCCATTACTGTCTGGTGCTGCCTATTATATATATACATAGCTGCAGGTATCTGTGGCTAGGATTTTTTTTTTTTGCACCTGAATCCTGCTAATTTTATTACAAAGCAATCCAGAGACCCCATTTCTTTCTACATTTATTTGCTTGGTCACACTGCAGACTACAGCCAGGTCGTTTTAATACAACAGCGTGAAAATCTGGCAACTGTTTTTTTTTGTCCCAGGCATCAGATCTAAGTGCACAGAAAATTCTTTTTTTTTTGTTACTGTAGTATTTTTTGGAGTGCCTTACAACATATCTGGCCACCATTTTGCTGACCAAAAAATCTTTAGGTGGCCAAAAAATATTTATCTACAGTTCTTATATTTATCATTTGTTTTTAACGCCACATGCATCGCATATCATTGCGATAACTATTTTACAATTTTAGTACTCCAACAATTTTTTTTTAGTGTCTTAGCCTAGTTATTGACACAATTTTGATGGTCCAAAAAAAATCCAGCCCACGTATGTAACAGTGTTCTATCTCCATCAGGCGCCAGATCTATCTGTGTTCTGCAAATTGTGGCATTTCCGTCCTATATTCCACTGTATTTACTGTCTGTTACCCTAGTTCTGTACAATGTTTTGGGTTATAAACTAAAAAAATACAGGCTACATAGAGTGACTAGTGTGGTATCTGTGTCAGAATCCTATCTCTCTGTGTGCTAAAAATTGTGGCATTTCAGGGCTACATTAGACAGTTTTTTTCTACATCTTACCACAGTTATAGACAGTGACAACAGATTGTTAAACAAAGTACATTCCAGATACAGTGCCTTGCGAAAGTATTAGGCTCCCTGGAACTTTTCAGCCTTCTCCCACATATCATGCTTCAAACATAAAGATACCAAATGTAAATTTTTGGTGAAGAATCAACAAGTGAGATACAATTGTGAAGTTGAACGAAATTTATTGGTTATTTTTAATTTTTGTGGAAATACAAAAACTGAAAAGTGGGGCGTGGAATATTATTCGGCCCCTTTAACTTAATACTTTGTTGCGCCACCTTTTGTTGCGATTACAGCTGCAAGTCGCTTGGGGTATGTCTCTGTCCGTTTTGTACATTGAGAGACTGAAATTCTTGCCCATTTTTCCTTGGCAAACAGCTCGAGCTCAGTGAGGTTGGATGGAGATCGTTTGTGAACAGCAGTTTTCAGCTCTTTTCACATATTCTCGATTGGATTCAGGTCTGGACTTTGACTTCGCCTGTCATGATCCAGGATAGGGTTTTGTCTTTGTCCCGTCCTGGTCAGACTGGGGTTAATTGTTTCAGCCTCTCTCTGGCAGAGGGCGGCTATTTAGTTGCCAATTGACCTAGGTCTGGTGTCAGTTATACTCCTGCCCTCGGCTGAGTTAGTTGACCTCCTGTGTGCCTGTGCCTTGTGCCTGATCTTGTTGCTTGTTTGGTTTTGACCCAGTCAGTCTCTTCGTTGTGAGTTTGTCTACTGTCGTGGTACTGTGTATTTGCCCGTTCTAGTTTTCTGAAACCTTGGCTACGTTCTGATTACCCTCTGTCTGCTCCTCTTGTACTGCGCTGCTCTCTCTGGTATGACCCCTTAGCTACGTCCTGATGATCCGTTTTGTCTGTGCACCTTGGTAACTTTGTCCCATAGTTACCCCTCTAGGAGTTTTCCTTCTGCTCCTAGCTCTCGGAGCTTAGGTCACGCCCCCAGCAGTCAGGTGCTTCAGGTCCTGTTTGGCCTGAAACAATCTCTCTCTGCTCCTGCTTCCTCTGAGAGATTATGAAGATTATTATTATTAACTGTGGCCGGCGCAGCCCCTTGGCAGTAACATGCTTCCATTCCTGTTAGTCTGAAGTACGCATCTTCACCACTGCTGCCCCGCTCGACAGGTATCTTTGAGTTCAGTCTGTCTTACTCAGAACACGTGCACTGGCTCAGTGAGCAAGTGCAGTGCGGTGTTCATGATATGGCCATTCTAACACCTGGATACATTTATTTGTGAACCATTCAATTGTATATTTTGCTTTATGTTTGGGATCATGGTCTTGTTGGAAGACAAATCTCCGTCCCAGTCTCAGGTCTTTTGCAGACTCCAACAGGTTTTCTTCAAGAATGGTCCTGTATTTGGCTCCATTCATCTTCCCATCAATTTTAACCATCTTACCTGTCCCTGCTGAAGAAAAGCAGGCCCAAACCATGATGCTGCCCCCACCATGTTTGATAGTGGGGATGATGTGTTCAGGGTGATGAGCTGTGTTGCCTTTACATCAAATATATCGTTTGGCATTGTTGCCAAAAAGTTCGATTTTGGTTTCATTTGACCAGAGCACCTTCTTCCACATGTTTGGTGTGTCTCCCAGGTGGCTTGTTGCAAACTTTAAACAACACTTTTTATGGATATCTTTGAGAAATGGCTTTCTTCTTGCCACTCTTCCATAAAGGCCAGATTTGTGCAGTGTACGACTGATTGTTGTCCTATGGACAGACTGTCCCACCTCAGCTATAGATCTCTGCAGTTCATCCAGAGTGATCATGGGCCTCTTGGCTTTATTTCTGATCAGTCTTCTCCTTGTTTGAGATGAAAGTTTAGAGGGACTGCTGGATCTTGGTAGATTTGCAGTGGTATGATACTCCTTCTATTTCAATATGATCGCTTGCACAGTGCTCCTTGGGATGTTTAAAGTTTTGGAAATCATTTTGTATGCAAATCTGGCTTTAAACTTCTCCACAACAGTATCATGGAACGGCCTGTTGTTTTCCTTGGTCTTCATGATGCTCTCTGTGCTTCAAACAGAACCCTGAGACTATCACAGAGCAGGTGCATTTATACGGAGACTTGATTACACACAGGTGGATTATATTTATCATTAGTCATTTAGGACAACATTGGATCATTCAGAGATCCACAATAAACTTCTGGAGTGAGTTTGCTGCACTGAAAGTAAAGGGGCCGAATAATATTGAACGCCCCACTTTTCAGTTTTTGTATTTCAACAAAAATTTAAAATAACCAAGAAATTGTGTTCAACTTCACAATTGTGTCCCACTTGTTGTTGATTCTTCACCAAAAATTTACATTTGGTATATTTATGTTTGAAGCATGACACGTTCTGATATGTTTTATGTATTATCTTTTTCAGCGACCAATTTTTGATAAAGGCCATGTATGGCCGAAACGTCAAACCATAGTTGTCGCAATTTCTTCAATGAACTTGTTCACTTTTTTGCATCAATTACGTGTGCAGTGATTCTCTTTTGCCTGTGGACTGTAGGACCATTGGTCCTTTTTCACTTGCACCGTTTAGGGTATATACCCCCTTTTTGGCTGAGTGCTTACCATTCTCCTCTACGTCTACAGATTACATCTAATTTTGCTCCAAATTGTGACTTTTTTATTGAACGTTGAAAATATTGTACTACATTTAAAATGGAAAAGGTGCGTGGCAAGGGACAGGGAACTGGATGTGATGGTGATGGTGCATGCAGAGGCAGAGCGCAAGTTGCAATTGTGCCACAACAAACACCCACATCTTATCACAACAGATTCCTGTCAGAATTCATAGGGGACGGCAGAAGAGCACTCTTGACACCAGAGCAGCGTGAAAAGGTAGTGGTTGAATGGCGGATAATAGTTCCAGTCACTTAGCCACCACCATGTCTTCCACACGGTCAATTCTGAGTAGCCGTGAGTCTGGACCGCATATTCCTCACGCTGATCCTCCTTCCACCTCCCATGCCAAGTGCCCGCAGACAACTGATCCCACACTTGGACACTCTGAAGAGCTGTTCAGTTGTCCATTTATTTGAGCAACCACGTTCACATGAAGGTGATGGTGGGAGTGTGTCACAAGAGGTGGACGATGATGAGACACAATTGCCAGAGAGTCAGGAGGAGGACCAGGGTGCGGAAGTGGAAGAGGAGGTGGTGGATGACATAGTAACTGACCCAAACTGGCAGGAAGACATGCAGAGCGAGGACAGCATCACACAGGGGGAGGGAGGCGTAGCACCACAACAGGCAGGAAGAAGCACTGTGGTGGCCGCAGACAGAAGTAGGGCAACCGTTCCTCATAACACCAACATGACAGAAGTTGTCATTACAACTGTTCTGTCTTCCCGAGTCTGGTGGTTTTTTAAAGACTCTGCCGATAATCAAAAACAGGCAATTTGCACCACCTACCATGGCAGCATCAGCAGAGGTAGCAAAATTACCAGCCTGACCACCACCAGCATGATCAGGCACATGACAGCGAAGCACTCAACTTTGTGGGCAGAACCCCAGAGTCCAGGAACTGTGTCTGCGGTTGACACCACAGCTTCTTCCACTGTTGTGCGTGGAAGCCAATCCCCTGTCCAAGGTGCCTGCAAAGATGCCTCCTGCTCTGCACCAGTCGTTGCACACACTCAACTGCCACCATAAAAAAGCACGTCCACGTCCTTGTCCCAGCCCAGCCTTCAGTTGTCCATACCCCAGTCATTGGAATGAAAGTGGAAATATGCAGCCAACGCAACAGAGGCCACACTACTAAATTCACTCATTTCTCGTCTGCTCAAAATTTTGCTTTAGGCTCATGGAGACCAAAGCTTTCCGCAACCTGATGGGGGCAGCTGTCCCAAGGTACTCTGTCCCCAGCCCTCACTATTTTTCCCAGTGAGCCATCCCAGCGTTACACAAGTAAGTGTCCCACAACATTACCTATGCCCTCAACAAAGCAGTTACAGGTAAAGTACACTTAACCATGGACACGTGGACAATTGCTCCTGGTCAGGGACGTTACATCTCGCTGACGGCACACTGGGTTAACATAGTGGAAGACGGGACCCAGTCTGACCTTGGGATGGAACACATCCTACCAATGCTGAGGATTGCGGGCCCTAGCTCAATCAGGGTTGCCCCCACAGTCCACAGCTCCTGCACATCATCCTCCTCCTCTTTAGCCTGCATCTCTGAAATGACCAAATCAGTTCCAAGCTGGAAGAACTGCAGCACTGCCTCAGCCAAGAGGCAACAGGCTGTGCTGAAGCTAATATGCTGCTAGGTGACAAACCTCACAATGCTGAAGAGTTGTGGACAGCTCTGAAAGAGCAGGCAGATATGTAGCTGACACCGCTGAACTTATAGCCAGGCATGGTGGTGTTTGACAATGGCCATAACTTGGTGGCTGCTCTGAGGCGAGCTCACACACGTACCATGGCTGGCCCATGTGCTTAATCTGGTGGTTCAGCGGTTTCTCAAAACCTACCCGGAGCAGCCGGTTCTGCTTGTCAAAGTACACCGCCTGTGCGTCCATTTTAGAAAGTCAGCTACAGTTTCAGCCGCCCTTTCCGTGCTTCAGCACCGTTTACAGCTTCCGGCTCACCGACTGGTGTGTGATGTCCCCACACATTGGAACTCTACACTGCATATGCTGGAAAGGATTTGTGAGCAGAAGAGGGCCGTTGTTGAGTACCAGCATCAAGAAGGGCGTCGGTATTCAGTTCAGACTACACACATAAGACTTCAGGAGATGACATGGATGTCAGACATATGTACCATCCTACAAAACTTTGAGAAGTCCACCAAGATGGTGAGCGGCGATGACCCCACAATTAGCGTCACTATCCCGCTTCTCTGTATTCTGAAAAGCTCTCTGCTCACAATCAAAGAGGATGCGTTGCAGGCGGAGCACGATGAGATGGAGCAAGGAACCATGCAGGGTGATTACACACAGCCCAGCCTCGTATCATTCCAACGTGGATTGTTTAACAATGAGGAAGAGGAGGAGGAAGAACAGGAGCTACTTTCCTGTGCTATAGACGGTACTAGAAGCACAACTGTCATACTGTCTGTTCAGCGTGGATGGACTGAGGAAAGTGAGGAAGAGGACAGCATGGTCAGTCATCCTGTTGGTGAGGGCACGGAAGGCTTGCCAGTTATCAGTCTGGCATGCATGGCAGACGTTATGTTGCGCTGCCTTTCCCGTGACCCTTGCATTATCAACATTTTTGCGGACACTTAGTACTGGATGGTGACACTTCTAGACCCACGCTACAAGGAGAACTTTCAATCTCTTATTTCAGAGTCAGATAGGTGTATTAAAATGATGCAGTACCATAGGGCCATTGTTGAGGAAAATTAAAAAAAAAAATCCCATCTGAAAACGCTGGCGGCAGAGGTCACAGTTCGTTGGCCAACCAAGGAGTAGAGATGAGAGAGACCCAACTACAATCCATCAGAGGCAGGGGAACACTGGCAAAGTACTGGGACACTTTTCTCAGACCCTCCCATTGCCCTGGCCCTGAGAGACCTGTGGCCGGTGCCGCCCCTTGGCAGTCACGTGCTTCAGGTCCTGCTAGTCTGAAGCACGCATCTTCACCGCTTCTGCCCCGCTCCACAGGTATCTTTGAGTGCAGTCTGTCTTACACAGGACACACGCACTGGCTCAGTGAGCAAGTGCAGTGCGGTGTTCGTGATATTATAACTGACCGCTACCTTTTTTTTTTCCCCTGTATGTGTTATGGATCCTATGCACGCCCTTTCTGAGCAGGTAAAGCACCTGACTCAGATGTCTCAGAAACTGAATGAGGGACAACAAGTTCTGGCTCAGTCTCAGCAGCTGATAGCTGACACTGTGCAGGGGCCTTTATCATCTGGTGCTTGCGGGACACGGGTTCAAGCTGTTACATTAGTTTCCCCTGAGACCCCAGTTAAATTGCCGTATATCTTTTCCAGGGATAGAAAGGAATTTAAAGTTTTCAAAGAGGGCTGTAAGCTTTTTTTCTCTTTAAGACCGCACTCTTCTGGGGATGAAAGTCAGAGGGTGGGGGTCATTATGTCTCTGTTAAGGGGAGCCCCCCAGGCTTGGGCTTTTTCCCTTCCTACCACCGCCCCTGAGAGAATGACTGTGGATGCATTTTTGAGGCCCTGGGGCATATTTATGATGAGCCTGATCGAGTGCTGATGGCTGAGGACATGGTGATGAGTGTATGTCAGGGGAAGCACTCAGCCGAGTGGTTTTGCTAAAAGTCCAGATGCTGGGCTGCTGAGGTCTGTTGGGATAATGCCGCCCTCTGGGGCTTGTTCCGTAGAGGCCTGTCTGAAATATGCCTTGGCACTTTACCCTCCGCCTGATTCTTTGGAGGACGCCATGACGCAGGCTGTCCGAATGGATTGCAGGCTGCGGGCGAGAGGTGTGATGCAGGTTGAGACCCCGTTATTCTCCAGTGGAAGGGAAGCCAGTCCTGTATTGGAGTCCATGGAGATGGGAGCCATCTACCTCAAAGAGAAAGAAAGGAGATGGCGGCGCTTAGAAAAGCTGTGTTTTTACTGCGGTGATCCTGAACATTGGAGAAAGAACTGTCCCTCCTGCCCACCGACTAACAAGTGACTGAGTCTGGGTGATCATCTTAGAGGGCACTTAGACTCTCAGGTACCCTTTCCTTCACTTTCTAAGATACTGTTAAAGGTGGAACTTGGTGTGAAGAACTGCTTTTTCCTTACTTCGGCTTTGGTGGACTGTGGGTCATCCTTGAACCTGAATGACTCTAAGTTAGTAGCCAGCTGTAGATTAGGGACAGTTTGGTTGGACACTCCTATAAAAATAATGGCCATTGATTCTACACCTCTCACCAAGGACTGTCTCCATATTGTTTCTGAAGAATTCACCCTCAGGGTGGGGGCCCTTCACCAGGAGCGTATGTCATGTTTTGTTTTGGATAACCTCTCTGCTGGTCTGGTGTTAGGGCTTCCCTGATTGCAACGGCATAACCCGATTATTGACTGGGATTCCTGTGATATTGTTAAATGGGGATCTAATTGTTCTGAAAGATGTCTTGCTACTGTGTGGTCCGTTGGTCTGGAAGGTATTCCAGAGTACCTGAAGGACTATGCGGACGTTTTCTCTGAAAAAGAGGCTGAAGTTTTACCACCACACCGCCCATTTGATTGTTCCATTGACCTGGTTCCAGGTACTAAATTGCCCAAGGCCCGCTTGTATAACCTCTCAGGTGCCGAGCGGGCTGCTATGAAAGAATACATTTCCGAGAGTCTTCGTAAGGGACACATTCGTCCTTCTGTTTCCCCCATGGCGGCGGGGTTCTTTTTCGTAAAGAAAAAAGATGGTGGTTTGCGCCCATGCCTCGATTTTCGAGAGTTAAATAAGATAACTGTGAGAAATACTTACCCCCTCCCACTTATTCCTGATTTGTACAACCAGTTGTCTGGGGCTAAGTGGTTTTCGAAATTGGATCTGCGGGGGCATATAACCTTATCCGGGTCCGTGAGGGTGATGAGTGGAAGACTGCTTTTCTCACTACTGAAGGGTTGTTTGAGAACTTGGTCATGCCTTTCGGTCTGACCAATGCACCAGCAGTCTTCCAAAATTTTATCAATCATGTGTTCTCTGACTTTATGGGGCGTTTTATGGTTGTGTATTTGGATGACGTTCTTATCGACTCCCCTGATAAACAAGCTCACATTGATCATCTTCAGGCAGTTCTCCAAAGACTCCGGAGAACTG
Organism: Oophaga sylvatica; assembly: GCA_033576555.1. Lineage (NCBI taxonomy): Eukaryota > Metazoa > Chordata > Amphibia > Anura > Dendrobatidae > Oophaga > Oophaga sylvatica. The sequence continues at coordinate 163,013,013 of JARQOD010000001.1, read as the reverse complement.
TCTCTTTGCTAAGCTAGAGAAATGTTCATTCTTCGTTCAGGAACTGTCTTTTCTAGGGTTCATTGTGTCTGCTGAGGGTTTTGCATGGATCCTAATAAGGTGCAGGCCATTGTTGATTGGGTTCAACCTCGTGATTTGAAGGCTCTGCAGCGTTTCTTAGGATTCGCAAATTATTATCGCAAGTTTATAAGGGGTTTCTCGCAGGTAGTTAAACATCTCACAGATCTGACTCAAAAGGGGGCTGATGTCAAGAATTGGTCAGCCGCAGCGGTGGCGGCGTTTCAGTTTTTAAAAAAATGTTTCATGTCTGCTCCGGTTCTTATTCAACCTGACACGTCTGAACCATTTATTGTTGAGGTGGACGCCTCGGAGGTGGGGGTGGGGGCGGTGTCCCAGGGACCTGCCACTTTGACTAATTTGAGACCCTGTGCCTTTTTCTCTAAGAAATTCTCTCCTGCGGAGAGAAACTATGATGTTGGGAATCGAGAACTCTGGACTAGAGTTGAGCGATACTTTCCGATATCCAAAAGTATCGGAATCGGAATGGTATCGCCGATACCCAAAAAATATCGGCGATACCCGATACCGATACCGGAAATCCAATGTAAGTCTATGGGAACAAAATATCGGAATTAAAAAAAACCCATTCTTGCCTTGTTGGTTAATTGTACATGAAGGAAAACAACAAAGAGTAATGTAGAATGTATTGGGGAAGGTTGAGGAGACATTAAAGGCATAGATGTTTAACCCAATCAAATGGAATGGCATAAATATTTTTTTTTTTAAAGATGTTCGGATTGACGAAGAAATTGACAATGTTGTTAACGTTTTTTCTATTTTGGCAAATATGTATATTTCACAACTTCCATGCTCTTCACCTTTTTAACTTTTGACACACTTTCTCCTTCATAATCTTCAGCAGCATCATCTTTTTCATCAAATTATTCTTCATCTTCACCTTCTTTATCTTCTTCTTAAACTTCTTGCTATTCATCTTTTTGTTAACATTACTCATATTCTTCTTATTAAACTATTATTCTTCTTCATATTCTACTTCATCTTCTTCATCATATTCTTATTTGTGACAGAGATTCCTGTACTTGTAATCTGTCAAAGTATGAATTTTTCATCCTTCCGTTCTTGCTGTCACAAAAGATTTAAATTACAACAGTATTTGTCCGTGTTCAGTTTAGCCTGCAGCAGCAGGCATTTTCCAGGGGCACCACGAGGAGGAACGGACTCACCCCCATACACTGCTTAGTCTTCTTCTGCTTATAATTTAGAGCATATATTTTGCTCTTCATTTTGGTCTTATACTTCATGTTCTTCTGCTTTTTGATCTTCTGCTTATTGTTCTTAAGTCTCTTGTTCTGTATCTTGTAGTTTGTCTTAACCTTCTTAGTCCTGTTTGGTAATCTTTTATTTCTTCTTTGTGATGGTGTTTAGGCTGGTTGGCTTGATGCTCGTCGTCCTTGTGGTGGTCATCTTCTTCGGGGTGGTCATCAGGGTCGTCGTCTTCATTGTTGGAGATCCAGAGTGATTTCCCCAAAAAACATTGAAAAAATCTTCAATTTGTAAATGTAGCACAAGGTACAAGAGCCAATGCAAGTAACGAGGACCAGCTGACTGTGCTGGAACCTGGAGGGGCAGCAGAAGGAAAAGAGCCAATGGCACAACCGAGGACCAGCTGACGTTACTGGGACACGGTTACTAAGCAGGAGGTACCTGTGCTCCAAAGCACTACCAAGGACCAGCAGACGTTGCTGGAACTCGGATACCGAGATGGAGGCACCTAGGCCAAAGGCACTGCGGAGAACCAGCTGACGGTACTGGAACCCGGACGGGTAGCAGAAGGTACAAGAGCCAATGCAAGTGACGAGGACCAGCTGACTGTGCTGGAACCCAGAGGGGCAGCAGAAGGAAAAGAGCCAATGGCACAACCGAGGACCAGCTGACGTTACTGGGACACGGTTACTAAGCAGGAGGTATCTGTGCTCCAAAGCACTACCAAGGACCAGCAGACGTTGCTGGAACTCGGATACCGAGATGGAGGCACCTAGGCCAAAGGCACTGCGGAGAACCAGCTGATGGTACTGGAACCCGGACGGGTAGCAGAAGGTACCCATGGAAATTTAAGTTGACAGGCCGCAAGCCGGCTGCAGTTACCGAATCCCACAGTACTACAGTGGGTGATTGTCCTATTGTCACAACGGAAACAGCCTTTATTTGCATATCCCGCAGCACACATAGGAAGCACCTAAACTCCAGGCACCATAGAGTCGGCTAACCCGACCGCAACACGACAGGACAACTTATCGGAGGCTAAGTGACGTTTACACTGACAGGAAACAGATGGCATGCTGTAACCAGTCTGGGCAGGAGTGAGTACCCGTGCCAATGACACTTCCGAGCAACAACTGTCGGTGTTGGAGCCCAGGGATGAGAAGAGAACCGGTTGGAGGCAGCAGGACTTTTTGCCGTTCACACAGCAGGGGAACAGCTGACATTACTGAACCCCAGTAACACAGGAGCAAGTGTTGACTGTGCTAACAGCACTTCCGAGCAACAACTGGCGGTGTTGTAGCCCAGGAATGAGAAGAGAACATGGTGGAGGCAGCAGGACTTTTTGCCGTACACACAGCAGGGGAACAGCTGACATTACTGAACCCCAGTAACACAGGAGCAAGTGTAGACTGTGCTAACAGCACTTCCGAGCAACAACTGGCGGTGTTGTAGCCCAGGAATGAGAAGAGAACATGGTGGAGGCAGCAGGACTTTTTGCCGTACACACAGCAGGGGAACAGCTGACATTACTGAACCCCAGTAACACAGGAGCAAGTGTAGACTGTGCTAACAGCACTTCCGAGCAACAACTGGCGGTGTTGTAGCCCAGGGATGAGAAGAGAACATGGTGGAGGCAGCAGGACTTTTTGACGTTCACACAGCAGGGGAACAGCTGACATTACTGAACCCCAGTAACACAGGAGCAAGTGTAGACTGTGCTAACAGCACTTCCGAGCAACAACTGGCGGTGTTGTAGCCCAGGGATGAGAAGAGAACATGGTGGAGGCAGCAGGACTTTTTGCCGTTCACACAGCAGGGGAACAGCTGACATTACTGAACCCCAGTAACACAGGAGCAAGTGTTGACTGTGCTAACAGCACTTCCGAGCAACAACTGGCGGTGTTGTAGCCCAGGGATGAGAAGAGAACATGGTGGAGGCAGCAGGACTTTTTGCCGTTCACACAGCAGGGGAACAGCTGACATTACTGAACCCCAGTAACACAGGAGCAAGTGTTGACTGTGCTAACAGCACTTCCGAGCAACAACTGGCGGTGTTGTAGCCCAGGGATGAGAAGAGAACATGGTGGAGGCAGCAGAATGTAAGGTTCTATGTATATATTCCTGAAACTCAGTTTGTTTGTCAGCCATTTTACTTTCTGTCTTGCTGCAGCTATCTTGCCCTCAGTCAAAATGGAGTTTCCAGCTTGCATGTTCCCGCCCTGATTCTCTCCTTTGCTTCTTAAGCAGCCACAGCTGAGCAATCAGTGCTTCAGAATCTAGCCTGCAGTGAACCTGTGACTTGACTCCTGTAAGCCTTGGACCTTGTACTCCAGCTATTCCTACTGAGGAACTCTGAAGCACTTGTGGACTCTGAACCCTGCTCTTTGAAAGACCCACGTTTGCATGGACTTACGGTAACAGAGAAGAAGATCCTGAATCTGTATTGGAGAGTGATTGCTGAGCTTGGATTACTCTGGCCTGCTGTGTCTCCTGTTTCTGTGTCTGCAAACTGTGTGACTATTTCTGCCAACTTGTATGAAGTAATACAGGACTTTTCTATATCAAACCTGTGACTCCTGTGTTTTCATCGCACCCAAGCACAAGACGCTATATGAACTGTACTACATACATTACAAGATTCTGAAGCCAAAACGTTAGTGTCTGCTGGGTCTGGAAGGCTGTGTCTGCTGTACTGTGGATATCAGACGTCCGGTTGTACTTTCTGTGATGACAGTGGTTGTGACTTCTCACAACCATTCCAGGTGAGCAATTCCCTTAAGTTTTTTCTTTTTGCAGTGTTACCACAGGTAAACACTATTGTTTTTTTTTTTTCCTTTCTTTTCTCTTTTTTGTCTGCTGTAACTCTGGATATCAGATGTCTGGTTGAAACTTTCTGTGATGATGGTGGTTGTGACTTTCACAACCATTCCAGGTGAGCAGTTCCCTTAATTTTTTTTTTCTCTCTGCAGTGTTGCCACAGGTGAACACTATTGTTTTTTTTTCTCTCCTCTTCTTCCAGTAATCCTGTCTTAAAAGATCTGGAAAATGGAGGCCCGCATAAAGGAACTTTGCGGAGTGACTGATAATATCCTTGCAGATTTGCAGAATATAAAGACCCGTTTTACAAATCTACAGGACCTCAATAATCACAATTTGCAAGTGGTTGGACAGACTACCCAGGATTTGCGAGCCAGGATTGAGGTTCTAGAGGGGCGAGTCCAGGCTCCTGCCGTAGCCCGAGTGCTGGGATTCCCAAGTTGCCCCCTTTTCGTTTTGGCGGTGAACGTGAGAAATTCAGGGGATTTATTAATCAATGCAATCTTTTTTTTTCTGCACATGCTTCACAATTTCCCACTGAACGATCTAAGGTGCTTACTATAATTATGTTGCTTACCAACAAGGCTTTAATGTGGGCAAACCCTCTGATTGAGACTGAGGATGATTGTTTGAATCACCTTGATGATTTTATTTCAGCCATGGGGCAGGTGTTTGATGACCCCAATCGAGGTGCAACAGCTGAAGCAGCCATGTTAGCTTTGCGCCAAGGTAAGCACTCGGTAGCTGAATATGCCTTGGATTTCAGGAGATGGGCCCTTGATACCACCTGGGACAGTTCCACCAAAAAATCTATTTTTCGAAAGGGGTTATCTCCACTGATTAAGGATGAACTTGCTCGTGCCGACCCTCCCACTGCGTTAGGTGACTTTATTAACTACTGCATCCGTATTGATACTCGTCTGACTGAACGCAGGCAAGAGAGATGGTTCGAAAGCAATCGTACTAACCTTTTCCTACCTTCCTCTCCAGCTAAGGAACCTTTGAGTAGGATTACACGGGAACCTGAACCTGAACCCATGCAGGTAGACTCTTTACAACGACGGGTTAGTGATGCACGCAAGGAACATAGTTTTAAGGAGAATCTATGTTTCTATTGTGGTAAGTCAGGGCACTTCATTATAAACTGCCCCAGCCGTTCTCGTAAGATTACTGCAGCACTCATTCATTGTGAGTGTTGCGAGAGGGGATCTGTCAGGTCCGAGCCTCAGGCTCCAGAGAGATCTGCAGCAACAGATCTTGATTTCTCGGACTTAAACTCCGTTACCTCTGAGGACGTTGACTGTGTAAACGCTGCCATTTTTCAAGTTTCCTCAGCGGTGTCCCAGCTGAGTTGTAAGAAAAACAATTCTCATTGCTTTCTTTCCATCAAACTCTGGGTTGACTCAGCTTGGGTGTCTAGCTCTGCTATGATTGACTCAGGGGCAAGTGGAAATTTTATGGATGTCTCCTTTGCTCTGAAACAGGGAATACGTTCAGTGAAGAAGGCTACTCCAGTACAGATGGAAACTGTGGATGGCTCCCTGCTGACCTCTGGACCAGTGGATCAGGAAACAGAGCCTTTGAGGGTTCTTATGGGTAAAGATCATCAAGAGAAACTGTCCTTTATGCTTATCTCTTCTCCCCACTTTCCCATTATTCTAGGGCTACCATGGCTGCAGGCTCAGAATCCTACCATTAACTGGGAGACCAAGGAATTACACTTTCCAGAGAAACAGATGAGTCCAAAAGTTTCAGCTTGCTCTGTTCCTAAAGGAATCATGTCAGTCCCTGAACTACCAGCTGTATACCAGGACTATGTGGATTTATGTGACAAGAAGAACGCTGACCAGCTTCCTCCTCACCGTCCATATGATTGTCCAATTGACTTATTGCCTGGAGCAGAGATACCTTTTGGTAAGATATACCCCCTGGCGGGGCCCGAGCTAAAGGCTTTAAAGGATTACATAGATGAAAATCTAGCCAAGGGCTTCATACGCCCCTCTTCATCTCCTGCAGGTGCACCCATCTTCTTTGTAAAGAAGAAAGATGGATCTCTGAGACCATGCGTAGACTATAGGGAACTCAATAAGGTTACTATTAGAAACCGTTATCCATTGCCTTTAATCCCTGAGTTATTGGAGAGAGTGCGACATGCCAAAATTTTTTCTAAACTAGATCTTCGTGGGGCCTATAACTTAGTCCGTATTAGACCTGGGGATGAATGGAAGACTGCATTCAGGTCACGCTATGGACACTTTGAATATCTAGTTATGCCTTTTGGTCTGAGTACCGCCCCAGCCACTTTCCAACACTTGGTGAATGACATCTTCAGGGATCTCCTAGATACATTCGTGGTAATTTATTTGGATGATATTCTAATTTTTTCTAACTCCACAGAGGAACATCATGGACATGTGAGAATGGTCTTGGAACGTCTAAGACAAAATCATCTTTACATCAAACTTGAAAAGTGTGAATTCCATAGGACCGAAATTCAATTTCTGGGGTATGTACTGTCTACACAAGGAATTAGTATGGATGGAAGCAAAACCCAAGCCATCAAGGATTGGCCAAGTCCTAGAAATGTGAAGGAGGTACAGCGCTTCATCGGGTTTGCCAACTTCTATAGACGTTTCATTAGAAATTTCTCTGAGGTAGTGTCACCTATCACTCAACTTACCCGGAAAGAGTCTAGGTTTTCCTGGACTCCCCAAGCCCAGGAAGCATTTTCCCGTCTAAAAGATAAATTTACCACTGCACCTATCCTAGTACATCCCAACCCCGAGCTTGCCTTCATAATAGAGGTGGATGCTTCAGACTGTGCTGTTGGAGCTATACTCTCTCAGAGAACAGGTGAGAAGAATGTCTTGCATCCCTGTGCCTTCTTTTCCCAGCAGTTGTCTTCGGCTGAGAGGAACTACGATGTGGGCAATAGAGAGTTGTTGGCCATTATTGCCGCCTTCAAAGAATGGAGACACCTTCTTCAGGGTGCTGCACAGCAAATAGTCGTCCTGACAGACCATCGTAACCTTGAGTTTATCAGGTCGGCTAAGTGCCTGACTCCTCGCCAGGCTCGCTGGAATCTTTTCTTAAACCAATTTAATTTTATCATCTCTTATAGACCAGGATCGCGCAATGGAAAGGCTGATGCACTCTCTAGGATTTACTCAGCAGAGACACGTCCAATTACTCCTCCTAAGACTATTCTTCCTGACTCTAGATTCCTAGGAGTAATTCATAATCAAGACCTACTTAAGG
>JARQOD010000001.1:162819044-163005554 GCA_033576555.1 Oophaga sylvatica | reverse complement strand
GGATGCCCTCTCGAGGAGTTTCCTTGCGGACTCTCCTGAGTTATCTGATCCTGCTGTTATTTTGAAAGAGGGTGTAGTTCTTTCCGCCATCTTGCCCAATTTGAGACTGGAGGGGTGTCAGGAGGATAAACCCGAGCGCTGCCCTGTTGGGAAATTGTTTGTCCCAGACCAGTGGAAGAAGAGTGTGATGTCTGAGATTCATTGTTCCGCGTTGGCCGGTCATCCCGGAATTTTTGGTACCAGAGACTTGGTTAGTCGGTCCTGTTGGTGGCTTACTTTGTCTCGTGATGTCAGGGAGTTTGTGCAGTCCTGTGGGACTTGCTCTCGCTCCAAGCCTTGCTCTCGCTCTAGTGGTTTGTTGATGCCATTGCCTGTGCCCAAGAGACCATGGACCCATATCTCTATGGATTTTATTTCCGACCTCCCTGTTTCTCAGAGAATGACCGTTATCTGGGTGATTTGTGATAGGTTTTCCAAGATGATTCATCTTGTGCCATTACCTAAGTTGCCTTCCTCCTCCGAATTGTGCCTTTGTTCTTCAGCAGTGGTTCGGTTACACGGCATTCCTGAAAACATTGTGTCTGACAGAGGAGTCCAGTTTGTTTCCAGATTTTGGAGGACTTTTTGCTCTAAACTTGGTGTTCAATTGTCTTTCTCCTCTGCTTTTCATCCTCAGACCAATGGACAAACTGAGAGAACAAACCAGACATTGGAAACTTATCTGAGATGCTTTGTGTCTGCTGATCAGGATGACTGGGTCTCTTTTTTGCCTTTGGCTAAGTTTGTTCTTAATAATAGGGCAAGCTCTGCCACTTTGATGTCTCCATTTTTCTGCAATTTTGGTTTCACCCTCGATTTTCTTCGGGACAGATGGAGGCGTCTGTCTGTCCGGGTGTTGACTCTGTTGTGGAGCGTATGCAGCACATTTGGGACCAGGTAGTGGAGAGGTTGTCCCTCTCTCAGGAGAAGGTCCAGCGGTTTGCCAAGCTGCATAGGACTGATGGTCCTCGGTTTAAAGTGGGGGACTTGGTCTGGTTGTCCTCAAGAAATATCCCTATGAGAGTTGCATCTCCTAAGTTTAAGCCTAGGTTCATTGGACCTTATAAGATCATGGAGATTCTTAATCCTGTTTCCTTTCGTTTACTTCTTCCAGGGACATTTAAGATCCATAACGTGTTCCACAAGTCCTTATTGAAGAGGTTTGTCGAGCCAGTGTTTCCTATGGCTGCGCCCCCTGACCCTGTTTTGGTTGAGGGCAATCTGGAGTAAGTGGTTGAGAAAATATTGGATTCTCGTTTTTCTAGACGGAAACTCCAGTATTTGGTTAAGTGGAGAGGTTATGGTCTGGAGGACAATTCTTGGGTGTTTGCTTCAGACATCCATTCTAGGAGACTGATCCGTGCGTATCACAGAGCTCATCCTGACCGACCTGGTTGCACAAATGAGGGTTCTGTGACCCCTCCTCAAGGGGGGGGTACTGTTATGAATATTTTAGAAATGAATTCTGAGCAGAAGCTCCCTCTGGTGGTTACAAACAGTACTGAGCCATTCAGTGAGGATTGGCAATCAGGAATCACAGATTGGCTGGATATAAGGGAGGTTTTCCCCATCATGGTTGCCGGTGATCAATTGTTCTTGTCTCAACGTTGTTTCCTGTTTCTCTTGGAAGCTTGCTGAGTCTTGCCTCTTCTCCTGCTCTCAGATAAGATATTTTCTGTTTTTTGTTTTTGTGCTTGCCATTTGCATATTTCTCTGCATTTCTGTGAGGTTGGCCAGGTTCCCCTTCCCTGGGGGCTTGGGCTCCTCTCGGTTCCTCTGGAGCCACTGTTGTTTGTTCATTTGCCTTTTCCAGTTTTTTCTGTGGCTGCGGCTTGGTTCTGTTACACCAGAGAACTAATTGAGGTGGTAGAGGTCGTGTGGTCTCAGGTGTTTTTGCAATTAGTAGCGTTGGCTTTTTTTAGGTTTTTTTTGGATTGCAGTAAGTATCCTTCCTATCCTATTCTGTCTAGGCAGATTGGGCCCCAGTGTTTGCTCATACTATTTTCTGTTTGTGTCTGTATTTCCTCTTGTCTAACCGCCATTACATGTTTGGGGGCTTCCTATGTTCTTTGAGGGTCTGCTCCGGGGCACATAGCTTTCCTCTTTCTATCTTTAGGTGTAGTTAGCCTCTCAGGCTGTGACGAGGCGTCTAGGACCAACGTAGGAACGCTCCACGGCTGCCTTTAGTTGTGGTGGTTAGTCAGGGTACTGCAATCCAGTAGATTCCAACCTCTCTGATGTATTGCCGTTTTTGCCTGCTCTCCTCAGCTACCAAAACATAACAGTCTGCGAACATTTTTGTGATCACTTAGGCTGGTTTTACACTTACCGTGTTTTTTGCGGTCCGTTATTGCGGCAGACATTGAAAACTTGTGGATCGCCGTTTCCGATACTAAAGAAAAGTATAGGAAAGAAAAAAACGGCATTCGCAAAACTGGAAGTTACGGAACACATTTATTTTCTATGGGTCCGTGTCCGTAAGCCGTGAAATATGTCGAGCAAAATCGATATTTTTTCACGGCGGTATGTACAGCCCTCATGGCCATATGGCACACTGCCCTCAGTAGAAGTTTTGTGGCCGTTTTTGCGGCCCCATAGAAATACATTGGTGCCGCAAAAACACGGTAAGTGTAAAACCAGCCTAAAAGTGAGAAAAAGAATTGAAATATTTTTCTGGATTGAATTTGTCATCCATCCACTTTTGCATTCTTTCTGTTACATTACGGTGGAGTAAGGGAGATTTGACCTCACTAAAATTTAAAGCCATTGATCAAGTATATACAGTGGGTACATAAAGTATTCAGACCCCTTAACATTTTTCACTCTTTGTTTCATTGCAGCCATTTGGTAAATTCAAAAAAGTTATTTTTTTTTAGCATTAATGTACACTCTGCACCCCATCTTGACTGAAAAAAACCCAGAAATGTAGAATTTTTTGCAAATTTAATAACAAACAAAAACTGCTCAGAAACTTATATTTAAGTCACATGCTGTCCATTTCCTTGTGATCCTCCTTGAGATGGTTGTACTCCTTCATTGGAGTCCAGTTGTGTTTAATTAAACTGATAGGACTTGATTTGTAAAGGCACACACCTGTCTATATAAGACCTCACAGCTCACAGTGCATGCCAGAACAAATGAGAATCATGAGGTCAAAGGAACTGGTCAAGGAGCTCAGAGACATAATTGTGGCAATGCACAGATCTGGCCAAGGTTCCAAAAAAATTTCTGCAGTACTTATGGTTCTTAAGAGCACAGTAGCTTCCATAATCCTTAAATGGAAGAAGTTTGGGACCACCAGAAGTCTTCCTAGACCTGGCCATCCAGTCAAACTGAGCAATCATGGGAGAAGAGCCTTGCTGAGAGAGTAAAAAAGAACTCCAAGATCACTGTGGCTGAGCTTCACAGATGCAGTAGGGAGATGGGAGAAAGCTCCACAGAGTCAAATATCATTTCAGCCCTCCACCAGTCGGGCCATTATGGCAGAGTGGCCAGACGGAATCTTCTCCTCAGTGTAAGACATATGAAAATCCACATAGAGTTTGCTAACACACATGAAGAGGACTCCCACACTATGAGAAATAAGATTTTCTGGTCTGATGAGATGAATATAGAATTATCACCAAAAAGTTCTAAGCGATATGTGTGGAGAAAACCAGGCACTGCTCATCACCAGCCCAATACAATCCCAACAGTGACACATGGTGGCAGCATCATGCTTTGGGGTGTTTTTCAGCTGCAGGGACAGGACGACTAGTTGCAATTGAAGGAAACATGAATGCGGCCAAGTACAGAAATATCCTGGATGAAAACTTCTTCCCGAATGCTCTGGACCTCAGACTTGGCAGAAGGTTCACCTTCCAACAAGGCAATGACCCTAAGCAAACAGCTAAAATAACAAAGGAGTGGCTACAGAACAACTCTGTGACCATTCTTGACTGGCCCAGCCAGAGCCCTGACCTAAACCCAATTGTGCATCTCTGGAGAGACCTGAAAATGGCTGTCGACCAACGTTCACCATCCAACTTTACCGAACTGGGTAGGATCTGCAAGTAAGAATGGCAGAGGATCCTAAGGTGTGAAAAACTTGATGCATCATTCCCAAGAAGACTCATGGCTGTACTAGCTCAAAAGGGTGCTTCTACTCAATACTGAGCAAAGGGTCTGAATACTTATGACTGTGATATTTCAGTTTTTCTTTTTTAATAAATTTGCCAAAATTTTTACATTTCTGTTTTTTTCAGTCAAGATGGGGTGCAGCGTGTACATTAATGAGAAAAAAAAACCTTTTTAGAATTTACCAAATGGCTGCAATGAAACAAAGAGTGAAAAATTTAAAGGGTCTGAATACTTTCCGTACCCACTGTAATTCCACTAGAGGTAGCAATTTCAGAAGAAAGGTTGTCTACAGGGAATCATTTGTGATTTTTGTATTAGATACTAGATTTCCAACAGGTCTTAATGTTCGATATGATTTGATCTTGCAGTATATGTAATGTTGTTCCTCATCGTTTTTCCAACTCCCTTGCAATTTGTATTTTTAATTTTAAAAACTGTGCTACATGTTTAAGCAGTGTTCACATTGCTATGTGTTCACCAGTTTTTATTCATGTCTTCACTCACACTTTTTTGTTTACGCTATGTAATGGATATTCACAATTGTTTATAACCATGATTAAGGTTTTTATGAGCTGAAACGCGTAGGTCTTCATTCACACTGGCTGGAGCCACCTATTACTATGTTTTTCTACCGATGTTTCTTCAATAAAGTCTTAATTTTTTTTTACGCACCTGCTAACACACTGGATTTATTTCTGACCCTTTCTACACAGCCAGATCCCAGGCTTCTCCGTGTGTGTTTTCATCAGGATTGATGCAACTTTGTGGTGAGCTGACTCTCCATACCCTTCACCCAAATTGACACAAAACCTGCTTTGATTGCTACAGGTGACCATTTTTTTCTTTTATTAAAAATAAACTTGGTTTAAGAGACCTAGCAATTACAAAATGTGTAAGGTAAGCATTAAAGGATGGGGAAGTGGAAGTGCTGATGATGGTGCACGCAGATACCGAGACTACACCTGTTGCTGGAGCACAAGAAACGTGCTCATCCACGACACATAGGTTCCTATCCCACTTTGCAGGGAGTCACGGTACACCACTTCTGAAGATATAGCAGTGCAAACAGGTGGTTGGTTGGATAGCAGATAATGCTTCCATCAGGCTTAGTGGCACCACACAGTCTTCTACACATGGTCCATTCTCACCAACCGACAGTCTAGATCACTTAATCCTCACCCTGCCTTACTTCCTCCCACCATGTTGAGTCCCACAAGACTAGTTTTCCCACAGTAGGACACTCCGTAGATCTTTTTACAACATAATTTCCTGATTGTGGACTCTCAACCTGCATGCTCCTGAAGGACAGGAGGACATGCTGTTTAGTGATGCACAAACCTTAGAGCAGCCACGGCCACAAGAACATGATGGTGGGGAATGGCAAATTTGGGATAAGGAGAAAGATGATGATGAGACACAGTTGCTGCTAAGTCTTGTTTTAAAGTCACAAAGTCAGGAGGACCAGGGTGCAATGGTGGAAGATGAGGTGGTAGATGACAAAGTCACTGACCCAACTTGGGAAGCTGGCATGCAGAGTGAGGCAAGGAGCACTGAAGGGGAGAGGTCGGAAGAACTAAAACAGACAGGAAGAGGAAGTGTGGTGACCAGAGGGGAAGGATGGCAACAGCTCCATCGACACTCCTGAATTTCTACATCAAAGAATTAGGTGCTTCCCAGTCTGCGACTTTTTTAAAGAGAGTTCTGAGACAAACAAAATGTCCATTAGCAACCTGTGCCATGCAAAGGTCAGCAGGAGCTTGAACACTAGGAATCTAACCTCTACCAGCATGATCAGGCACTTGTCAACTAAGCACCCAACTTGGTGGGCTGAATGCCTGGTTCCATGAGTGTTGCCATCGAGTGACACCAATGCCTCTTTCCCTGTGCTAGGTGATTCCCAATCCCCTGTCCAAAACACTGATGCAAATGCCTCCTGCCCTGCACCTATCCTTGCATGTTTTGACTTACTATCATCTTGCACTTCCAAATTCTTGTTCCAGCCCAGCATTCAGCCCAGGTCATGGAGTGAAAAATAAAGTTCCCAGCCACCCACCCACCAGCCTACATGCTAAACGGCACATTTCCAGGCTGCTTGCCATGTAAATTTTGCCATCTAGGCTGGTAGACAAGGAGGATCTCCACCAACTCATGGCGGTAGCTGGTCCTTAGTACTCCTTCCCCAGATGCCACTTTTTCTCCCTGTGTGGTGTTGTTGCCTTGTACCAGCACGTGTCCAGGAATATCACCCGTGCCTTTACCAAAACACTTACTGGCATTGTCAACTTAACGACCGACATGTGGAAAAGTGCTTGAGGCCAGGAGCACTATATTTTTCTGACAGCACACAAGGTGACAATTGTGGAGGTTGGGGCCAAGTCACACCCTGGCAGGGCGCATGTGGATGTCGAGTATTGCTGGCCCTACATCTATTAAGGTTTCCTACAGCAGTTCCTTCACCCCTATTCTACTCCTCCTCATCCTCCATCTCCGATGTGCTGTCTCAGAGCATGTCATGCACATCAGCCGGAAGCAGGAAGCTCTGCAGAGTTACTTAAAGAAATAATAGACCAGACAGATCTGTGGTTTTTACCATTGAATCTTTAATCAGGCATGGTCGTGTGTGATAATGGGCATATTCTGGTGGCAGCTGTAAAGCTTGGCAAGCTCACACACTTACTATGCTTAGCACATGTGCTCAGCTTGGTAGTTCAGAGGTTTCTGAAAACATGTCCAGATTTGCCACAGCTTCACCCATTTCCACAAGTCAGCTCTGGCAGGGCTGCAGCACAGTGCATGCAAGTGCCAGCTCACCGTCTGGTGTGTGACGTCACCACGCGCTCGAGAATGAAAAGGAGCTGGTGGCTAGCGAAACAGATGCGTAGGCACGCAACTTTCGTCTCGTCTCTCCTATGTGGATGTGTTGAGAATGAGGAGGAGGAGATGGAGAGTCGTCATCATGGTTGAGACAGGAAAGTGTTTTCTGTATTGAGCTTGGCACATATGGTTGGCTTTCTGTACCGCTGCCTTTTCTCTGATCCTCATGTTACATTCATCTTGGCAAAAAAAAGAGTACTGGTTGTTCGCCCTGCTAGACCCACACTGCAAGCAAATCTTTGCATCTCTTCTTCCTGAGGTGAAGTCTTCTAAAATGGTGCTATATAGGAAGGCCATTGTGTAAAATCTGTTGAAAACATCATAACATATTAATAACATCAGACAACGCTAGCGGCAGGGGGCAAGCCTCCTTGCCCAACCAAGGAGAAGAGACCAGGGAGACACAAAGCAGGGGCAAAAGTAAGGCTTGGGCTAAATTCATAACACCAGCCCAGTGCTCAGAGCCTGATGACCAGGTATTTTTGACAAGGAGGGAATAATATTTAAAGATGGTGAACAATACGTGGCTACCCAAACCAGCGTACTCCCTAATTCCACTGCGACTTTCAACTATTGGGTCTCAAAGCTGGACACCTGGTATGAGCTGTCACTCTATACTTTGGAGGTGTTGTGTTGTGCTGCCCTGCTGGTAGCATCTTGTCTGAGTGGGTTTTTAGTGCCGCCAGGGGCGTCATAACAGACAGGCGCTTTCGTCTGTCAACAGACGATGCACACAGGCTCACTATGATAAAAATGAACAAAGTCTGGATTAGTGTACACTTTTCCATATCAAAAGATGACAACAGCATGTAAAGGGTTTGCAATATTCAATATCTTAATAAGGCTCTACAGTTGTTGCCTTTCAGGGATTTATGGATGACCCTCCACATAATTTTTGTCTGGCTTTGCACTTTCTACAAAGCCTTTATGACTGTATCAGTACATAAACTACACTTTCAAAATACTTTCGTTCAATTTTTTTTTATGTATTCAATGACTTATCCATACAATATACTGTAATACGCTTATTGTTGCATTACGGTGGTATTTTAAACTTAAAAAAAGCATAGAAAAATAGTTCAGGTTTAGAATACTCATCCATATGGTATTATGTGCTTTCTGTCACATTTTGGTGGTAAATAACAGTAGAAAAAAGCGTTTGAAAATGTTGCTTGTTTCTTCACATTTCTTGCCCATACACTATTCTGTATTCAGGGGTACATTTTATGGTATATTACACTAAAAATAATGTTTAAAAATTTTGCTGTTACATTTCTCAGCCATGCAGTATTACATGTTCTGGGGTACATTTCATTCGTATATAACCCCCCAAAAAACTTGTTTAAAATTTTATTATTATATTGATTACCCATAGACTATTCTGAGGTCATGAGTAGAGATGAGCAAATATTTCAATGTTCGGTTCGGATTACGCTTGCCGATTTTGCAAATTCGCCAAATTTGTCGCATATTCGGCGAACATAGCCGAACGCTATTAAAGTCAATGGTAGGCAAAAACAAACGCATACACAACACCTTCAAAGGGCCCAAAAGCTGCCAAAACACATCAAATTAGGGCAGACACCAGGAAAGTGGCCTCAATTCACCCACAGTACAAATTATAGAATGGCATGGCAGCAATCAGCCATGCATGAGATATCAGAGTCTGGGCCAGCATTTACAGCTTTGAATTGAACTTCAAATTAAGATGAGGTGGGTGAGCCATCGGTGTAGGCCTGCTGTGCTGGGAGAACTAATACCACATGCAACAGCTCAACCTACTTTAATGCTCAGCCACACTCAGGTGGCACAAATATCAGTTTTGTAGACTAACATTGTCAGAAAAATGTAAGGATAGTAACACGGTAGTTGACTCAAAGAAGTGGAGGCTGTCAGTTTCAGAGCTACTGCTACAGGCAACACACATGAAGGAGACCAACCAGGAGTGTACAAAAATTAATGGCAATACCACAAAGTGGCATCAATTTCAATAGAGTATAACTAATGATGGGGACCAACACCTCTTCCACTAGAGCCAACCCAGCAGATGGAGACCCAATCAGGAGTCTTCAAAAAAAAAAAACAAATTAGGGCTTGACAACAATGAAGAGGCATCAATTTCATCAGAATATAAATAGTATAATAGGGACCGACACCTCTTCAAGTACAGCCAACCCAGCAGATGGAGACCCAACCAGGAGTGTTCACATTTCCAAAAATTATTGGCAGACACCAACAAAGTGGCATCAATTTCACCAGAGTATAAATAGTACAATATGGACCGACATTTCTTTTCCACTACAACTAACCCAGCAGATAGACCCAACCAGGAGTGTTTACATTTTCACAAATTAGTGTTAACGTCTGCAGCAGCAAAAACAGCAGGCAAAGAAGCCGCACTAAAAATATCACAGACTGCAGTTACGTGAGATCAATGCAGCACAATAAAAACTACAACATTGCCTAGTCTCTACAGTCTTGCGATTGGAGTGCAAAAGTCCTTGGAGATCCATGACTCATTCATCTTGATGAAAGTTAGGCGGTCTACACTTTCAGTGGACAGCTGGCTGCGCTTATCCGTTAGTACACCAGCAGCACCGCTGAAGACACGTTTTGAGAGAACGCTGGCTGCCGGGCATGATTAAACCTCCAAGGCGTGACAGGCAAGCTCAGGCCACGCATCAATTTTTGAAGACCAAAATGTAAAAGGGTCCAAACCCTTCCTGATGGTATTGTTAATAAGTTCTAGATTCTCCTGCACCATCTTCTCCAGTCATTCAATACGTTCAGACTTGGACTCTGTTATGCTGGTGCACAAACTGGTCTAAAAAATGTGTCAAAGGACTCACAGAAATTTCTCCTGCCACTTACGCTGCTGTTAATGTTTTGGCATTGATGAATTAACGTGCCGGAGGTTGGAGGTCTAGTGCTGCAATGCACACTGCGTCTCACTGCTGTCTTGGAGAAAGCCTCTCTTAGGTTTGTGTAAAAGAGTGTTTTGATATTCCAGCATTCGTGAGTCCCTTTCCAGGGCAGGAAATATCTGACAAAATTAACTATTATAACGTAGATCTAACAGAGTGGCAACCCAGTAGTCAGCACTATTTTGAATCATAACTATATGAGGATCATGTTGCTCTCTTCCATGAGGTCCAAATCCATGCTGTGTTAATGGCTGGGTAACACTGATGCTTGTTTCCTCCATCCCCTTCCGCCAACCAGGAACAACAGAGAGGGGATGATTATTCTCTTCATTTCCTGCTAGTTGCTCGCCCATCACCTCTTTCTCCTCCATTTGTTTCTCCGCTCTTGTACATTCACTAACAGTTTGTCTGGTATCACCAGCCCCCCTCGATTGCAGTAATCCACCCTCCCTTGGCACCCACCTGTGTGGTGACAGTTTGGAACTTTTAGACATTGTTATCCCTTCTGCATTTTCCTCTGCTTCCTCCTCTTCTTCTTGGACTACCACCTCCTCCCGCAGGATATTCAAAGTCTCCTCCAACATGTAGATGACCGGAATAGTGATGCTGATGATGGCATCGTCAGGAATAACCATCTTAGTAGCCATTTGTAAACTGTGCAGAAGAGTGCAGAGGTCCTTAATCTGTGCCCACTCCGTAAACGTGATATGCCCCACATCTGTACTGCATTGTCTCAGGCTATACGACATGACATACTGCGTCAGGGCTCATTGCTGCTGCCACAGTCACTGCAACATGTGCAGAGTGGAATTCCACCATGTCGGCACATCGCATATCAACCTGTTAACTGGCATGGACAAAGACCTCTGTATCAATGCAAGTCGATGACCTGAGGGTTGCGAACGGTGGTAGTGAGCACACAGCTTTTGTGCTTTGTGCAGCAACTTACCCAGCTAGGATAGTGGCAGACAAATTGCTATACCTCCAGGCTGAGGACGTGAGCCATGCAAGGCATGTGTGTGAACTTACCTCGGCATAGGGCCGCCACCAGGTTCGCACCGTTATCAAACATGGACTTCCCTGGATGCAGCGGGGACAGCCTTTGATTAAACTCAGCCTGGATTGCTGTCCACAACTCTTCAGCTTTATGACTGCGATCTCCAAGGCATATCAATTTTAACCCTGTGGCAAGCCCTGGCTGCATAGTACAGAGGTGGTGGGGATCCCCTCTGCACTGTCTCATTAAGGCAGAGGTTGAGGGTGCAAGTAGAGGCTCTAGAGGAGGTGGAGGAGGCCGAAGCAGTGGAGGAAATGCAAAATACTGAGTTTGTCCTGCAGCCTTGGGGATTCCAAGACTTGTGTAGCAGCCCCTTCCCCATCTGCTCCACAGCCACAAGAGTCACCCAGTGCCCAGTCAGTGAGGTGTTATGTCCTTGGCCATGCTTACTTGTCCAAGTGTCTGTTGTGAAATGCACCCTGGCTTACATAGATTTAGTCAAGGACCTCTTAATGTTGTCTGCGACATGCTGGTGTAGCGCAGACACAGTTTTCTTAGAGAAGTAAGGCGACTGGCCAACTGGTACTGGGGGACTGAAATGACCATCAGCTTTTAGAAACCATCTGTATCTATCAGGCAGAAAGGCAGTATTTCCGTGGCCAACAGATTGGAGATGGTGGAGCTCAACCTCTTAGCTTTGTCATGTTTAGGAGGAAACAATCTTAAACGTGACCACAACTGCGGGACAGAGGGCTGACTGCAGTGCTGAGAGAGGGCGGAGTACGGTGAACCGGACAAACTGCTGGACTGTGAGTGAGGTGCAGGCGGAGATGTTATGGTAGATTGATAAAGTGATGGTGTGCTCGTTCTCTGAGATCAGTCAAAAACAGCAGTAATGTCAACTTCTGTTACTAAGGTAATCCTTAGTAACAGAGCGACTCACCCGTGGCAGCTGAAACTCCATTATAGCCTGCTGCTGCTCGCACAGTCTCTCCAGCATATGCAAAGTGGAGTTTCAACTTGTTGATATGTCATATATGAGGCGGGAAGGCAGAAGTGATGCTGCAAAGCGAGCAGCAGGATGAGAATGCCGAAAGCTTGCACACACTGCCCGTACTTGCAGCAGCAGCTTTGACATATGTGGGTATTTTTAAAGGAAGCTCTGCACCACCAAATTCAGCACATGCACCAGGCAAGGGATATTCATCAAACCAGCTACACCCAGAGCTACTATGAGATTTTGCCTGTTATAGCACACCAACAGGCCAGGCTTGAGTTTCACCAGCATGAACCACTCATCTGTCTGCTGTTTGTTCCTGTCCACTGCTCCATCACTGTGTGGGGTTTGTCTAACAAACAGATGCGTTTCCGAACAGCCTGCTGTCATGTCCCCTTGGTTGTGCTGAATTTGGTGGTGCAGGTGAGGAGGTGGTGGAGGAAGTGGAGTATGAAGAGCCAACATGGACAGAGAAACTTCCAGCAATCCTTGGTGGTGCTAGGACATGGGCTGTAATGCTTTCCTCCTCTGTCCCAGAAGCCACTACATTTACCCAGTGGGCAGTTAGGGAGATGTAATGTCCCTGCCCATGCTTACAGGTTCACATATCAGTGGTTATGTGGACCTGCCTGAATGGCATTGCGCAGTGCACACTTGATTTGGTCCACTACATGTGTGTGCAGGGCAGGGATGTCTCGTCATGGCTCGTCTTTTCAAAGGCCAGGAATTTTGAAATGATGACATTCAGGACCAGGGCTCATGGGTGTGTAGGGGGTATTTCCTCTTTCTCTCGAGGGTTTGGAAGATGGAGAGCTGAACACTTTAATGGGACTGTGTGGAGAAGCTCAGTGACACTAAATTAAAAAGTGCAGCGTGCAAGAAACCTGAGGATACAGTTAGGTCCATAAATATTTGGACAGAGACAACATTTATCTAATTTTTGTTCTAGACATTACCACAATGAATTTGAAACAAAACAAATCAGATGCAGTTGAAGTTCAGACTTTCAGCTTTCATTTGAGGGTATCCACATTAAAATTGGATGAAGGGTTTAGGAGTTTCAGCTCCTTAACATGTGCCACCCTGTTTTTAAAGGGACCAAAAGTAATTGGACAATTGACTCCAAGGCTATTTCATGGACAGGTGTGGGCAATCCCTTCATTATATCACTCTAAATTAAGCAGATAAAAGGGCTGGTGTTGATTTGAGGTGTGGTGTTTGCATTTGGAAGGTTTAGCTGTGAAGGATACATGCGGTCAAAGGAGCTCTCCATGCAGGTGAAACAAGCTATCCTTAAGCTGCAAAAAACAGAAAAAACCCATCCGAGAAATTGCTACAACTTTAGGAGTGGCAAAATCTACAGTTTGGTACATTCTGAGAAAGAAAGAAAGCACTGTGAACTCATCAATGCAAAAAGACCTGGGCGCCCACGGAAGACAACAGTGGTGGATGATCGCAGAATACTCTCCATGGTGAAGAGAAACCCCTTCACAACAGCCAACCAAGTGAACAAAACAAAACACTCTCCAGGAGGTAGGCGTATCAATATCCAAATCTACCATAAAGAGAAGACTGCATGAAATTAAATACAGAGGGTTCACTGCACGGTGCAAGCCACTAATAAGAATCAAGAATAAAAGGCTAGGCTGGACTTTGCTAAAAAACATCTAAAAAAGCCAGCACAGTTCTGGAAGAACATTCTTTGGACAGATGAAACCAAGATCAACCTCTACTAGAATGATGGAAAGAGAAAAGTATGGCGAAGGCGTGGTACAGC
Source organism: Oophaga sylvatica (assembly GCA_033576555.1). NCBI lineage: Eukaryota > Metazoa > Chordata > Amphibia > Anura > Dendrobatidae > Oophaga > Oophaga sylvatica. The sequence continues at coordinate 162,991,827 of JARQOD010000001.1, read as the reverse complement.
TCATGATCCAAAGCATACCACATCATCTGTAAAACATGGCGGAAGCAGTGTGATGGCTTGGGCATGCATGGCTGCCAGTGGCACTGGGTCACTAGTGTTTATTGATGATGTGACACAGGACAGAAACAGCCGAATGAATTCTGAGGTATTCAGAGCCATACTGTGTGCTCAGATCCAGCCAAATGCAGCCAAACTGATTGGTCGTCGTTTCATACTACAGATGGACAATGACCCAAAACATAAAGCCAAAGCAACCCAGGAGTTTATTAAAGCAAAGAAGTGGAATATTCTTGAATGGCCAAGTCAGTCACCTGATCTCAACCCAATTGAACATGCATTTCACTTGTTAAAGACTAAACTTCAGACAGAAAGGCCCACAAACAAACAACAACTGAAAACCACCGCGGTGAAGGCCTGGCAGAGCATCAAAAAGAAGGAAACACAGTGTCTGGTGATGTCCATGAGTTCAAGACTTCAGGCAGTCATTGCTAACAAAGGGTTTTCAACCAAGTACTAGAAATGAACATTTTATTTACAATTATTTAATCTGTCCAATTACTTTTGGTCCCTTTAAAAACAGGGTGGCACATGTTAAGGAGCTGAAACTCCTAAACCCTTCATCCAATTTTAATGTGGATACCCTCAAATGAAAGCTGAAAGTCTGAACTTCAACTGCATCTGATTTGTTTTGTTTCAAATTCATTGTGGTAATGTCTAGAACCAAAATTAGATAAATGTTGTCTCTGTCCAAATATTTATGGACCTAACTGTATATTTATATGTATAGCGCAATACCTTTAGGGGTTAATGTCCTGAGCGCACATAATTTATAATGGCAAATCTTGCTTACGAATTATCCATTTTTTCACTTTATGTGCTTATTTAATCAGTGTCTGCACAGTGTTTAAAGTCCTTTTCTGGACGTTACACTTTTTCATTTATATTGGCAATTTTTTTCTTATGAATTACCCAATTTTTATCTTATGTGCTTATTTAACCAATGTTTGCACTTTAAAATTTCACTTCTTTTAATATCACTTTTTTTATATATTATACCTGAGGCTATACATATGAATTTTATTACCTTTTAGGGCCACTACACATATGTATATATTTTATATGATCTTGTATTGATCCTGCATGCGCACATCCTGGTTTTTATGAATTTTACTTTTATTGTCACTATGCTTTCTGAATAATTAAAATAAATATTGATTGATACCTGATTTCCCTGATTGGTTTTCTTGGTTTTTGCTGTATATTGGCTTGTGTTTTCTTTTCTATATACCAAGTGGTCTCCACTTACTATATCCACTTACACTTGGTGAGCTTGATTATAATATAATGTAATTTTATAATAACTTTTATATATTTTTTAATACCTTCATATAACTAATATATATATATATATATATATATATATATATATATATATATATATACATATATATATGTATATATATATATATATATATATATATATATATATATATAGTACAGACCAAAAGTTTGGACACACCTTCTCATACAAAGATTTTTCTGTATTTTCATGACTATGAAAATTGTAGAATCACACTGAAGGCATCAAAACTATGAATTAACACTTGTGGAATTATACATTACACTTAACAAAAAAGTGTGAAACAACTGAAAATATGTCTTATATTCTAGGTTCTTCAAAGTAGCCAACTTTTTCTTTGATTACTGCTTTGCACGCAGAAAAGGTGAACGGCTGGACTCTACATGGCTAGTTCCCACCGTGAAGCATGGAGGAGGTGGTGTGATGGTGTGGGGGTGCTTTGCTGGTGACACTGCTGGGGATTTATTCAAAATTGAAGTGGTGAGCGGTCCAGCTCACCCCAAACCAACTCGATTGGGTTCAGGTCTGGTGACTGTGGAGGCCAGGTCATCTGGCGTAGCACCCCAACACTCTCCTTCTTGGTCAAATAGCCCTTACACAGTCTGGAGGTGTGTTTGGAGTCATTGTCCTGTTGAAAAATAAATGATGGTCCAACTAAACGCAAACCGGATGGAATAGCATGCTGCTGCAAGATGCTGTGGTAGCCATTCTGGTTCACTATGCCTTCAATTTTGAATAAATCACCAACAGTGTCACCAGCAAAGCACCCCCACACATCACACCTCCTCCTCCATGCTTCACGGTGGGAACCAGGCATGTAAAATCCATCCGTTCACCTTTTCTGCGTGCAAAGCAGTAATCAAAGCAAAAGGTGGCTACTTTGAAGAACCTAGAATATAAGACATATTTTTAGCTGTTTCACACTTTTTTGTAAAGTGTAATGTGTAATTCCACATGTGTTAATTCATAATTTTGATGCCTTCAGTGTGATTCTACAATCTTCATAGCCATGAAAATACAGAAAAATCTTTGAATGAGAAGGTGTGTCCAAACTTTTTATTGCTCCTTTAGTGTTGGTGTGATATTTATTCTAAGAAAGTTCATGCGGTTTTTCAAATGTCTAAGGCTAGTTTCACATTTGCGGTTGAGTCCGCAGCGTTTCTGCTGCAAACTTCTGCATGCGTCGTGTTTTCCTATCTTTAACATTGGTACCGCAGGTACATGCGATTGGTTGCTCTTTGCCGCGTTTGACTACGCATGCGTCATTTCATCGTCTGCGTCTGGGAGCGGTAAACGCAACATGTTGCAATTCGGGAGGCGTCAATTTGTCGCCTAGAAATGTATGCAGTTGTTTGCAGAAGGAATGCGTGTAAGAAGCGCATTGCAGTCTATGAGAACGCATGCGAATGCAAGCACATGTGTTATGTTTTGGTAGCTGAGGAGGCAGGAGCAAAAAACCGCATAGGCAGCCTGACACCAGAGAGGTTGGAAACTAATAGGTTGCAGACCCCTAAACTAACCGCACAACTAGAAGCAGCCGTGGAGCGTACCTACGGTGGTCCTAGATGCCTCGGCACAGCCGGAGAGATAGCTATCCCTGAAGATGGAAAGAGGAAAGCTAACTGCCCGGAGTAGACCTCAAAAGAGTAGGAAGCCCCCAAACATATAATGGCGGTTAGACAAGATGAAAATACGAACACAGACAGAAAATAGATTGAGCAAATGCTGGGGCCCACAACTGTCTAGATAGGACAGCAAAGGAGAGAATACTTTCTGCAACCCAGAAAAACCCTAGGAAAAACTCCAACACTTCTGAATCCAAAAACACTGAGACCACACAGTCTCGACCACCTATATCAGATCTCTGGTGAGGACACGTAGCTACCCAGCAGTAAAATATCACAAGAACTGATCAAATGAACAAATACAAAAAACGAACGGAGACCAGCCAAAGCCCCCCAGAGGGGACCCGGCTGAAGACAAAAAGCAATGCAGCAAAAAGCAAGAAATTCAAACCACAGTAAAAGAAACTGAAAGAGATTAATCTGAATGCAAGCAGGAGACAGCAGGAAAGCAAGCTGAATTGCAGCCTAAAACAGGAAGCACAATTGATCACCGGCGAGGATAATGGGAGTTCAGCTCACTTATATTAGGCAAGTCAGTACCACCTGACAACCACTCGTTATTTGCAGGTGTAGGGCTCTTGGTATTCAACATTGGTTAAATACCCTCAGCAACCACCAGAGGGAGCTTCAGCTCCGAAGTCGTCTCCAAAACGTTCACACCACACATGCATTCACTTTGCTTTTGCATTAGCAAGAATTTACATAAGACACGGCCATTGGGTGTGGTTTGAGTAAATTAAAAAATTCGCAGGGAAAATAGCACTTGCCTATCATCCATACTGCAAACGCATTGCCTATCATCCACACTGCAAACGCATGCATGCGTTTGCGGTTGTGGACGATACGCTATGGACTCAATCGCAAATGTGAAACTAGCTTAAGATCACTGCTTTAGGCTAGCACAATATATAAAGGTATCACTAACATGTTCTGTGTTTCCCTACAAACATATGTAAGTATAAATGTATCCTGCAGTTCACTGAGGAATCAGAAGCAATCAAAACACATTTGCACATATCCATATGAAACATTTCTGAAGATGGAAAGCATAATGAGTTTCTTTCAGCTTGCACTGTACACAGCATGCATTTAATCTTAGTCTTCAGGATCTAACAATGCTTTGTGTTTTTCCTGGCAAGCTAGGTTGAGTGTCTTTACAATGACAAAGCATTGCAGAATAAGAAATGTTATCATACTCAAAGTGCTGCTTAAAAATATTAAATTACCATTTAGATTATAGAAGACTTTTCAGAGGTGAAAGCTACCATAATAAGAGTGTCACTGCTTGTAATTGGCATATTTTTTTTTTTTAGAGAATTTGTTGCTACTAATTTGTAATATTTCTATACATTAAATTCAAAGCAAATTTCCAATTACAGAGAAATACCAAAGGATTTAATCAAAGCAGAAATAATTACTAAATTACGTTATGTTTATTGAGTGTACGGTTGTGTTGCCAAAATGCTGCAAAATACTCCTGATTTTAACCCCTTCACTACCCGACCATTTTCCGTTTTTTTTTTTTTTTTAATTTTCTTTTTTTCCTCCCCTTCTTCCAAGAGTCATAACTTTTATTTTTCTGACCATAAAGCCGTATGAGCGCTTTTGCTTTGAAGGACGAGTTGTACTTTTGAATGAATTCATTCATTTTACTATATAGAGTACTGGAAAAGTTGAAAAACATTTCAAGCGTATTGAATTTGCAAAAAAAGTGCAATTCCATACTTGTGTTTTGGGGTATTTTATCTACTAAGTTCACTATATGCTAAACTGACCTGAAAATATGATTCCCCAGATCAGCATGAGTATGCAGATACCAAACATGTATAGTTTATTTTATTTATGTTGTGAAAAAAAATTTGGAAAATTGTAAAAAAAAAATAATAATAATTTTGCTTTTGTCGCCATTTTCTGAGACCCGTAATGTTTTCATTTTCTGGGATATGGGGATATGTGAGGACTTATTTCTTATTCCCTGAACTGATGTTTTTGATTATACCATTTTGGGGTAGATACAATATTTTGATTGCCTCTTATTGCATTTTATTGCAAAAAACAGTAATTCTGCCATTTTCTCATTACATTGTTTACAGATTAGATCAATTTATTTGATATTTTGATAAATCCGACATTTCGGAGTGCAGCGATACCAAATATTGGTATTTTTTAAATTGTTTTATTTTTAATTAGACAAAAAGGTGTGATTTGAACTTTTGTTTTTACACTGTGTGCAGAATTATTAGGCAAATGAGTATTTTTATCACATCATCCTTTTTATACATGTTGTCCTACTCCAAGCTGTATAGGCTTGAAAGCCAACTGCCAATTATGTAAATCAGGTGATTTGCATCTCTGTAATGAGGAGGGGTGTGGTCTAATGACATCAACACCCTATATAAGGTGTGCTTAATTATTAGGCAACTTCCTTTCCTTTGGCAAAATGGGTCAGAAGCGAGATTTGACAGACTCTGAAAAGTCAAAAATTGTGAGATGTCTTGCAGAGGGATGCAGCAGTCTTGAAATTGCCAAACTTTTGAAGCGTGAGCACCGAACAATCAAGCGTTTCATTGCAAATAGCCAACAGGTGTCACGCTGTCTAATGATATGAATACAATGTCAGTAAACTATTTATACAGGAACCACACTCAATACAACATATAGTTTAGCAACATCAGAATGTAAGTATAAAATAGATTTACCTGACACAATATCTGCAGAACTTACGGTTAATCTTGAATGTCACGCTGTCTAATGATATGAATACAATGTCAGTAAACTATTTATACAGGAACCACACTCAATACAACATATAGTTTAGCAACATCAGAATGTAAGTATAAAATAGATTTACCTGACACAATATCTGCAGAACTTAGGGTTAATCTTGAGGACTAGATGTGCAGAAACGATATAGTTGAACTCAGGGTTAATCTTGAGGACTTGATGAGCTGTAACAGGAAAGAGGAGGACCGGGGTCTAACCTGACCCTACACTGGGGTCCTAACTAATCCCTCACCTTGGAGGTACTGATAATGGTTCAGAGGTCCAAGTCTCCAGCCTAACCCTGTCTCCTGTCAGACCCTGAACCCTGTAATCAGTCCTAAGAAGGATCCTGATTACCACCAAAGGGATATGGGCTGATCTCAGCTAAATACACAGATTAGACATATAAGACAGACAGGATAGCACTCACTTGCATACACACTCAAACACCGAAGGAACATAAATGGTCTGGGAAATAAACTCTAAACAAGTTGAGCTTAAAACAGCTAAGGAGCTCTCAACTTAAGTCTATACAGATTCATTCCTATCTGTGGTCTGCATGAAGGATTTCACTGGCAACTCCCAAAGCAGACAACCAGGAATTTAAAGGAAACCAATCAACAAATAATCAATTGCAGCCGGGAGAAACTGCACCCAGTCCCAGCACCGAGCACAGACAGAATTAACTCCCTAGCTGCCAAACACAAAGAAACAGCAACTCAGCTGTGAGAAGTCAAAACGTGCAACGCGACGATCTTCGTGGCAATGCACACATGACAGTACCCCCCCTTCTACGAGGGGCCTCCGGACCCTCAGGGCCAGGCCTGCCCGGGTGAGTTCTGTGGAAGGTCTGAACCAAACGATCTGCGTTAACATCGGACGCAGGGACCCACGTCCTCTCCTCCGGACCATATCCCTTCCAATGCACCAAGTACTGAAGGGACCGGCGATTCAGACGAGAGTCAATGATTTTTGATACTTGAAATTCCAAGTTACCATTGACCAACACTGGAGGAGGAGGTAGAGGTGACGGTATGACTGGTGCCACATACCTTTTAAGTAATGACTTGTGGAACACATTATGAATTTTAAACGTAGAAGGGAGTTCCAGACGAAATGCCACAGGATTAATTATGGAACTGATCCTGTACGGCCCGATGAATCTGGGACCCAGTTTCCAGGAGGGCACTTTAAGTTTTATATTCCTGGTAGACAACCATACCAGATCGTTCACATTCAATCTGGACCAGAAACTCTCCTCCTATCAGCCATACGTTTGTAACGGTTCCCCATCATACTCAAATTATTCAATACACCTCGCCACACAGAAGCAAGTGACGACGAGAAACGCTCCTCCTCAGGAACCCCAGAAGGACCCCCCCCATTGAAAGTACAAAACTGGGGATGAAAACCATATGCCCCAAAAAACGGGGACTTACCAGTGGACTCGCTCCGCCTGTTGTTAAGAGCGAACTCTGCCAAAGGCAAGAAAGAAGACCAGTCCTCCTGGTTCTCCGATACAAAACACCAGAGATATGTCTCTAAACTCTGATTCAGACGCTCTGTCTGACCATTGGTCTGTGGATGAAAAGCCGAGGAAAACGACAATTGCATCCCCCGACGTAAACAAAATGCCCTCCAAAATTTGGACACAAACTGAGACCCCCTATCTGACACCACATCAGAAGGCAACCCATGAAGTCTCACGATCTCCCTAATGAACACCTGCGCCAGAGTTTTAGCATTAGGGAGTGCAGGAAGAGCAACGAAATGTGCCATCTTACTGAACCTGTCAACAACCACCAGTATGACAGTATTCCCAGACGACGGAGGAAGGTCCGTAATGAAGTCCATAGATAAATGGGTCCATGGACGCTCCGGAAGTTTCAAAGGTAAAAGGGTCCCAGACGGACGGGTATGAGGAGTTTTAGAGCGAGCACAAACCCCACAGGACGTGACAAAAGTTATAACATCTTTATTAGCGTTAGGCCACCAAAATCGGCGAGAAAGAAGATCTAAAGTAGCCTTACTCCCTGGATGTCCTGCTAAAGCAGAATTATGATGTGCCTCAATAACCTTTTGTCTCAACTGATTCGGGACAAACAGTCTCCCTGGAGGTCCTGCAGGGGCGTCCCCCTGAGCCTCTAACACCTCCTCCTCAAGCTCAGAACATACAGCCGACACTACCACCCCCTCCTGAAGGATAGGAATCGGGTCGTCCGTTTTCCCGGCCCCTGGGAAACTGCGAGACAAGGCATCAGCCTTTACATTCTTAGACCCCGGACGATAAGTGACGACAAAATTAAACCTGGTAAAAAATAATGACCATCGAGCTTGTCTGGAATTCAGACGCTTAGCGGATTCTAAATACAGCAGGTTCTTGTGATCAGTAATAACGGTGACCGGGTGGACTGCCCCCTCCAAAAAGTGACGCCATTCTTCAAAAGCCAATTTAATGGCCAAAAGTTCCCTATTGCCGATATCATAATTCCTTTCGGCGGACGACAATTTCTTAGAAAAGAAAGCGCACGGATGCCATTTACCAGGGGACGGACACTGGGACAATATAGCACCCACCCCTACGTCAGACGCGTCCACCTCTACAATGAACGGCTGAGATACATCTGGTTGGCTGAGAACGGGTGCCGAAGCAAAACATCTTTTTAAAGAGGAAAAGGCTTGGCAAGCTTTGTCCGACCACCTAGAAAAATCCGTCCCTTTTCTCGTCATGTCAGTGAGAGGTTTGACGACAGACGAGAAATTACAAATAAATTTCCGGTAGTAATTAGCAAACCCCAAAAAACGCTGCAGAGCCTTAAGATCCCCTGGCTGATCCCATTCAAGCACTGCTCTCACCTTTTCAGGGTCCATCCGGAAACCGGAGGCTGACACCAAAAAACCCAAAAACTGAAGTTCCTGTACGGCTGTAGCGTCGGCGTCCCTGCCTTCTGCCAGGCAGGGATGCTGTTCCCCTGCAGCAGCGTCCTCTGCCAGGCAGGGAACGTCGCCCCCCTTACCCTTCCTCAGCGTCCTCCTTCGCCCTGCTGGGGCCGCGCGCTCCTTCCCTGCGCTGGACTTAGGGCGCGCGCCCGCGCCCTCCCCCGCTCTTAAAGGAGCCGCGCGCATTTTTCAAATAGTCCCGCCAATGCCGGAGGACTCCACCCTATATTAAGGGCTTCCTCCTTAATGGAGGTGCCCGAGCAATGTTGTTGTTGCACTGTTTCACTCTGCTTCAGCCCTCAGGTCCCGTTACCAGTTACCTGCCTGTTTCCTGCCCGTTTACTGTATGCTACCTGTCCGCAAGTCTACCCGGAGGTTCGGACGTCACAAGTGGTGATCCACGGCTATTCCAGAGACTCTTGCCTGCTCACTTGGGAGCGATCATCTGCCATCTGACTGCAGCCCTACCCGGAGGTTCGGACGTCACAAGCGGTGATCCCCGGCTGTTCCAGAGACTCTCGCCTGCTCACTTGGGAGTGTCCATCCGCCATCTGCCTGCTAGCCTACCGGGAGGCTTCACCATCTCAGGTCGTATATACCTGTCCATCTAGAGACTGCCCCGGTTACTTGCTGTGACAACCTGCCTGTCAATCCAGAGACTGCCCCGGTCACTTGCCGTGACAACCTGCCTGTATCCAGAGACTACCCGGTCACTTGCCGTGACAACCTGCCTGTCAATCCAGAGACTGCCCCGGTCACTTGCCGTGACAACCTGCCTGTCTATCCAGAGACTGCCCCGGTCACTTGCCGTGACAACCTGCCTGTCAATCCAGAGACTGCCCCGGTCACTTGCCGTGACAACCTGCCTGTCTATCCAGAGACTGCCCTGGTCACTTGCCGTGACAACCTGCCTGTCAATCCAGAGACTGCCCCGGTCACTTGCCGTGATCCTTTCCCGTATAACCAGAGACTGCCCCGTCACTTGCCGTGACTTCCTGTCCGTCTCCCTGGGCGCCACCCGCTCTCTTACAAGTATAACCTTCTTGTATAAATAAAGCTCAGAGGTTCCACCTACCTGACCCGTTACAGTTTGCTCGGGCCATGGAACCCGGTGGCACCCAAACCCCTTCGCTATCTGACCTGTGTCATGAACTGTCTCGTCAGAGGTCTCAACAGGAGTCCATCCTGGGTCATCTGCGGTGTGGTTAATTCCCGCCTAGACACTTGATTACTTCCCCGACAACCACCGCGAGCACCATGACTCGCAATCCGGCAGTTCCGCTGCTTACCAACTCCGTGGTTTCTATTCCAGGACCTCGACTTTCAGCTCCTCCTCGGTTTGGAGGCGACCCTGCTCTGGCTCGGGGTTTCATCAATCAATGTACCCTGCATTTTGAACTCCTGGCACACCAGTTTAACTCTGACCGGGCCAAAATTGCCTTCATCATGTCACATCTCACCGGAGAGGCCCTGGCCTGGCTAAATCCTCTTTGGGAAAGAGAAGATCCTCTGGTGTCTAACCTGTCTGCTTTTCTCTTAGCCTTCCGGAAGGTATTCGAGGAACCCGGACGGAAGACCTCCTCTGCATCATCTCTGCTGCGTCTTCGTCAGGAGAGTCTCACCGTTTGTCAATATGCCATAAGGTTTCGTACCCTTGCCTCAGAGCTGGCTTGGGATAATGACGCTCTGATAGCTGTCTTCTGGGAGGGCCTGTCCGGTCGCATTAAAGATGAACTTGCCGGTCGGGACATTCCAACCTCTCTCGATGACCTAATAACTCTGGCCAATCGAATTGATCTACGGTTCCAGGAGCGAGCCAAAGAGGTCACCCGTGAGAGAAGGTTTCCTCGCCTAGCTCCTTCATTTCAGAGACCTGTAACTCCTTCCGTATCTCCTCAAGTGCCCCCGGCAGAGCCCATGCAGGTCGACCAGACCAAGATGGTCAAAGCCCGTCAGGACTCACGCCGTGCTGAGGGGAGTTGCTTCTACTGTGGCAGTAAGGAGCACCGGATCCGTACCTGCCCAGAGAGGTCGGGAAACGCCTGTGTCTAGGTTCGCTCGGAGAGGTCCATCTAGACAAGAATAAATCCTCTTCATCTCTGCTGCTGTCTGTCTCAATTCTCCTCGGTGAGAACCGTTACTTCGAACTAGCCCAACTTGATTCTGGAGCAGCTGGGAATCTCGTTTCACAGGCTCTGGTAGAGAAATATCGCATTCCCACCAAACCTCTGCTTGAACCAGTATCTGTTGCTGCTGTAGATGGGGGTCTTCTACCACGTCCCATCCAGCTTATCACCGAGGCTATAACCCTGCAGGTGGGAATGTTACATTCTGAGAGTATCTCATTTCATGTTCTACCTGGACTCTCTCACGCTTTCTTACTAGGTCTGCCTTGGCTCCAAAAGCATGCCCCCGTGCTCGACTGGCAGACTGGAGAGATTCTTCGCTGGGGACAGGACTGTCATCAAACGTGTCTGGTGCCTGTTCATCCTGTCCGTCCTTCTCCTACACTGCTAATCTACCAGGACTCCCGATTCCATATTGGTCTTTCGCTGATGTCTTTAATAAAAAGGAAGCAGAGACATTACCCCCACACAGACCGTATGATTGCCCGATCGACCTGCTACCTGGTACTACGCCTCCCCGTGGGCGTATTTACCCATTGTCCGCTGCTGAGACCAGGTCGATGTCCGAATATATCGAGGAGAACTTGGCCAAAGGATTCATCCGGAAATCTACCTCCCCAGCGGGAGCAGGTTTCTTCTTCGTAAAAAAGAAAGACGGATCTCTCCGTCCCTGTATTGACTACAGAGGCTTAAATTTGATCACGGTGAAGAATAAGTACCCTCTTCCGCTCATTCCAGAATTGTTTGATCGACTTAGAGGGGCGAGAATCTTCACCAAACTGGATCTTCGTGGGGCATACAACCCTGGTTCGTATCCGTCGGGGAGATGAATGGAAGACGGCATTCAACACCCGGGACGGCCACTACGAGTATTTGGTGATGCCCTTTGGTCTCTGTAATGCTCCAGCAGTCTTTCAGGAGTTGGTCAATGACATCTTTCGGGACCTCCTCTACTCTTGCGTTGTGGTGTACCTAGACGATATCTTGGTCTTCTCTCCGGACCTCCAGTCTCACCGGAGGGATGTTCGTCAGGTTCTGCTCAGGCTCAGGCAGAATCACCTCTTCGCCAAATATGAGAAGTGCCTCTTTGAGCAGACCTCGCTTCCGTTTTTGGGCTACATCATTTCTCAGACAGGCCTACGAATGGATCCGGAGAAACTGTCTGCCATCGAGAAGTGGCCTCGACCGGAGGGGTTGAAGGCCATTCAGCGGTTCCTGGGATTCGCCAACTATTACCGCCTCTTCATACCGCACTTCTCTTCCAGGACTGCTCCAATCTCCGCGCTCACCCGCAAGGATGCTAACCCCAAACAGTGGACGCCCGAAGCAGAGGAGGCCTTTCTTTCCTTAAAACAGGCCTTCTCTTCCGCTCCAGTGCTGCATCGCCCGGACGGCAACAAGCAGTTCTTCCTGGAGGTGGACGCTTCCTCCTCTGGAGCGGAGCGGTACTCACTCAAAAATCTTCATCCGGGAGGATGGTATCCTGCGGCTTCTTCTCCAAACTCTTCTCCTCCTCCGAGCGCAACTACTCCATAGGAGACCGAGAGTTATTGGCCATCAAGTTGGCATTGGAGGAGTGGCGTTACCTACTCGAGGGGGCTCTTCATCCGGTAATCATTTACACGGACCACAAGAATCTGGCTTACCTCCAGCATGCTCAGAGACTTAACCCTCGCCAAGCCCGGTGGTCCTTGTTTTTTGCCCGCTTCGATTTTCTCTTGCATTTTCGCCCGGCTGACAAGAACGTCAAGGCTGATGCCTTGTCCCGGTCTTTCCTGGTGTCAGATCTCGAGGAAGAACCTAAACATATCATCGATCCCGCCAGAGTGATGCGGGTGGCTCCCGTGAGTCTAAATCGTCTCCCTCCTGGTAAGACGTTCGTATCAGTAACCGACCGGAAGAGAATCCTACACTGGGGTCATTCGTCTAAACTAGCTGGCCACGCTGGTCAGAAAAAGACCCTCCAACTCATAACCCGGCATTATTGGTGGCCTACCCTGCACAAGGACGTAATAGACTTTGTATCTGCCTGTGTCTCCTGTGCCCGCAACAAAGTTCCGAGACACCTGCCTGCCGGCCGTCTTCTTCCGCTTCCTGTACCCGCTGCCCCCTGGCAGCATATAGCCATGGACTTCATAACAGATCTGCCCGTTTCTGCCGGTTGTACGGTCATTTGGGTGGTCGCTGACCGCTTTTCCAAGATGGCTCACTTCATTCCTCTGCCAGGTCTTCCGTCTGCACCCGAGTTGGCTAAAGACTTTATCCGCCACATCTTCCGTCTCCATGGTCTGCCTCGTCACATTGTGTCGGATCGTGGGGTACAGTTCACCTCACGTTTCTGGAGAGCCACTTGTAAGTTGTTAGACGTCACCTTGGATTTCTCCTCCGCTTACCACCCGCAGTCCAATGGTCAAGTTGAGCGAATCAATCAGAATCTGACCAGTTATCTCCGGCACTTCGTTAATGCCCACCATTCTGACTGGGTGGAGCTCCTGCCTTGGGCCGAATTCTCTTACAATAATCACGAGAGCGAATCTTCCTCCAAGTCTCCGTTTTTTGTAGTCTTCGGTCAGCACCCTCGGATCCCTGTTCCTGTCACCATCTCTGTGGACAATCCAGCTGCGGAATCTCTGGTTAGAGAATTTTCCTCCATATGGGAGAGTACCCGATCCGCACTCATTCAGTCATCCGAGCGTATGAAGAGACATGCTGACAAAAGACGTCTGGATCCTCCTCAATTCCGTCCTGGGGATAAGGTCTGGCTTTCGTCCAAGTATGTCCGGCTCAAGATTCCTTCCTACAAGTTAGGCCCTCGGTTCATCGGTCCCTTTGAGATCATCAGTCAGATCAACCCGGTGTCCTATAAATTGAAACTCCCGGCCAATTTGCGCATTCCTAACTCTTTCCATGTATCTCTCCTCAAACCGGTGGTACTTAACTTTTTTCAAGTCTACAGGTACACCTCCTGCTCCAGTGTCTGCTGACGATGAATTTGAGGTAGAGAACATTCTGGCCACCAAAAGGGTAGGAAGAAAGACTTATTTTTTGGTGGATTGGAAGGGGTTTGGTCCTGAGGAGAGAACGTGGGAGCCTCGGGAGAACATCCATGCCCCTCTCATCCTAGCTAAATTTCTTTCTGGCCTAAAGAGGGGGGGGCCTAGAGGGGGGGTACTGTAGCGTCGGCGTCCTGCCTTCTGCCAGGCAGGGACGCTGTTCCCCTGCAGCAGCGTCCTCTGCCAGGCAGGGACGTCGCCCCCCTTACCCTTCCTCAGCGTCCTCCTTCCGCCCTGCTGGGGCCGCGCGCTCCTTCCCTGCTGCTGGACTTAGGGCGCGCGCCCGCGCCCTCCCCCGCTCTTAAAGGAGCCGCGCGCATTTTTCAAATAAGTCCCCGGCCAATGCCGGAGGACTCCACCCTATATTAAGGGCTTCCTCCTTAATGGAGGTGCCCGAGCAATGTTGTTGTTGCACTGTTTCACTCTGCTTCAGCCCTCAGGTCCGTACCAGTTACCTGCCTGTTTCCTGCCCGTTTGCTGTATGCTACCTGTCCGCAAGTCTACCGGAGGTTCGGACGTCACAAGTGGTGATCCACGGCTATTCCAGAGACTCTTGCCTGCTCACTTGGGAGCGATCATCTGCCATCTGACTGCAGCCCTACCCGGAGGTTCGGACGTCACAAGCGGTGATCCCGGCTATTCCAGAGACTCTTGCCTGCTCACTTGGGAGCGATCATCTGCCATCTGACTGCAGCCCTACCCGGAGGTTCGGACGTCACAAGCGGTGATCCCGGCTGTTCCAGAGACTCTCGCCTGCTCACTTGGGAGTGTCCATCCGCCATCTGCCTGCTAGCCTACCGGGAGGCTTCACCATCTCAGGTCGTATATACCTGTCCATCTAGAGACTGCCCCGGTTACTTGCTGTGACAACCTGCCTGTCAATCCAGAGACTGCCCCGGTCACTTGCCGTGACAACCTGCCTGTCTATCCAGAGACTACCCCGGTCACTTGCCGTGACAACCTGCCTGTCAATCCAGAGACTGCCCCGGTCACTTGCCGTGACAACCTGCCTGTCTATCCAGAGACTACCCGGTCACTTGCCGTGACAACCTGCCTGTCAATCCAGAGACTGCCCCGGTCACTTGCCGTGACAACCTGCCTGTCTATCCAGAGACTGCCCGGTCACTTGCCGTGACAACCTGCCTGTCAATCCAGAGACTGCCCCGGTCACTTGCCGTGATCCTTTCCCGTATAACCAGAGACTGCCCCGTCACTTGCCGTGACTTCCTGTCCGTCTCCCTGGGCGCCACCCGCTCTCTTACAAGTATAACCTTCTTGTATAAATAAAGCTCAGAGGTTCCACCTACCTGACCCGTTACAGTTTGCTCGGGCCATGGAACCCGGTGGCACCCAAACCCCTTCGCTATCTGACCTGTGTCATGAACTGTCTCGTCAGAGGTCTCAACAGGAGTCCATCCTGGGTCATCTGCGGTGTGTTAATTCCCGCCTGGACACTCTGAATACTTCCCCGACAACCACCGCGAGCACCATGACTCGCAATCCGGCAGTTCCGCTGCTTACCAACTCCGTGGTTTCTATTCCAGGACCTCGACTTTCAGCTCCTCCTCGGTTTGGAGGCGACCCTGCTCTGGCTCGGGGTTTCATCAACAATGTACCCTGCATTTTGAACTCCTGGCACACCAGTTTAACTCTGACCGGGCCAAAATTGCCTTCATCATGTCACATCTCACCGGAGAGGCCCTGGCCTGGCTAAATCCTCTTTGGGAAAGAGAAGATCCTCTGGTGTCTAACCTGTCTGCTTTTCTCTTAGCCTTCCGGAAGGTATTCGATGAACCCGGACGGAAGACCTCCTCTGCATCATCTCTGCTGCGTCTTCGTCAGGAGAGTCTCACCGTGGGTCAATATGCCATAAGGTTTCGTACCCTTGCCTCAGAGCTGGCTTGGGATAATGACGCTCTGATAGCTGTCTTCTGGGAGGGCCTGTCCGGCCGCATTAAAGATGAACTTGCCGGTCGGGACATTCCAACCTCTCTCGATGACCTAATAACTCTGGCCAATCGAATTGATCTACGGTTCCAGGAGCGAGCCAAAGAGGTCACCCGTGAGAGAAGGTTTCCTCGCCTAGCTCCTTCATTTCAGAGACCTGTAACTCCTTCCGTATCTCCTCAAGTGCCCCCGGCAGAGCCCATGCAGGTCGACCAGACCAAGATGGTCAAAGCCCGTCAGGACTCACGCCGTGCTGAGGGGAGTTGCTTCTACTGTGGCAGTAAGGAGCACCGGATCCGTACCTGCCCAGAGAGGTCGGGAAACGCCTGTGTCTAGGTTCGCTCGGAGAGGTCCACTAGACAAGAATAAATCCTCTTCATCTCTGCTGCTGTCTGTCTCAATTCTCCTCGGTGAGAACCGTTACTTCGAACTAGCCCAACTTGATTCTGGAGCAGCTGGGAATCTCGTTTCACAGGCTCTGGTAGAGAAATATCGCATTCCCACCAAACCTCTGCTTGAACCAGTATCTGTTGCTGCTGTAGATGGGGGTCTTCTACCACGTCCCATCCAGCTTATCACCGAGGCTATAACCCTGCAGGTGGGAATGTTACATTCTGAGAGTATCTCATTTCATGTTCTACCTGGACTCTCTCACGCTTTCTTACTAGGTCTGCCTTGGCTCCAAAAGCATGCCCCGTGCTCGACTGGCAGACTGGAGAGATTCTTCGCTGGGGACAGGACTGTCATCAAACGTGTCTGGTGCCTGTTCATCCTGTCCGTCCTTCTCCTACACCTGCTAATCTACCAGGACTCCCGATTCCATATTGGTCTTTCGCTGATGTCTTTAATAAAAAGGAAGCAGAGACATTACCCCCACACAGACCGTATGATTGCCCGATCGACCTGCTACCTGGTACTACGCCTCCCCGTGGGCGTATTTACCCATTGTCCGCTGCTGAGACCAGGTCGATGTCCGAATATATCGAGGAGAACTTGGCCAAAGGATTCATCCGGAAATCTACCTCCCCAGCGGGAGCAGGTTTCTTCTTCGTAAAAAAGAAAGACGGATCTCTCCGTCCCTGTATTGACTACAGAGGCTTAAATTTGATCACGGTGAAGAATAAGTACCCTCTTCCGCTCATTCCAGAATTGTTTGATCGACTTAGAGGGGCGAGAATCTTCACCAAACTGGATCTTCGTGGGGCATACAATCTGGTTCGTATCCGTCGGGGAGATGAATGGAAGACGGCATTCAACACCCGGGACGGCCACTACGAGTATTTGGTGATGCCCTTTGGTCTCTGTAATGCTCCAGCAGTCTTTCAGGAGTTGGTCAATGACATCTTTCGGGACCTCCTCTACTCTTGCGTTGTGGTGTACCTAGACGATATCTTGGTCTTCTCTCCGGACCTCCAGTCTCACCGGAGGGATGTTCGTCAGGTTCTGCTCAGGCTCAGGCAGAATCACCTCTTCGCCAAATATGAGAAGTGCCTCTTTGAGCAGACCTCGCTTCCGTTTTTGGGCTACATCATTTCTCAGACAGGCCTACGAATGGATCCGGAGAAACTGTCTGCCATCGAGAAGTGGCCTCGACCGGAGGGGTTGAAGGCCATTCAGCGGTTCCTGGGATTCGCCAACTATTACCGCCTCTTCATACCGCACTTCTCTTCCAGGACTGCTCCAATCTCCGCGCTACCCGCAAGGATGCTAACCCCAAACAGTGGACGCCCGAAGCAGAGGAGGCCTTTCTTTCCTTAAAACAGGCCTTCTCTTCCGCTCCAGTGCTGCATCGCCCGGACGGCAACAAGCAGTTCTTCCTGGAGGTGGACGCTTCCTCCTCTGGAGCCGGAGCGGTACTCACTCAAAAATCTTCATCCGGGAGGATGGTATCCTGCGGCTTCTTCTCCAAACTCTTCTCCTCCTCCGAGCGCAACTACTCCATAGGAGACCGAGAGTTATTGGCCATCAAGTTGGCATTGGAGGAGTGGCGTTACCTACTCGAGGGGGCTCTTCATCCGGTAATCATTTACACGGACCACAAGAATCTGGCTTACCTCCAGCATGCTCAGAGACTTAACCCTCGCCAAGCCCGGTGGTCCTTGTTTTTTGCCCGCTTCGATTTTCTCTTGCATTTTCGCCCGGCTGACAAGAACGTCAAGGCTGATGCCTTGTCCCGGTCTTTCCTGGTGTCAGATCTCGAGGAAGAACCTAAACATATCATCGATCCCGCCAGAGTGATGCGGGTGGCTCCCGTGAGTCTAAATCGTCTCCTCCTGGTAAGACGTTCGTATCAGTAACCGACCGGAAGAGAATCCTACACTGGGGTCATTCGTCTAAACTAGCTGGCCACGCTGGTCAGAAAAAGACCCTCCAACTCATAACCCGGCATTATTGGTGGCCTACCCTGCACAAGGACGTAATAGACTTTGTATCTGCCTGTGTCTCCTGTGCCCGCAACAAAGTTCCGAGACACCTGCCTGCCGGCCGTCTTCTTCCGCTTCCTGTACCCGCTGCCCCCTGGCAGCATATAGCCATGGACTTCATAACAGATCTGCCCGTTTCTGCCGGTTGTACGGTCATTTGGGTGGTCGCTGACCGCTTTTCCAAGATGGCTCACTTCATTCCTCTGCCAGGTCTTCCGTCTGCACCCGAGTTGGCTAAAGACTTTATCCGCCACATCTTCCGTCTCCATGGTCTGCCTCGTCACATTGTGTCGGATCGTGGGGTACAGTTCACCTCACGTTTCTGGAGAGCCACTTGTAAGTTGTTAGACGTCACCTTGGACTTCTCCTCCGCTTACCACCCGCAGTCCAATGGCAAGTGAGCGAATCAATCAGAATCTGACCAGTTATCTCCGGCACTTCGTTAATGCCCACCATTCTGACTGGGTGGAGCTCCTGCCTTGGGCCGAATTCTCTTACAATAATCACGAGAGCGAATCTTCCTCCAAGTCTCCGTTTTTTGTAGTCTTCGGTCAGCACCCTCGGATCCCTGTTCCTGTCACCATCTCTGTGGACAATCCAGCTGCGGAATCTCTGGTTAGAGAATTTTCCTCCATATGGGAGAGTACCCGATCCGCACTCATTCAGTCATCCGAGCGTATGAAGAGACATGCTGACAAAAGACGTCTGGATCCTCCTCAATTCCGTCCTGGGGATAAGGTCTGGCTTTCGTCCAAGTATGTCCGGCTCAAGATTCCTTCCTACAAGTTAGGCCCTCGGTTCATCGGTCCCTTTGAGATCATCAGTCAGATCAACCCGGTGTCCTATAAATTGAAACTCCCGGCCAATTTGCGCATTCCTAACTCTTTCCATGTATCTCTCCTCAAACCGGTGGTACTTAACTCTTTTTTCAAGTCTACAGGTACACCTCCTGCTCCAGTGTCTGCTGACGATGAATTTGAGGTAGAGAACATTCTGGCCACCAAAAGGGTAGGAAGAAAGACTTATTTTTTGGTGGATTGGAAGGGGTTTGGTCCTGAGGAGAGAACGTGGGAGCCTCGGGAGAACATCCATGCCCCTCTCATCCTAGCTAAATTTCTTTCTGGCCTAAAGAGGGGGGGGCCTAGAGGGGGGGGTACTGTAGCGTCGGCGTCCCTGCCTTCTGCCAGGCAGGGACGCTGTTCCCCTGCAGCAGCGTCCTCTGCCAGGCAGGGACGTCGCCCCCTTACCCTTCCTCAGCGTCCTCCTTCCGCCCTGCTGGGGCCGCGCGCTCCTTCCCTGCTGCTGGACTTAGGGCGCGCGCCCGCGCCCTCCCCCGCTCTTAAAGGAGCCGCGCGCATTTTTCAAATAAGTCCCCGGCCAATGCCGGAGGACTCCACCCTATATTAAGGGCTTCCTCCTTAATGGAGGTGCCCGAGCAATGTTGTTGTTGCACTGTTTCACTCTGCTTCAGCCCTCAGGTCCCGTTACCAGTTACCTGCCTGTTTCCTGCCCGTTTGCTGTATGCTACCTGTCCGCAAGTCTACCCGGAGGTTCGGACGTCACAAGTGGTGATCCACGGCTATTCCAGAGACTCTTGCCTGCTCACTTGGGAGCGATCATCTGCCATCTGACTGCAGCCCTACCCGGACGTTCGGACGTCACAAGCGGTGATCCCCGGCTGTTCCAGAGACTCTCGCCTGCTCACTTGGGAGTGTCCATCCGCCATCTGCCTGCTAGCCTACCGGGAGGCTTCACCATCTCAGGTCGTATATACCTGTCCATCTAGAGACTGCCCCGGTTACTTGCTGTGACAACCTGCCTGTCAATCCAGAGACTGCCCCGGTCACTTGCCGTGACAACCTGCCTGGCTATCCAGAGACTACCCCGGTCACTTGCCGTGACAACCTGCCTGTCAATCCAGAGACTGCCCCGGTCACTTGCCGTGACAACCTGCCTGTCTATCCAGAGACTGCCCAGGTCACTTGCCATGACAACCTGCCTGTCAATCCAGAGACTGCCCCGGTCACTTGCCGTGACAACCTGCCTGTCTATCCAGAGACTGCCCTGGTCACTTGCCGTGACAACCTGCCTGTCAATCCAGAGACTGCCCCGGTCACTTGCCGTGATCCTTTCCCGTATAACCAGAGACTGCCCCGTCACTTGCCGTGACTTCCTGTCCGTCTCCCTGGGCGCCACCCGCTCTCTTACAAGTATAACCTTCTTGTATAAATAAAGCTCAGAGGTTCCACCTACCTGACCCGTTACAGTGGCAAACACACACTTCTCCAGTTTGGCGTATAGTTTATTGTCTCGCAAGATCTGCAACACCTGTCTCACATGCTCCTGGTGAGACACAAGATCTGGCGAGTAAATTAAAATGTCATCCAAATATACGACCACAAACACCCCCACAAGGTGACGAAAAATGTCATTAACAAAATGTTGGAATACTGCTGGAGCAGTAGTCAGACCAAAAGGCATGACCAGGTTTTCATAATGTCCCTCTGGCGTGTTAAACGCCGTTTTCCACTCATCCCCCTATTTTATCCTAATCAGATTATACGCCCCCTGAGATCCAATTTAGAGAACCATTTGGCGCCAACAATTTGATTGAAGAGATCAGGAATAAGAGGGAGTGGATACGGATCTCGAACAGTAATCCGATTAAGTTCGCGGAAATCCAAGCAAGGGCGTAGGCCTCCATCTTTTTTCTTCACAAAGAAGAACCCCGCGGCCACAGGGGAAGATGAAGGTCTAATATGCCCTTTGGCCAGACTTTCAGAAATATAATCTTTCATAGCCTGTCTTTCAGGACCAGAAAGATTATACAACCTAGCTTTAGGCAACTTAGCATCAGGAAGTAGATTAATAGAGCAGTCATACAGCGATGAGGAGGCAACTCCCGACACCCCTCCTCAGAGAAAACATCCCAAAATCCTCCAAAAAGGAGGCAATGTACTAGGTACGACCGCACTGATGACTGTGTTCATGCAGTTGCTTTTGCAAAACTCACCCCATTGGCTTATCTCTCTGGACTGCCAATTAATCACAGGGTTATGTTTAACCAGCCAAGGAAGCCCCAACACAATGGGAGTAGGTAGACCCTCCAACACATAACAAGATAATTGTTCCTATGTATTGCCCCTACCCGAAGGTCAATGTTATGAACCTCATGAACAAAGCTACCTTGGCCGAGAGGCCTGGCGTCAATGGAGAAAATAGGGATTGGTTTGACCAATACATTCAGATGCATACCTTGAGCCTGAGCAAACTGAGCGTCAACCAGATTAGCCCCGGAACCACTATCCAGAAGAACAGACAATCTCTTCACTCTAGTACCAACCACCACCTCCACTGGTACAAGGAACTGAGAAGAACCGGCGGATGAAATACATACTCCCAGGTTGTCGTCCACCACACAACCTGGGATTAGCAGTTTTCCAGCGACTTTTTACTTAACAAGACACGGGATGGACATTCTCCAACAAAATGTCCCTCTTTCCCGCAGAAAAAACACTTTCTAGTCCTGCGGCGTGCCGCCAATCCCCTACTACGAAAAGATGTCCCTCCCAACTGCATAGGCTCATCCGAACAGACAAGGGGAACCTCAACATAAGGGACTTTAGTAATAGGTGGAGTAACAACAGGGAGTGGAGTTACCTCACCCCTCTCCCGAAGCCGTCTATCAGTACGGATAGCTAGGGCCATAGCAGCCTCCAGAGAAGGAGGAGACTCATACTGAGCCAAAACGTCTTTTAATTTGTCAGAAAGCCCATGACAAAACTGGCTCCTAAGAGCTGGGTCATTCCACTGAGTATCCATGGCCCATCTACGAAACTCAGAAGCAAATTCCTCCGCCGGAAGATCTCCCTGCTGTATTTTACGTAATTTGGTCTCAGCAAGAGAGACCCGATCTGGGTCATCATATACCAATCCCAGAGCAGTAAAAAATTGATCTACAGACTGTAGAGCCGGGGATCCCGGAGGAAGGGAAAATGCCCAGGATTGAGGGTCCCCTTGAAGAAGTGAGATAACAATTCCCACTCTCTGCTCATCACTCCCTGATGATCGCGGCCGAAGCCGAAAATACAATTTACATGCCTCCGGAAGGTAAAAAATTTGTCTCGCCCACCAGTGAACCTATCTGGAAGAGCTACTTTAGGTTCAACTGTGGTTTGCTCCAGGGGAGACAAAACTTTGGACTTAATGTCCGTCAGCTCCATGGATAATCCCTGCAACTGCAGAGCCAGCTGGGCTACTGGATCCATGGTAACTAGAGATAATTTTTTATGGCCAGTGAAAATGTCACGCTGTCTAATGATATGAATACAATGTCAGTAAACTATTTATACAGGAACCACACTCAATACAACATATAGTTTAGCAACATCAGAATGTAAGTATAAAATAGATTTACCTGACACAATATCTGCAGAACTTAGGGTTAATCTTGAATGTCACGCTGTCTAATGATATGAATACAATGTCAGTAAACTATTTATACAGGAACCACACTCAATACAACATATAGTTTAGCAACATCAGAATGTAAGTATAAAATAGATTTACCTGACACAATATCTGCAGAACTTAGGGTTAATCTTGAGGACTAGATGTGCAGAAACGATATAGTTGAACTCAGGGTTAATCTTGAGGACTTGATGAGCTGTAACAGGAAAGAGGAGGACCGGGGTCTAACCTGACCCTACACTGGGGTCCTAACTAATCCCTTTCCTTGGAGGTACTGATAATGGTTCAGAGGTCCAAGTCTCCAGCCTAACCCTGTCTCCTGTCAGACCCTGAACCCTGTAATCAGTCCTAAGAAGGATCCTGATTACCACCAAAGGGATATGGGCTGATCTCAGCTAAATACACAGATTAGACATATAAGACAGACAGGATAGCACTCACTTGCATACACACTCAAACACCGAAGGAACATAAATGGTCTGGGAAATAAACTCTAAACAACCCCCGGAAGAAGGCACTGCGCCGAAACGCGCGTTGGGGTGGCAGGGACGCGGTCTCACTCAGGTATTCAAGCCGGGCCATTTTCTTATTTTACTGGTATCATGGACCGTTTTTGTGATAATATTGTACTCTAGTCCTGACTCTGATGTGTGTATATCACTCCTGTTTACATTGTCATCTAATGTGACTAGTTACTTTATGCATCTTTATATTTGGTCCTTGTATTACCATTGTTATATATGGTACCCTCTAGGTGCTTGTTCCCTGGTGTCTCCGATTTCCCTGTTTAGTCGGTCTCTCACTGCCATCCTTGGTATATTTTAATATTTGATGTTTACTTTCAATAAAATTTTGTATTTTTCTATTATGAGTAGTGCAATTTCCTTTATTTGATTTCCATTAATCTGCACGTTATACTCTATGTATATCCTGTATTACACCTTTTTGGTGTTTTTTGGTCTGGTTTATAAGATAAACTCTAAACAAGTTGAGCTTAAAACAGCTAAGGAGCTCTCAACTTAAGTCTATACAGATTCATTCCTATCTGTGGTCTGCATGAAGGATTTCACTGGCAACTCCCAAAGCAGACAACCAGGAATTTAAAGGAAACCAATCAACAAATAATCAATTGCAGCCGGGAGAAACTGCACCCAGTCCCAGCACCGAGCACAGACAGAATTAACTCCCTAGCTGCCAAACACAAAGAAACAGCAACTCAGCTGTGAGAAGTCAAAACGTGCAACCGCGACGATCTTCGTGGCAATGCACACATGACAACAGGGTCGCAAGAAGCATGTTGATAAAAAAAGCGCAAAATAACTGCCCATGAATTGAGGAAAATCAAGCGTGAAGCTGCCAAGATGCCATTTGCCACCAGTTTTGCCATATTTCAGAGCTGCAATGTTACTGGAGTATCAATTAGCACAAGGTGTGCCATACTCAGGGACATGGCCAAGGTAAGGAAGGCTGAAAAACGACCACCTTTGAACAAGAAACATAAGATAACACGTCAAGACTAGGCCAAGAAATATGTTAAGACTGATTTTTCTAAGGTTTTATGGACTGATGAAATGAGAGTGACTCTTGATGGGCCAGATGGATAGGCCCGAGGCAGGATCAGTAAAGGGCAGAGAGCTCCACTCCGACTCAGACGCCAGCAAGGTGGAGGTGGGGTACTGGTATGGGCTGGTATCTTCAAAGATGAACTTGTGGGACCTTTTCGGGGTGAGGATGGAGTGAAGCTCAACTCCCAGACCTACTGCCAGTTTCTGGAAGACACCTTCTTCAAACAGTGGTACAGGAAGACGTCGGTATCGTTCAAGGAAAAGATGATTTTCATGCAGTACAATGCTTCATCACATGC
This sequence comes from Oophaga sylvatica, assembly GCA_033576555.1. Classification (NCBI taxonomy): domain Eukaryota; kingdom Metazoa; phylum Chordata; class Amphibia; order Anura; family Dendrobatidae; genus Oophaga; species Oophaga sylvatica. The sequence goes on along the minus strand of JARQOD010000001.1, from coordinate 162,967,256 downwards.
ATCCAAATACTCCACAGCGTGGCTGCCCAGTAAAGGTCTAAAAGAAGAAAAAATAATGACATGGCCCCCTTGTTCACCTGATCTGAACCCCATAGAGAACCTGTGGTCCCTCATAAAATGTGAGATCTACAGGGAGGGAAAACATTACACCTCTCGGAACAGTGTCTGGGAGGCTGTGGTGGCTGCTGCACGCAATGTTGATCGTAAACAGATCAAGCAGTTGACAGAATCTATGGATGGAAGGCTTTTGAGTGTCATCGTAAAGAAAGGTGGCTATGTTGGTCACTGATTTTTTTGTTTTTGTTTTTTGAATGTCAGAAATGTTTATTTCTAAATTTTGTGTTGTTATATGGCTTTAACTTGTGAAAATAAACAAGTGAGATAGGTATATATTTGGTTTTTATTAAGTTGCCAAATAATTGTGCACAGTAAGGCCGGCGTCACACTAAGGCCGGAGTCACACTGGCGACAAAATCGGACAACTGCAATGCGATGAAATATCGCATTGCAGTCGGACCAATGTTAACTGGTGGTTTCAGTCCCTCTGCCTTGTTCACATTTACCTCACTTGACAAGTGGAAAGGTTTTTAATACTAGAGTAGGACTGTCCCACAAAGGGTTGCCTTGACGTGGCGGGATGGCTTGTACATTCTTTTGATCAAAATTATGTTTACTAAATACCCTTATTATTATTAATACTTTAATGCATTTTTTGCAAAAATGTTTTTATTTATTTTATTTTAGGATATTTGTTTTTTGTGCCTGGTTTTCTGTGTAATGGTCATGTGTTAATATGCATTTACATTTTGCATACACATCAACTTACTTTTTCAGTTCAGATTTAGTAACCTTCTTAACGGTCAGAGTGTAGTTCTAGCACACAATTTCCACAAAAAATGTTTTTGTTTTTTGGCGCGAAAATGTTAGTATAGTCACATCCTACTAGGCCCCCATGACTATATTACGTGTATGTAGAAGAATTTGGCTTTGTGAAGCTAGTTAATTGATTACATGATATGTGTCATTGCAGTGGCTGATGTTATGAGAAGATGGAGAAGCATCCGCGACCAGTACGGCAGGAACGGCACCAGAGGTCCAGGAGCGGGTCTGTGGCACTGACAAAAAGAAAATATGTCTACTTTGCCCTCCTTGGCTTTCTGGCTCATATTCTGGATCTGAGACCGTAAGTACATACATCATACCACATAACACATATGCAGTTTAGGTTCACCCTCCTACATGTTCTAATCCCCTTTCATTTCCCAACTGATCTGAGGATCCTCCTGCACGGGCGCCTACACCTCAACCCATTCCCCCACTGAAACAACCTTGGCAACAACAGGGTCAAATGGCTGGCTATAATCAAACTTCCCAATATGGCCACTTGTACATATCCAGTGTTGGAGGCTGGTCCCAACCTGGATGTGCTCAACATGGTCATATTGGGGGGTATGATTCTCGTGGGTATCATCTTACACAGGAATATTATCTCCCTTATCTGTATGGCAATGTGTCCACACACCAACCTGACCGTGGCCAGATGTTACCTCACGGCCCAGAAAATCCACCACAACAGGGTGATGGTCAAGGTTGTCATCATAGCCAAACACACAGAGATGTTGGGAACCCGCCAACTCCACCACCAACATACCACCAGCTGTGATGTTTTCTTTTACTTTTATATTATGATTAAAACAACAATTTTGTATTTTTTGTTATTTATTTTTACACAATGTTGTGTAAAGCATATTTGCACTCATCTGAATGCCTACAAAGAGTATATAATACTTAGCTGGTGGGATATGGGCTAAGGGAGAATTCATTGTTTCTTTAAATCTTATAATTTATACCAATGTTTGTTATTTTTTCCCCATCCATTTAAAACATTGTTGGCTAATGCATCATTGCATTAGTCTAGTCTTAGAACCTAACCATATGGGGCAGATATGATGCTCACTAGTGATAGTGAAAGTTTGTTCTTTTGCTTATTTATTATTATTTATGTAAAAGTTGTTTTTTTTTTTTACATTTAGTTTACTCTATGTTGTCTATTGAGAGTCTATTGCAGTAGTCTAATCTTGTGTACAAAACATATGAGTCACATATGCTCTTCACTATACATAGTGAACGTTTGTTATTTTCTTTACATACTATTATTTTCTGCAATGTTTGTTATTTGTTAAAATTTAATTTCACTCACAGTTGTCAAATGCATCTTTGCACTTGTCTAATGTGATCAATCTGACATATGGGTGACATATGATCAGCACTACCCATATTAACTATTATTTTTTGTCTTTACATACTATTATGTATAGAAACATTTGTAATTTTGACATGCCTTATTTTGGTACTTGTGTAAGAATGCACACTTACACTATTGTGCTGTAAATACATAAAACATATGAAGCAAATATGGTAGTCACTACCTCAAGTGGCAGTTTGCACATATATATATCTATTTTTATAAAAAGTTTGGAGTCTTTTTTCATAAGTTCTTTGTACTCAACCACCAACACATCTGTTATGACCATTAACACCAGACAGAGACTATGACAATTTGGGAAGTGGCATTGCTCCTCAAATCCCCTGGCAATCCTTTTCCAGTCTTCCATCTTTGGCTCAGGCATGACCACTTGATGCAGTCTGTCCCAGAGTTGTGAGCAGGTATCACGCACAATGCCAGAGATGGTGGACCTCTCAATCCAAAACTCCAGATGAAGTGGGGCATAGGATATGCCAGTAGTTAGGAACCTACAAGTAACCAAATGTAGAGAGAACAATCAATACACATGCACAAAGGTAGAACAAACGCACTATACATAACCATAACATGATTTTATGTCCAAAAAATCATAAGTTCAATTTAGCCCAAGTAAACATTTTCACTAATTTGAACATACACATCATTGTTCAGGTACTTCAAGGTGATATATGGGCTATATTATGAGGATATTTCTGCTACAGCCTTAAGAGTAAAGGGAAACTAGTGGGAAAACACATCATCAACAGACAGTATGTAGGTGAGGAATACATACCGTAGTGTAAGGAGAAGTCGCTCCTCTGCAGAGATAGCTTTCCGCATCCTGGTATCCTGGTAGGTGATCCCAGGGCGCACAATCTCCAACAAAACATCAAATGTGGGAATGGTCATACGACAAAACAGAAAAAACTTGTCTGGATGAGTCCGCAGAGATGCATACAGGCGGTGAAAATGGCCTTTAGTGAGGCGTTGCCTCAAATGCGGATGCACCCACATTCGTCTCCTCCTCCGTGGATCAACGATCACTGGGTAAGGCAGGCCAAAGCGGCGGGACAGAACCCAGTTGTACAACACTCGATCAGTTGGGGTGAACTGAAGAGTGTCAGACATGTTGGCGAGCAAGCAGCAGTACTCCAACACAAGCACAACACAAAAATGGCAAGATTGGGGGTTGCAACCTGATGCTGAGCCAATAAATAGCCTTGCTGATGATGATTTGAATGAGTTTCAGGCCTAAAAACCGTTAAATGTCCATTTTGCAAGGCGGCGAGAAAAATACGCTGTACGGATGCCATACGGATTGCATACGGATGCTTACATGCGCAAAATACGCAGCCGCACCCTGATAACGGATTAAATACGGATTGTTGTGGCGGCAACATTTTGCTGTATTACGCTCGTACAATACGGTCCGTATTTTTCTACGGTGAGTGTGACGCCGGCCTAATAGTTACCTGCACAGATAGCCAAATCAAAAAAAAACCCACTCCAACTTATAAAAATCTTAAGCTTTGATATTTATGAGTCTTTTGGGTTGATTGAGAACATACCGTATATACCCATGTATAAGCCGAGATTTTCAGCCCATTTTTTAGGGCTGAAAGTCCCCCTCTCGGCTTATACGCGGGTCATATACGGGGGTTGGCGGGGGAGGGGGAGCGGGGGTGTCGGATCATACTCACCCCTCCGCTGGCGCGGTCTCTGCAGCCCCCCTGCTTCTCCCACGATCTCCAGCTCCTTCCTGCAGCAGTCACATGGCACCGCTCATTAAAGTCATGAATATGCACATATTCATGACTTTAATGAGCGGTAGCACATGACCGCTGCAGGACTGAAGCGCTGCGGAGAGCGCCAGGAGAAGAGGAGAGGCTGCAGGGACGCGCGGCGGAGGGGTGAGTATAGCGATATTTACCTGTCCCCGTGCCGGCTCCTCTGGCTGTGAATGATCAGGCAGAGGGCGCAATGACGTCGTTAGTGCGCGCCCCGCCCCCTGCCAGATCATTCACAGCCAGAGGAGTCAGACCGAGGGAGCAGCGCAGCGGTGCAGAGAGGACAGGTAAATATCTCAGGTGCCGGGGTCCTGAGCGAGCGGTGACATCGGCACCTGTCCCCCATTACGCGCCGCTGTCACCGCCTGCTCAGGAGACCGGCACCTGGCCCCCAGCGACGAGAGGTATGTCATTTTTTTTTTTTTTACAGCAGCAGCATATGAGGCCTATACTATGGGGCATATGGGGCATAATTGTGCAGCATATGGGGGCATAATCTGGAGCATATGGGGGCATAATATTGAGCATATGGGGCATAAGCTGTGGAACATATGGGGCATAATCTGGAGCATATGGGGGCATAATATGGAGCATATAGGGGCATAAGCTGTGGAACATATGGGGGCATAATCTGGAGTATATGGGGAATAATCTGGAGCATATGGGGGCATAAACTGTGGAACATATGGGGCATAATCTGGAGCATATGGGGGCATAATCAGGAACATATGGGGCATAATCTGGAGCCTATGGGAGCATATGGGGGCATAATCTGTGGAACATATGGGGGCATAATCTGGAGCATATGGGGGCATAATCTGTGGATCATACGGGGGCATAATCTGTGGAATATATAAAGGCATAATCTGGAGCATATGGGGGCATAATCTCTGAAGCATATTGGGCATAATCTGGAGCATATGGAGGCATAATCTATGGAGCATATTGGGCATAATCTGTGCAGCATATGGGGGCATAATCTGTGGAGCATCATATGGGGGCATAGTCATTTTTCACCCTAGGCTTATACGCGAGTCAATAAGTTTTCCCAGTTTTTTGTGGCAAAATTAGGGGGGTCGGCTTATACACGGGTCGGTTTATACATGAGTATATACGGTAGTTGTTGCTCAATAATAAAAAGAATCCTCTGAAATACAACTTGCCTAATAATTATGCAGTGTATTCTTTTCATAAATTTAACTTTTTTTTTTACTTTTTACGGTATTTAATAGCTCCCTTAGGAAATTTGAAGCTCTAGCAGTGCTATGTATACAGTGGTGGCCAAAAGTATTGGCACCCCTGCAATTCTGTCAGAAAATACTCAGTTTCTTCCTGAAAATGATTGCAAACACAAATTCTTTGGTATTATTGTCTTCATTTAATTTGTCTTCAATGAAAAAACACAAAAAGAATTGACCTAATGCCAAACTGAATATAATTCCACACCAAACCTAAAAAAGGGGGTGGACAAAAGTATTGGCACTGTTTGAAAAATCATGTGATGCTTCTCTAATTCGTGTAATCACCAGCACCTGTAACTTACCTGTGGCACCTAACAGGTGTTGGCAATAACTAAATCACACTTGCAGCCAGTTAACATAGATTAAAGTTGACTCAACCTCTGTCCTGTGTCCTTGTGTGTACCACATTGAGCATGGAGAAAAGAAAGAAGACCAAAGAACTGTCTGAGGACTTGAGAAACCCAATTGTGAGGAAGCATGAGCAATCTCAAGGCTACAAGCCCATCTCCAAAGACCTGAATGTTCCTGTGTCTTCCGTGCGCAGTGTCATCAAGAAGTTTAAAGCCCATGGCGAGGGTACAACAGGGTCAACCCGTACTATCCGTCGGCATCTGAATGAAAAGGGACTGTATGGTAGGATACCCAGGAAGATCCCACTTCTTACCCCGAGACATAAAAAAGTCAGGCTGCAGTTTGCCAAATCTTACCTGAGAAAGCCCAAAACGTTTTGGAAGAATGTCCTCTGGTCAGATGAGACAAAAGTCAAGCTTTTTGGGAAAAACCATCAACATAGAGTGTACAGGAAAAAAAAAGAGGCATTCAAAGAAAAGAACAGGTCCCTACAGTCAAACATGGCGGCGGTTCCCTGATGTTTTGGGGTTGCTTTGCTGCCTCTGGCACTGGACTGCTTGACCGTGTGCATGGCATTATGAAGTCTGAAGACTACCAACAAATTTTGCAGCATAATGTAGGGCCCAGTGTGAGAAAGCTGGGTCTCCCTCAGAGGTCATGAGTCTTCCAGCAGGACAATGACCCAAAACACACTTCCAAAAGCACTATAAAATGGTTTAAGAGAAAGCACTGGAGACTTCTAAGGTGGCCATCAATGAGTCCAGACCTGAATCCCATAGAACACCTGTGGATAGATCTAAAAATGGCAGTTTGGAGAAGGCACCCTTCAAATATCAGGGACCAGGAGCAGTTTGCCAAAGAAGAATGGTCTACAATTCCAGCAGAGCATTGTAAGAAACTCATTGATGGTTACCGGAAGCGGTTGTTCGCAGTTATTTTGGCTAAAGGTTGTGCAACCAAGTATTAGGCTGAGGGTGCCAATACTTTTGTATGGCCCATTTTTGGAGTTTTGTGTGAAATGATCAAGGATTTGATTTTTGCTTCATTCTCTTTTGTGTTTTTTTCCTTGTAAGCAAATTAAATGAAGAGAAAAATAGCAAATAATTTGTGATTGCAATCATTTTCAGAAAGAAACTGAGTATTATCTGACAGAATTGCAGGGGTGCCAGTACTTTTGGCCACCACTGTAGCTAGAATCACGCTCTCCTATAAACAAAGTTCACAGAAGGATCATAATGACAGGTACGGGGGTCACTGTTATGAATGTTTTAGAAATGAATTCTGAGCAGAAGCTCCCTCTGGTGGTTACAAACGGTACTGAACCATTCAATGAGGATTGGCAATCAGGAATCACGGACTGGCTGGATATAAGGGAGGTTTCCCCCCATCATGGTTGCTGGTGATCAATTGTTCTTGTCTCAACGTTGTTTCCTGGTTCACTTGGAAGCTTGCTGAGTCTTGCCTCTTCTCCTGCTCTCAGATAAGATATTTTCTGTTTTTTGTTTTTGTGCTTGCCATTTGCAATTTTCTCTGCATTTCTGTGAGGTTGGCCAGGTTCCCCTCCTCGGGGGGCTTGGGCGCCTCTCGGTTCCTCTGGAGCCACTGTTGTTTGTTCATTTGCCTTTTCCAGTTTTTTCTGTGGCTGTGGCTTAGTTTTGCTACACCAGAGAACTAATTTAGGTGGTAGAGGTCGTGTGATCTCAGGTGTTTTTGCAATTAGTAGCGTTGGCTTTTTTTAGGGTTTTTTTTGGATTGCAGTAAGTATCCTTCCTATCCTTTTCTGTCCAGGCAGATTGGGCCCCAGCGTTTGCTCATACTATTTTCTGTCTGTGTCTGTATTTCCTCTTGTCTAACCGCCATTACATGTTTGGGAGCTTCCTATGTTCTTTGGGGATCTGCTCTGGGGCAGATAGCTTTCCTCTTTCTATCTTTAGGTGTAGTTAGCCTCTCAGGCTGTGACGAGGCGTCTAGGACCAACGTAGGAACGCTCCACGGCTGCCTTTAGTTGTGGTGGTTAGTCAGGGTACTGCAATCCAGAAGATCCCAACCTCTCTGGTGTATTTCCGTTTTTGCCTGCTCTCCTCAGCTACCAAAACATAACAGGTCACCAGCAGACCCCCAGCTGTCACGTGACGGGCGTGCCAATATATTCGATGAATAACGCGCTTTCCTCCCACATTTGTTATATACCTCTATCAGTGATTGACAGCGGTATTTAGCTGGTTTACAGCTGTGGGTGGAATGGTGCTCCTGTATGATGCTCTTGTTGGCTGATTAAATGAGACATCAAGTTTGGCAAAAGATTTGGGCTCAGCGAGCAAGACCACATCAAAGGCAGGAGCACAACATTTGACATGCAAGTATGTCAAAGGTAGTGAAGGAGTTAAAGTATATTTATAGCATCATGTAAAAACATTTTAAAAGTAATAGATTTATAGTCTCCAATAACTTTGGATGACTCCTAGACTTTAGATGTGTTGAGGAATATTAGTACAGTGCCTTGTGAAAGTATTCGGCCCCCTGGAACTTTTCAACTTTTTCCTACATATCGTACTTCAAACATAAAGATATCAAATGTTAATTTTTGGTGAAGAATCAACAACAAGTGGGACACAGTTGTGAAGACCAAGGAACACAACAGGCAGGTTGAAAAGTTCCAGGGGGCCAAATACTTTCGCAAGGCATTGTATTATGATTTTTGGAACAAATTTTAATACTAATAGTAATAATTTTATTTCTATAGTGCCAACATATTCCGCAGCACTTTACATTATAGAGGGGACTTGTACAGACAATAGACCAAGAGGAATGAGGGCCCTGCTCGCAATCTTACAATCTATGAGGAAAAAGGGGAGACGATGTTAGGCGTTGAGATCCCGCTGCTGCACAGGGGGATTCTCGAGCCATGTCCTCTGTGGTCTCTTATTCTTCTTCAGCTGCAGAGGATCCTGCTCAGCGGAGACGTCGGTCCCAGCGTCTTGCTCAGGCTAATGCTATGCGTTTGGTTGCTGCTGCCGACACAAGTTCAGCTATAGCAGCCAGCATTAGTCAGCGGCGTGCAGACATTCCTGGGACTAAATCCTGCTTTTTTCCATCTGAGCATGCCCGTGAGACGACCGCTCATTAGTGGTTGGAGGTCACATGCTCAGGTCTTCAAGCAGTTCAGATTGGGACATCAGCAAGGTCCTGGAAGGCTGCAGTTACAAAAGGATTACACGGCCATACGGCTGTGCGCTAGTATAAACCATGTGGTGTGTGATCGAGTGGACACGCTACCACTCTGTGTATGCACGGGTGTTTGGGCCGACAACCTGCCGCACTGTCGGCATGTATGACCGTCTAGTGTTTTTTAGGCAGTTTTTTACTCGGCTTGTCTCGGCCACGTGTGCTGCCTAGCACGGGCTGTTTACAGGGCACAGTCAATCCCGTGCTCTGGCACACAACTTTTGGTACCGCTCTGCGGTCAGTTGAGCTTTTTGCTCTTGTTTTTTAGTTAGCTGTGTTTGCTACCACTGAGCATCGTGGCATCGCTAGTGTGACACCGTGCGCATTGTGGGTCTGGTCAGACTCATGTCCCCGCATTCTAATGGTTGAACTTAGAGACTTCACTCGCACCATATCAGCTGTGTCCTGTGACGTGTAAGGCTACTTTCACACTTCAGGCGCGATCCGGCGTGTTTTTAAAAAAACGGATCCGGAACCGGATGCGTTTTTTTTAGCATTGACTTACATTAGCGCCGGATCGCGCCTGATGTCACTGCATTGCATCCGTTTTTGGCCGGATCCGTCGGAAATGTACATTCCGTCGGCCGGACAAGACCTTGCTGCAACGTTTTTTTTTTTTCCGGAGCCGCCTGATAGTGCCTGAATCGGCACTTCAGGCGGCCGGAAACAATGCAAACCTATGGCGCCGGACCAGTATTTTGACAAATCCGTCAGAAAACTGATCCGGAATCCAAGGTCTCTCTCTCTCTCTCTCTCTCTCTCTCTCTCTCTCTCTCCATTGATAACTGCATTTTCAACATGGAAATTTTAGATTTCCAGGTTGAAAATGTCACAACGGATCAGGCAAAAAACCTGATCAGTTGCATCAGTTTTTTAAAATCAGCGCCGGATCCGTCCTATCAGGCATAGGACGGATTATGCCTGATTCAAAAAAACTGTTGTGTGAAAGTAGCCTAACGGAACAGCGCTCTATTACTTTGTTGCGGCAGCTCTGTGAAGTGACATTTAACCCGCATGTGGTCGGAGTTCAACCGCCGCCTTGTTCCGCCATTGCTTAGAAGCAGATTCCATATCTGCACGGTGGACCCCGGGTTGCGAACGCACCTTATTATTATTATTATATATATTTCATTAGGTGCGTTCCCCAACCCTAACACATGAAAGGTAGATGGTAACAATTGCTTTCATTGTTCGGACCAGCCATAGTGTACGAATCGGGTGTTTCTGTAATGCTGCATAAACCAGTTAGCAGCCGAAGTATGTAACAGTACAAACACAGAGGGCTTTTAAATGCATAAAGCATGTGAGAACATGATGCGAGGAACCTGATTATGGTAAAAAAATTTCAATGGGCGACACAGGGATATTTAGTTTAATGGGTTGAGGCGGTAGGCAAGTCTGAACAAATGCATTTTTTAGGGCACACTTAAAACTGTGGGGATTTGGGATTAATCGTATTAACCTGGGTAGTGCATTCCTAAGCATTGGCACAGCACGTGAAAAGTCTTGGAAACGGGAGTGAGAGGTTCTGATTATTGAGGATGTTAACCTCAGGTCATTATCAGAACAGAGGGCATGGGTAGAGTGGTAGGCTGAGCAAGGGAGGAGATGTATGGTGGTGCTGAGGCATGGAGTGCTTTGTGAGTGAGGGTAATAAGTTTGTACTGGATTCTGGAGTGGATGGGTAACCAGTGTAATGATTGGCACAAGGTAGAGGTATCGGTATAACGATTGGTGAAGAATATGATCCTGGCTGCAGCATTCAAGGCAGATTGGAGAGGTGAGAGTTTGGTAAGAGGGTGACCGATTAGTAAAGAGTTACAATAGTCCAGACGAGACTGAATAAGAGAAAAAGTAAGAGTTTTTGCAGAGTCGAAACAATAATCTTCAAACAATGTGTTAATATACTGGTATGCATGGCTCCCTGGTCCCTGTCCTTGTATGCATGGCTCCTTTTACCCTATCCTTGTATGCATGGCTCCTTATTCCCCTATCCTTGTATGCATGGTTCCTATATAAAAAAATATCCTACTTACCTTGCCTGCGCGCCCTCGCTGCATCTCGTTCCGATGCCAGCAGCTCTTCCTCCGAGCGATCACGTGGCCGCGCTCATTAATGTAATGAATATACACTACATGCCTATGAGAGTGGAGAGGCGTCAATATTCATTACCTTAATGAGCGGGGCCATGTGATTGCTCAGCAGAAGAGCTGCTGGTGCCGGAACGAGATGCAGCAAGGTGCGCAGGCAAGGTAAGTAGAATGTGTGCTGGAAGCCGGCGGTTGCGGCTGTCACTGTGCGCTATTACAGAGAAATGAATATTCATTTCTCTTTAGCAGCGGCACAGGCTTTAGGCCTCTTTCACACATCAGTTTTTTGCCATGAGTCACAATCCGTCGTTTTGTGAAAAAAACGAATCCTGCAATTGATGCTGCAGGATCCGTTTTTTTCTCATAGACTTGTATTAGCGATGGATTGCAACGGATGGCTGCACGTTTCATCCGTCGTTCAACGGATCCGTCGAAAAATCTTTGTCCGTCGGACGGAGACAATGGACATAGGAACGTTTTTTTGTGTACGTCAGAAAATCGGACAGCGACAGATCCAGTGCCATCCGTCGTGGGCTATAATGGTTGCTTCGGCTTATACATGAGTGTATGCAGTAAATTACAAACCATGTTGGTTGTGGCATTACAGTGATTGGCTGGCCGCACAACATCATCAGGTCTATGTCAGACCTAGCGCCGCCATGCTCGTCACAGTCTGCTCCAGAATCAGGCAGTCTAGGTAGAGTTGCTGCTGAGCTAGGGCGAGATTTGCTTGCTTCGTACTTAGTGTGGGTATACCTTATAAAATACACATATCCATTTCAACTAACAGTCCTTCTGAGGACTAATAAAGCTGTATAGATATCAGTGCTAGGCAGGCAGTGTATGTGGCAGACTTCAGTGCATATAGCAAGAGGGTCCATTCCAGTTCAGTTCTGCTGCTGCCTATTACAGATATTTCTAGACATAGCCCCATGCATCAGGGGTCAGAAATAATTTTATTTTGAATTTTAATCCTGATTATTTGCTTTAAAAGCAATCCAGAGAACACCGTTTTTCTGCTCCATTTGCTTGTTGGCACTGCAGAATACAGCCAGATCCTTTCCATATTACAGTGCTAAAAATCCAGCTATTTTAAACTGTGGTTTTCTGTCATATGGATCACATATAAGTTCGCTCCAAATTCTGCCATTTGTAGTGAACATGGAAAATATTGTCCTTCATTTAAAATGGGCAATGCGTGTGGCAAGGGAAGGGGAATGATGGTGATGATGAATGCAGAGGTCGAAGCCAAGCTGAAATTGTGCCACAACAAACACCCAAATCTTCTCGCCCGAACTTCCTGTCCCAATTACTAGGGGACCGATGCAGAACACTACTATTGAAACCAGAGCAGTGTCAAAAGGTTGTTGGTTGGATAGCGGATAATGCCTCCAGTCACTTTGCCACCACCACCACCACCATCCTGTCTTCCACATGGTCAAGTCTCAGTAGCTGTGAGTCTGGACTGCATATTCTTCACCCTGATCATCCTTCCACCCACCATACCGAGTGCCCGGAGACAACTGATCCCACACTTGGACACTCCGAAGAGCTGTTCACTTTTCCATTCCACAGATTCGGGCCTCTCGCCCGTTCCACTTGAAGTGGGGCAAAAGGAGATCGCAAGTAGCGATGTGCAAATATTTGAGGTAACACGAAAGTGATGGTGGGAAAGTGTCACAAGAAGTGGATGATGATGAGACACAATTGCCAGAAAGTCAGGAGGAGGACCAGGGTGCGGAAGTGGAAGATGAGGTGGTGGATGATATAGTAACTGACCCAACCTGGCAGGAGGACATGCAGAGCGAGGACAGCAGCATACAGGGGGATGGAGGCATAGCACCCCAACAGGCAGGAAGAAGCAGTGTGGTGGCTGCAGACGAAGGCAGGCAACCGTTCCCCGTAACACCGACGCTGAATTTGCCCGAAGAACTGTTAGGTCTACCCGAGTCTGGGGTATGTTACTCAGGTCATTTGTATGTTGCATATACAGGTAAGGGCCATGCACTCTGAATCTATAGACTGTTATGTACTAGAGGGTTTGCCTTCTGGTGCTTAACTTTTAAAAACTCTGCTAAATAACCCCAGAAAGGCCATTTGCAACATCTGCCAAGCCAGCCTCAGCAGGGGTAGCAAAACTACCAGCCTGACCACCACCAGCATGATAAGGCACATGGCAGCAAAGCACCCAACTTTGTGGGCCGAACCCCAGGGTCCAGGAACACTGTCTGCGGGTGACATCACTGCTTCTTCCGCTGTTTTATGCGGAAGCTAACCCCCTGTCCATGGTGCCTGCGAAGATGCCTCCAGGCCACAGTACTAAATTTATACATTTCTCATCTATTTGCGCTCGAAATGATGCCTTTTAGGCTCGTGGAGACATAAGCTTTCTGCAACCTGATGGAGGCAGCCGTCCCAAGGTACTCAGTCCCAGCTGCCACTATTCCTCCCTATGTACCATCCCGGCATTACACAAGCACGTGTCCCACAACATTACACGTGCCCCCAACAATGCAGTTACTGGGAAAGTCCATCTAACCACGGACATGTGGACAAGTGCTTCTGGGCAGGGACGGTACATCTCGCTGACGGCACACTGGGTTAACATGGTGGAATCCGAGATCCAGTCGGACCATGGGATGGGACACGTCCTCCCGACGCCGATGATTGCGGGCCCCAGGTCAATCAGGGTTGCCCTTACAGTCTACAGCTCCTGCACCTCATCCTCCTCCTCCTTCTCTTCAGCCTCCATCTCCTAAATGACCACATCAGTCACAAGCTGGAAGCACTGCAGTACTGCCCCAGCCAAGCGGCAACAGGCTGTTCTGAAGCTAATATGCTTAGGTGACAAACCACACAATGCTGAAGAGTTGTGGACATCTCTGAAAGAGCAGGCAGATCTGTGGTTGACACCGCTGAACCTACAGCCAGGCAAGGTCGTGTGTGACAATGTCCGGAACCTGGTGACGGCTCTGAGGCGAGGCGAGTTCACACACGTACCATGCATGGCACATGTTCTTAACCTCGTGGTTCAGCAGTTTCTCAAAACTTACCTGGAGCTGCCAGATCTGCTTGTCAAAGTACGCTGCCTGCCTTTCCATTTTAGGAAGTCAGTTACAGCTTCATCCGCCCTTTCGGTGCTTCAGCATTTGCAGGTTCCGGCTTACCGACTGGTGTGTGATGTCCCCACGCATTGAATTCTACACTGTATATGTTGGAAAGGATTTATCAGCAGAAGAGGGCAGTTGTTGACTACCAGCATCAACAAGGCCGTCGGTATTCAGTTCAGACTCCACACATAAGAGTTCAGGAGTGGACATGGATGTCAGACATATATACCATCCTACAAAACTTTGAGTACTCCACAAAGATGGTGAGCGGCAATGATGCCATAATTAACATCACCATCCGCTTCTCTTCATTCTGAAAAGCTCTCTGCTCACAATGAAAGAGGATGCATTGCAGGCAGAGCACAATGAGATGGAGCAAGGAACCATACAGGGTGATTGCACACAGCCCAGCCTCATGTCATCCCAACGTGGGTTGGTTAACAGTGAGGAAGAGGAGGAGGAGGAAGAGCAGGAGCTACTTTCCTACGCTATAGATGGTACTACAAGCACAACTGTCATACCTTTATAAGATGTCCGTAACAAAAAATATTTACACAGTAGGTTGATGTGTATCCCCGTAGGGAAAAATGTTTTTCTGCCCATACACTTAGTGTATGGGCATTCCAAGTATAGGAGACCCTCTCCTTTAAACTGGGAAGACATTTTTTGGAGGCCATCCTCCACGTCTCTTCAGACACCACCACTAGAACACAAGGGTGAACGTGTTGTGTGATGTGACAGCCATTAAATTGTTTTGCAAGGGTGTTTATGATGTCCATAACAAAAAATATTTACACAGTAGGTTGATGTGTAACCCCAGGGGAAAATGTTTGTCAGCACATACATTTAGTGTATGGGCATTCCAAGTATTGGAGACCCACTCCTTTAAACTGTCAAGACATTTTTTATAGGCCATCCTCCATGTCTCTTCAGACACCACGACTAGAACACAAGGGTGAACGTGTTGTGTGATGCAACAGCCACTATATTGTTTTGCAAGGGTGTTTATGATGTCCGTAAATAAAATATTTACACAGTAGGTTGATGTGTACCTCCCCAGGGGAAAATGTTATGTTTCGGTAGCTGAGGAGGACAGGAACAACAGCAGGGCAGCCGAACACCTGAGAAGTTGGTAACTGATGGGTTGCAGATTCATAAACTAACGACACAACTAGAGGTAGCCGTGGAGCGTTCCTACGTTGATCCTAGACGCCTCGTCACAGTCTGAGAGATAACTACACCTAAAGGCAGAAAGATGAAAGCTATCTGCCCCGGAGCAGATCCCCAAAGAAAATAGGAAGCCCCCTAACATATAATGGCGGTTAGACAAGATGAAAATACAAACATAGGCAGAAAATAGACTGAGCAAACGCTGGGGCCACAACCTGACTAAATAGGATAGGACAGGAGAGATTACTTTCTGCAACCCAGAAAACCCTACAAAAATCCAACAATTCTGATTACAAAAATACTGAGATCACGCCACCGCTAAATCAGATCTCAGTGTGAACAAAAACCAAGCCGCAGCCGCTGAAAAAACAGGAAAAAGCAAATGAGCAAATAACAATGGCTGCAGAAAAACTGTGAGGAGCTCAGGCCCCAGGAGGGGACCTGGTTGACCTCCACAAAAGTGCAGAAAACAATGCAAAAAGCAAGCACAAAAAGAAAAGCAAAAAATATCTTATCTGAAAGCAGGAGATGCAGGCAGGACTCCAGCAAACTTCAAAATGAACCAGGAACCACAATTGAGACAAGAACAATTGATCACCGGCAACCATCATGGAGGGAACCTCCCTTATATCAGACCAGTCCGTGATTCCAGATTGCCACTCCTCACTGAAAGGTTCAGTACTGTCTGTAACCACCAGAGGGAGCCTCTGCTCAGAAACCATCTCTAGCACATTCATAACAGTACCCCCCCTTGAGGAGGGGTCACCGAACCCTCACTTGTGCAACCAGGCCGATCAGGATGAGCTCGGTGATAGGCACGGATCAGTCTCCTAGCATGGATGTCCGAAGCAAACACCCAAGAGTTGTCCTCCTGACCATAACCTCTCCACTTAACCATATACTGGAGTTTCTGTCTAGAAAAACAAGAATCCAATATTTTCTCAACCACATACTCCAGATTGCCCTCAACCAAAACAGGGTCAGGAGGTGCAGCCATAGGAACCACTGGCTCGACAAACCTCTTCAATGAACCTTGGCTTAAACTTTGGAGATGCAACCCTCATAGGGATATTTCTTGAGGACAACCAAACCAAGTCCCCCACTTTAAACCGAGGACCATCAGTCCTATGCCGGTTGGCAAACCGTTGGGCCTTCTCCTGAGAGAGAGACAACCTCTCCACTACCTGGTTCCAAATATGCTGCATTCGCTCCACAACAGAGTCAACACCCAGACAGACAGAAGCCTCCGCCTGTCCCGAAGAAAATCGAGGGTGAAACCCAAAATTGCAGAAAAATGGAGACATCAAGTTTGCAGAGCTAGCCCTATTATTAAGAGCAAACTCAGCCAAAGGCAAAAAAGAGACCCAGTCATCTTGATCAGCAGACACAAAACATCTCAAATAAGTCTCCAAGGTCTGGTTTGTTCTCTCGGTTTATCCATTGGTCTGAGGATGAAAAGCAGAGGAGAAAGATAATTGAACACCAAGTTTAGAACAAAATGTCCTCCAAAATCTGGAAACAAACTGGACTCCTCTGTCAGACACAATGTTCTCCGGAATACCATGTAACTGAACCACGTGCTGAAGGAATAAAGGCACCAATTCGGAGGAGGAAGGCAACTTAGGTAATGGCACAAGATGTATCATCTTGGAAAACCTATCACAGATTACCCAGATAACGGTCATTCTCTGAGAAACAGGTAGGTCGGAAATAAAATCCATAGAGATATGGGTCCACGGCCTCTTGGGCACAGGTAATGGCATTAACAAACCACTAGAGCGAGAGCAAGGCTTGGAGCGAGAGCAAGTCCCACAGGACTGCACAAATTCCCTGACATCACGAGACAAAGTAGGCCACCAAATGGACCGACTCACCAAGTCTCTGGTACCAAAAATCCCGGGATGACCAGCCAACGCGGAACAATGAATCTCAGACATCACACTCTTCTTCCACTGGTCTGGGACAAACAATTTCCCAGTAGGGCAGCGCTCAGGTTTATCCTCCTGACACCCTTCCAAGGCCAGTCTCAAATTGGGCGAGATGGCGGAAAGAACTACACCCTCTTTCAAAATAACAGTAGGATCAGATAACTCAGGAGAGTTCGCAAAGAAACTCCTCGAGAGGGCATCCACCTTAACATTCTTAGTGCCAGGAAGAAAAGAAACCACAAAATTAAAACGTGTCAAAAACAAGGCCCACCTGGCCTGTCTAGGATTAAGTCGCTTGGCTGATTCGAGATAAACCAGATTCTTATGGTCCGTGAGGACCACCACCTGATGTTTGGCTCCTTCCAGCCAATGTCTCCACTCTTCAAAGGCCCACTTCATGGCCAATAACTCCCGATTACCCACGTCATAATTACGTTCAGTTGGAGAAAATTTTCGAGAGAAAAAGGCACAAGGGTTACTCTTAGAGGTCTCTGGATCTCTTTGGGACAAAACGGCACCTGCCCCAATTTCAGAGGCATCAACCTCCACCTGAAACGGTAGAGAAACATCAGGCTGCCGCAGAACAGGAGCAGAAGTGAATCTCTGCTTAAGTTTCTGAAACACAGAGACTGTCTCAGGAGGCCAATTCACCACATCAGAACCCTTTCTGGTCAAATCAGTCAATGGTTTAACAATACCGGAGAAATTACCAATAAATTGACGATAAAAATTGGCAAAACCCAAAAATCTCTGAAGAGCCTTTAATGAAGTAGGTTGGACCCAATCACAGATGGCTTGATATCACGCTGTATAACAGTTATAGATAATGTCAGTAATCTATATCAAGTGGGACAACATTCTATATAACATATAAATAGGTTATATCAACATGAACATATAGTATTTGATAACATAGTATTACCTGACATAATATCCGAAGTACTGAGGATCTATACTGGATCTGTTTCACGCTGTCTCAGGCTAGAGGTGGACCGGGGTCTATACTGACCCTAAACTGGGGTCCTGACTAGTCCCTCTACCTGGAGGTACTGTTAATGGTACAGAGGTCCAGGCCGCCAGCGTAACCCTATCTCCTATAAGTCCCTGACCACTGTAATCTAGTCCTTAGAAGGACACTGATTACCACCACAGGGATATGGGCAGGTCACCGCTTAATAAACAGTAAAGACAAACGAGACAGACAGGGGATAAAGTAAATACTGTCTTGCATACAACACTTAAACACAGAGGGAACACAAAAGGTCTAGGAGATAAACTATAAAGCGAGGAGAGGAGAAACTACAAAGGAGCTCTTAGCTTAAGTCTTCTCAGAACCGATCCTATCTGCTGGTCTGTATCAATGCTTTCACCGGCATCTCCTAAGCAGACTGGCAGGTATATAAAGGAAGCTAATTAGTGCATAATCAAACTGCAGCCGGGCGAGGCTGGACCTAGTCTTAGCACAGAGCTAGGTAGAATTAACTCCCTCACTGCCAAACACAAAGAAACAGCAACTCAGCTGCGAGAAGTCAGAATGTGTATCTGTGGATCTTCGTGGCGATACACCCATGACAGTACCCCCCCTTCTACGAGGGGCCTCCGGACCCTCAGGGCCAGGTTTGCCCGGGTGAGTTGTGTGGAAGGTCCGAACCAATCGATCTGCGTTAATATCAGACGCAGGAACCCACGTCCTCTCCTCAGGACCATACCCCTTCCAATGAACCAAGTACTGAAGGGACCGGCGATTCCGACGTGAGTCAATGATCTTCGACACCTGAAATTCCAAGTTACCATTGACCACCACTGGAGGCGGAGGTAGAGGTGACGGTATAACTGGCGCCACGTACCTCTTAAGCAACGATTTGTGGAACACATTGTGGATTTTAAACGTAGGAGGGAGGTCCAGACGAAATGCCACAGGATTAATTATAGAACTGATCCTGTACGGCCCGATGAACCTGGGACCCAGTTTCCAGGAGGGAACCTTGAGTTTAATATTCTTGGTAGACAACCATACCAGATCGTTCACACTAAGGTCCGGACCAGACACTCTCCTCCTATCAGCCATACGTTTGTAACGGTTCCCCATAGCACTCAGATTATTCAGCACTCCTCTCCACACTGAAGCAAGTGACGACGAGAATCGTTCCTCCTCCGGAACCCCAGAAGGGCCCCCCCCATTGAAAGTACAAAACTGGGGATGAAAACCATATGCCCCAAAAAACGGGGACTTACCAGTGGACTTGCTCCGCCTATTGTTAAGAGTGAACTCTGCCAGCGGCAAGAAAGAAGATTCTCTGAGACAAAACACCGAAGATATGTCTCTAGGCTCTGATTCAGATGCTCTGTCTGACCATTGGTCTGCGGATGAAAAGCCGAGGAAAATGACAATTGCATCCCCCGACGTGAACAAAATGCCCTCCAGAATTTGGACACAAACTGAGACCCCCTATCTGACACCACATCAGAAGGCAACCCGTGAAGTCTCACAATCTCCCCAATGAACACCTGCTCCAGAGTTTTAGCATTAGGAAGAGCAGGAAGAGCAATGAAATGTGCCATCTTACTGAACCTGTCAACTACAACTAGTATGACACTTTTCCCTGATGACGGAGGGAGGTCCGTAATGAAGTCCATAGACAGATGAGTCCATGGACGCTCCGGAATTTTCAAAGGTAAGAGGGTCCCAGACGGACGGGTATGTGGGGTCTTAGAGCGAGCACAAACCCCACAGGACGCGACAAAAGTTACTACCCCTTTATTTAAGTTAGGCCACCAAAACCGGCGAGAAAGGAGATCCACAGTTGCTTTACTCCCTGGGTGTCCTGCCAAAGCAGAATTATGATGTGCCTCGATAACTTTTTGTCTTAACTGATCTGGAACAAACAGTTTCCCTGGAGGTCCTACAGGGGCGTCCCCCTGAGCCTCCAATACCTCCTCCTCAAGCTCAGAGCATACAGCCGACACCACAACTCCCTCCTGAAGGATAGGAACCGGGTCATCCGTCTTCCCGGCCCCTGGGAAACTACGAGATAAGGCATCAGCCTTAACATTTTTTGACCCAGGATGATATGTGACGACAAAATTAAACCTGGTAAAAAACAACGACCATCTAGCTTGTCTGGAATTCAGACGCTTTGCAGATTCTAAATACAGGAGGTTCTTGTGATCAGTAATGACGGTGACCGGGTGGACTGCCCCCTCCAAAAAGTGACGCCATTCCTCAAAAGCCAACTTAATGGCCAAGAGTTCCCTATTGCCGACATCATAATTCCTCTCGGCGGACGACAATTTTTTAGAGAAGAAAGCGCACGGATGCCATTTACCAGGGGACTGACCTTGGGATAATACCGCACCCACCCCTACGTCAGACGCGTCTACCTCCACAATGAACGGTTGTGATGCATCAGGTTGAATAAGTATGGGTGCCGAAGCAAAACATTTTTTCAAGGAGGAAAATGCTTGACAAGCTTTGTCAGACCACCTAGAAAAATCCGTCCCTTTTTTTGTCATGTCAGTGAGAGGTTTGACAACAGATGAGAAATTACGAATACATTTCCGGTAGTAGTTAGCAAACCCCAGGAAACGTTGCAGTGCCTTAAGATCCTTGGCCGATCCCATTCAAGCACTGCTCTCACTTTCCCAGGGTCCATACGGAAACCAGAAGCTGACACCAGGAAACCCAAAAACTGAAGTTCCTGTACGGCGAATACACACTTTTCCCATTTGGCGTACAGTTTATTGTCTCGCAAGATCTGCAACACCTGTCTCACATACTCCTGATGAGACACAAGATCTGGCGAGTAAATTAAGATGTCATCTAAATAAACAACCACAAACTGCCCCACAAGGTGGCGAAAGATGTCATTAACAAAATGTTGAAACACCGCCGGGGCAGTAGTCAGACCAAAAGGCATGACAAGGTTTTCATAATGTCTCTCCGGAGTGTTAAATGCCATCTTCCACTCATCCCCTCCTTTATCCTAATCAGATTATACGCCCCCCTGAGATCCAACTTAGAGAAACATTTGGCGCCCACAATCTGATTGAAGAGATCAGGAATAAGTGGGAGCGGATACGGATCTCGGACAGTAATACGATTAAGCTCACGGAAATCCAAGCAAGGGCGTAGGCCTCCATCTTTTTTCTTCACAAAGAAGAACCCCGTGTAATGTATGTAGTACAGTGCATATAGCGTCTTGTGCTTGGGTGCGATGAAAACACAGGAGTCACAGGTTTGATATAGAAAAGTCCTGTATTACTTCATACAAGTTGGCAGAAATAGTCACACAGTTTGCAGACACAGAAACAGGAGACACAGCAGGCCAGAGTAATCCAAGCTCAGCAATCACTCTCCAATACAGATTCAGGATCTTCTTCTCTGTTACCGTAAGTCCATGCAAACGTGGGTCTTTCAAAGAGCAGGGTTCAGAGTCCACAAGTGCTTCAGAGTTCCTCAGTAGGAATAGCTGGAGTACAAGGTCCAAGGCTTACAGGAGTCAAGTCACAGGTTCACTGCAGGCTAGATTCTGAAGCACTGATTGCTCAGCTGTGGCTGCTTAAGAAGCAAAGGAGAGAATCAGGGCGGGAACATGCAAGCTGGAAACTCCATTTTGACTGAGGGCAAGATAGCTGCAGCAAGACAGAAAGTAAAATGGCTGACGAACAAACTGAGTTTCAGGAATATATACATAGAACCTTACATTACTCCCCCCTTAAGGACAACCTCCGGATGACCTCAGACCAGGCTTGTGTGGGTACCTCTGATGAAACTGACGGAGCAAGCGAGGAGCATTAACGTTATTGACCGGTTCCCATGAGTTGTCCTCCACTGGGTAGCCCTGCCATTTAATCAGATATTGTAACTGATTTCTATACAACCTGGAATCTAAAATCCTTTCCACCACAAATTCTTCCTGACCATCGACTAGCACTGGGTCAGGGCAAGGAGAGGAACGTCCAGGAAACGTATTGGGTGTCGCAGCCTTTAGTAGGGATACATGAAAGACAGGGTGGATTCTCATAGTTCTGGGCAGTTGAAGACGACAAGCAACGGCACTTATAATTTTACTGATTTTATAGGGTCCAATGTACTTATGTCCCAACTTAGACGATGGAATCCTTAACTTAAGATTTCTGGTTGACAGCCAGACCAAGTCTCCTACCTTGAAAGCTGGTGCAGGTTTACGAAATTTATCTGCTGCTTTCTTGTACCTTTCTTGAGCCGATTCCAGATTTTCCTTTAGAAGATCCATATTCTTCTGTAAAGACGTGATTCTTTCAGCCACTGCTGGTAAAGGCGTTTCTATGGGAAATCGTGGTAGAATGTTAGGATGATAACCTAGATTAGAGTAAAAAGGAGACTGTTTAGTGGAGGCACTCTGAGAGTTGTTATACGAGAACTCAGCTAATGGAAGTAGATCCACCCAATCATCCTGTAGGTGGCAGATAAAGCAGCGGAGATACTGCTCCAGGGTTTGATTGGTTCGTTCGGTCTGTCCATTAGTCTGGGGATGAAAAGCAGAAGAAAGGTTTACTTTAATGTCCAATGCTGCACAGAAATTTTGCCAAAACCTAGAAGTGAATTGCACCCCTCGATCCGAAATAACCTCATCCGGTACTCCATGTAAGCGAAACACATCTTTAATCATCAAATCTGATGTCTGTTTTGCAGTGGGTAAGCCGACACAAGGGATAAAATGAGCTGCCTTTGTTAGACGGTCAACCACCACTAGAATGGTGTTCTTCCCCTGAGAGGTTGGTAACTCCACAATGAAAGTCCATAGAAATGGATCCCCACGGGCGGGACGGGGTGGGAAGAGGCTGTAACAGACCAGTTGGTGAGGAGCGAGGTGTTTTGCATCTTGCACAGACCTCACATGAAGTGACATAATTCAAAACATCCTTCCTGCAAGTGGGCCACCAAAAGAAACGAGAAAGAAATTCCTGTGTCTTTAGAATTCCTCTATGCCCAGCTATCTTGGAATCGTGAATGAGTTGCAATACTCTTAATCTGACTGTTTCAGGAATATACAGACGTTGTCCCTGAATCCACACACCATTCTTAAAGACAAGACTTACGTCCCTTGGGGGTTGTGCCAAAAAGGAATCCGCATGGTATGCTTCCTTGATGTCCTTAAGTAGGTCTTGATTATGAATTACTCCTAGGAATCTAGAGTCAGGAAGAATAGTCTTAGGAGGAGTAATTGGACGTGTCTCTGCTGATAAATCCTAGAGAGTGCATCAGCCTTTCCATTGCGCGATCCTGGTCTATAAGAGATGATAAAATTAAATTGGTTTAAGAAAAGATTCCAGCGAGCCTGGCGAGGAGTCAGGCACTTAGCCGACCTGATAAACTCAAGGTTACGATGGTCTGTCAGGACGACTATTTGCTGTGCAGCACCCTGAAGAAGGTGTCTCCATTCTTTGAAGGCGGCAATAATGGCCAACAACTCTCTATTGCCCACATCGTAGTTCCTCTCAGCCGAAGACAACTGCTGGGAAAAGAAGGCACAGGGATGCAAGACATTCTTCTCACCTGTTCTCTGAGAGAGTATAGCTCCAACGGCACAGTCTGAAGCATCCACCTCTATTATGAAGGCAAGCTCGGGGTTGGGATGTACTAGGATAGGTGCAGTGGTAAATTTATCTTTTAGACGGGAAAATGCTTCCTGGGCTTGGGGAGTCCAGGAAAACCTAGACTCTTTCCGGGTAAGTTGAGTGATAGGTGACACTACCTCAGAGAAATTTCTAATGAAACGTCTATAGAAGTTGGCAAACCCGATGAAGCGCTGTACCTCCTTCACATTTCTAGGACTTGGCCAATCCTTGATGGCTTGGGTTTTGCTTCCATCCATACTAATTCCTTGTGTAGACAGTACATACCCCAGAAATTGAATTTCGGTCCTATGGAATTCACACTTTTCAAGTTTGATGTAAAGATGATTTTGTCTTAGACGTTCCAAGACCATTCTCACATGTCCATGATGTTCCTCTGTGGAGTTAGAAAAAATTAGAATATCATCAAATAAATTACCACGAATGTATCTAGGAGATCCCTGAAGATGTCATTCACCAAGTGTTGGAAAGTGGCTGGGGCGGTACTCAGACCAAAAGGCATAACTAGATATTCAAAGTGTCCATAGCGTGACCTGAATGCAGTCTTCCATTCATCCCCAGGTCTAATACGGACTAAGTTATAGGCCCCACGAAGATCTAGTTTAGAAAAAATTTTGGCATGTCGCACTCTCTCCAATAACTCAGGGATTAAAGGCAATGGATAACGGTTTCTAATAGTAACCTTATTGAGTTCCCTATAGTCTACGCATGGTCTCAGAGATCCATCTTTCTTCTTTACAAAGAAGATGGGTGCACCTGCAGGAGATGAAGAGGGGCGTATGAAGCCCTTGGCTAGATTTTCATCTATGTAATCCTTTAAAGCCTTAGCTCGGGCCCCGCCAGGGGGTAGATCTTACCAAAAGGTATCTCTGCTCCAGGCAATAATTCAATTGGACAATCATATGGACGGTGAGGAGGAAGCTGGTCAGCGTTCTTCTTGTCACATAAATCCACATAGTCCTGGTATACAGCTGGTAGTTCAGGGACTGACATGATTCCTTTAGGAACAGAGCAAGCTGAAACTTTTGGACTCATCTGTTTCTCTGGAAAGTGTAATTCCTTGGTCTCCCAGTTAATGGTAGGATTCTGAGCCTGCAGCCATGGTAGCCCTAGAATAATGGGAAAGTGGGGAGAAGAGATAAGCATAAAGGACAGTTTCTCTTGATGATCTTTACCCATAAGAACCCTCAAAGGCTCTGTTTCCTGATCCACTGGTCCAGAGGTCAGCAGGGAGCCATCCACAGTTTCCATCTGTACTGGAGTAGCCTTCTTCACTGAACGTATTCCCTGTTTCAGAGCAAAGGAGACATCCATAAAATTTCCACTTGCCCCTGAGTCGATCATAGCAGAGCTAGACACCCAAGCTGAGTCAACCCAGAGTTTGATGGAAAGAAAGCAATGAGAATTGTTTTTCTTACAACTCAGCTGGGACACCGCTGAGGAAACTTGAAAAATGGCAGCGTTTACACAGTCAACGTCCTCAGAGGTAACGGAGTTTAAGTCGAGAAATCAAGATCTGTTGCTGCAGATCTCTCTGGAGCCTGAGGCTCGGACCTGACAGATCCCCTCTCGCAACACTCACAATGAATGAGTGCTGCAGTAGTCTTACGAGAACGGCTGGGGCAGTTTATAATGAAGTGCCCTGACTTACCACAATAGAAACATAGATTCTCCTTAAAACGATGTTCCTTGCGTGCATCACTAACCCGTCGTTGTAAAGAGTCTACCTGCATGGGTTCAGGTTCAGGTTCCCGTGTAATCCTACTCAAAGGTTCCTTAGCTGGAGAGGAAGGTAGGAAAAGGTTATACGATTGCTTTCGAACCATCTCTCTTGCCTGCGTTCAGTCAGACGAGTATCAATACGGATGCAGTAGTTAATAAAGTCACCTAACGCAGTGGGAGGGTCGGCACGAGCAAGTTCATCCTTAATCAGTGGAGATAACCCCTTTCGAAAAATAGATTTTTTGGCGGAACTGTCCCAGGTGGTATCAAGGGCCCATCTCCTGAAATCCAAGGCATATTCAGCTACCGAGTGCTTACCTTGGCGCAAAGCTAACATGGCTGCTTCAGCTGTTGCACCTCGATTGGGGTCATCAAACACCTGCCCCATGGCTGAAATAAAATCATCAAGGTGATTCAAACAATCATCCTCAGTCTCAATCAGAGGGTTTGCCCACATTAAAGCCTTGTTGGTAAGCAACATAATTATAGTAAGCACCTTAGATCGTTCAGTGGGAAATTGTGAAGCATGTGCAGAAAAAAAAAGATTGCATTGATTAATAAATCCCCTGAATTTCTCACGTTCACCGCCAAAACGAAAAGGGGGCAACTTGGGAATCCCAGCACTCGGGGCTACGGCAGGAGCCTGGACTCGCCCCTCTAGAACCTCAATCCTGGCTCGCAAATCCTGGGTAGTCTGTCCAACCACTTGCAAATTGTGATTATTGAGGTCCTGTAGATTTGTAAAACGGGTCTTTATATTCTGCAAATCTACAAGGATATTATCAGTCACTCCGCAAAGTTCCTTTATGCGGGCCTCCATTTTCCAGATCTTTTAAGACAGGATTACTGGAAGAAGAGGAGAGAAAAAAAAACAATAGTGTTCACCTGTGGCAACACTGCAGAGAGAAAAAAAATTAAGGGAACTGCTCACCTGGAATGGTTGTGAGAAGTCACAACCACTATCATCACAGAAAGTTTCAACCAGACATCTGATATCCAGAGTTACAGCAGACAAAAAAGAGAAAAGAAAGGAAAAAAAAAAAAAACAATAGTGTTTACCTGTGGTAACACTGCAAAAAGAAAAAACTTAAGGGAATTGCTCACCTGGAATGGTTGTGAGAAGTCACAACCACTGTCATCACAGAAAGTACAACCGGACGTCTGATATCCACAGTACAGCAGACACAACCTTCCAGACCCAGCAGACACTAACGTTTTGGCTTCAGAATCTTGTAATGTATGTAGTACAGTTCATATAGCGTCTTGTGCTTGGGTGCGATGAAAACACAGGAGTCACAGGTTTGATATAGAAAAGTCCTGTATTACTTCATACAAGTTGGCAGAAATAGTCACACAGTTTGCAGACACAGAAACAGGAGCACAGCAGGCCAGAGTAATCCAAGCTCAGCAATCACTCTCCAATACAGATTCAGGATCTTCTTCTCTGTTACCGTAAGTTCATGCAAACGTGGGTCTTTCAAAGAGCAGGGTTCAGAGTCCACAAGTGCTTCAGAGTTCCTCAGTAGGAATAGCTGGAGTACAAGGTCCAAGGCTTACAGGAGTCAAGTCACAGGTTCACTGCAGGCTAGATTCTGAAGCACTGATTGCTCAGCTGTGGCTGCTTAAGAAGCAAAGGAGAGAATCAGGGCGGGAACATGCAAGCTGGAAACTCCATTTTGACTGAGGGCAAGATAGCTGCAGCAAGACAGAAAGTAAAATGGCTGACAACAAACTGAGTTTCAGGAATATATACATAGAACCTTACACCCCGCGGCCACTGGGGAAGATGAAGGTCTAATATGCCCCTTGGCCAGACTTTCCGAAATATAATCCTTCATAGCCTGCCTCTCAGGACCAGAAAGGTTATATAACCTAGATTTAGGTAACTTAGCATCAGGAAGCAATTTTATTGAACAGTTATACGCGCGATGAGGAGGTAATTCTTGACACCCCTCCTCAGAGAACACATCCTCAAAGTCCTCCAGAAAAGGAGGCAAAGTTCTAGGCACGACCGCACTGATGACCGTGTTCATGCAGTTACTCTTGCAAAATTCACTCCACTGGCTTATCTCTCTGGATTGCCAATTAATCACTGGGTTATGTTTAGCCAACCAAGGAAGTCCCAACACAATAGGAGTAGGAAGACCCTCCAACACATAACAAGACAATCGTTCTTTATGTAATGCCCCTACTCGAAGGTCTATGTTATGAACAGCTTGTACAAAGCTACCTTGACCGAGAGGCCTGGCGTCAATAGAGAAAATAGGGATCGGTTTGGCCAATACACTCAGTTGCATGCCTTGCACCTGGGCAAACCGAGCGTCCACCAGATTAGCCCCGGACCCACTATCAAGAAGAATAGAAATCCTCTCAGCTCTCGTACCTACCACCACCTCCGCTGGTACGAGAAACTGAGACGGACCTGGGGACGAAATACATACTCCCAGGTTGTCGTCCACCACACAACCTGGGATTAACAGTTTTCCGGCGACTTCTTGCTCAGCGAGGCACGGGATGGACACCCCTCAACAAAATGCCCCTCTCTCCCGCAGAAGAAACACTTTCTTGTCTTGCGGCGCACCGCCGATCCCCTCCCTCGAAAAGATGTCCCTCCCAACTGCATAGGTTCCTCAGAACAGACCAGGGGAACCTCAATATAAGGGACTTTAGTAGTGGGTGGAGTCATAACAGGGGGCGGAGTTACCTCGCACCTCTCCCGAAGCAGTCTATCAATGCGAATAGCAAGGGCCATAGCGGCCTCCAGAGACGGGGGAGAATCATACTGAGCCAACACGTCTTTTAATTTGTCAGATAACCCTTGACAAAACTGGCTCCTAAGAGCTGGGTCATTCCACTGAGTATCTGTGGCCCATCTACGGAACTCAGAAGAAAACTCCTCCGCCGGACGATCTCCCTGCTGTATCTTACGTAACTTTGTTTCAGCAAGGGAGACCCGATCCGGGTCATCATATACCAGACCCAGGGCAGTAAAAAACCGATCTACTGACTGAAGAGCCGGGGAGCCCGGAGGAGAGAGAACGCCCAGGATTGAGGATCCCCTTGTAAGAGCGAGATGACAATTCCCACCCTCTGCTCTTCACTCCCCGATGACCGAGGCCGTAGCCGAAAATATAACTTACATGCCTCCCGGAAGGTAAAAAATTTGTCCCGCCCACCAGTGAACCTGTCCGGGAGAGCAACTTTAGGTTCAGATCTGGATTGCTCCGGGGGGAACAAAACCTTGGACTTAATGTCCGTCAGCTCCATGGACAAACTCTGCAACTGCAGGGCAAGCTGGGCTACTGGATCCATGGTAGCTGGGGAGAATCTTTTTAGTATGGCCGGTGAAAATATCACGCTGTATAACAGTTATAGATAATGTCAGTAATCTATATCAAGTGGGACAACATTCTATATAACATATAAATAGGTTATATCAACATGAACATATAGTATTTGATAACATAGTATTACCTGACATAATATCCGAAGTACTGAGGATCTATACTGGATCTGTTTCACGCTGTCTCAGGCTAGAGGTGGACCGGGGTCTATACTGACCCTAAACTGGGGTCCTGACTAGTCCCTCTACCTGGAGGTACTGTTAATGGTACAGAGGTCCAGGCCGCCAGCATAACCCTATCTCCTATAAGTCCCTGACCACTGTAATCTAGTCCTTAGAAGGACACTGATTACCACCACAGGGATATGGGCAGGTCACCGCTTAATAAACAGTAAAGACAAACGAGACAGACAGGGATAAAGTAAATACTGTCTTGCATACAACACTTAAACACAGAGGGAACACAAAAGGTCTAGGAGATAAACTATAAGCGAGGAGAGGAGAAACCACAAAGGAGCTCTTAGCTTAAGTCTTCTCAGAACCGATCCTATCTGCTCGTCTGTATGAATGCTTTCACCGGCATCTCCCAAGCAGACTGGCAGGTATATAAAGGAAGCTAATTAGTGCATAATCAAACTGCAGCCGGGCGAGGCTGGACCTAGTCTTAGCACAGAGCTAGGTAGAATTAACTCCCTCACTGCCAAACACAAAGAAACAGCAACTCAGCTGCGAGAAGTCAGAATGTGTAATAGCGACGATCTTCGTGGCGATACACCCATGACACTTGAACCTTGACCGGGTCCATTTCAATAACAGACGGAGACAAAATGAATCCCAGAAATGAGACCTTCTGTACGCCAAAAGACACTTTGATCCCTCCACATACAGTGCATTCTCTCTCAAAATCTGGAACACAGTCCGAACATGTTTCACATGAGAGTCCCAGTCATTGGAAAAAATCAAGATATCATCCAAATAAACAATCAGAAATTTATCCACAAAATCCCTGAAAATATCATTCATGAAGGATTGGAAGACGGAAGGAGGATTAGTGAGCCCAAAGGGCATCACTAGGTACTCAAAATGCCTCTCTGGGGTATTAAACGCCGTCTTCCATTCATCCCCATGCTTAATGCGAATAAGGTTATACGCCCCCCTGAGGTCAAGCTTGGTAAACCAACTAGCACTTTTCACCCTGGAAAACAGGTCAGAAATCAAGGGTAACGGATATTGATACTTCACAGTGATCTTATTCAAGAGACGATAATCAATACACGGCCACAATGAACCATCCTTTTTGGCCACAAAGAAAAAACCGGCACCCAAGGGTGAAGAGGATGGTCTGATATGACCCTTCTCCAATGACTCCTTGATATAAGATCGCATAGCATCGTGTTCAGGTACAGACAAGTTAAAAAGGCGACCTTTAGGAAATTTACCACCAGGCATTAATTCAATAGCGCAATCGTAGCTCCTGTGAGGGGGCAAAGATGCAGATTTACTTTCACTAAATACATCCGAAAAATCAGTCAAAAAGTCAGGAACATCCTGAGACTTGGGAGAGGCAGAAAAACAGGAGTGTCGGCATTAACACATTGGCAGCCCCAACTGGTCACAGACACAGATTTCCAATCCAAAACAGGATTATGAGACTGTAACCAAGGGAAACCTAGTACAATAATGTCATGCAGATTATACAGCACCAGAAATTTGCAACTCTCCTGATGATCTGGTTCAACCCTCATTATCTCCTGAGTAGAAAACTGGGGTTTATTCTCCGCCAAAGGGGTAGAAACAATTCCAGTAGGGGAATAGACTTCCGCAGGGGTATCATGGGAAACCCACAACGTTTGGCAAAGTCAAAATCCATCAGGTTAATAGCTGCTCCTGAATCAACAAAAGCCTGAGCAGAAAATGTGGACAGGGAGCAAATCAGGGTAACAGTCAACAGAAATTTAGTCTGAACACTACCCAAGACAACTGAGCGTGCAAAACGTCTTCCCCGCTTAGGGCAGACTGAAATAGCATGAGAGGCATCACCACAGTAGAAACGTAACCCATTGCGCTTTCTAAACTCATGACACTGAGCCCCAGAAGTCACTCTATCACACTGCATGGGTTTCAGAAGCTGGCTCACAAGGCAACACTATCTCACGCATACCTCTGCGCTCACGCAAACGTCTGTCAATTTGAATAGCCAATGACATAGCATCATTGAGACCAGAGGGAACAGGGAATCCCACCATAACATCCTTTACATTCTCTGACAGCCCCTTCCAAAAAAGGGCTGCCAAAGCATCATCATTCCATTTGGTCAGGACTGCCCACTTTTGGAATTTCTGACAGTACAACTCAGCGTCTTCAAGACCCTGATTTAATGCCAACAAGGTTTTTTTCAGCTTGATCAGTGACATTAGGTTCATTGTACAATAACCCCAGAGCCAGAAAAAATGCATCAATATCATTCAAAACAGGATCCCCAGGTGTCAGGGAACAAGCCCAATCCTGAGGATCGCCACGCAGGAGAGAGATGACAATTTGAACCTGCTGTGCTGCGTTACCTGAAGACTTAGGCTTTAAGGCAAAAAACAACTTACAGTTATTTTTGAAATTCAGAAATGTAGCCCGATCCCCCAAAACAAATCTGGCATGGGAATCCTAGGTTCCACAACCGGCAACCCAGAAAGATAGGTAGCAATACTCCGAACCTTAGTGGCAAGCTGATCCACACGGCCAGTCAACTGTGCAAACTCCATTGAGAGAAAAAAAAATCCTCCTCAGCACCCAGAGAAACAGAGGGAAAAAATGCAACAGACAGAAAAAGAAAAAAATAAAAAAAAACTGACAACTTTAAAATTTTTTTTTTTCTTTCCACACTATTTTTCCCTTCTGTGAGTACCATATAATTTTCAGTTATCGCCGGTGATACTGTTGTGTTTCAGTAGCTGAGGAGGACAGGAACAACAGCAGGGCAGCCGAACACCTGAGATGTTGGTAACTGATGGGTTGCAGATTCCTAAACTAACGACACAACTAGAGGTAGCCGTGGAGCGTTCCTACGTTGATCCTAGACGCCTCGTCACAGCCTGAGAGATAACTACACATAAAGGCAGAAAGATGAAAGCTATCTGCCCGGAGCAGATCCCCAAAGAAAATAGGAAGCCCCCAAACATATAATGGTGGTTAGACAAGATGAAAACACAAACATAGGCAGAAAATAGACTGAGCAAACGCTGGGGCCACAAGCTGACTAAATAGGATAGGACAGGAGAGATTACTTTCTGCAACCCAGAAAACCCTACAAAAATCCAACAATTCTGATTACAAAAATACTGAGATCACACGATCTCGCCAGCCGCTGAATCAGATCTCAGTGTGTTATGTTTTGGTAGCTGAGGAGAGCAGGCAAAAACGGCAATACACCAGAGAGGTTGGAATCTACTGGATTGCAGTATCCTGACTAACCACCACAACTAAAGGCAGCCGTGGAGCGTACCTACGTTGGTCCTAGACGCCTATTCACAGCCTGAGAAGCTAAGTACACCTAAAGATAGAAAGAGGAAAACTATCTGCCCCGGAGCAGATCCCCAAAGAACATAGGAAGCCCCAAACATGTAATGGCGGTTAGACAAGAGAAATACAGACACAGACAGAAAATAGTATGAGCAAACGTTGGGGCCCAATCTTCCTAGAAAGAAAAGGATAGGAAGGGCACTTACTGCAATCCCAAAAAACCCTAAAAAGTACCAACCCTACTAATTACAAAAACACCTGAGATCACACGACCTCTACCACCTAAATTAGTTCTCTGGTGTAACAAAACTAAGCCGCAGCCACTGAAAAAACTGGAAAAGGCAAATGAACAAATAACAGGGGCTCAGATAAACTGAGAGGAGCACAAGCCCCCGGAGGGGACCTGGCTGACCTCCACAAGAGTGCAGGAAACAAAGCAAAAAGCAAGCACAAAAATACAAGCAGGAAAAATCTTATCTGTTAGCAGAAGATGCAGGCAAAACACAGCAAGCTTCAAAGAGAACCAGGAACCAAAGTTGAGACAAGAACAATTGATCACCGGCAACCCTGATGGGAGGGAACCTCCCTTATATAAGACCAGTCTGTAACTCCTGATCGCCAATCTTCACAATCTTCATTGAATGGTTCAGTACTGTTTGTAACCACCAGAGGGAGCTCCCGCTCAGAATTCATTTCTAACACATTCACAACATCAGTGTGAACAAAAACCAAGCCACAGCCGCTGAAAAAACAGGAAAAAGCAAATGAGCAAATAACAATGGCTGCAGAAAAACTGTGAGGAGCTCAGGCCCCAGGAGGGGACCTGGTTGACCTCCACAAAAGTGCAGAAAACAATGCAAAAAGCAAGCACAAAAAAGAAAAGCAAAAAATATCTTATCTGAAAGCAGGAGATGCAGGCAGGACTCCAGCAAACTTCAAAATGAACCAGGAACCACAATTGAGACAAGAACAATTGATCACCGGCAACCATCATGGGAGGGAACCTCCCTTATATCAGACCAGTCCGTGATTCCAGATTGCCACTCCTCACTGAAAGGTTCAGTACTGTCTGTAACCACCAGAGGGAGCCTCTGCTCAGAAACCATCTCTAGCACATTCATAAGAGGAAAATGTTTATCAGTCCATACACTAGTGTATGGGCATTCCAAGTATAGGAGACACACTCCTTTAAACTGGGAAGACATCTTTTGTAGGCCATCCTCCATGTCTCTTCAGACACCACCATTAGAACACGAGGGTGAATGTGTTGTGTGATGCAACAGCCAGTTTATTGTTTTGCAAGGGTGTTTATGATATCCGTAAATAAAATATTTACACAGTAGGTTGATATGTACCCCCCAGGGGAAAATGTGTGTCAGCCCATACACTTAGTGTATGGGCATTCTAAGTAAAGGAGACCCGCTCCTTTAAACTGGGAAGACATTTTTTGGAGGCTATCCTCCACGTCTCTTCCAATACCACCACTAGAACACGAGGGTGAACGTCTTCTGTGATGCAACAGCCACGTAATATTTTTGAAGGGTGTTTATGATGCCCTTAACAAAAATTTTGAAACAGTATGTTGATGTGTACCCCACAGGGTGAATTGTTTGTCAGCCCATACACTTACTGTATGGGCATTACAAGTATAGGAGACCCGCTCCTTTGTAATGGGAACAGATTTTTAGGACTTCTTCCACGTCTCTTCCAAGTGGCATTGGGGTGCGTCCAACTTTGGGGCAGGCCTTGCATTCACTGCATAGGCAAACTTTATGTGAGACCCACTTCCTAATAATGTGAACTTTGTTCAGATTGTTCATCTTCAACAATGCAATTCTCCACTTCCAGTTCTTCGGCCTCAACACTTTAATGCTACAATGCAGGGTCTTGAGCCTCAACACTGCAATGCACCAATTCAGGTTCTTCAGCCTCAACAGTGCAATTCTCCACTGCTGGTTCTTCAGGCTCAACACTGAAATGCTCCACTGCTGGGTGTTCTTCCTCAACACTGCAATGCTACAATGCAGGTTCTTCGGGCTCAACATTGCAATGCTCCACTGCCGGGTGTTCTTCCTCAACACTGCAATGCTGCTATAAAGGTTCTTTAGCCTCAACACTGCAATACTCCACTGCTGGGTCTTTAGCCTCAACACTGCAATTGTCCACTGCTGGGTCTTTAGCTTCAACACTGCAATTGTCCACTGCAGGTTCTTCAGGCTCACCACTGCAATTCACCAATGCAGGTTCTTCAGCTTCAGCAACGCAATACTCCACTGCTGGACCTTCAGCCTCAACACTGAAATTTTCCACTGCTGGTCCTTTAGCCTCAACACTGACATTCAACAATGCAGGTTCTTCAGCCTTAACAATGAAATTCTCCACTGCAAGGTGTTCTTTAGCCTCAACACTGCAATTCTACACTGCAGTTTCTTCATCCTCAACACTGAGATTTTCCAATGCAGGTTCTTCAGGCTCAACAATTTACTGCATAGCCAAACAATATGCGAGTACCAAATTACTAGGAACAATGCTTTCAGGTGGCCATCCATACATTGGTTCAAAGGGTTATTGGGGTGTGGGTAACTTTGGGGCAGGGCAGGTGTTATAAAATGGTAGCCGAGGAGGATAGTAGCAAAAATAGCCAAGGCAGCCTGACACCCAGAGAAGTTGGTAACTATAGGATTGCAGACCCCTAAACCAACCGCACAACTAGAAGTAGCCGTGGGACGTACCTACGATGACCTAGACGACTCGTTACAGCCGGAGAGTTAACTAAGCCTAAAGATAGAAAGGTGAAAGCTAACTGCCCCGGAGAAGCGCTACAAAGGAATATATTGGCGGTGAGACAGGATGAAATACAAACGCAGGCAGAAAATAGAGTAAGCAAATGCTGGGGCCCAAAACTATCTAGATTGGACAGGAAAGAATACTGTCTGCAATCCGGCAAAACCCTAGGAAAAATTCCAACAAGTCTGAATTCCAAAAATACTGAGACCACACGATCTCTCCTCTGCTAGATCAGAACTCTGGTGTGAACAGGCAGATAACCACCAGGCATTGAAATAACATGGACTGAACAAATAAACAGTGGCAAAAGAGAAACAGAGACCAGCACAGGCCCCAGCCGGGGAATCTGGCTGACCTCACTCCAGAAAGGCAGAAAAACAAAAGGAAAACAAACGCCAAAGAAACAAGCAGCAAATAACTTATCTGAAAGTTGCAGGAGATAGCAGGAGCAAGCTGACTTCCAAATGGGACCAGGAAGAACAACAAATCACCAGCAAGGATCATGGGAAGGTTACTCCCTTGTATCTCCCCAGTCAGTGCTACCTGATTGCCAATCGTCCACAGCTGATGGACTTCTGTTAGCAAAGGCTGCTTTACTACTATCAGCAGCCACCAGAGGGAGCCCAAACTCCGAAGTCAGATCCAGAGCGTTCACAACAGGCAGGCCTTGCTTTCAATGCCTAGGCAAACAGTATGGCAGTACCAAATAAAGCTTAATGGAAAATTTGGTTTCATGTGGCCATCCAGTACGTTGCTTCAAAGGGTTATTGGGGTGCGTGTAATGCTGTGGCAGGGCAGGCCTTGCATTCAATGCCTAGGCAAACAGTATGTCAGTACCAAACAAAGCTTAATGGAAACTTTGGTTTAATGTGGCTATCCAGTACGTTGCTTCAAAGGCTTATTGGGGTGCGTGTAATGTTGGGGCAGAGCAGGCCTTGCATTCAATGCCTAGGCAACAGTATGGCAGCACCAAATAAAGCTTAATGGAAACTTTGGATTATTTTGGCCATCCAGTACATGGGTTCAAAGGCTTATTGGGTGCGTGCAACTTTGTGACAGGGCAGGCCTTGTATTCAATGCATAGGCAAAAAGTATGGGAGTACCAAATGAATACTTCGAACTTTGGTTCAATGTGGTCATCTATGACCTCTGTTCAAAGGGTTGTTGGGGTGCGTCCAAATTTTGGGCTGCCCTGCCACTCACTGCATACGCAATAACAGTATAAGGGACCCACGGTTTAATAATGTGAACAACAAAGTATAGCTGGCTGATGGCTCTCTAAGGCCTCTTTCACACATCCGGTGTGCGCCTGACGGCGCCCCCGGCATTTTGCCGCAGCGCCGCATCACAAAACCTGCTGCGCCGCTTGCGTTTTTTTTGTCATTGACTTGCATTAGCGCCGGATGGCGCCGCATGTCAGTGCGTTGTATGCGGTTTTGTCCGGATGCGGCGGAATTGTACATTCCGGCGGCCGGACAAAACGCAGCATGTAACGTTTTTTGTTTTTGCCGGATGGTTTCTGTTGTCTCCGGGCATCAAAAACCATCCGGCAAAAAAACGCAGGCGGCGCATGCGGCGCATCCGGTTTTGTGATGCGGTGCTGCGGCAAAATGCCGGGGGCGCCGTCAGGCGCACACCGGATGTGTGAAAGAGGCCTAAGAATAGTGAGGACCCACTGCTGGCACTATAAAAATAGACTTTGTGACTTTCAGAGTCCCTCCTTCATAAATGAAACAGGATGTGTCTGATGATGTGTCACATACCACATGGCCAAATAAGGTTGTAAAATGTTAAAATGACATTGCCCAGTAAATGCATTTGTCTTGGTTGAAAGCAATGGTAAAGTTGAAAAACGCATCAAAAACTCTAAGTGTGAACATAGCCCAAGTGGTGGAGGAACATTTTTTTTTTAATTTTGCCTTATATACAAATCATTACCCTGGAAAGGATGTTCCTTAAAATATTTCCCAGGAAAATCCATTTTGGTTTCGTTTTGGTATATTTTGGTGTGCGCTTGTTAAAGTAGCGTAACAGTCTGACAACATTGTTCACAACTATGACCTGGGTGTCAGAAATGTTTCCAGGGATATTCCCCATGATGTTCCCATGTCATTTGACCACTGTTTCCAACAATTTCAGACGTTTTTAGACCCTAAAAGGACCCTTGGGGGTGGTGTTGTGGCAAAAATGCTCGGTTTTCTCATAGATTTACATTGGGCTCGTTGCTCAGGTCGAGCTCCTGAGTATTCCAATTTGCTCGACACGAGCAACAAGCACCCGAACATTTTACTACTCGCTCTATCACTCGTGTTCACAAATGAACTGATTGCTTTATGGATCGTTCAACAAGGTAAAATTCAAAGTTCACCACCTGATATAACTAGTTTACCACAAGAAGTACTACTACTGCATCTGAGCAAATTAAACATTGACAAATCCCTGGCCCAGATGGCATTCATCCTTTGGATATTGAGGGAATTAAGCTCAGTAATTGACAGACCGATGTAACTCATATTCTTAGGCTATGCTCACATGTTGCGTTTTTGTTGCGTTTTTTTCCACAGACAAAACTTGCTCTCTTGGTAGTAAAGAACCTGCTTAAAAACAAGTTTTGCTGAGTTTTTGCTGCATTTTTTGCTGTGTTTTTGTTGTCTCTTGTGCATGTTAATAAAGTTTAGTGGCCCCCAAAAAAGCATAATTTAACTTCCATAGGTTTTTGCACTAAAAACGCAACAAAAACTGATATCTGCGTTTTTTGCTGTGTTTTTGCTGCATTGTTTCTTATGGGTGAAAAAAACGCTAAAAATACGCTGAAAAAACTCTGAAAGAAGTGACATACAGCAGTTTGCAAAAACGCAGCAGTTTTCCAAATCAGTCAGGAAAAAAAAACAATGTGCGTGCATGAGATTTCTGAAAGACGCAGCTTAAAATTTTAATAAAAACGCAGCAAAAAAACACTGCATAAATGCATCATGTGAACATAGCCTTAGACTCTTTCTTAACAGTAGTGGTGCCACAGGATTGGAGGATGACTTACGTGGTACTGATATTTAACCCCTTAACGACCACCAATACGCCTTTTAACGGCGGTCATTAAGGGTACTTAAACCACAGCGCCATTAATTAACGGCGCTGTGGAAAAAGTGTATAGCGCCCCCCACAGTCGCATTTTCTCCGGGGTCTCAGCTACCGGGGGTAGCCGAGACTCCAGAGAACATGAATTGGGTCAGTTTTTACCGACCCCGATGTTGCGATCGCCGTTATTAACCCTATAACGGCGATCGCAACAAAAAAAATCTGATGTGCCATTTAATTTCTCTCTCCTCTGATGTGATCAGACATCAGAGGAGAGAGAAAAAGGGTCCCCGATCCCCCCCTTGTGGCCCCCGATCCCTCCCTTGTGGCCCTAGGGCCCTCGTGCCTCCTCCGGTGGGCACCGCCATCTTTAATGGCGAGAAAATGGCTGGCGCATGCTCAGTGCGCCCGCCGCGATGTGCCGGGGGTTGGACAATTTTCTCCGGGGTCTCGGCTGCCGGGGTAGCCGAGACCCCAGAGAACATGATCCGTGTCGGTATTTACCGACCCCGGTGTTGCGATCGCCGTTATAACAGTATAACGGCAACCGCAACAAAAAAAATAAATTATTTCTCTCCCCTCTGATGTGATCTCACATCAGAGGGGTGAGAAATAGTGTCCCCGGGACCCCCGATCCCCCCCCATACC
This sequence comes from Oophaga sylvatica, assembly GCA_033576555.1. NCBI lineage: Eukaryota > Metazoa > Chordata > Amphibia > Anura > Dendrobatidae > Oophaga > Oophaga sylvatica. The sequence continues at coordinate 162,928,403 of JARQOD010000001.1, read as the reverse complement.
TCCTGGTATCCCCTCTGCGTCCTGCAGCTCCCGGCGTCTTCATGCCTGGGGCAGATTAAAAAAAAATGAATGAAAGTACATTTTGATCACTGTGATAAACTATCACAGTGATCAAAATAAAAAAAGCAGTACATAAACCCCCCTTTATCACCCCCTTAGTTAGGCACATATAATAAAATAAAGAACTTTTTTTTATTTTTATTTTTCCATTAGGGTTAGGGCTAGGGTTAGGGTTAGTTTTGGAATTAGGGTTAGAGTTAGACTGGGTTTATACTGCGTTATGACAGTCCGTTAGACGGACTGCGTTACACCGCGGTATAACGGGGTGTAACGCAGTCCGTTAACGCTGCCATTCACCCCCATTTGAGGGCGCATCGTACGGCATGCGTTCGCGACGTGCCGTTATTCAGTGATGGAGCCTCGGACGCGGCCTGCAGCGTCTGGGCTCCGTCAGCGCTAGCGCAGATGAATCATCTACTGATTCCTCTGCGCTAGCGGGTATAGCATAACGCGATCGCGTTATGCTATACTGTTACCAGCCCGTCAATGCTATGTGTTGAACGGGCTGGTAAAACGCAATATGAACCTAGCCTTAGGGTTAGGGTTATAATTAGGGTTGAAATTAGAGTTAGAGTTACAATTAGGGTTAGGGTTACAATTAGGGTTAGGGTTACAATTAGGGTTGGAATTAGGGTTGGGATTAGGGTTAGGATTAGGGTTAGGATTAGGGTTAGGGTTGGGATTAGGGTTAGGGATGTGTTGGGGTTAGGGTTGGAGCTAGAATTGAGGGTTTTCCACTATTTAGGCACATCAGGGGTCTCCAAACACGACGTGGTGTTCAAAAAGTCAATTGGCGCTCCCTCCCTTCCAAGCCCTGCCGTGCACCCAAACAGTGGTTTACCCCAACATATGAGGTATCAGCGTACTCAGTACAAATTGCACACCAATTTTGGGGTTCTAATTTCTCCTGTTAGCCTTGGGAAAATAAAAAATAGCTGGCTAAAATATAATTTGAGGAAAAAAATGATTTTTTATTTTCCGGCTCTGCGTTTATAAATTTCTCTGAAGCACTTGGGGGTTCAAAGTGCTCACCACACATCTAAATAAGCTCCTTGGGGGGTCTAGTTTTCAAAATGGTGTCACTTGCAGGGGGTTTCTACTGTTTAGGAACATCAAGGGCTCTGCAAACACAACATGACGCCCGCAGAACATTCCATCAAAGTCTGCATTACAAAATGGCGCTCATTCCTTTCCATGCTCTCCCATGCACCCAAACAGTGGTTCCACTCCACATATGGGGTATCAGCGTACTCAGGAAAAATTGCACAACAACTTTTGGGGTCCAATTTCTCCTGTTACCCTTGATAAAATAAAAAAAATAGCGGGCTAAAGAATCATTTTTGAGGAAAAAATATGATTTTTTATTTTCACGGCTCTACGTTATAAACTTCTGTGATGCACTTGGAGGTTCAAAGTGCTCACCACACATCTAGATAAGTTCCTTAAGGGGTCTAGTTTCCAAAATGGGGTCACTTGTTGGGGGTGTCCACTGTTTAGGCACAACAGGGGCTCTCTAAACGCGACATGGCGTCCAGCCAATTCTGCTTTGAATAAGTCAAACGGCGCTCCTTCCCTTGCGACCTCTGCCTTGCGCCCAAAAAGAGGTTTACCCCCACATATGGGGTATCGGCGTATTCAGGAGAAATTGCACAACTAATTTTGTGGTTCATTTTTTCTTTTAACACTTGTGAAAATAAAAAAAATTGGTTCCGAAGTAAAGCTTTTGCAAAAAAAGTTTAGTGGCCCCCAAAAAAGCATAATTTAACTTCCTTAGGTTTTTGCACTAAAAACGCAACAAAAACTGATATCTGCGTTTTTTGCTGTGTTTTTGCTGCATTGTTTCTTATGGGTGAAAAAAACACTAAAAATACGCTGAAAAAACTCTGAAAGAAGTGACATACAGCAGTTTGCAAAAACGCAGCAGTTTTCCAAATCAGTCAGGAAAAAAAAACAATGTGCGTGCATGAGATTTCTGAAAGACGCAGCTTAAAATTTTAATAAAAACGCAGCAAAAAAACACTGCATAAATGCATCATGTGAACATAGCCTTAGACTCTTTCTTAACAGTAGTGGTGCCACAGGATTGGAGGATGACTTACGTGGTACTGATATTTAACCCCTTAATGACCACCAATACGCCTTTTAACGGCGGTCATTAAGGGTACTTAAACCACAGCGCCATTAATTAACGGCGCTGTGGAAAAAGTGTATAGCGCCCCCCACAGTCGCATTTTCTCCGGGGTCTCAGCTACCGGGGGTAGCCGAGACTCCAGAAAAAAAGGAATTGGGTCGGTTTTTACCGACCCCGATGTTGCGATCGCCGTTATTAACCCTATAACGGCGATCGCAACAAAAAAAATCTGATGTGCCATTTAATTTCTCTCTCCTCTGATGTGATCAGACATCAGAGGAGAGAGAAAAAGGGTCCCCGATCCCCCCCTTGTGGCCCCCGATCCCTCCCTTGTGGCCCTAGGGCCCTCGTGCCTCCTCCGGTGGGCACCGCCATCTTTAATGGCGAGAAAATGGCTGGCGCATGCTCAGTGCGCCCGCGGCGATGTGCCGGGGGTTGGACAATTTTCTCCGGGGTCTCGGCTGCCGGGGGTAGCCGAGACCCCAGAGAACATGATCCGTGTCGGTATTTACCGACCCCGGTGTTGCGATCGCCGTTATAACAGTATAACGGCAACCGCAACAAAAAGAATAAATTATTTCTCTCCCCTCTGATGTGATCTCACATCAGAGGGGTGAGAAATAGTGTCCCCGGGTCCCCCGATCCCCCCCATACCTCCCGGTATCCCCTCTGCGTCCTGCAGCTCCCGGCGTCTTCATGCCTGGCGGCAGATTAAAAAAAATGAATGAAAGTACATTTTGATCACTGTGATAAACTATCACAGTGATCAAAATTAAAAAAGCAGTACATAAACACCCCTTTATCACCCCCTTAGTTAGGCACATATAATAAAATAAAGAACTTTTTTTTATTTTTATTTTTCCATTAGGGTTAGGGTTAGGGCTAGGGTTAGGGTTAGTTTTGGAATTAGGGTTAGAGTTAGACTGGGTTCATACTGCGTTATGACAGTCCGTTAGACGGACTGCGTTACACCGCGGTATAACGGGGTGTAACGCAGTCCGTTAACGCTGCCATTCACCCCCATTTGAGGGCGCATCGTACGGCATGCGTTCGCGACGTGCCGTTATTCAGTGATGGAGCCTCGGACGCGGCCTGCAGCGTCTGGGCTCCGTCAGCGCTAGCGCAGATGAATCATCTACTGATTCCTCTGCGCTAGCGGGTATAGCATAACGCGATCGCGTTATGCTATACTGTTACCAGCCCGTCAATGCTATGTGTTGAACGGGCTGGTAAAACGCAATATGAACCTAGCCTTAGGGTTAGGGTTATAATTAGGGTTGGAATTAGAGTTAGAGTTACAATTAGGGTTAGGGTTACAATTAGGGTTAGGGTTACAATTAGGGTTGGAATTAGGGTTGGGATTAGGGTTAGGATTAGGGTTAGGATTAGGGTTAGGGTTGGGATTAGGGTTAGGGATGTGTTGGGGTTATGGTTGGAGCTAGAATTGAGGGTTTTCCACTATTTAGGCACATCAGGGGGTCTCCAAACACGACGTGGTGTTCAAAAAGTCAATTGGCGCTCCCTCCCTTCCAAGCCCTGCCATGCACCCAAACAGTGGTTTACCCCAACATATGGGGTATCAGCGTACTCAGTACAAATTGCACACCAATTTTGGGGTTCTAATTTCTCCTGTTAGCCTTGGGAAAATAAAAAATAGCTGGTTAAAATATAATTTGAGGAAAAAAATGATTTTTTATTTTCACGGCTCTGCGTTTATAAATTTCTCTGAAGCACTTGGGGGTTCAAAGTGCTCACCACACATCTAAATAAGCTCCTTGGGGGGTCTAGTTTTCAAAATGGTGTCACTTGCAGGGGGTTTCTACTGTTTAGGAACATCAAGGGCTCTGCAAACACAACATGACGCCCGCAGAACATTCCATCAAAGTCTGCATTACAAAATGGCGCTCATTCATTTCCATGCTCTCCCATGCACCCAAACAGTGGTTCCACTCCACATATGGGGTATCAGCGTACTCAGGAAAAATTGCACAACAACTTTTGGGGTCCAATTTCTCCTGTTACCCTTGATAAAATAAAAAAATAGCGGGCTAAAGAATCATTTTTGAGGAAAAAATATGATTTTTTATTTTCACGGCTCTACGTTATAAACTTCTGTGATGCACTTGGAGGTTCAAAGTGCTCACCACACATCTAGATAAGTTCCTTAAGGGGTCTAGTTTCCAAAATGGGGTCACTTGTTGGGGGTGTCCACTGTTTAGGCACAACAGGGGCTCTCTAAACGCGACATGGCGTCCAGCCAATTCTGCTTTGAATAAGTCAAACGGCGCTCCTTCCCTTGCGACCTCTGCTTTGCGCCCAAAAAGAGGTTTACCCCCACATATGGGGTATCGGCGTATTCAGGAGAAATTGCACAACTAATTTTGTGGTTCATTTTTTCTTTTAACACTTGTGAAAATAAAAAAAATTGGTTCCGAAGTAAAGCTTTTGCAAAAAAAGTTAAATGTTATTTTTTTCCTTAAACATTGCTTCAGTTCCTGTGAAGCACGTAAAGGGTTAATAAACTTCTTGAATGTGGTTTTGAGCACCTTGAGGGGTGAAGTTTTTAGAATGGTGTCACTTTTGGGTATTTTCTATCATATAGACCCCTCAAAGTGACTTCAAATGTGATGTGGTTCCTAAAAAAAAATGGTGTGGTAAAAATGAGAAATCGCTGGTCAACTTTACCCCTTATAACTTCGTAACAAAAAAAATTTTGGTTCCAAAATTGTGCTGATGTGAAGTAGACATGTGGGAAATGTTATTTATTAAGAAATTTGTGTGACATATCTTTCTGATTTAAGGGCATAAAAATTAAAAGTTAGAAAATTGCTAAATTTTCAAAACTTTCGCCATATTTCCATTTTTTTATAAATAAACACAAGTCATATCAAAAATTTTTTACCACTAACGTGAAGTACTATATGTCACGAAAAAACAATGTCAGAATCAGCTGGATCCTTTTAAGCATTCCAGATTTATAACCTTATAAAGTGACAGTGGTCAGAATTGTAAAAATTGGCCCGGTCATTAAGCTGCAAATTGGCTCTGTCACTAAGGGGTTAAGAAAGGTTAGAAGATGGATCCAGGCAACTACCATTCGATAAGTCTGACATCAAACTTTTGAGGGCATTATAAGAGATGACCTGCAGAGACATATTGCAGAAAATAATATAATAACTGACAACCAGCATGGATTCACGAAAGATAGGTCGTGTCTAACCAACATGTTGAGTTTCTATGAGGAGGTAAGTGCAAATATGGATGTTGGTATTGTGGCTGATGTGATTTATCTGGACTTTGCAAAAGCATTTGATATTGTACCATATAACAGCCTTATACTGAAGCTACAGAAACAAGTACTGGGGAAACTATATGCAGATGGTAAGGAATTGGCTAAAAGACTGGAAACAAAAAGTCGCCATAAATGTTACGTTCTCTAAATGGGATATAGTCAGCAGTGGGGTACCACAATAAAAAAGAGAACTTTAATATAAAAGGTAAAGACAAAAAAAAGTCTGCAGGCCTTTACAAAAGGATTAGGCTATGGTTCCACGGTCCGGAACCATAGCGCTTTTGACGGAGCGGAAATTCCGCTCCGTCTAAGCCCCGCCCCCTTTCTGACGCGCGCTCTTTCCGGAGGTGTTCAGGACACCTCCGGAACACCTCCGGAAAGAGCGCAGGGCTACATAGCCCTGTGTTAATTATGTTGCGGCGACGCACCGTCGCCGCAATACGCGAGGACATGCTGCGGTCTGAAAAGACGCGCCGCATGTCCGTTTACGCAGGTTTGCCACCTGCGTATTGTTACGCATAGTGGAGACGGGATTTCTTGAAATCCCCTCCACTATGCTGTAACATCTGGACGCTGCGTGTTTGGCGCTGCGCCAGCGCACAGCGCCAAACACGCAGCGTTTCCTGACCGTGGAAACTCACCCTTAGGGAAATTTCCGTTTAAAAAACACACTTGGGGGGTTCACTTTCCTTTATAATCAGAAACAAACCTTGAATTCTTAATTTGGATTTAGTTGCAAAATCTGTAGTAAGTGGTTTAATACTACTTTTGCTTGCTGACTCTTTTTATAAATAAAACAAAAGGAAAAAATGGAGATATTGAGATGCTGTTGCTGCTCTATATCACAGATGTATTAATTCACAGTGATGAGTCTGTTATTACCATTCACTTGAATGTTGGATTTCTATTCACAGACTAAGACTGTGGTAGCGACCCTGGAATGGTCGTTCTACACCATTTAATCAGATTGCTGCAGGGTATAATGAGGAAGCCTGCGTTTCCATGCCTGATACCATTAGCTTGCTCACCGAGTTTGCAGCATGGAATAGCGCTGAGCATTTTATTTTTTATTGATCCTCACTTATCAAATTGCAGATTATTCGATTTTACTTGGAATCACAGATTTCAGGAAATTCGACTCGAATTTGATCCTATGTGGCTCGATCCATTCCTTTCTACCAACTAAGTAAATAAGAATCTAACAATTTTATTTACATGTTGCATAATTTGTGTGCTTGTAAATTGGACTGAGATGCAGATTTTAAAAGGAAGTTGACATTAGGAAAAAAGGTATTTACCTGCAGCCATAGTGCTAATGTGCAGATAAATACCATTCTAAACATATGCGACAGTCTAACTGGATGTTTGGCTGCAAGAAGAAAATGCAGGTGTATTCTCCCTGCATGAGCCGCAGGCAAATACTGTTTTTCCTCATGGCGATTTTTAGTGCAGATATTCAATACAGATTTCATCCTTTGCATTGAGTGAAAGCCACACTACAAATCAACCTATGCATTTTGGTTTTCAGAGCACATTTTTTGCTGAAAAGATACTGCAATTATCTTATGTGTACATTTACCTTTAGAGCATTTTACACATGGTGTTTAGTTTGAAGATTTTGTTGAAGAAATGTATACGTACAACTTGCACAACTGTCCTATTCATCTGAAATTTCTGTGACTGAAAATTGACTCACTCATCTTGGTGGGACACTTGCAAAACCTTCCCCAGCAAAATACGCAGCAAATATGCAATATGTGAACTTACAATTATTATGTGCAACTCTGAGATATGTCATTAGAAGGACAAAAGAGACTTTCATTTATGGCTTTAACGAGTCATAACAGGCATGTCACTTTCCAAATGGAGAAATGTTACGTCTTAGGCCAAGATCACACATGCGAGAAACTCCCACGATTCTCGTGCGAGTCTCTCGCATGAACACCCGATGCTGACGCCTGCACTCGGACCAGAGCGTGCAGCTGCATGTATTTCTATGCGGCTGCATGCTCCGGTCTGAGTGCCGGCAGCAGTGCTGGGCGTTCATGCGAGTGACTCGCACGAGAATCGTGGGAGTTTTTTGCATATGTGATCCCGGCCTTAGACCTTAGTCAGAGGCCCCATATCAGATCTCATGGTTTGTACTGAGAAGGTGCAATATTAGGTGCCGGGCTGTAGCCGTGACCAAACTGCTGCTCCATAATGCCCTGGCACTTTACAGAAAAATTGTGTCCCACTCCCAATGTGCTGTCAGGTGTTAGGTGTATCACACTCAATAGCAGGCCGCAGGCCTACTCTCGCTTAAGACCTCCATCTTGCAAAACCACTGCACACAACTCAGGGGACACCCAGTTTTTTTCAATATACAGAAGTTTACTGGATAGTTCAAGTTCATCAGATTGTAACATGCAGTATTGGGCGCAGCACTTCTTATTTCTTGTTTTCTTAACCCAGCACATTTTCAGCATTACTATCTATTCCCCCTGGACTATCCCTATGTTTACTGGTTCTGTCAGCCACAGGGATTTTCCATCCAGTTCTGTAGTACACCCAGGATCCATTACATTACCCTCATGCTGTTTCACATCCATCTTCCTCTGTACTCCAGAGGATAAGGCACTCTTCATAGTACCTGTATCAAACCTTGAGCTCTGGACATTGCAGGAATGTTTGCAAGGAATTCTAGTAAGGCCTCCCACTTTATTTGAATGATGGATCCATACTTCCACTACAGCCCACTGCAACTTTAAATTGACCTTGGTTAACACACTTCCCTATCTTACTCCTAACAGGAAGCAATCCGTTTTTAACTGTGACTTGCCACCCCCACTATGGGCTAGTCCTGAACTTTATCAATGTCTGACCCTATGTCTGTAGCTGACACATCTTCTTTTACAAACATTATGTATTGAATTTTTATGTATACATCAAACATATTACACTTAGAATGCTTACCATAGTCTATCTTACCCAATAGACACTACCCTATGTCCTAAAATCTAACCTATGTCTTACTCTATATTTTATACATTACCATATCACAGTCTATATCACAATACACACTAAAAACTGGAGGACATAGTTTATATTTCACATGACCCAATATATCTATATAAACGCATGACATTATTCACATTACGCGATTGGTGTCTTCAGGGGTAGAAATGCGACAGCATAATCCCCTACTCTTACAGCAACACCCTGAAACAGGTGTTTGCAAATTGAGATTCTGGTCTGGCTTGTATCCTAAGTCATGTGGCAAGGCTGGTTAAAGGGTCGATATTGACTTTTAGCTTGCTACTTCTTTTGTAGCTGTTTGCGTTCTGACCCAAAGTCAGATATGCCAGATTACCAGTGAGGCCAAATTAGGAGGTTACGCCTCTAATAATCCATGAATAGGGTTATATAAACTTATGGTCATGGTGTAAGAGGGGCTTGGGAGCTGAATTCTGAAGTAATTGCTACATTGTGGACACATAAGCAGCATTACAATGGGAGTTTAACTCTCTAGAAGCTTAATATTATTGCCATGAAGCATATGTCGCTCAAACATGACCTACCATGATTTATACACTGCTGACTTTTCACTAAGATATTTTATAGGGGAAATATTTGCAATTAGAATACATTTTCAGAAGGATAAAACACTAATCCTCCTTCACTGACAACTCACAGAATGATCACTATATGGTTGTATTGTGCACCAGTAAAATTACTTTTTTTTTACGTAACTAGCAAAAATGAGTGAATTAAACGAACTAATAAATCAAAATATAGTTTATTCACGGCTACATTCTTCTTGGTAGAACAGATTGCTTTTGACATAATAGTCAGGAACATTTGCAACCCAGATTAATTTGAAATTCTTGGAACTCTCCAGTATTTTGATGAATGTGTAATTTAATTTTAGTAGTAGAATTTTCAGTGGATTGCTCACTTGGCAACACCACCAGCCTCAGACTTGATAACACTTAGTTTCTGATTTGACAGCTGGGTCCTTTTAATTAGGATTTCAAAAGTAGGGTTCAATAAGCTATACAACAAGTGCTTGAAGCATTTTCATGGAAAACTTATAAATGCCCCAAAAGCACCATTGTCTCATAATGAAATCTTAAAGATGTTGCCCAGGACTTTAACACTGATGGCCTGTCCTTAGGATAGCTCAACAATGTCTGATAAGTGGAGGTGCAATACTCGGCCCTTCTGCTGATCAGCTGCACAGCTCCATCAACGGAATACAGTATATGCAGTGGCCATATTGATTAGAATAGTGGAGCGGATATTCAGTACCTAACTGCGGCCACTATACAGTGTCACCAGTTAGATATTGATGACTTCTAAGGATAGGCCATCAATGTTAAAATCATGGAGAATCCCTTTAAGTATACCTACCGTAGTGTAATTTTATAACTGCTATCAATAATAATGAATTAAAGGTATTACTACTAAGCTATGGACCAGTACTAAGATGAACTTTCAAATGCAGTGTTAATTACTACCGATCCTATTAGCTATACCCACAGACATACTCACAAAAATCCAATTTACGCCAAGTTCAAACGTTCAGTATTTGGTCAGTATTTTACATCAGTATTCATAAGCCAAAATTATGAGAGAAATTAGATGAAAAGTATAATGGAAACACGTCACCACTTCTTAATTTTTTTTACCCACTCCTGATTTTGGCCTACAAATACTGAGGTAAAAAATTCACCAAATACTGAATGCGTGAATGTAGCCTAAGGCTTGGCAATGTCTAGCCTTACTGTCCACTCTGTTTTTTACTGGACCATTTTTTTTTAATAGATCACAGGGAATGTGATGTTCCTAATAATATTCAATACACAATATGTTATCAGATTTCACATTACAGACTGCATACATTATTTAATAGATCTATTACCTGATGAGGCTAGTATACTTATTTGAATGTACTGTATACTTCCATAAAGGATTATTCAGACATTCTGACATGAATGTAAGTCTAAGAGATCTGTTTAAAAATGTATGCAGTTTCTATTGTGAGAACCGGTAGATGCACTTTGACCCCTTACCGACATCTGTCATACGATGCAAGTTGGTAGTGGGTGTAAGGAGTGGGCTTACGGGGTGAGCTCGCCACACATCCTTCAAATAATGGCTATATTTTATGGATGACGCAAAGTACTATTTTTAAATTGATAAATATCGCTGTAAAACTCTGACAGCGGCATTAACAATGCTCCGGCAGGGGATGTGTCATTCAATGCGCCCCCTGGCTCGCCCATGACGTGATCGCGGGTCATCGATGGGGTTCTATGAACTGTGGTTGCCATGACATGACAGAGGTCTGCTGAAGACCTCCATGATTGTCATTACATAACTCCCTTGAAACCAAGCCTGTGGCCGGGCTTCAAAGGAAACCATAATTTTAACTGTATGCAGCAAAGCTGAGGTATAACTGCATATAGCATAAGCAATCAGACAATCATAGGTTAAAGTCCCCTAAGGGGACAAACAAGTACGGTGAAAAGTAAAAAAAAGTTTTTAAAAAATATGAAAAAATAAATATATAAAAAGTTAAAATCACTTCATTATCCCCTATTAAAAATAAATATAAAAAAATGCAAAAAACACACTCTTGAAATTGTTCCAGAAAATGAACTATTTCTCAACGAAAATTATTGAAATTACACATGTTTTGTTAGTCACAAAATTATTATCTAAAATAGCAAATAAAAGGCAAATTGGACATTTCTCACAAAACGCCAGCCAAAATGGGCTAGCCAAAATTGTTGGCATGCTCAACCTAATATTTGGATGCACACCCTTTGGAACAAATAACTGGAATCTATCGCTTACTATAATCATCAAAAAGCTTCATATACTTTTCAACTGGAATTTTGGGCCACTCTTCTTTTGCAAACTGCTCCAGGTCTCTCATATTTGAAGGGTGCTTTCTCCCAACAGCAATTTTAAGAACTCTTCACAGATGTTAAATGGTATTTGGATCCAAACTAATTGATGGACACTTAGGAACTCTCCAGTGCTTTGTTTCCATCCACTTCTGGGTGCTACATGAAGTATATTTGGGGCCATTGTCCTGGTAGAAGACCCATGACCTAGGACGCAAACCCAGCTTTTGGACACTGCGCACTACACTGCAACCCCAAATCCTTTGGTAATCTTCAGATTTCATGATGCTTGGCACACAGTCAAGATACCCAGTGCCAGAGGCAGAAAAACAACCCCAAAATATCTTTGAACCTCCACCATATTTGAATGTAGGTATTGTTTTCTTTTCTTTGCAAGCCTCATTCCATTTTCGATAAGCAGTAGAATGATGCGCTTTAGCTTTAACAAAAAGCATCTTGATCTCATCTGTTCTCATCTTTCCCAGAAGGATTGTCATGTACAGTTGTGTAATAAAGTATTTTCCTTGTATTTTTATTATTATTTATTATTATTATTATTATTATAGCGCCATTTATTCCATGGCGCTTTACATGTGAGGAGGAGTATACAAAATAAAAACAAGTACAGTAATCTTAAACACTACAAGTCATGACTAGTTCAGGAGGAGACAGGACCCTGCCCGTGAGGGCTCACAATCTACAAGGGATGGGTTAGGATACAGTAGGCGAGGGTACAGCTGGTCGTGCAGTGGTTTGGTCGATCGGTGGTTACCGCAGGTTGTAGGCTACCTGATTTCCTAATTCTTTGCATATTTGTCATACTTAAATGTTTCAGAACACCAAAGAAATTTAAATAGTAGACTAAGATAACACAAGTAAACACAAAATGCAGTTTTTTGAAATGAAGGTTTCTATTATTAAGGGAAAAACAAATCCATACCTGTGTGAAAAAGTGATTACCCCCAAAAAACATAAATTAAATGTGGTTTACCACATCTTTGGTAAACAGAGTTCAAATTCCCTAACTACACCCAGGTCTGCCACACCTGCCTTGAAAAGTGAAGTAGACCAAAAGGTACTCAAAAGCTGGACATCATGCCTCAATCCAAACAAATTCTAGAACAAATGAGAAGCAAAGTAAATGTGATCTACCAGTCTTGAAAAGCTTATAAAGCTATTTCTCAAGCTTTGGGCCTCCAATAAACCAGAGTGAGAGCCATTATCCACAAATGACGAAAGCATGGAACATTGGTGAACCTTCCCATGAGTGGACTGCTGACCAAAAGCACCCCAAGAGCACAGCGACACTTCATCCAAGAGGTCACAAAAGACCCCACAACAACATCCAAAGAACTGCAGGCCTCACTTGCCTCAGTTAAGGTCAATGTTCATGACTCCACCATAAGAAAGAGACTGGGCAAAAATGGCCTTTATGGCAGAGTTCCAAGGCGAAAACCACTGCTGAGCAATAAGAACATAAAGGCTTATCTCACTTATGCCAGAAAACATCTTGATGACCCCCAATAATTTTGGGAGAATACTTTGTGAACTGACAATTGTTGTTGATTTTTTTGTAATGTGCATATCACATTAAATCTGTTGTAGCAGTAGTACAGCATTTCAGAAAAGAAACAACATACCAACAGTAAAATATGGTGGTAGTGTGATGGTCTGGGGCTATTATGCTGCTTCAGGACCTGGAAGACTTGCTGTTTTAAATGGAACCATAAATTCTGCTGCCTACAAAAAATCCTGAATGAGAATGTCCGACCATCTGTTTGTGACGTCAACCTAAAGCATAATTGGGTTATGCAGCAGGACAATGATCCAAAACACACCAGCAAGTAGACCTCTGAATCCCTTAAGAAGAACAAAATTAAGACTTTGTAGTGCCCTAGTCAAATTCTTGACCTTAATCCGAATGAGACGCTGTGGTGGTTCCTGCTTGGACACCCTCCAATGTGGCTGAATAGCACGGAGTCATGAACACTGACCTTAACTGAGCAAGTGAGGCCTGCAGTTCTTTGGATATTGTGACCTCTTGGATGAGTCATCACTGTGCTATTGGGGTAATTTTGGTCTGCCGGCCAGTCCTGGGAAGGTTCACCACTGTTCCATGTTTTCACCATTTGTGGATAATGGCTCTCACTGTGGTTCACTGGAGTTCCAAAGCTTTAGAAATGGATTTAAAACCTTTTTCATATTGATATATCTCAGTTACTTTGTTTCTCATTTGTTCCAGAATTTCTCTGGATCAAGGCATGATGTCTAGCTTTTGAGGATCTACTTAACTTTTGCCAGGCAGGTTCTATTTAAGTGATTTCTTGATTGAGAACAGGTGTGGCAGTAATCAGGCCTGGGTGTGGCTATGGAATTTGAACTCAGCTTCCCAAAGACGTGGTAAGCCACAGTTAATTTATGTTTTAAGGGGGAGGGGTGAGGCAATCTCTTTTTCACACAGAGCCCTCTAGGTTTGCATTTTGTGTTTACTTCTTTTATCTTTGTCCAATGTTTAAATTTGTTTGGTGATCTGAAACATTTAAGTGTGACAAACATGCAAAAGAAAAGGAATCAGGAAGGGGGCAAACACTTTTTCACACAACTGTATATTTTGGTGAACTGCAGTCTAGCTTTTTTATGTCTCTCTGTCAGCAGTGGAGTACTCCTGGATCTCCTGCCATAGTGTTTCATTTAATTCAAATGTTGAAGGACAGTTTGAGCAGACACTGATGCACCCTGAGCCTACAGGACAGCTTAAATTTCTTTAGAACTTGATTGGGGCTGCTTATTCATTATCTGAACTATCCGGCATTGAAACCTTACATCAATTTTTCTCCGCCTTCTACGTCCAGGGAGATTAGCTAAAGTGCCTTCGGTTGTAATCTTCTTGATTAGGTTGTCTCTGGAGATGGATTTGTAACCTTGAGATTGTTGATATTTTTTAACAATTTTGGTTTTCAAGTCCTCAGACAGTTCTCTACATCTCTTTCTGTTCTCCATGCTTAATGTTGCACACACAGACACAGAATACAAAGATTGAGTTAAATTATCTCCTTTTTATCTGGTTTCAGGTGTGATTTTCATATTGCCCACACCTGTTACTTGACACAGGTGAGTTTGAATAAGCACCACATGCTTGAAACAAAGTTATTTACCCACAATTTTCGAAAGATGTCAATTTTGTCTGGCCCATTTTGGGGTTTTTATGTGAAATTATGTCCAATTTGCCTTTTTTCCTCATTTTTTTGTGTTGTTCCAATACATACAAAGTATACATACAAAGGAAATAAACATGAGTATAACAAAACATGTATAATTGCAATAATCTCTTGGGAGAAATACTTCATTTTCTGGAATAAATTCAAGGGTGCCAACACTTTCAGCCATGATTGTATGTGATGTCGCCATGTTTAGAAAAGTCAGATCTATCAAAATATAAACATAATCAACCCAGCTGGTATATGGCATAACAAGAAAAAATTCAAGAATGACAAAATTATATTTTTTGGTTGCTGCAATACCAAAAAAATTCTGTAACAAGAGGTAAAAATGTCATAGCTAATACAAAATATTATCAATAATAATGTTGTCTTACCTCATAAAACCTAAGTTGTTACACAGCTCTATTTACCGAAAAATGAAAATGTTATGGATCTCTGAAAATGGTGACACAACCTCTAAATTTTTTTTTATCAAGCTTTTGATTTTTTCACCACAGAAAACTTGACATGCTTGGTATTGTCATAATTGTACTGTTGAGCAGAATCACATTATGAGGTCATTTTTACCACAAAATGTACGTCATGACAGAAATTCCCAAAAAACAATTTCAGAATTGCATTTTTTTCACAATTTCTTCACGGTAGGCTTTTTTCCCCTGTTTTTCAGTACATTATGAGGTAAAATGAATGGTATCATTTAAAAGTACAACTCATAGCAGTACAACTGGAAATTGGCCTCATCAGGAAGGGGATAAAAGGCCTTGTGGCTAATTAACAGAAGTGAAAGTTCTTCTAACTACTCTGATAAAGGTCACCCCAAGCTTTTCAGTGGATTTTGTCCACATATAAACCATTGCTTTGTTGTTGTACTTTTGACACCATAATATGATTCACTAATTTGAGCATGAGGCTATGTTCTCACTATGGTGAATTTGTTACGATGCCTATTTTTGAAAAAAAATTGAAGTAACCTATTTTACTCAATGGGTGCAGAAATTGTGAAGAAAGTCTTCAACATCAAAAACTCACCAAAAGTTCATTGTGGGAACATAGCCTTAAGGTTTTAGGATGTGATTGTTTAAACTTAACCAGTCAAGAGTAGGACGTCAATAGTATTTTCACTGCTATGAATTTTAACAAGCATTGGGGTATAAGACCTTGGGTATTATTCTGAGTGACTTAGTTATGTTAGGATTTCATTGCCCTTATTGCGTCTCTGACTACATAAATTGATAGGGCTCAGCCATTAACTGACTTTTGTTTGTCACATTTCAAGCCTGGAGCTAGAGCGTCATGTGCTGAGTTTAATTAAATCTGACATGCCTTGTTAATTATCCCTGTGTATCCTTCCCATGCCTTTTTCCATTTCCATTAACTAATATAAGATAAATGGATTCAGAAGTGTTACGTGTTTGATCTCATGTATGAATATTGTATATTTTAGTACACCTGAATAATGCATCAAGTCTTCTCCTGGATGGAGCAACAGCTATCACTCAAAAGCAGAAGAGGGGCTGCGGAAAATTCATGATTAAAACTTTTTCTTGGTCTTTTGAATGCTAAGAACATGCAGAATAGCATGTTTAATGTTTGCAGGTATCTGATATAGTGTTCTAGGAATTAAAATATAGATTGCTCATAACTAAGCCGTTACTGACTGAGGTTGTGTATTCAAAAAGGTCACTTCAATGGGTCAGTTCCTGATTATTGTAATGTGTATGCATTGTCCCTTTCACTAGCAAGCTCATGCTTGCCAATATGCTTGTGATAAAAATAACTAAATCAGGTACTTACCTTCTTCGGGTCCAGTGCTTTCCACAATGTTCCATTGATTGTGTACAGGCTGCAGTGATGGTCACGTCGACAGAATTGCAGCCTCTTACTGAGTTCATCAGCTTGTTCCCCCTTCATCAGTAGAGCTGCTAATCTCAGTGATTTGCTGTAGGCCAGGAAATTACAAGATGTTTGCGTCCTGGCACAGGCAGCACAATGATGTCACACCATTGCGCCACCTACACAGGCCACTGTTTATACTCGTAAGAAGAGGAGGCAAAGACTTCAGTGAATGGCAATTCAGGATTAGGTAAGTATAAGCTTTACTGTCTTCATATTATGAGGCTCTGAAAATGTCATATCATGTAGAAGATTTTGGGGTCATAATAACGTCTGGGGGACTGTGGGGCTATTCTGCTGTGTGGAGACTATGTAGGAATCATCCTATACATGTTGGTCTGTGGGAGCAACATACTGTGTTTGGCAGGCTGTGGGGGCATCATACTGTTTGGAGGAGATTGAGTGCATCATGCTGTATGTGGCTGTAGTAGGGATATTGTATATTGGTAGTTATGTAGTTATGGGGACATTATACTGTGCTAAGGTGGCTGTGGGGGCATCACACTGTATGGGGAGGAGTGGAGCTGTGTAGGCATTATACTGTGTTTGGCAATAGGGGCCTTATAATGTATATAGATGCTAGATATAGGAGTATCATACAGTGAGTGGAGAGGCTGTGGAAGCATTATACAGCAGGTTGGGGGCTGCGAGGGCAACATATTGTATGTGAGGGCAATTATACTGTAAGTGGGAGCATTATACTGTGTTTGTCTGGCTGCGTGAGCATTATACTGATTATGGTGCTTACAGGGGCATCTTAATGTGTAATGGGCTGTGTGGTCATCATGGCACTGAGAAGCCACCTTCGTGCAGGACCCTAAAGGACCCCGTGGCCATCTTGGATCCAGATGCCTGCAGGAAGAAGGCCCTCGGAACAGCGCGAGGGTCTCAGGGAAGCACGCAGGGAGCCCCCTCCCTGCGCGATACTTCCCTATGCTGCCGGAACATCTTTGATCGCAGTGTGCCAGGGGTTAATGTGCTGGGAGCAGTCCGTGACTGCTCCTGGCACATAGTGTCGGGTGTCAGCTATAGTAATCAGCTGACACCTGGCCGCGCTCACCCCGTGAGAGCGTCCGATCGCATGTGACGTACTATCCCGTCCATGTTCATACGGGCCCAGGTACCATGGACTGGATAGTACGTCTAATGTCAGAATGGGGTTATACTGTGTGTGGAGGGCATAAAAAATGTTTTTTCATTTGCTCAAACTTCATGAGCCACGTGCAACGTTTTAAAGGATTTGGTGCAAAAAATGTCAAAGAATACCTCCAGACAAAAAAAAAATTACTATACGAAACTCTCAAATGATGAATAGGGCCCAAAGTAGTTTTACTGCATCTACAAGGTCTCTCCCAGGCAAAGATTGCAATGCATAGTGTGATTTCAAGATGTGTTTTTCAAGCTCTTTTGAAGAAGCACC
This sequence comes from Oophaga sylvatica, assembly GCA_033576555.1. Classification (NCBI taxonomy): domain Eukaryota; kingdom Metazoa; phylum Chordata; class Amphibia; order Anura; family Dendrobatidae; genus Oophaga; species Oophaga sylvatica. Next base: position 162,910,492 of record JARQOD010000001.1, on the reverse strand, counting down.
AAGAAATGGATAACCCTCAGGAAAGTATACTTAGTTGTCAACCAGGGAAACTTACTGCAGCAAATGAAAGACACATCATGCTTATTTCTCTTCTAAACTGGAAGATGTCCAACAGTGCAATCAGCTCAGAACTGACAGCAACTCCTGTGCTGGGTAGGAACCAGCTGCTATTCAAAGGTACCTGGTAGTTACATCACCGCTCATCAGAGCCGCTGAGACTTGCTGCTCTCAAGGAGACCCAGCAACAATGATGAGCATTGATGTCACTACCCAGTGCCAGTGAATAGCTGTCACTTTACTGCTATTCACAGACGCCGCAGATAGAATCGAGGAATGTGGACTACATCAGACCTACGTGGCAACATTTTGGGTAATAAATTGGTGAATTATGGAGTGTCTATTGTCCTTATTTCTGTCTTTTTATGTCTTTCAGGTATCATTTTTGAACTACTTCGGATTCGTTGGATTACTTTGGACCTGCGTGGAATTTTTTTTCAATAAATTGATGAACGAGGGATAGTGTTGGGGAGCTATAATTCAAATAAAGTGTGGTTTTTTTGTGTTTTTATTTTTTCATTAATGAGTTAGTAATGGGGTGTCTGAGAGACACCTTCTAACTGCTAATGCCAGGGCTTGATGCCAGCTGTGATTTTTGGCAACTTTTTTTTTTCACGGGCATCATAAACACCCTTGAAAACAGTAACGTGGTTTCCTACACAGTTGCTGCTGGGAAGGTGCAGGTTTTTAGCAGAAATTTTTCGGACGAGTCGTTGGATGAAGTGATCAGGAAAAGGGCATGGGACGGCAGGAATGGGAACGTACAGGATTAATAACAAGGGGGCTATGGGAGGTATGAGATCCAGGTCCAGCCTACAATGATTAGTCATTTACCCACCATCAATTACCAGAATGCGTTTAATGCCCGTCAGAAGATAGGTGTAACAGAGTCGCGTCTGAAGCTCGGCATAAAAGATGCCCGTGAGAAATTGGTTGCCAAAGACGCATGTGTCCATATAAAGGGTAAAGTGCAAGATGCTCGTGGGATACTCAAAGAGGAGTGCACCAGCCGTAACTATCAACTCACTACGTGGCACAAGGTTCTTCATCTTAACCCATACATATTACCAAGACCATCCAAATTTCACAGCCGAAAACTATTTTTTTCAGGTGTAACGAACACTTAAAGGAATGCCAATAAACGTAGTTAACCACGAACCTGGGAAACCACAGATTTCCTCTTTACAAGATATGGACGATGATGGCATTAATGACGACTTGGAACTTTAAAAAAAAACTAACTTGTAAATAATAAAGGGAAAAGCATAAGTTTGTGTACATAAATCTCCTTAAAAAGTATTATTTTATTAAATTTCTCTTAAAAAACACACCAAAACCCAGTGTAAGTGGTTATAAAAAAATGATAAACCAAACAAATAGAAAAAAATAGACCAATCCTACCTGTTCAGACCCTATAATATGCCTATTTCTTACCCCTTCCTTGCCGTGGAGGTTGGCACCCTAAGACACGATTTTTTGGCGCCCCCACTCAACGTCGACTGTCCCTCACTTCCCTAATAATACCCTAGATGCAAAGGTGGGAAAACAATATAGTGAAGGGAAGTTAACTATTGTTTTCCCACCTTTGCATCTAGGGTATTATTAGGGAAGTGAGGGACAGTCGACGTTGAGTGGGGGCGCCAAAAAATCGTGTCTTAGGGTGCCAACCTCCACGGCAAGGAAGGGGTAAGAAATAGGCATATTATAGGGTCTGAACAGGTAGGATTGGTCTATTTTTTCCTATTTGTTTGGTTTATCATTTTTTTATAACCACTTACCCTGGGTTTTGGTGTGTTTTTTAAGAGAAATTTAATAAAATACGACTTGGAACTTTCCCACATCCCCACCAAGAAGATGAAGATCACAGGTGCCAACACTGTGCAAAAAAGGCTGGGAATGTCTGGAAATTCATTTTCTCTTGGGCAAACTTTTCCTCTTACTAAAGTGGTACAGAATGATGCATACACAGCTCCCATGTCTACTCAGCACGAGACTTTGCCACCTTTATTACACACAAAGACTCTAACCAACGTGTCACGGACACTTGTCACAAAGGAGGCCAGTTCATCAGTAGGGCCCACTCCAACAAAGTCTGTCTTTAGCCCTTTAGAAGGCACAAAAATGACCATTAATAATTTGCATCCAAGAGTCGTAGAGGAAGATATTGTGGAGCTTTTCTGTGTATGCGGTGCTTTGAATCGCACCTGCTTGTTGAGTTCCGGAGTTGTAGAGGTTGTGTTTGTACGAAAGGAAGATGCAGTTGGTGCCTACAAAAAATACAACAGATACCTAGATGGACAACCAATGAAATGCAATCTTCCTTTGAAAAGTAGTGTGATAACATCAGACCAGCCCATACTTATAAGATTAAGTGACACTCCATCAAAGAAGGAAGGTGAATCTAGAAGAAACACAACCTCCTCCTCCTCCTCCTCCAGTGTTTCTTAAAATCCTCCAGCTGAAGTTGATCCTGATACTATCTTAAAAGCACTCTTTAAATCCTCAGGGTCATCATCAGTCATCCAACCACCTGCATTTAAGATTAAGTTCTGTTAACACCAACACAAATTGGAGACTATAATACGAGAGATTCGTAATTCACATAAGGGAGCAGAGACAAAAAAAAACATTCATTTTTCTTCTTGGGTTTTGTTTAGTGCTGATGATCACCAGCAGGCAGTTGATGTTTGAAGGAGTCTGGCATCAGACATTGGACAATTAATTCTGTTCCCAGCATTGTAGTAACGTTCATCTTCATTGTGAGGCAGTTGCGTTATTTCATCAAGAATTTCTGTTTCCCCCTTGCTCTTGTACTCTGATACAGCACGATTATGGTTCTACTGTTCTGTCAAGGGAGGCTAAATATATGTTGAAAAACTTGTTTAAATTTCTTCAATAATCTGTTTCTACTTAAAAGATACTTTGCTGTTTTGTAGTTTTAATATCTGGATTCCTACAAATGGATCTCAAGACCTTCATATTCCAGCACATGGGGGAGTGTTCACCGACTGTGATCTACACAAATACATTTTTTATGCCTAATTAATGTTTCACACTGTGAAAATGTCAGCCAGAAATGTTCAATCGTAGGCAATAATTATTGCCATGCGGCTGAAGCTTGTTGTGATATCTGTGATCTGAATAGATCACGCTAATACTGATCCAAATACTCAGATGTGTACAGAGGAATGCTAGTAGGACACAGATTGTGGTTTTCTATCAACTTAATCTGCATTTATAAATTTTTATTTAATGCTGGTAATTTAAAAAAATAACTATAGTGTTGGCAGGGTGCAGTGCCATACCATGACTATGTAATGTATGTGGTACAGTTCATATAGCGTCTTGTGCTTGGGTGCGATGAAAATACTTGAGACACAGGTTGATAAAGAAAGTCTTGTATTGCTTCATACAAATTGGCAAAAATAAACACACAGGTTGCAAACACAGAAGCAGGAGACACAGCAGGCCAGAGTAATCTAAGCTCAGCAATAACTCTCCACAACAGATTCAGATCTTCTTCTCTGTTACCGCAAGTCCATGCAAACGTGAGGCTCTCAAGAGCAGAGTTCAGAGTCCACAAGTGCTTCAGAGTTCCTCAGTAGGAATGGCTGGAGTACAAGGTCCAAGGCTTCAGGAGTCAGAACACAGGTTCACTGCAGGCTAGATTCTGAAGCACTGATTGCTCAGCTGTGGCTGTTTAAGAAGCAAACGGAGAGAATCAGGGCGGGAACATGCAAGCTGGAAAACTCCATTTTGACTGAGGGCAAGATAGCTGCAGCAAAACAGAAAGCAAAATGGCCGACGAACAAACTGAGTTTCAGAAACAGATACACAGAACCTTACATTACTCCCCCCTTAGGGACAACCTCCGGATGACCTCAGACCAGGCTTGTGTGGGTACCTCTGATGAAACTGACGGAGCAAGCGAGGAGCATTAACGTTATTGACTGGCTCCCATGAGTTGTCCTCCACTGGGTAGCCCTGCCATTTAATCAGATATTGTAACTGATTTCTATACAACCTGGAATCTAAAATCCTTTCCACCACAAATTCTTCCTGACCATCGACTAGCACTGGGTCAGGGCAAGGAGAAGAACGTCCAGGAAACGTATTGGGTGTCGCAGCCTTTAGTAGGGATACATGAAAGACAGGGTGGATTCTCATAGTTCTGGGCAATTGAAGACGACAAGCAACGGCACTTATAATCTTACTGATTTTATAGGGTCCAATGTACTTATGTCCCAACTTAGACGATGGAATCCTTAACTTAAGATTTCTGGTTGACAGCCAGACCAGGTCTCCTACCTTAAAAGCTGGTGCAGGTTTACGAAATTTATCTGCTGCCTTCTTGTACCTTTCCTGAGCCGATTCCAGATTCTCCTTTAGAAGATCCATATTCTTCTGTAAAGTCGTGACTCTTTCAGCCATTGCTGGCAAAGGCGTCTCTATGGGAAATCGTGGTAGAATGTTAGGATGATAACCTAGATTAGAGTAAAAAGGAGACTGTTTAGTGGAGGCACTCTGAGAGTTGTTGTAAGAGAACTCAGCCAATGGAAGTAGATCCACCCAATCATCCTGTAGGTGGCAGATAAAGCAGCGGAGATACTGCTCCAGGGTTTGATTGGTTCGTTCGGTTTGTCCATTAGTCTGGGGATGAAAAGCAGAAGAAAGGTTTACTTTAATGTCCAATGCTGCACAGAAATTTTGCCAAAACCTAGAAGTGAATTGCACCCCTCGATCCGAAATAACCTCATCCGGTACTCCATGTAAACGAAACACATCTTAATCATCAAATCTGATGTCTGTTTTGCAGTGGGTAAGCCGACACAAGGGATAAAATGAGCTGCCTTTGTTAAACGGTCAACCACCACTAGAATAGTGTTCTTCCCTTGAGAGGTTGGTAATTCCACAATGAAGTCCATAGAAATGGATCCCCACGGGCGGGACGGGGTGGGAAGAGGCTGTAACAGACCAGTTGGTGAAGAGCGAGGTGTTTTGCATCTTGCACAAACCTCACACGAAGTGACATAGTCCAAAACATCCTTCCTACAAGTGGGCCACCAAAAGAAACGAGAAAGAAATTCCTGTGTCTTTAGAATTCCTCTATGCCCGGCTATTTTGGAATCGTGAATGAGTTGCAATACTCTCAATCTGACTGTTTCAGGTATATACAGACGTTGTCCCAGAATCCACACACCATTCTTAAAGACAAGACTTACGTCCCTTGGGGGTTGAGCCAAAAAAGAATCCGCATGGTATGCTTCCTTGATGTCTTTAATTAGGTCTTGATGATGAATCACTCCTAGGAATCTAGAGTCAGGAAGAATAGTCTTAGGAGGAGTAATTGGACGTGTCTCTGCTGAGTAAATCCTAGAGAGTGCATCAGCCTTTCCATTGCGCGATCCTGGTCTATAAGAAATAATAAAATTAAATTGGTTTAAGAAAAGATTCCAGCGAGCCTGGCGAGGAGTCAGGCACTTAGCCGACCTGATAAACTCAAGATTACGATGGTCTGTCAGAACGACTATTTGCTGTGCAGCTCCTTGAAGAAGGTGTCTCCATTCTTTGAAGGCGGCAATAATGGCCAACAACTCTCTATTGCCCACATCGTAGTTCTTCTCAGCCGAAGACAACTGCTGGGAAAAGAAGGCACAGGGATGCAAGACATTCTTCTCACCTGTTCTCTGAGAGAGTATAGCTCCCACGGCACAGTCTGAAGCATCCACCTCTATTATGAAGGCAAGCTCTGGGTTGGGATGTACTAGGATAGGTGCAGTGGTAAATTTATCTTTTAGACGGGAAAATGCTTCCTGGGCTTGGGAGTCCAGGAGAACTTAGACTCTTTCCGGGTAAGTTGGGTGATAGGTGACACTACCTCAGAGAAATTTCTAATGAAACGTCTATAGAAGTTTGCAAACCCGATGAAGCGCTGTACCTCCTTCACATTTCTAGGACTTGGCCAATCATTGATGGCTTGGGTTTTACTTCCATCCATACTAATTCCTTGTGTAGACAGTACATACCCCAGAAATTGAATTTTGGTCTTATGGAATTCACACTTTTCAAGCTTGATGTAAAGATGATTTTGTCTTAGACGTTCCAAGACCATTCTCACATGTCCATGATGTTCCTCTGTGGAGTTAGAAAAAATTAAAATATCATCCAAATAAATTACCACGAATGTATCTAGGAGATCCCTGAAGATGTCATTCACCAAGTGTTGGAAAGTGGCTGGGGCGGTACTCAGACCAAAAGGCATAACCAGATATTCAAAGTGTCCATAGCGTGACCTGAATGCAGTCTTCCATTCATCCCCAGGTCTAATACGGACTAAGTTATAGGCCCCACGAAGATCTAGTTTAGAAAAAATTTTGGCATGTCGCACTCTCTCCAATAACTCAGGGATTAAAGGCAATGGATAACGGTTTCTAATAGTAACCTTATGAGTTCCCTATAGTCTACGCATGGTCTCAGGGATCCATCTTTCTTCTTTACAAAGAATATGGGTGCCCCTGCAGGAGATGAAGAGGGGCGTATGAAGCCCTTGGCTAGATTTTCGTCTATGTACTCTTTTAAAGCCTTCAGCTCGGGCCCCGCCAGGGGGTAGATCTTACCAAAAGGTATCTCTGCTCCAGGCAATAATTCAATTGGACAATCATATGGACGGTGAGGCGGAAGCTGGTCAGCGTTCTTCTTGTCACATAAATCCACATAGTCCTGGTATACAGCTGGTAGTTCAGGGACTGACATGGTTCCTTTAGGAACAGAGCAAGCTGAAATTTTTGGACTCATCTGTTTCTCTGGAAAGTGTAATTCCTTGGTCTCCCAGTTAATGGTAGGATTCTGAGCCTGCAGCCATGGTAGCCCTAGAATAATGGGAAAGTGAGGAGAAGAGATAAGCATAAAGGACAGTTTCTCTTGATGATCTTTACCCATAAGAACCTTTAAAGGCTCTGTTTCCTGATCCACTGGTCCAGAGGTCAGCAGGGAGCCATCCACAGTTTCCATCTGTACTGGAGTAGCCTTCTTCACTGAACGTATTCCCTGTTTTAGAGCAAAGGAGACATCCATAAAATTTCCACTTGCACCTGAGTCGATCATAGCAGAGCTAGACACCCAGGCCGAGTCAACCCAGAGTTTGATGGAAAGAAAACAGTGAGAATTGTTTTTCTTACAACTCAGCTGGGACACCGCTGAGGAAACTTGAAAGATGGCAGCATTTACACAGTCAACGTCCTCAGAGGTAACGGAGTTTAAGTCCGAGAAATCAAGATCTGTTGCTGCAGCTCTCTCTGGAGCCTGAGGCTCGGACCTGACAGATCCCCTCTCGCAACACTCACAATGAATGAGTGCTGCAGTAGTCTTGCGAGAACGGCTGGGACAGTTAATAATAAAGTGCCCTGACTTACCACAATAAAAACATAGATTCTCCTTAAAACGATGTTCCTTGCGTGCATCACTAACCCGTCGTAGTAAAGAGTCTACCTGCATGGGTTCAGGTTCAGGTTCCCGTGTAATCCTATTCAAAGGTTCCTTAGCTGGAGAGGAAGGTAGGAAAAGGTTAGTACGATTGCTTTCGAACCATCTCTCTTGCCTGCGTTCAGTTAAACGAGTATCAATACGGATGCAGTAGTTAATAAAGTCACCTAACGCAGTGGGAGGGTCGGCACGAGCAAGTTCATCCTTAATCAGTGGGGATAACCCCTTTCGAAAAATAGATTTTTTGGCGGAATTGTCCCAGGTGGTATCAAGGGCCCATCTCCTGAAATCCAAGGCATATTCAGCTACCGAGTGCTTACCTTGGCGCAAAGCTAACATGGCTGCTTCAGCTGTTGCACCTCGATTGGGGGTCATCAAACACCTGCCCCATGGCTGAAATAAAATCATCAAGGTGATTCAAACAATCATCCTCAGTCTCAATCAGAGGGTTTGCCCATATCAAAGCCTTGTTGGTAAGCAACATAATTATAGTAAGCACCTTAGATCGTTCAGTAGGAAATTGTGAAGCATGTGCAGAAAAAAAAAGATTGCATTGATTAACAAATCCCCTGAATTTTTCACGTTCACCACCAAAACGAAAAGGGGGCAACTTGGGAATCCCAGAACTCGGGGCCACGGCAGGAGCCTGGACTCGCCCCTCCAGAACCTCAATCCTGGCTCGCAAATCCTGGGTAGTCTGTCCAACCACTTGCAAATTGTGATTATTTAGGTCCTGAAGATTTGTAAAACGGGTCTTTATATTCTGCAAATCTGCAAGGATATTATCAGTCACTGCGCAAAGTTCCTTTATGCGGGCCTCCATTTTCCAGATCTTTTAAGACAGGATACTGGAAGAAGAGAGAGAAAAAAAAAACAATAGTGTTCACCTGTGGCAACACTGAAGAAAGAAAAAACTTTAAGGGAACTGCTCACCTGGAATGGTTGTGAGAAGTCACAACCACTATCATCACAGAAAGCTTTCAACCAGACATCTGATATCCAGAGTTTCAGCAGACAAAAAGAGAAGAGAAAAAAAAAAAACAATAGTGTTTACCTGTGATAACACTGCAGAAAAAAAAACTTAAGGAATTGCTCACCTGGAATGGTTGTGAGAAGTCACAACCACTGTCATCACAGAAAGTACAACCGGACATCCGATATCCACAGTACAGCAGACAAGCCTTTCCAGACCCAGCAGACACTAACGTTTGGCTTCAGAATCTTGTAATGTATGTGGTACAGTTCATATAGCGTCTTGTGCTTGGGTGCGATGAAAATACTTGAGACACAGGTTGATAAAGAAAGTCTTGTATTGCTTCATACAAATTGGCAAAAATAAACACACAGGTTGCAAACACAGAAGCAGGAGACACAGCAGGCCAGAGTAATCTAAGCTCAGCAATAACTCTCCACAACAGATTCAGATCTTCTTCTCTGTTACCGCAAGTCCATGCAAACGTGAGGCTCTCAAGAGCAGAGTTCAGAGTCCACAAGTGCTTCAGAGTTCCTCAGTAGGAATGGCTGGAGTACAAGGTCCAAGGCTTCAGGAGTCAGAACACAGGTTCACTGCAGGCTAGATTCTGAAGCACTGATTGCTCAGCTGTGGCTGTTTAAGAAGCAAACGGAGAGAATCAGGGCGGGAACATGCAAGCTGGAAAACTCCATTTTGACTGAGGCAAGATAGCTGCAGCAAAACAGAAAGCAAAATGGCCGACGAACAAACTGAGTTTCAGAAACAGATACACAGAACCTTACAGACTATCTATTTGCTCTTCCTGTGCAACCCTATAATTTTTTTTAATTGATATTTATTTGGAGTCCTCATTGGGAGGGGGGGAGACACAATAAATAATAGGTGAACTCTGCTGAGACAAAAAACACCCCTTTGCAAACAATAACGTGGCTGTTGCATCACGGAACACGTTCACCTTTGTGATCTATTGGTGGTGTCTGAAGAGACGTGGACGATGGCCTCCTAAAAATCTTTGCCCAATTTAAAGGAGCGGGTCTCCTATACTTGTAATGCCCATGCACTAAGTGTATGGGCTGACAAACATTTCCCCCTGGGGGTATATATCAACATAATGTGTAAACATTTTTTTTACTGCATCAAAAATACCCTATAACACAATAGCGTGGCTGTTGCATCATGGACCACGGTCACCATGGTGATCTAGTGGTGCTGGATGATGAAGATGAGGAGGATGACAACAGTAAATAGGCAAAATCAGGAAGCGTATACCCATGTTTGGGTGTGAAGAGGTGCATTGTAAGACAGTTCCCAAAAAAAGACACTGGATTACAGTTTGTTTTGCTGCTATCATTCGGTGGTGTAGATAAGTGTGGCCCAATCCAGCCCTTGTTCATTTTTATAAGAGTCAGCATTTTCAGTTGACAGGCAGATGCTCTTATCAGTTAGAATTACAGCAGCTGCACTAAATAACCACACTGACAAAACACTGGTGGCAGGGCAGGCCAGAACTTCCAAGGCGTAGAGAGCCAGTTCATGCCACGTGTCCAGCTTGGATACCGAATAATTATAAGACACAGAGGAATCAATGAGGACATTGGTACGGTCAGCAAGGTACTCCCTCAGCATCTTCCAAAACTTTGCACTCCTTGTGAGAGTACCCCACGCCTCAGGGCCTGTGCCATGGGAGGGCATGAGAAAACTCTCCCAGAACTTTGCCAGTGTTCCCCTGCCTCTTCTGGATTGGAGTTGTGTCTCTCGCACCTGTGCTCCTTGGTTGTCCACTGAACTGTGACCTCTGCCACCAGCGTTTTCAGATGGAATTTTTTTTAATAATTCCGCAACAAGGGCCCTCTGGTACTGCACCATTTTAGTCAGGGGCGGACACAGACTGTAGTGGGCCCCTGTGCAAGAAATTTTTCGGGCCCCTCCCCCCACTTTATAGGGCAACAAAGTTATGTAATCATATAGATTGTAATATTTATTTAGAACGCAACTATCAAATCTAAATAGTAAAGTTGTTTAATATGATCATAAAAACTAATAGGGAGATAGATGATATCTATCTGCCCGTTCTAACTACCACTTGCATAGGTCAGTCACAAACCTCAGTGGGCCCCTTTAACACAGACCACGATTCATGATGCACAGATACAGCAGAGAAATATGGGTATAGTACAATGCCAAATACTTCACTTCTTCCATTACATGAGTGATATCTATTGTAAATTCTACAATAGCTCAAAAACCGCCAAATCCTCACAGCGCACAGAACAGACTGGACAGTACAGTCCTCCATACAATATTATGGGCACCACAGTCTCCCCCTCATCACCCATATAATACCCCATGCAGGATGTCACCCCCCATATAATGCTCCATACAGAATACTGGACCCAAAATAATGCTCCATACAGAATACTGGACCCCATATAATGCTCCATACAGGATACTGGTCCCCATATAATGCTCCATACAGAATACTGGACCCAATATAATGCTCCATACAAAATATGGAGCTCTCCTCTGCGCTGTACTGCGTTCTGCACTGTTACGGCTCAGGAAAGGTCGCTGTGGAAAGACTCCCCATTATCATCATGATTGCCTCCCCATCATCATCATTGCCTCCTTATCATCATCATCTTCTCCCCATCATCATCAATGCCTCCCCATTATCAGCAATGCCTGCCCATCATCATCTCCTCCCCATCATCATCAATGCCTGCCCATCATCATCTTCTCCCCATCATCAATGCCTGCCCATTATCATCAATGCCTGCCCATTATCATCATCTTCTCCTCCTCATCATCAATGCCTCCTCATTATCAGCAATACCTGCCCATCATCATCTTCTCCCCATCATCAATGCCTGCCCATTATCATCAATGCCTGCCCATTATCATCATCTTCTCCCCATCATCATCATCAATGCCTCCCCATTATCATCAATGCCTGCCCATCATCATCGCCTCCCCATCATCATTATCGCCTCCCCATCATCTTCTCCCCATCATCAATGCCTGCCCATTATCATCAATGCCTGCCCATTATCATCATCTTCTCCCCATCATCATTATCAATGCCTCCCCATTATCAGCAATGCCTGCCCATCATCACACACAGACAGCACCACAGCACACAAGCACTCTCTCACATACAGACAACACACACACACACACACAAAGCACGCACTACATACACACAGACACACACAGAGACACACACACACACACGTCTTACCTGTCCAGCGTCCGCGCTCTCTGCCACAGCCGGCCGCTGAATGATGACGTCATTCAGCAGCGCTGCTGTGAGAGGAAGCGCCGGCGCCCCCTGGAGCCCGGAGCTGCGGCAGCGGAGGCACGGGAGAGATAAGTATTGTGCCAGCTGATGCCGGGGCCCTGAGCAAGCGGGGGGGGCCCAGTGGCGGCGCTGACACCGCTAACGGGCGCGGGGGTGCCAGACTGCCAGTGGCCCCCCGCCTGCTCAGGGCCCCGGCACTTGCCCGGGTGTGCCGGGTGCTGACGCCGGCCCTGCCTCCCGCAGCGCTGCTCTTCTACTTGTGCCTCGGCTGCGTAGTGCACCACATGGCTAATTTGAATAGGTAAATAATTAGCCATGCGGTGCTGGAGGCTGGAGGGGCCCCCTCTACCCTGGGGCCCCCGTTCAATGAACGGGCTGCACGGGCGGTAGGTCCGCCCCTGATTTTAGTAGACCTCTCTGCTTCCGGAATAAAAGATTGAAAGTTCTCCTTTTCGTGTTGGTCTAGAAGTGTCAACAACCAGTAATGACTGACACCCAAAATTTTGAGAACGCAAGGGTCACGGGAAAGGCAGCGTAACATAAACTCAGCCATGTGTGCCAGACTGCTAACAGGCAAGACGTCTGTGTCCTCAGCAAGAGAACGACTGACCATGCTCTCCTCCTCCTCCTCCTCCCTGTCCTGAGGCCATCCACGCTGAACAGACAGTATGACAGTTGTGCTTGCAGTACTGTTTACAGTGCATGAAAGTAGTTCCTGTTCTTCCTCCTCTTCCTCATTGTCGCCCAATCCATTTTGGGATGAGATGAAGGCAGGGCTGTGTGTAATCACCCTGTATGGTTCCTTGCTCCGTTTCATCAATCTCCGTCTGCAATGTATTCTCTTTGTGAGCAGAGAGCATTTCAGAACACAGAGAAGTGGGCTGGTGATGCTAATTATGGCGTCATCGCCACTCACCATGTTTGTGGAGCCCTCAAGTGACATAATTTGTAGCCCACTGATAGTTGAGGCGTGTGACGGAGATACCACACTGTAAAATATGTGGCTTGTATTTTTATTTTTTTACAGCAAAATAGTGTCTTGAACTAGGGTAACACAGTTGAATTGAGGCTTGAAATGCCACAATTTGTTGCCCACAGATAGATGAGGCGTGTGACGGAGATACCACACTGTAAAATATGTGGCCTGTATTTTTATTTTTTTACGGGTATCATAAACGCCCTTGAAAAAAAAAACCTGGCTGTTGCATCACGTACCACGGTCACCATGGAGATCTATTGGTGGTGGATGATGAGGATTAGGAGAAGCAGGAGGGTAACACCAAATAGCCAAAACCAGGAAGCGCATGCCCATGCGTGGGTGTGAAGAGGTGCATGGGAATACACCTCCCAAAAAAAGACACTGTATTTGAGGTTAAAAAAAGACACTGTATTTGAGGTTATGTTTCGCTGCCTGTTATCATTCGGTGGTGTAGAGAAGTCTGGCCCAATCTAGCCCTTGTTCATTTTTATAAGAGTCAGCCTGTCAGCATTTTCAGTTGACAGGCGGATGTGCTTATCAGTTAGAATTACACCAGCGGTACTAAAAACCCACTCTGACAAAACGCTAGTGGAAGGGCAGGCCAGGACCTGCAAGGCGTACAGAGCCAGTTCATGCCATGTGTCCAGCTTGGATATCCAATAATTAAAAGGCACAGAGGAATCACAGAGGATGTTGGTACAGTCACCAAGGTACTCCCTCAGCATCTTCCAAAACTTTGCACTCCTTGTGAGTGTACCCCACGCTTCAAGGCCAGTGCGATGTAAGGGTCTGAGAACACTCTCCCAGAACTTTGCCAGTGTACCCCTACTTCTGCTGGATTGGAGTTGTGTCTCTCTCGCCTGTACTCCTTGGTTGTCCAACGAACTGTGACCTCTGCCGCCAGCGAGTTCAGATAGGAATTATTTTTAATAATTCCGCAACAAGGGCCATCTGGTACTGCACCATTTTATTAGACCTGTCTGCCTCGGGAAGAAGAGATTGAAAGTTCTCCTTGTAGTGAGGGTCTAGAAGTGTTACCAACCAGTAAAGTGTCACCCAAAATATTGAGAATGCGAGGGTCACGGGAAAGGCAGCACAACATAAAGTCAGCCATGAGTGCCAGACTGATAACAGGCAAGACTTCCGTCTCCTCACCAAGAGGACGACTGACTATGCTGTCCTCCTCATCCTCCTCCTCCCTGTCCTCAGGCCATCCATGCTGAACAGACAGTATGACAGTTGTGCTTGTAGTACTGTCTATAGCGCATGAAACTAGCTCCTGTTCTTCCTCCTCCTCCTCTTCCTCATTGTCAACCAATCCACATTGGATGACATGAGGCTGGGCTGTGTGGAATCACCCTGTATGGTTCCTTGCTCCATCTCATCATGCTCCACCTGTAATGCATCCTCTTTCATTGTGAGCAGAGAGCTTTTCAGAAAACAGAGAAGCAGTATGGTGACGCTATTTATGGTGTCATCGCCGCTCACCATCTTTGTAGAGCCCTCAAATGCCACAATTTGTATCCCACAGATAGATGACGCGTGTGACAGAGATACTACACTGTAAAATATGTGGCCTGTATTTTTTTTTTTTAACAGGAAAATAATGTCAAGAACTACAGTAACACACAGCAAAAACAGTTGAATGAAGGTCTGAAATGCCACAATTTGTAGCCTACCGATAGATGAGGCATGTAACAGAGATACTACACTGTAAAATACAGGGTTGGACAAAATAATGGAAACACCTGGAAACATCAACAAAAGTTAGTTTAATATGGTGTAGGTCCACCTTTTGCGGCGATTACAGCCTCAATTCTCCGAGGTATGGATTCATACAAGGTGTGAATTGTTTCCAAAGGAATTTTAGCCCATTCTTCAGTTAAAACACACTCCAGTTCTTTGAGCGATGATGGCGGCGGAAATCGACGTCTAACTTGAATCTCTAAAATAGACCATACCAGCACCAACAATTTGGCCTCTTTGAAAATCCGAGAGGTCTGCCAGGTATCAGGTTCTCATCAATGTTCTTACAATTATGCAAAACAAACAGTTAATTTACATACACATATCACATAACACAAATAATCAACTACAAAACATTACCATATGTCATGGTTTGCATGTTTATAACATGTTCGAAGATTATGATGCCAAAACGTTAGGTGTTTCCATTATTTTGTCCAACCCCTGTATGTGGCCTGTATTTTTATTTTTAACAGGAAAATAATGTCAAGAACTACAGTAACACACAGCAAAAACAGTTGAATGGAGGTCTGAAATGCCACAATTTGTAGCCCACAGATAGATGATGCATGTGACAAAGATACTACACTGTAAAATATGTGGCCTGTATTTTTTTTTTTTTAAAGGAAAATAGTGTCACTAACTAGGGTAGCACACAGCAAAAATAGTTGAATGGAGGACTGAAATGCCACAATTTTTAGCCCACAGATAGCCAAGTTGTGTGATTCAGATACCACACTGTAAAATATGTGGCCTGTATTTATATTTTTTTCATAGGAAAATAGTGTCACTAACTAGGGTAGCGCACAGCAAAAACAGTTGAATGGAGGCCTGAAATGCCACAATTTGTAGAACACAGATAGATGAGGCATGTGACGGAGATACCACACTGTAAAATATGTGGCCTGTGTTTTTAATTTTTACAGCAAAATAGTGTCTTGAACTAGGGTAACACACAGCAATAACAGTTGAATGGAGGCCTGAAATGCCACAATTTTTAGCCCACAAATAGATGAGGCGTGTGACAGAGATGCTACACTGTAAAATATGTAGCCTATAGTTTTTTTTTTTACAGCAAATGATGTCAAGAACTAGGGTAACACACAGCAAAAACAGTTGAATGGAGGCCTGCAATGCCACAATTTGTAGCACACTGATAGATGAGGCGGTAGATGGAGATACCATACTGTAAAATATGTGGACTGTATTTTTTTACAGCAAAATAGTGTCACTAACTAGGGTACAACACAGCAAAAACAGTTCAATGGAGGCCTGAAATGCCACAATTTTTAGCCCACAGATAGATGAGGCGTGTGACGGATATACCACACTGTAAAATATGTGGCCTGTATTTTTATTTTTTTACAGCAAAATACTGTCAAGAACTAGGGTAATACACAGCAAAAACAGTTGAATGGAGGCCTCAAATGCCACAATTTGTATCCCACAGATAGCTGAGGCATGTGAGGAGATACTACACTGTAAAATATGTGGCCTGTATTTTTTTTTTTTTTACAGGAAAATAGTGTCACTAACTAGGGTAACACACTGCAAAAACAGTTGAATGGAGATACCACACTTTCAAATATCTGGCCTGTAGTTTTTTTTTGGGGCCAGTAAAATTGTGCCAATAAGTAGGCTAAGACACAACAAAAATAATTCTTGTCAATAAGTAGGCTAAGACACAACAAAAACAATTCTATGTTGGCCTGAAATGGCACAAGTTTGAGCTCAATGATATGCGATCCGTGTGGCGGACAAAACCCAGTTTAAAATATCTTCCCTGTAGCTAAATATTTTTTGGGCAGCGAAATGGTGTCAAGAAATTGTATAAGACACTCAAAAAATTTTTTACAGTACCACAAAAATGGCTAAATTTTCTGCATACTCAGATGTGATCTGGATTTTCACCCTGTACTATGTAAAGGATCTGGCTGTATTCAGCAGTCCCAACAAGCAAATGGAGAAAAAAAAGTGTGCTCTGGATTGATTTTGAATTTTATAATCAGGATTAAGATGCACCAAAAATTATTCCTTGCCACTGACACCTGGGGCTATGTATATACGGTCAATATATGTAATAGGCAGCAGCAGCAGCTGACGGTAATGGAATGGACCCTCTTGATGTATGCAATGAAGTATGCCACATACAATGCCTGCCTGACTAGAAAATGCTTGCATGCCTTTCACTGATATGTATATACCCACATATACTCCCTGCCTACATATCACTGCAATATATATACCCCGTAATTAGTCCTTAGAGGGACTGTTGATTTAGCTGGATTTATGTATTCAATTATTGTATACCCACACTATCTTTGAAACCCCCAAATCTGACCCTATCTCGGCAGCAACTCTCCTTACACTAGCTATTTCCGGAGGTGAATGTGACGAGCATGGCGGTACCATGTCTGATATAGACCTGATGAGGCTGTGCGGCCAGCCAATCACTGTAATGCCACAACCAACATGGCTGGGCATTATAGTGCATGGTACACAATCCCTGCATGTTGATTGGCGCTCAAAGGAGTGTCAAACATGCGGGGCATGGACCAGAACTCCTGCCGAGCAACCCCGGAAATGCTCGGTGTTCAGAGTACAGCGATGCTCGGGCGAGTACCGAGCATTACAGAGTATGCTCGCTCATCACTAATAGGAAACCCACCAGATGGAGACCCAACTTGGAGTCTTCACATTTTAAAAAAATATTGTCACATCACTAAAGAGGCATCAATTTTCAGAGTAAAAACAGTATAACAAGCCTCTGATACATCTTCCACTACAGACAACCCACCAGATGGAGATCCAACTTGGAGTCCCCACATTTCAAAAAATTGTTATCATACACCACTAAAGTGGCATCAATTTCCACAGAGTAGAAACATTATAATAGACTGCTGGCACACCTTCCACTAAAGGTAACCCACCAGATGGAGACCCAACTTAGAGATTCCACATTTTAATAAATTGTTTGTAACTTCAGCAACAGGCACAGAAGCCACGAGAAAGGTGGTACAAGCTTCAATAATGTGAGATCAATGAATGACACTAAAAATTACATCATCATCCAGTTTTTCAGATTGCGACTGTGGTGAAAAAGACATTGGAGATCTATGACTTGCTCATTTTTATGAAGGTTAGGCAGTCTGCACTTTCAGGGGACAGCTGGATGTGCTTATCCATCAGGACACCCTCAGCAGCGCTGAAGACACGTTCTGAGAGAACGCTGGCTGACAAAACCTCCAAGGCATGACAGCTGAGCTCAGGCTAATCTTCCATTTTTGAAGACCAAAATGCAAAAGGGTCCAAACCCCCAGATGGCATTGATATTGAGCTCCAGATACTCCTGCACCATGCTCTCCAATCTCCAATCTGGTCTAAAGAAATTGTGAAATGACTCACAGAAATTGCTTATGCCACTTACACTGCTGCTGCTAATGATTTTGCGATGATGCCTTGAATTTTTTGGGTTGGACGTCTAGAACTGCAATGCAAACTGTGTTCCTCACTGCTGTCTTAGGGAAAACCCTTCTTAACCCCTTCACACACAAGGGTGGTTTGCACGTTAATGACCTGGCCAATTTTTACAATTCTGACCACTGTCTCTTTATGAGGTTATAACTCTGGAACACTTCAACGGATCTTACCGATTCTGAGATTGATTTCTCATTACATATTGTACTTCACGTTAGTGGTAAAATTTCTTCGATATAACGTGCATTTATTTTTGAAAAAAATGCAAATATGGCGAAAATTTTGAAAATTTTGCAATTTTCAAATTTTGAATTTTTATTCCTCTAAAACAGAGAGATGTCACACAAAATAGTTAATAAATAACATTTTGCACATATCTACTTTACATCAGCACAATTTTGGAACCAAAATTTTTTTTTGTTAGGAAATTATAAGGGTTAAAAGTTGACCAGCGATTTCTCATTCTTACAACAAAATTTACAAAGCCATTTTTTTAGGGACCACCTCACATTTGAAGTCACTTTGAGGGGTCTATATGGCAGAAAATACCCAAAAGTGACACCATTCTAAAAGCTGTACCCCTCAAGGTACTCAAAACCACATTCAAGAGGTTTATTAACCCTTCAGGTGCTTCACAGGAGCTGAAGCAGCTTGGAAGGAAAAAATGAACATTTAACTTTTTAGTCACAAAAATTATCTTTTACAAACTTTTTTTTATAATGCCTGGGTGTGAAAAAAAAAACAATTTTCCACAAAAATGATTTTTTTAGTCCCAAATTTTTGATTTTTCCCAAGGAAATTGGACCCCAAAAGTTGTCCAATTTTTCCTAAGTACGCTGATACCCCATATGTGGGGGGGAAACTGGGCGCACGGCAGGGCTTGGAAAGGAAGTAATAACATTTTGGAATGCAGATGTTGATGGGGTCATGTTCCGTTTGCAGTGCCCCAGATGTGCCTAAACAGTGGAAACCCCCCACAAGTAACCCCATTTTGGAAACTAGACCCCCTAAGAAACTTATCTAGATCTGTGGTGAGCACTTTGAACTCCCAAGTGCTTCACACAAGTTTATAATGCCCAGGCATGAAAATAAAAAATCCTATTTTTTTCCCACAAAAATTATCTTTTAGTCACCAATTTTTTATTTTCCCAAGGGTAACAGGAGAAATTGGACCACAAAAGTTGTTATCCAATTTGTCCTGAGTACGCTGATACCTCATATGTGGGGGGAACCACTGTTTGAGCGCACGGCAGAGCTCGGAATGGAAGGATCACCATTTGACTTTTTCCAACCAAAATTGGCTGGATTGAGATTGGACGCCATGTTGCATTTGGAGAGCCCCTGATGTGCCTAAACAGTGGAAACAGCCCCACAAGTGACCCCATTTTGGAAACTAGACCCCCTAAGGAACTTATCTAGATCTGTGGTGAGCAATTTGAACCCCCAAGTGCTTCACACAAGTTTATAACGTAGAACCGTAAAATTAAAAAATCATATTTTTTCCATCTTTTATCTTTTCACCCCAATTTTTATTTTCCCAAGGGTAACAAGACCCAAAAAGTTATTGTGCAATTTGTCCTGAGTACGCTGATATCCCATATATGGGGGTAAACCACTGTTTGGGTGCATGGCAGAGCTCGGAAGGGAAGGAGCGCCGTTTGACTTTTTCAACGCAGAATTGGCTGGACGCTAAACAGTGGAAATCCCCCACAAATGACACCATTTTGGAAACTAGACCCCTCAAGGAACTTATCTAGATGTGTGGTGAGAACTTTGAACCCCCAGGTGTTTCACTAAAGTTTATAACGCCCGAGCATGAAAATAAAAAATTCATATTTTTTCCACAAACATGAATTTTAGTCCCCAACTTTTTATTTTCCCAAGGGTAACAGGAGAAATTGGACCCCAAAAGTTGTTGTCCAATTTGTCTTGAGTACGCTGATACCCCTTATGTAGTTGCTACTTTGCATACGCTGCCACAGGCGCCATTTTGACTAAGTAGTTGAAATTTTTCTTTTACATAACAATTTCATATACATTTTGCGATACATGATACTGAGCAGTCAGTGCCGTCAGTGCCATTTTGCAGAATGCACTTTTTTTTCTAACCTCACAATATTCTATGCATTATGGAAAATAGGAGGCTGGTCACTGAGGGATTAGTGACCTGTCGTAAGCCCATATAGTTACATATATAAGCAGAGCACCACATAAAGCCCGCCCACAGGCCGCCCCGAAGCACGAGAATCTCATTAACTGAAAACTACAAATAAAGATTAAACAACAGCAACAAGACGGATTTCATCAATTAAGGTATAATTTTAATCAGCATAAGGGTGCCAACCTGACATTGTCTGTAGTTTACTGAGCAAAATCCTGCTGACAGGTTCGCTTTAAAAATGTCCACTTCATGTTCAAGCTATATGGTCTCATAATGCTAAGAGTCACTTTTCACTTACATTTTCTACAGACTTAGACCTTTTAAATGTAATCCTGACTCACGCCAAATCTAATTTTGTAGATATCGATATCAGAAATGCTTAATAACATACTATTTGACATAAAATTCCTATATACTTTGACTTTCATAGTTTTGCAGTAGAGCAAAGAACTTTTCGGATATCAATACTAAGGTAAGTTACAAATGGTCTTTAGTAAAAACACAAAAATTGAGCTTGGCTTGAGTTGATACACATGCAGCACACAACCACATGTTCACATTGGCCATAAAACACAAAACCCACAAAAGACAAAATGAGCAAAAACCTGCTGTAACTAAATAAGTAAAAAGCGAAAAGTGCATTTAAATAACAGAGTTTTTAGTCATACTGTTTTTGATCAAAAATAGTATGAAAGCTATCCCACCAATGACAAGGTAACTCTGATCGGGATAGTCCTACACTGTCTAATATTAAAAACCTTACCATGTGTCAAAGTAGAACAAGGGCAGACAAAAGGACTGTGTTCCAACCAGTGAACACCAGTCTAGGGAAGCTTTTAAATACAATTTCCAGCTCAGGAGAGGGAGACCACACCCCGACTTGCACACAATGCAAAAATACAAAGAAAAAACACAAAAATTGAGCTTGGCTTGAGTTGGTACACATGCAGCAATAGATTTTTCCTACTGGTTCATTTTGGTCACTATGATAGACCCTATCACAGTGATCAAAATAAAAAATAGTAAATCAAACCCCCTTTATCACCCCCTTTAGTTAGGGAAAAATAATAAAATAAAAAAATGTATTTATTTCCATTTTCCCATTAGAGTTAGAGTTGGGCTAAAGTTAGGGTTAGGGTTGTGGCTAAAGTTAGGGTTAGAGTTGGGGCTAAAGTTAGACTTATGGTTGGGACTAAAGTTAGGGTTAGGGTTGGGGCAAAGTTAGGCTTAGGGTTGGGGCTAAAGTTAGAGTTAGGGTTGGGATTAATGTTAGGGTTGGGATTAGGGTTAGGGTTGGGATTAAGGTAAGGGTTTGGATTAGGGAAAGTGTTGGGAAAAGGGTTAGGGGTGTGATGGGGTTAGGTTTGTGGTTAGAGTTATGGTTAGGTTTGGGATTTGGGGTGTCTTGGGGTAGGGTTGTAGTTAGGGTTGGGATTAGGTTTAGTGGTGTGTTGGGGTTAGGGTTGGAGTTAAAATTGGAGGGTTTCGGCTGATTAGGCATATCATGGGCTCTCCAAAGGCAACATGACACCCGCAGACCATTCCATTAAAGTCTACATTCCAAAACGTCACTACTTCCCTTTGGAGCCCTGACGTGTGCCCAAACAGTAGATTTCTCTCACATATGGTGTACCAGCGTACTCAGGACAAATTGTACCATAACTTTTGGGGTCCAATTTCTCCTGTTACCCCTGTGAAAATAAAAAATTGGAGGCTAAAAATCATTTTTGTGGAAAAAAATGATTTTTTATTTTCATGGCTCTGCATTATAAACTTTAGTGAATCACTTGGGGTTCAAAGTTCTCATCACACATCTAGATAAGTTCCTTGGGGGTGTAGTTCCCAAAATGGGGTCACTTATGGGGGGTTTCTACTGTTTAGGCACATCAGGGCTCTGCAAATGCAACATGATGCACGCAGACCATTCCATCAAAGTCTGCATTCAAAAACGTCGCTCCTTCCCTTCCGAGCTCTGCCATACGCCCAAACAGTGGTTCCCCCCAACATATGGGGTATCAGCATACTCAGGACAAATTGCACAACATCTTTTTGGGTCCAATTTCTCCTGTTACCCCTGTGAAAATAAAAAATTGGAGGCTAAAAAATGATTTTTGTGGAAAAAAAAGATTTTTTATTTTCACGGCTCTGCATTATAAACTTTAGTGAATCACTTGGGGTTCATGAAAGTTCTCACCACACATCTAGATAAGTTCCTTGGGGGTGTAGTTCCCAAAATGGGGTCACTTATGGGGGGTTTCTACTGTTTAGGCACATCAGGGGCTCTGCAAATGCAACATGATGCACGCAGACCATTCCATCAAAGTCTGCATTCAAAAACGTCGCTCCTTCCTTTCCAAGCTCTGCCATACACACAAACAGTGGTTCCCCCCAACATATGGGGTATCAGCATACTCAGGACAAATTGTACAACAACTTTTGGGGTCCAATTTCTCCTCATACCCTTGTGAAAATAAAAAATTGGGGGTTAAAAAATCATTTTTGTGGAAGATTTTTTATTTTCACAGTTCTGCGTTATAAACTTTAGTGAAACACTTGGGGTTCAAAGTGCTCACCACACATCTAGATAAGTTCCTTGGGTGGTCTAGTTTCCAAAATGGGGTGACTTGTGGGGGTTTCCACTGTTAGGCATATCAGGGACTCTCCAAACGCGACATGGCGTCTGATCTAAATTCCAGCCAATTCTGCACTGAAAAAGTCAATCAGTGCTCCCTTTCCGACCTCTGCCGTGCGTCCAAACAGTGGTTTATCCCCTTATTTGGGGTATCGGCGTATTCAGAACAAATTAGAAAACAACTTTGGGGGTCTAATTTATCCTGTTACCCTTGGGAAAATAAAAATTTGGGGGTGAAAAATCATTTTTGTGGTAAAAATATAATTTTTTATTTTCACAGCTCTACGTTATAAACTTCTGTGAAGCACTTAGGGGTTCAAAGTGCTCAACACACATCTAGCTAAGTTCCTTTGGAGAAATTGTACAACAAATTTTGTGGTTCATTTTATCTTTTTACCCTTGTGAAAATAAAAAAAATTGGTTCTGAAATAAAATATTTGTGAAAAAAAGTGAAATGGTAGTTTTTTCTTTTCACATTGCTTCAGTGCCTGTGATGCACGTAAAGGGTTAACTAACTTCTTGAATATGGTTTTGAGCACCTTGAGGGGTGCAGTTTGTAAAATGGTGTCACTTTTGGGTATTTTCTGCCATGCACACCCCTCAAAGTGACTTCAAATGTGAGGTGGTACCTAAAAAAATAGTTTTGCAAATTTTGTAAAAATGAGACATCGCTGGTCAAGTTTCAACCGTTTTAACTTCCTAACAAAAAAAAATTTTATTTCCAAAATTGTGCTGATGTAAAGTAGACATGTGGGAAATGTTAAAAAGTATTTTGTATGACATATCCTCTTGATTTAAGGGCATAAAAATTAAAAGTTTGAAAATTGCTAAATTTTAAAAATTTTCGCCATATTTCCATTTTTTTCATAAATAAGCGCAAGTAGCATTAAAAAATTTTTACCATTAACATTAAGTACAATATGTCACGAAAAAACATTCTCAGAATCAACGTTCCAGAGTTGTAACCTCATAAAGTGACAATGGTCAGAATTGTAAAAATTGGCCTGGTCATGAACGTGCAAACCACCCTCGGGGGTAAATGGGTTAATAAGAGGAAAATTGCAAAATAACTTGATTTTGCATGTACTGTACCTTACAATTTTAACTAATAAAGAATTTGACTCTGTCACTAAGAGGTTAATATTAGACAGTGTAGGAATACCCCGATTAGAGTTACCTTGTCGTTGGTGGGATAGTTTTAATACTATTTTTTGATCAAAAACAGTATTACTAAAAACTCTGTGTTGTTTAAAAAAATATTTAGTATTGAGAGTCCTCAGTGGTTGATACCTTTTAATGGCTAACTGAAAAGATGTTTCTGATAAAAGGGAAGGAAAGGAAGAAATTGCACCGATCTAAATGTAAATGTATAATTAGATCGTAGGTGAATATAGGTGGCACTCACCATTTGTAAATCTTGATAACTTGCATGTAGGTCACTTAGGATCATTAGGTGTTCAAAGGTGGATATCTTCTGTGGTCGGCATGCTGCAAATCCCTGGTAGCTAGTAAGTCACTCGGACCAAGTAACCATAGGAATGTTATCCAATAAACTTTTTACCAGGCTATTTGCACTCCCGTAGGTGTAGGATCCAAGGCTTCTTATTATTCAAAAAAGGTTTTTATTATTTATCAAGAAAAAGCACATACAACGCGTTTCGACAGTATAAAATGTCTTCATCAGGTATATTGTGATAAGTGTTCCAAAATTGTGGATAGCTTTATAAGAAGTAGTGTGCTAAATAGTGTGTGGACCACTAAAATTAGGTACTAACACACCCACTATATAGCTGCTATACAAGTTAGAAGTCTACAAGAGGACATAAAGATAATAAAAGCAAATGCATTACATAGATATATAAAAAAACATAATAAAATTAGATATATAACAGATAACATACAAAATAAGTTAATAAATATCATACCATTACAATATAATTATATAGCGAATTTAAATGGTTGTATGTGAATAAAATACATTTAAAACACATAGATTATAAAAACAGTGCTAATTAGAGTTGTGGAAAACATTTATTTATATATATATTTTTTTACATTTTATATTCCCTCAATGACTTCATTTAATCCGTCTGGATGTAAGGTCCCCATTTTAAAAATCCAATAGGATTCTTTGCGATTCAATTTGACAGTGTGTCTAGAGCAGTTCTCCGGAATTTGCTCAACTGGTGTAACTTTTATGTTAAATTGTTTGTTGTGCTTCAAACAATAATGCCGAGACAAACTATGTTTCATGAAGCCATTTTTTGCATTGTGCCTGTGGCCATTCATACGTGTGCTCAGGGACTGTGTAGTACGTCCCACGTATTGAACGCCACAGGCACATGTAATGACATATACCACAAATCGGCTGTCGCAGGATAATTTCTGTGTAATTGGGAAAAATTCTCCCGTGCTGTTACAGTAGATCCCAGTCGCATTGTGATCTATGATTTTACCGCAACAGCACTTTTTTGAATTACATCGCAAAACACCAGTTTTTTTGTTATTATTTTTATTCATTTTATCAATTTTTTTTGTTGGATTAATTTTCTGTCCCCCCTGTGATAATTGTTTTAAGTGGCTGGGGGCAATAATGCCTCTTATAGTTTGTGCCCTACGGAAAGTGATATTAGGTTTTTCTGGTAGAATTTTTCTCAGATATACATCTTTTTTCAATAGGTACCAGTATTTATTGAGTATCCTCCTAATATCATTATTGTTGCTATTGTATGCTGTTATGAAATTGTACTGCCATCTGTTGTTTTTCTTAATTTCGTTATGGTTTTGATATATTTCATCCTTTCGTTTAAATAAACATTCATCCTGCGTTTTTCTCAAAATTGTTTCATAGGCACTCAGAATTAATTTTTTCAGATATTTTTTATCATAAAATTTTTTAATTAAAATTTTGGACTGTTCAATGTAGTCATCTGTATTTGTATTATTTTTTCTAATTCTATGAAACTGACTGAAGGGAATATTTGTTTTCCACTTTTATAATGTGCACTGTTGTAATGTAAGAAACCATTACTGTCAGTTTTTTTAAAAAAGTTTTACTAACAATTTCCTAATTATTATGAGACAATTCCAAATCTAGGAAGTCTATTTTTTCATTACTTATCTTAGTGGTGAATGTTATTCCCCACTGATTCGCATTCATCTCACTGATGAACTGTTCTGCTTTCTCCCGACTTCCCCTCCAAATGATGATCAGATCATCTATAAAGCGGCGGTATAGGATTATATGATTAACATAATCACATTGGGTAATTGGCGAAGAGGACTCGAATAGTCCCATGAATAAATTAGCAAAACTTGGGGCTACCCGCGTCCCCATTGCTGTGCCGAGCCGCCGTATGTATAGCTGTTCCTGAAATTTAAAAACGTGTTCAAGAATAAATTTTAAACCTTTCAATAGGAATTCTCTTTGGGAGTCTGGCATTTCCTTAATACCTTTTAGGTAATGCTCCACTGCTTTTATTCCCAGATCATGCTGAATGTTGGAATACAAAGCATTACATCCATGGTAATAAAAAGAAAATCTTCCTCCCATGCAATATTTCTAATTTCATATAGAAGCTGGTTAGAGTCCATAAGATATGAGGGCAAGGTTTTTACTAGTTCTTGTAAAAACAAGTCGATGTAATGGGACAGCTGACTGGTAAGAGAAC
The DNA here is from genome assembly GCA_033576555.1 of Oophaga sylvatica. NCBI lineage: Eukaryota > Metazoa > Chordata > Amphibia > Anura > Dendrobatidae > Oophaga > Oophaga sylvatica. The sequence goes on along the minus strand of JARQOD010000001.1, from coordinate 162,884,016 downwards.
CAATGCCTGCTATTATAGTGGACCATTCCCTATTACTACAGACCCTCTCATCTCTTGGTATCACAGGCTTGGCCCTATCTTGGATCGTGTCATACCTAACAGATCGGACATTCAGCGTCTCCCACTCACACACCACCTCCTCACCGCACCCTCTATCTGTGGGAGTCCCGCAAGGTTCAGTCCTAGGGCCCCTGCTCTTCTCCATCTACACCTTCGGCCTCGGACAGCTCATAGAATCTCACGGCTTTGAATATCACCTCTATGCTGATGACACACAGATCTACATCTCTGGACCAGATATCACCTCCTACTAAACAGAATCTCTCAATGTCTGTCCTAGAATTCATCATCTTTCCCCATCTCACACAACCCCTCCAATGGACCTATCAATTAATGTAAATGACTGCCCACTCTCTCCAGTCCCACAAGCTCGCTGCCTCGGGGTTATCCTTGACACTGATCTCTCTTTTAAACCACATATCCAAGCCCTCTCCACCTCCTGCCGACTTCTAATCAAAAATATCTCACGTATCCATACATTCCACAACCAAGAATCTGCAAAAACCCTAGTCCATGCCCTCATCATCTCCCTCCTCGACTACTGCAACCTCCTGCTCTGTGACCTCCCCTCTAACACTCTTGCACCCCTCCAATCTATTCTAAACTCTGCTGCCCGACTAATCCACCTGTCCCTCCGCTATTCCCTGGCCTCTCCCCTCTGTCAATCCCTGCACTGGCTCCCCATTACACAAAGACTCCAGTTCAAACCCTAATCATGACATACAAAGCCATCCACAACTTGTGTCCTCCATACATCTGTGACCTCGTCTCCCGGTACCTACCTGCACGCAACCTCCAATCCTCACAAGATCTCCTTCTCTACTCCCCTTTTATCTCCTCTTCCCACAATCGCATACAAGATTCTCCCGCACATCCCCCCTACTCTGGAACTCTCTACCACAACATATCAGACTCTCGCCTACCATGGAAACCTTCAAAAAGAATCTGAAGACCTACCTTTTCCGACAAGCCTACAACCTGCAGTAACCACAGATCCACCAAACCGCTGCACGACAAGCTCTACCCTTGCCTACTGTATCCTCACCCATCCCTTGTAGATTGTGAGCCCTCACGGGCAGGGTACTCTCTCATCCTGTACCAGTCGTAACTTGTATTGTCTAAGATTACTGTACTTGTATTTATTATGTATATCCCACCTCACATGTAAAGTGCCATGGATTAAATGGCACTATAATAATAAATAATAATAATTATAGGCGACCAGGTGGATTTTTCAGGCATTTGTGTACCTTAGGAAGGTGATAGAATACCGCAGTGTTGGGATTTTTATTTGTCAGGAATTTCTTTTCTTTTTTATTTTAATATTTTTTCCAAAAGTTCATTAATTAAATCATGATAATAATCTATAAATTTTTTGGAAGCATCCGAATTTAATTTTTTATAATATTTTTCATTGGCAAGTATATTATTTGCTTCTTTCAAATATATTTCCCTATCCTGAAGTACAATCCCCACCCTTTATCAGCCTCCCTTATTACTATTTTGGCATTATCCTTAAGATTTTTTATGGCACTTCTTTCTTCCCTGGAAATATTATTTTTATAGCCTTTTATTTTTTATTTTTAAAATTTTTGTTTTAGAAAAATAAGATTCGTTAGAAAAATTATTTTTTTCCTCACTCGTGTCTGAATTCTTCATTTACCATGGAAAAAATGTTTCCAAATTGCTACCCCGATGAATTGGGTTGAAATTGGACTGTGGACATACTTCCTTGTGCAAAAAAATATCTTTTTTATCTGTGGTTTCTTCCTTTTTCTGTTCTAAATCTTGCCCTTCTATATTTTCCATAATGGAAAAATGACGTGCTATTGTTAATTTACGTACATATTTATTGAGATCTAAAAAAAAAGGGTCAAAGGGTTTTGCTTTTTGTGTTGGGCAAAAACCCAGACCTTTAGAAAGTACCGCTAATTCAGCTTCTGTTGGACAGTATTCAGATAAATTAAAAATCCGGATAGTATTGGTGGCACTATTAGCGTCCTCTATAATTTCTTTTCCTTTTCTATATCGGCAGTTTTTTTCTTTTTTTCTTCCTCCTCTGGACCCTCTGGGCCTCCTTTTTTTTTAATGATTTTGTGAAGGTTTGCGGGAAATATTTTAGGTTCGTACTTATTTGCCCTGCTTGGGTCGTTAGCGGTGCTGCTATTTGTGAACCATTCTCGATACTTGGTAATAATATCTCTGTTAGTGGGGGGCGTTTTACCACCAGCTCTAAAAAAGAAATATTAGAGTGTGATGGTGATGGTGCCTTCATTGCTGTAGTGAACAGGTTAGGGAGCTGGAGGTCTCATGTATAGTAAATTGACTACACAGTAGTGAGATTTCATGATTATCTACTGGGGAACACAATGTTTCCTGGGTCCCAGCGAGGCTCAGTAAGGAGTTTTCAGAGGGAAATTCAAACTGACTAGTACTGATTTCCTCTCCTTCTTTGCTCCGTTTCCTGTTAATAACCTCTCTTATTTTACTGCTTTCATTGCTGATTTCCTCTCTTTTTTTATTCCTATCCTTGCTAATTTCATTATTCATATTTTTTATTAAGGCATTAGACTGGTCTATCCCAGGTGTGGACGAAATTATTTTATTTGTCCAATTTTTATTATTATAGTTTTTTGGTAAAGCCCCCGCTTCTTTGAAAGTATATTTATTATTAGAAGTCGTTCTAATTTCCTCCCCCAAAATGGCCTTAGTTTTCATATTATAATATGTCCGTAGGCCATTGACTATATCATCTTGTGCTTTAACTTGTTTATTAACAGGATGATTTTTATCTTTAATATCCATCTTTTTTGTGTCCATTTTTTTAGAATTTTTTTTTCATTTTTTCTTTGCTTTAACCCCTTAACTCCCAAGAGTGGTTTGCACGTTAATGACCGGGACAATTTTTACAATTCTGACCACTGTCTCTTTATGAGGTTATAACTCTGGAACGCTTTAACAGATCTTAGCGATTCTGAGAATGTTTTCTCATGACATACTGTACTTCATGATAGTGGTAAAATTTATTCGATATAACATGCAGTTATTTATTAAAAAAATGGAAATATGGCGAAAATATTGAAAATTTTGCTATTTTCAAATTTTTCATTTTTATTCCCTTAAAACAGAGAAATATGTCACACAAAATAGTTACTAAATAACATTTCCCACATGTCTACTTTACATTAGCACAATTTTGAAACCAAATTTTTTTTTTTTTACGAAGTTATAAGGGTTAAAATTTGACCAGCGATTTCTCATTTTTACAACAAATTGTACAAAACCATTTTTTTTAGGGACCGCCTCACATTTGAAGTCACTTTGAGGGGTCTATATGGCAGAAAATACCCAAAAGTGACACCATTCTAAAAACTGCACCCCTTAAGGTACTCAAAACCACATTCAAGAAGTTTATTAACCCTTCAGGTGCTTCACAGGAGCTGATGCAACGTGGAAGGAAAAAATGAACATTTAACTTTTTAGTCACAAGAATGATCTTTTACAAACATTTTTTTAATTTTTACAAGGGAAAAAGAAGAAAATGGACGGATAAAGTTGTTGTGCAATTTCTCCTGAGTACGCCGATACCCCATATGTGAGGGAAAACCACTGTTTGGGCGCATGGCAGGGCTCAGAATGGAAGGAGCACCATTTGACTTTTCCAAACCAAAATTGACTGGAATTGAGATTGGACGCCATGTAGCGTTTGGAGAGCCCCTGATGTGCCTAAACAGTGGAAAGCCCCTACATGTGACCTCATTTTGGAAACTAGACCCACTAAGGAACTTATCTAGATGTGTGGTGAGCACTTTCAACCTCCAAGTGCTTCAACAAGTTTATAATGTAGAGCAGTGAAGAAAAAAAATCATATTTTTTCCACAAACATGATGTTTAGTCCCCAATTTTTTATTTTCCCAAGGGTAAGAGGAGAAATTGGACCACAAAAGTTGTTGTCCAACTTGTCCTGAGTACGCTGATACCCCATATGTGGGGGGAAACCACTGTTTGGGTGCACTGCAGGGCTCAAAGGGAAGTAGTGACGTTTTGGAATGCAGACTTTGATGGAATGGTCTGCGGGCTTCAGGTTCCGTTAGCAGATCCCCTGATGTCCCTAAACAGTGGAAACTCCCCGCAAGTGACCCCATTTTGAAAATTAGACCCCCTAAGGAACTTATCTAGGTGTGTGGTGAGCACTTTGAACCCCAAAGTGTTTCACTAAAGTTTATAATGCCCTGACGTGAAAAAAAAAAAAATTCCACAAAAGTGATTTTTTGGTCCACAATTTTTTATTTTCCCAAGGGTAACTGTTATGATTTGGTAGCTGAGGAGAGCAGGCAAAAACGGCAATACACCAGAGAGGTTGGAATCTACTGGATTGCAGTACCCTGACTAACCACCACAACTAAAGGCAGCCGTGGAGCGTACCTACGTTGCTCCTAGACGCCTCGTCACAGCCTGAGAGGTTAATAAAACCTAAAGATAGAAAGAGGAAAGCTATCTGCCCCGGAGCAGATCCCCAAAGAACATAGGAAGCCCCCAAACATGTAATGGCGGTTAGACAAGAGGAAATTCAGACACAGACAGAAAATAGTATGAGCAAACGTTGGGGCCCAATCTTCCTAGACAGAAAAGGATAGGAAGGACACTTACTGCAATCCAAAAAACCCTAAAAAATACCAACTCTACTAATTGCAAAAACACCTAGATCACACGACCTCTACCACCTAAATTAGTTCTCTGGTGTAACAAAACTAAGCCGCAGCCACTGAAAAAAATGGAAAAGGCAAATGAACAAATAACATTGGCTCTAGAAGAACTGAGAGGAGCCCAAGCCCCCGTGGGGGGGAGACCTGGCTAACCTCACAGAAATGCAGAGAAATATGCAAAAGGAAAGCACAAAAAACAAAAAAACAGAAAATATCTTATCTGAGAGCAGGAGAAGAGGCAAGACTCAGCAAGCTTCCAAGTGAACCAGGAACCACAGTTGAGACAAGAACAATTGATCACCGGCAACCATGATGGGAGGGAACCTCCCTTATATAAGACCAGTCTGTAACTCCTGATTGCCAATCCTCATTGAATGGTTCAGTACTGTTTGTAACCACCAGAGGGAGCTTCTGCTCAGTATTCATTTCTAACACATTCACAACAGTACCCCCCTTGAGGAGGGGTCACCGAACCCTCATTTGGGCAACCAGCTTGGTCAGGATGTGCTCTGTGATACGCACGGATCAGTCTCCTAGCATGGATGTCCGAAGAAAACACCCAAGAATTGTCCTCCTGACCATAACCTCTCCACTTAACCAAATACTAGAGTTTCCGTCTAGAAAAACGAGAATCCAATATTTTCTCAACCACATACTCCAGATTGCCCTCAACCAAAACAGGGTCAGGAGGCGCAGCCATAGGAACCACTGGCTCGACAAACCTCTTCAATAAGGACTTGTGGAACACGTTATGGATCTTAAATGTCCCTGGAAGAAGTAAACGAAAGGAAACAGGATTAAGAATCTCCATGATCTTATAAGGTCCAATAAACTTAGACATAAACTAAGGAGATGCAACTCTCATAGGGATATTTCTTGAGGACAACAAGACCAAGTCCCCCACTTCAAACCGAGGACCATCAGTCCTATGCCAGTTGGCAAACCGCTGGGCCCTCTCCTGAGAGAGGGACAACCTCTCCACTACCTGGTCCCAAATCTGCTGCATACGCTCCACAACAGAGTCAACACCTGGACAGACAGAAGCCTCCGTCTGTCCCGAAGAAAATCGAGGGTGAAACCCAAAATTGCAGAAAAATGGAGACATCAAAGTGGCAGAGCTAGCCCTATTATTAAGAGCAAACTCAGCCAAAGGCAAAAAGGAGACCCAGTCATCTTGATCAGCAAACACAAAGCATCTCAGATAAGTCTCCAATGTCTGGTTTGTTCTCTCAGTTTGTCCATTGGTCTGAGGATGAAAAGCCGAGGAGAAAGACAATTGAACACCAAGTTTAGAACAAAAAGTCCTCCAAAATCTGGAAACAAACTGGACTCCTCTGTCAGACACAATGTTCTCAGGAATGCCGTGTAACCGAACCACGCGCTGAAGGAACAAAGGCACCAATTCGGAGGAGGAAGGCAACTTAGGTAATGGCACAAGATGTATCATCTTGGAAAACCTATCACAAATCACCCAGATAACGGTCATTCTCTGAGAAACAGGGAGGTCGGAAATGAAATCCATAGAGATATGGGTCCATGGTCTCTTGGGCATAGGCAATGGCATCAACAAACCACTAGAGCAAGAGCAAGGCTTGGAGCGAGAGCAAGTCCCGCAGGACTGCACAAATTCCCTGACGTTACGAGACAAAGTAGGCCACCAAAAGGACCGACTAACCAAGTCTCTGGTACCAAAAATTCCGGGATGACCGGCCGACGCGGAACAAGGAATCTCAGACATCACACTCTTTTTCCACCGGTCTGGGACAAACAATTTCCCAATAGGGCAGTGCTCGGGTTTATCCTCCTGACACCCTTCCAGAGCTAGTCTCAAATTGGGCGAGATGGTGGAAAGAACTACACCCTCTTTCAAAATAACAACAGGATCAGATAACTCAGGAGAGTCCGCAAGGAAACTCCTCGAGATGGCATCCGCCTTAACATTCTTAGTGCCAGGAAGAAAGGAAACCACAAAATTAAAACGTGTGAAAAACAAGGCCCACCTGGCCTGTCTAGTATTAAGTCGCTTGGCTGATTCCAGATAAACCAGATTCTTATGGTCCGTGAGGACCACCACCTGATGTTTGGCTCCCTCCAGCCAATGTCTCATCTCTTAAAAAGCCCACTTCATGGTCAATAACTCCCGATTACCCACGTCATAATTACGTTCAGTTGGAGAAAATATTCGAGAGAAAAAGGCACAAGGGTTACTTTTAGAGGTCTCTGGATCTCTTTGGGACAAAACGGCACCTGCCCCAATTTCAGAGGCATCAACCTCCACATGAAATGGCAGAGAAACATCAGGCTGCCGTAGAACAGGAGCAGAAGTGAATCTCTGCTTAAGTTCCTGAAACGCAGAGACTGCCTCAGGAGGCCAATTCACCACATCAGAACCCTTTTTGGTCAAATCAGTCAATGGTTTAACAATAACAGAGAAATTACCAATAAATTTACGATAAAAATTGGCAAAACCCAAGAATCTCTGAAGAGCCTTTAATGAAGTAGGTTGGACCCAATCACAGATGGCCTGAACCTTGACCGGGTCCATTTCAATAACAGATGGGGACAAAATGAATCCCAGAAATGAGATCCTCTGTACGCCAAAAAGACACTTTGATCCCTTCACATACAGAGCATTCTCTCTCAAAATCTGGAGCACAGTCCGAACATGTTTCACATGAGAGTCCCAGTCATTGGAAAAAATCAAGATATCATCCAAATAAACAATCAGAAATTTATCCACAAAATCCCTGAAAATGTCATTCATGAAGGACTGGAAGACGGAAGGAGCATTAGTGAGCCCAAAGGGCATCACTAGGTACTAAAAATGCCCCTCTGGGGTATTAAACGCCGTCTTCCATTTATCCCCGTGCTTAATGCGAATAAGGATATACGCCCCCTGAGGTTAAGCTTGGTAAACCAAGTAGCACTTTTCACCCTGGAAAACAGGTCAGAAATCAAGGGTAACGGATATTGATATTTCACAGTGATATTGTTCAAGAGACGATAATCAATACACGGCCTTAATGAACCATCCTTTTTGGCCACAAAGAAAAAACCGTCACCCAAGAGTGAAGAGGATGGTCTGATATGACCCTTCTCCAATGACTCCTTGATATAAGACCGCATAGCGTCATGTTCAGGTACAGACAAGTTAAAAAGGCGACCTTTAGGGAATTTACTACCAGGCACTAATTCAATAGCGCAGTCATAGCTCCTATGGGGGGGCAAGGATGCAGATTTACTTTCGCTAAACACATCAGAAAAATCAGTCAAAAAGTCAGGAACATCCTGAGCCTGAGGAGAGGCAGAAAAAACAGGAGTGTTGGCATTAACACATTGGCAGCCCCAACTGGTTTCAGACACAGATTTCCAATCCAAAACAGGATTATGAGACTGTAACCAAGGGAAACCTAGTACAATAATGTCATGCAGATTATACAGCACCAAAAATTTGCAACTCTCCTGATGATCAGGTTCAACCCTCATTATCACCTGAGTAGAGAACTGGGGTTTATTCTCAGCCAAAGGGGTAGAATCAATCCCCAGTAGGGGAATAGACTTCCGTAGCGGTATCAAGGGAAACCCACAACATTTAGCAAAATCAAAATCCATCAGGTTAATAGCTGCTCCCGAATCAACAAAAGCCTGAGCAGAAAATGTGGACAGGGAGCAAATCAGGGTAACAGTCAACAGAAATTTAGTCTGAACACTAGCCAAGACAACTGAGCGTGCAAAACGTCTTCCCCGCTTAGGGCAGACTGAAATAGCATGAGAGGCGTCACCACAGTAGAAACATAACCCATTGCGTTTTCGAAACTCATGACGCTGTGCCCCAGAAGCCACTCTATCACACTGCATGGGTTCGGAAGCTGGTTCACAAGGCAACACTATTCCACGCATACCTCTACGCTCACGCAAACGTCTGTCAATTTGAATCGCTAATGACATAGAATCATTAAGACAAGAGGGAGCAGGGAAACCCACCATAACATCTTTTACTTTCTCTGACAGAGCCTTCCGAAAAAGGGCTGCCAAAGCATCATCATTCCATTTGGTCAGGACTGCCCACTTTCGGAATTTCTGACAGTACAACTCAGCGTCTTCAAGCCCCTGATTTAACCCCTTACTGCCATCGGACGTACTATCCCGTCCATGGTACCTGGGCCCGTATGACCATGGACGGGATAGTACATCTCGTGCGATAGGACGCGCTCCCGGGGGGAGCGCAGCCGATTGCGGCCGGGTGTCAGTTGATTATCACAGCTGACACCCATGACTGTGTGTCAGGAGCGGTCACGGACCGCTCCCGGCACATTAACCCCTTGCACACCGCGATCAAACATGATCGCGGTGTACTGGGGGCACAGGGGAGGATCGCGCAGGGTGGGGGCTCCCTGCGCGCCCCCCTGAGACCCTCAGAGCAGCGCGATGTGATCGCGCTGTTCTGAGGGCTTCCTCCCTCCCAGGACCCGGATCCAAGATGGCGCCGGGGTCCTGGAGGGAGGCGGCTACCTCAGTGCCTGCCGAGAGCAGGCACTGAGAAGCCTGCTGCACTGCCTGAGCGATCGCTGGTGTGACAGTGTGCTGTGCACACTGTCACACCAGCGATCTGATAAAATACAGTGATGTCCCACCCTGGGACAAAGTAAAAAAGTTAAAAAAATAAAAATAAACATGTTTTTAAAAAAAAATCCAAAATAAATAAAAAAAATATATATATTCCCCAATAAATTCACTTCTTCCTGTAAATAAAAAAAACAAAGCAATAAAAGTACACATATTTGGTATCACCGCGTCCGTAACAACCCCCCCTATAAAATTGTCCCACTAGTTAACCCCTTTAGTGAACCCCTTAAAAAAAAAAATGAAGCAAAAAATCAATGCTTTATCATAATACCGCCGAACAAAAAGTGGAATAACACGCGATCAAAAAGACCGATATAAAAAAACATGGTACTGCTGAAAACGTCATCTTGTCCCGCAAAAAACGAGCCGTCATACAGCATCATCAGCAAAAAAATAAAAAAGTTATAGCTCGCAGAATAAAGCGATGCAAAAATAATTATTTTTTATATAAAATTGTTTTTATTCTATAAAAGCGCCAAAACATGAAAAAATGATATAAATGAGGTATTGCCATAATCGTACTTACCCAAAGAATAAAACTGCTTTATCAATTTTACCACACGCGGAACGGTATAAAACGCCTCCCCCAAAAGAAATTCATGAATTGCTGATTTTTGTTCATTCTAACCTCCCAAAAATCGAAATAAAAAGCAATCAAAAAACGTCACGTGCTCAAAATGGTACCAATAAAAACTTCAACTCGTCCCGCAAAAAATAAGACCTCACATGACTCTGTAAGCCAAAATATGCAAAAATTATAGCTCTCAAAATGTGATGATGAAAAAACTATTTTTGCAATAAAAAGCGTCTTTTAGCGTGACAGCTGCCAATCATAAAACCCGCTATAAATAGTAAATCAAACCCCCCTTTATCACCCCCTTAGTAAGGGAAAAATAATAAAATTAAAAAAAAGTATTTATTTCCATTTTCCCATTAGGGTTAGGGTTAGGGTTGGCGCTAAAGTTAGGATTAGGGTTGGGATTAGGGGTGTGTTTAGGGTTAGGTTTGTGGTTAGGGTTGGGACTAGGGTTAGGGGTGTGTTGAGGTTAGGGTTGGAGTTAGAATTGGGGGGTTTCCGCTGTTTAGGCACATCAGGGGCTCTCCAAATGTGACATGCGTCTGATCTCAATTCCAGCCAATTCTGCGTTGAAAAAGTCAAACGGTGCTCCTTCACTTCTCAGCTCTGCCATGCGTCCAAACAGTAGTTTATCCCCACATATGGGGTATCAGCGTACTCTGGACCCCAAGAGTTATTGTGCAATTTGTCCTATTTCTTCTGTTACCCTTGGGAAAATAAAAAACTGGGGGCGAAAATATCATTTTTGTACAAAAAAAATTATTTTTTTGTTTTTACGGCATTATAAACTTCTGTGAAGCACTTGGGGCTTCATAGCGCTCACCACACATCTAGATAAGTTCCTTGTGGGGTCTATTTTCCAAAATGGGGTCACTTGTTGGGGATTTCCACTGTTTAGGCGCACCAGGGGCTCTCCAAATGCGACATGACGCCCCCAGACCATTCCATCAAAGTCTGCAAACCAAAACGTCACTACTTCCCTTCCGAGCCCCAACGTGTACCCATACAGTAGTTTTCTCCCACATATTGGATATCAGCGTACTCAGGACAAATTGGAAAACAACTTTTGGGGTCCAATTTCTCCTGTTACCCTTGTAAAAATAAAATATTGGGGCAAAAAAAATCATTTTTGCAAAAAAAAAAAGGATTTTTTATTTTTACGGCTGTGCGTTATAAACTTCTGTGAAGCACTTCGGGGTTCAAAGTGCTCACCACACATCTAGACAAGTTCCTTGTGGGGTCTGTTTTCCAAAATGGGGTCACTTGTGGGGGGTTTCCACTGTTTAGGCGCATCAGGGGCTCTCCAAATGCGACATGACGCCCCCAGACCATTCCATCAAAGTCTGCAATCCAAAACGTCACTACTTCCCTTCCGAGCTCTGATGTGCGCCCATACAGTAGTTTTCTCCCACATATTGGGTATCAGCGTACTCAGGACAAATTGGACAACAACTTTTGGGGTCCAATTTCTCCTGTTACCCTTGTGAAAATAAAATATTGGGGGCGAAAAAATCATTTTTGTAAAAAAAAAAAAAGATTTTTATTTTACGGCTGTACGTTATAAACTTTAGTGAAACACCTGGGGGTTAAAAGTTCTCACCACACATCTAGATAAGTTCCTTGAGGGGTCTAGTTTCCAAAATGGTGTCATTTATGGGGGTTTCCACTGTTTAGGCAGATCAGGAGCTCTCCAAACACGACATGGCGTCCAGCCAATTCTGCGTTGAAAAAGTCAGACGGCGCTCCTTCCCTTCCAAACTCTGCCATGCACCCAAACAGTGGTTTACCCCCACATATGGGGTATCAGCGCACTCAGGACAAATTGCACAATAACTTTTGGAGTCTTGTTACCCTTGGAAAAATAAAAATTGGGGTGAAAAGATCATTTTTGTGGAAAAAATATGATTTTTAAATTTTACGGCTCTACGTTATAAACTTGTGTGAAGCACTTGGGGGTTAAAATTGCTCACCAAAGATCTAGAAAAGTTCCTTAGGGGGTCTAGTTTCCCAAATGGGGTCATTTGTGGGGGGTTTCCACTGTTTAGGCACATCAGGGGCTCTCCAAATGCAACATGGCATCCAATCTCAATTCCAGCCAATTTTGGTTTGAAAAAGTCAAATGGTGCTCCTTCCATTCCGAGCTCTGCCGTGCGCCCAAACAGTGGTTCCCCCCCACATATGGGGTATCAGCGTGCTCAGGACAAATTGGACAACAACTTATGTGGTCCAATTTCTCCTGTTACCCTTGGGAAAATAAAAAATTAGTGACTAAAAGATAATTTTTGTGGGAAAAAAAATAGGATTTTTTATTTTCATGCCCGGGCATTATAAACTTGTGTGAAGCACTTGGGGGTTCAAAGTGCTCACCAAAGATCTAGATAAGTTCCTTAGGGGGTCTAGTTTCCAAAATGGGGTCACTTGTGGGGGGTTTCCACTGTTTAGGCTCATCTGGGGCACTGCAAACGGAACATGACCCCCATCAACGTCTGCATTCCAAAACGTTACTACTTCCTTTCCAAGCCCTGCTGTGCACCCAAACAGTTTGGGGTATCAGCGTACTCAGGAGAAATTGGACAACAACTTTTGGGGTCCAATTTCCTTGGGAAAATTCAAAAATTTGGGACTAAAAAATCATTTTTGTGGAAAAATTTTTTTTTTTCACACCCAGGCATTATAAGCTTTTGTGAAACACTTGGGGGTTCAAAGTGCTCACAACAGATCTAGATAAGTACCTTAGGGGGTCTAGTTTCCAAAATGGTGTCACTTGTGGGGGTTTCCACTGTTTAGGCGCATCAGGGGCTCTCCAAACACGACATGGCGTCCAATCTCAATTCCAGCCAATTTTAGTTTGAAAAAGTCAAACGGCGCTCCTTCCCTTACGAGCTCTGCCGTGTGCCCAAACAGTGGTTTTACCCCACATATTGGGTATTGGCATACTCAGGAGAAATTGCATAACAACCTTATCTGTCCATTTTCTCCATTTACCCTTGTGAAAATAAAAAAAAAGTTTGTAAAAGATCATTTTTGTGGCTAAAAAGTTAAATATTCATTTTTTTCTTCCACGTTGCTTTAGTTCCTGTGAAGCACCTGAAGGGTTAATAATCTTCTTGAATGTGGTTTTGAGTACCTTGAGGGGTGCAGTTTTTAGAATGGTGTCACTTTTGGGTATTTTCTGCCATATAGACCCCTCAAAGTGACTTCAAATGAGAGATGGTCCCTAAAAAAAATGGCTTTGTAAATTTTGTTGTAAAAATGAGAAATCGCTGGTCAACTTTTAACCCTTATAACTTACTAACAAAAAAAAATTTTGGTTCCAAAATTGTGCTGATGTAAAGTAGACATGTGGGAAATGTTATTTCTTAACTATTTTGTGTGATATATTTCTCTGTTTTAAGGGAATAAAAATTCAAAGTTTGAAAATTGCAAAATTTTAAAAATTTTCGCCATATTTGCGTTTTTTTCAAAAATAAGCGCAAGTTATATCGAATAAATTTTACTTCTAACGTGAAGTACAATATGTCACGAGAAAACAATCTCAGAATCGCGAAGATCCGTTGAAGCGTTCCAGAGTTATAACCTCATAAAGAGACAGTGGTCAGAATTGTAAAAATTGGCCTGGTCATTAACGTGCAAACCACCCTTGGGGGTGAAGGGGTTAATGCCAAGAAGGTTTTTTCAGCTTGATCAGTGACATTAGGTTCATCGTACAATAACCCCAGAGCCAGAAAAAATGCATCAACATTACTCAAAACAGGGTCCCCAGGTGTCAGGGAAAAAGCCCAATCCTGAGGATCGCCGCGCAGGAGAGAGATGACAATTTGAACCTGCTGTGCTGCGTTCCCTGAGGACTTAGGTTTTAAGGCAAAAAACAACTTACAGTTATTTTTGAAATTCAGAAATTTAGCTCGATCCCCCAAAAATAAATCTGGCATAGGGATCCTAGGTTCCACAACCGGAAACCCTGCAAGATAGGTAGCAATACTCCGAACTTCAGTGGCAAGCTGATCCACACGGCCAGACAACTGTGCAAACTCCATTGAGAGGGAAAAAAAAAAATCCTCCTCAGCACCCAGAGAAAAAGATGGAAAAAATGCAACAATCAGAAAAAAAAAAAATTTCTGACAACTTGCTCTTTTCTTTTTCCTTTTACTATTTTTCCCTTCTGTTGAGTAGCATATAATTTTCAGTTTGGCCGGTGATACTGTTATGATTTGGTAGCTGAGGAGAGCAGGCAAAAACGGCAATACACCAGAGATGTTGGAATTTACTGGATTGCAGTACCCTGACTAACCACCACAACTAAAGGCAGCCGTGGAGCGTACCTACGTTGCTCCTAGACACCTCGTCACAGCCTGAGAGGTTAACTACACCTAAAGATAGAAAGAGGAAAGCTATCTGCCCCGGAGCAGATCCCTAAAGAACATAGGAAACCCCCAAACATGTAATGGCAGTTAGACAAGAGGAAATACAGACACAGACAGAAAATAGCATGAGCAAACGTTGGGGCCCAATCTTCCTAGACAGAAAAGGATAGGAAGGACACTTACTGCAATCCAAAAAACCCTAAAAAATACCAACTCTACTAATTGCAAAAACACCTGAGATCACACGACCTCTACCACCTAAATTAGTTCTCTGGTGTAACAAAACTAAGCCGCAGCCACTGAAATAACAATGGCTCCAGAAGAACTGAGAGGAGCCCAAGCCCCCCGGGGGGGGAGACCTGGCTAACCTCACAGAAATGCAGAGAAATATGCAAAAGGAAAGCACAAAAACAAAAAAAACTGAAAATATCTTATCTGAGAGCAGGAGAAGAGGCAAGACTCAGCAAGCTTCCAAGTGAACCAGGAACCACAGTTGAGACAAGAACAATTGATCACCGACAACCATGATGGGAGGGAACCTCCCTTATATAAGACCAGTCTGTAATTCCTGATTGCCAATCCTCATTGAATGGTTCAGTACTGTTTGTAACCACCAGAGGGAGCTTCTGCTCAGTATTCATTTCTAACACATTCACAACAGGTAACAGAAGAAATTGGACCCCAAAAGTTGTTGTCCAATTTGTCCTGAGTACGCTGGTACCACATATGGGGGAAAAAACTGTTTAGGCACACGTCGGGGCTCGGAAGGGAAGTAGTGACGTTTTGGAATGCAAACTTTGATGGAATGGTCTGCGGGCGTTATGTTCCGTTTGCAGATCCCCTGATGTGCCTAAACAGTAAAAAAAACACAAGTGACATAATTTTGGAAACTAGACTCCCAAGGAACTTTTCTAAATGTTCCCCCTTTTGGAACTAATCTGTTTCCTGTAAAGTAAATTAGTAGTGCATGGAGGTGTGGTACAATTTGAAGCAATCCTTCATACACAGGCCAGGTTTTTCGGGGCAGGTGTCGCATTGATAAATGGTGTCCTTGCGTATTCCCCTTTTGTAACACACTCTGCACCTTTTTTGCGATTTACCTTTTTTTCCAGTTTGCGGGACCTCCCCCGGGAAATGCTGACCTGGTACAATACGTGCACCTTCAGTACTGGAAGTACTGGGGCCCGCTCCTTCCTGAGCGCCAAACATCAGGGCCTTGATCACTACCTACTGGAACTGAAGGTACGACGTATTGGTGTGGCGTGCATATCGTGACAGCAGAAAAGCCTTGAGCATTGCCATTTGTACGATGTGCACTGCCAGCTTTTTGTACCACACCCTGGCCTTTCTCAAAGCACTGTACGGTTGGAGGAGTTGATCGGAGAGATCAACACCCCCATGTATTTGTTGTACCTAAGTACACAGTCCGGTTTGCAGACCTATGTAGAGGTACCCCGTACAGTGCTGAGGGCGCTGCCATCACCGTATATGGTGGTCAAGAGAAGGACATCCCTCTTGTCCTTGTACTTGACCACCAGCAGGTGGTCGCTACATTGGGCTCTGCTCTCACCCTTTCTGAGCATCTGCCCAAGCAGCGTCTTCAGGAGGCTCCTCTGATTTTTGCGGACGGTACCGCATGCTGCGGTACCTCACGCAAGAGGGATTTATAGAGTAGGATGCTGGAATAAAAGTTATCGGTGTAGAGGTGATAACCTTTATCCAGCAGTGGGTGAACCAAATTTCACACAATTTTCCCACTCACTCCCAGGACAGGAGGACACTCAGGGGGTTCAATCCTGGTGTCCTTTCCTTCGTAAACTCTAAACCGGTGAGTGTACCCTGAGGTACTCTCACACAGTTCGTAGAGTTTGATTCCGTACCTGGCCCTCTTGCTGGGCAGGTACTGACGGAATACGAGCCGTCCCTTAAAATTAACCAAGGACTCATCCACTAAGATGTCCCTTTGAGGCACATACACTTCAGCAAACTTTTTGTTGAAGTGTTAGCTGACCGGCCGAACTTTGAACAGACAGTCAAAGGTGGGGTCATCTCATGGGGGACACTGTGCATTATCGTTATAATGCAGGAATTTGTGGATGGCCTCAAAACGCGTCCGGGCCATGACCATTCGGAACACTGGAGCTTTATATAAAATATCAACACTCCAATATTGCCGAAGTTCTAGCTTCTTCAGGATTCCCATGTGAAGGACCAGGCCCCAAAACTGCATCATTTCAACTGTGTCTACAGGAGACCAGTTAGAATATGATGAACGAGGGTTTTGCGCCAAAAATTGATGAGCGTACAAATTCATTTGCTCCACCATGTGGTTAATAAAATCCTCAGAGAAAAAGACTTTGAAAAAGTCTATTTCTGTGAGGCCGGTGGTGTCAAACCTGATTCCTCATTCTGCCACAAAATCAGGAATCAGTGGCTCGTAATTTTCGGGAGGCGAGGTCCACACGGGGTCCGCAGTGGGGTGCGCTGGTTCGGCTTCGGCTTCGTCTTCTGGAATGGCGGCCGCTGCCTCATCTTCTGTCCTGGGGCATCTGCGTGGCGGTTCCGCAGGACCCGAGGAGGAAGATGAGCAGGGGGAAGAGGATGAGGATGAAGAATCAGAGAAATAAAGAAATGTGGGATCCTCTCCCTCGCTATCAGTGTCGGAGGCAAATAAAGCGTATGCCTCCTCCAATGAATAGCGCTGTTGGGTCGAACAGGACGGGTGGGACATTTTTTTAGTGATTATGGTGCTTGGGTGTACTGTATTGATAACTATGTATGTGTGTGGGGGGGATAGTGCTTGGTGCTAACTATTATGAAAAGAAAAATCTTAAAAAAAAAAAAAACAAATGGGGAGAAAAAAATGCCTATGAAAAGAAAAGTGTAAAACAGCAGGCCCTAGCTCTGATAAATGAACTGCGTCACTTATCAAAGTTCGACTGCTGCTGGATGTGCGCACGGGAGTGGCGCAAGGAGGGGGTGAAAAAAAAAAAGGAAAACAGCCGGCACGAGATCTGATAAATGAACTGCGTCACTTATCAAAATTTGGCAGCTGCTGGATGTGCGCACGGGAGTGGCGCAAGGAGGGGGTGAAAAAAAAAAGGAAAACAGCCGGCACAAGCTCTGATAATTGAACTGTGTCGCTTATCAAAGATCAGCGGCTGCTAGATGTGGCGCAAAGGGAGTGGCGCAAGGAGGGGGTGAAAAAAAAAAGGAAAACAGCCGGCACAAGATCTGATAAGTGAACTGCGTCACTTATCAAAATTCGGCGGCTGCTATATGTGGAAATGGAGGCGAAGCAAAAGGTAGGTGAAAAAAAAAAAGGAGAAGGAAAACAGCCGGCGCAAACTCTGATAATTGAACTGCGTCACTTATCAAAGTTCGGCGGCTGCTAGATGTGGCGCAAAGGGAGTGGCGCAAGGAGGGGGTGAAAAAAAAAAAAGTAAAACAGCCGGCTCGAGATCTGATAAGTGAACTGCGTCACTTATCAAACTTTGGCGGCTGCTAAATATGGAAACGGAGGCAGCGTAAAGGCAGGTGAAAAAAAAAAGGAGAAGGAAAACAGCCGGCGCAAGCTCTGATAATTGAACTGTGTCACTTATCAAAGTTTGGCGGCTGCTAGATGTGGCGCAAAGGGTGTGGCGCAAGGAGGGGGTGAGAAAAAAAAGGAAAACAGCCGGCATGAGATCTGATAAGTGAACTGCGTCACTTATCAAAATTTGGCGGCTGCTAAATGTGGAAAAGGAGGTGGCGCAAAGGCAAGTGAAAAAAAAAAGGAGAAGGAAAACAGCCGGCTCGAGCTCTGATAAATGAACTGTGTCACTTATCAAAGTTCGGCGGCTGCTAGATGTGGCGCAAAGGGAGTGGCGCAAGGAGGGGGTACAATAAAAAAAAGGAAAAAAAAAAGGAAAAGGGCAGGCGCGAGCTCTGATAAGTGAACTATGTCACTTATCAAAGTTTGGCGGCTGCTAGATGTGGTGCAAAGGGAGTGGCGTAAGGAGGGCATGAAAAAAAAAGGAAACCCACCGGACGCGAGCTCTGATAAGTGAACTGCGTCACTTATCAAAGTTCGGCGGCTGCAGGGTGTGCGCACAGAGGTGGCGCAAAGGGGGCTGAGAGCACGAGTGTTGATCGGTGAACATCGTCACCAATCAACGCTCAGTGGCTGCTAAATATGCTCACATAGGCGGCACAAAGGGGGGGTGGAGGGGGTAAAAAGAGGGGGAAGGGGGGAAGGGGGGGAGGAAGAGAGATAGGGATCAACACTTACGGTTGTAGTCTCTCCTTTTTTCTACCTTCTTTTTTCTATCTTTTCTTCTTTTTTCTTTCTTCTTTCTTCTGTCTTCTGTCTTCTTTCTTCAGCACTACAAGGCCAAGCACAGGAGGAGAGATCTGGTAGTATGACCGCTCTGCAGGAATACTCAGCAAGTGTGAGGACCCCTGCAGAGCGGTCACTCACAGGTCAGAGCCAGGTGAGACAGGTAACAGAGCGGTCAATTCGTAAGAAATCCCGTCTCCACTATGCATAAAAACACGCAGGCGGCAGACCTGTGTTAACGGACATGCTGCACGTATTTTTAGATCGCAGCATGTCCTTTTCCCTTGCGGCGACGCTCCGTCGACGCAAGGGAAATAACACAGGCCTACGTAGCGCTGCGGTGATTCCGGATGTGTTCAATGAGCACATCCGGATTCACCGCGCGTTCACAAGGGCGGGGCTTTGGGCGGAGCGGACTTTCTGCTCTGTCCAAAGCGCTGTGGTTCCGTACCGTGGAACCACAGCCTAATAAGGAAATTGTTAGTAAAACTTTTTTTAAAAAAACTGACAGTAATGGTTTGTTACATTACAACAGTGCGCATTATAAAAAGTGGAAAACAAATATTCCCTTCTGTCAGTTTCATAGAATTAGAAAAAATAATACAAATACAGATGACTACATTGAACAGTCCAAAATTTTAATTAAAAAATTTTATGATAAAAAATATCCGAAAAAATTAATTCTGAGTGCCTATCAAATAATTGTGAGAAAAACGCAGGATGAATGTTTATTTAAACGAAAGGATGAAATATATCAAAACCATAACGAAATTAAGAAAAACAACAGATGGCAGTACAATTTCATAACAGCATACAATCGCAACAATAATGATATTAGGAGGATACTCAATAAATACTGGTATCTATTGAAAAAAGATGTATATCTGAAAAAAATTCTACCAGAAAAACCTAATATCACTTTCTGTAGGGCACAAACTATAAGAGGCATTATTGCCCCAGCCACTTAAAACAATTATCACAGGGGGGACAGAAAATTAATCCAGCAAAAAAAATGGATAAAATGAATAAAAATAACAACAAAAAACTGGTGTTTTGTTGCTGTAAAATCATAATTCACAATGCGACTGGGATCTACTGTAACAGCACGGGAGAATTTTTCCCAATTACACAGAAATTATCCTGCGACAGCCGATTTGTGGTATATGTCATTACATGTGCCTGTGGCGTTCAATACGTGGGACGTACTACACAGTCCCTGAGAACACGTATGAATGACCACAGGCACAATGTAAAAAATGGCTTCATGAAACATAGTTTGTCTCGGCACTTATGTTTGAAGCACAACAAACAATTTAACATAAAAGTTACACCAGTTGAGCAAATTCCGGAGAACTGCTCTAGACACACTGTCAAATTGAATCGCAAAGAGTCCTATTGGATTTTTAAAATGGGGACCTTACATCCAGACGGATTAAATGAAGTCATTGAGGGAATATAAAATGTAAAAAAATAAAATAAAATATATAAATAAATGTTTTCCACAACTCTAATTAGCACTGTTTTTATAATCTATGTGTTTTAAATGTATTTTATTCACATACAACCATTTAAATTCGCTATATAATTATATTGTAATTTTATGATATTTATTAACTTATTTTGCATATTGTCTGTTATATATCTAATTTTATTATGTTTTTTTTACATATCTATGTAATGCATTTGCTTTTATTATCTTTATGTCCTCTTGTAGACTTCCAACTTGTATAGCAGCTATATAGTGGGTGTGTTAGTACCTAATTTTAGTGGTCCACACCCTATTTAGCACACTACTTATAAAGCTATCCACAATTTTGGAACACTTATCACAATATACCCGATGAAGACATTTTATACTGTCGAAACGCGTTGTATGTGCTTTTTCTTGATAAATAATAAAAACTTTTTTTGGATAATAAGAAGCCTTGGATCCTACACCTACGGGAGTGCAAATAGCCTGGTAAAAAGTTTATTGGATAACTGTAAAGATGGTAACAAATTGCAAGCTTTCGAGACTACTCAGGTCTCTTCATCAGGTCTCTTAATCAATGCATTGTTTAAATGCACCTTTGCTTTTCACTTATTTAGTTACAGCAGGGTTTTTTGCTCATTTTGTCTTTTGTAGATTAAATGGTCTGTAGTAGTTGTGGAGTGATGTTCCCACTACACAACAGAGGATCCGACAAAAAAATCCTGTTTAGTATTATGTGGTTGGTATCAGGATGAAACATAAAAAAAATATCCAGCTCACCGTTTGGTATATCTTAGTAGTTTGGAGCAGGGAATCTCTGTCACAACGTAGAAATTGCCAACATAAAGAGAGGAGGGAACGAAGGTGCATAACAGAGGATTAAAAACAAAGGATGATGATGGCAATGCATTTCAAGTGATCAAACACCCTTATTCATGATGTCCGACACTAGTAAGTGATGTCTTTAGTTCCCGTGAATCAAATCCTTAACACATTGTTAAAACACATGATATAGATTAATAAAAACGATTTGGTTCACACTAGGGGAAAGGCAAATTATTAAAACAAAAAGAAAAAAAAAGAAAGAATGTGATTGGAGACTAAACACAAGCGGTAAAGTTATTACCTTTGGAAAATGTATAACAGTTAGCTTACATAAAAAGGAGAAAAATAGGTTATACACGAGACTGTTCACTGCTCACGAGCTGGATCCTTCCTCTCTTCATGTTATCAGTATAGGACTCCTAACTAAATACTAACACTATATGCAAAGATATGTGGTAGAGATGAGCGGATCAATCTGCAGAGCATCAAGTTTGAGTCTAATTTCCTGAAATTCGCAGTTTTACGCAAATTCAAACATTTTGGAATTGGAATAGCAAAAAACAATGTTGCCCAGCACCATTTCGCACAATGCTAATGCTATTTTCCATTGCCATCCAGGCCTCCCCATAATTCCCTGCCACTATTACATATTATGGATTATCATACCTTAGACAGTGGTGGTCTGTACCTGGGCCATCACAGATTAGTAGTTCCCAGTGGAGCACAGTCATTTTCCATCTCCAGAGTCACTGAGTAATTCTCCCATCTGTAGTGTAAGCTCTTATGGTCAGCTGGGTCCTCTCTTGTAGAGTGTAAACTCTAATGGTCAGTGGGGTCCTCTCTCTTTTTCTCTCCTGTAGAGTGTAAGCTACTATAGTCAGCTGGGTCCTCTCCTATAGTGTGTAAGCTCTAATGGTCATGGAATCATAGAATGTTAGAGTTGTAAGGGACCTCCTGGGTCATCCGGTCCAACACCCTGCTCAATGCAGGATTCACTAAATCATCTCAGACAGATGTCTGTCCAGCCTCTGAAGACTTCCATTGAAGTCAGCAGGGTCCTCTCTCTTTCTCTCCTGTAGAGCAGGGGCGAACATATCATTGGTGCAATCTGTGCAGATGCACAGGGGACCAAGAGGTAAGTGGGCCCATTTCCATCTCCGTAAACAGAACTAACGTAATGTATAGGGTCCATAAACTTATTGTACAGGGGCCCTTTCCTGCCTATGTTCGCCACTGCTGTAGAATGTAGGCTATTATGGTCAGTTGAATCCTCTTTTTCTCCTGTAGAGTGTAAGCTCTTGTGGTCAGTGGGATCCTCTTTTTCTCCAATAGAGTGTTAGCTATCATGGATACATTTTCCAGGTAATTACAAGATTTCAAGCTTCCCAGTATTGAGATTTGCACTAAGCTTTTTTCCGCAAATCTAATTTTTTAGGAAAATTCAGCAAGTTTGAATTTCAAAACATCCTCTCATCCCTAGTATATGGAGTAGAGAAGTCAACACATAGACAACCCCAAGATTTCTGGTGGGAATTAAAAGGTAATAATGCTTTTAAAAAGGAGACCTTCAAGAACTACACAACCATTAACAATGAAAACATAAAAAACACAGTAAAACCAAAAAATACTCTGTTGCAAAAAAATAACAGTGAACAGCAAGTGCTAATAAAAAGATGGAAAAACACAGGGTATTTGGTTAATACGTTTTTTGCAAAAAATGTATATTAAGCCGCTCTACCAAACGTCAAGGTATACCCATATCAGAGCAGTCCCTGACTAATGTATGTAATCCCTATCTGATGTATTTAAAAACCTGGTCACTACCATTAACAATAACTTGGCACATGGCAACATTTCTGCATTAATATTAAAATGATTATTTTTAAAGGGATTGTCACCTCTTAGAAAAGTTTTCCTAACAAGTGCCTTACAAGTGCCTTTAGTAATAAAAAAGTTATGTTAATGAAAGTGACTAAACTTTTAATTGTGCAAAGATATGATTAAAAGCATCACAATGCAGAATGTATGTGTACTTGAAGCTGAATACTGTAATCCAGCAGATGTAATTCTGCTCGACTTGCTCTAAATGGGGGGTCTGCTCATCATAATACCATCTTTATTTTAACATTTTGCAAAGTAGTAACAAATTGTTAAATGACAGTTAAAATATACTCTCTGTTAGCTGGCGAATTGTGCTGTTTAGCCAGACCTAAACAAAGATGTCAGGCGAGTAAATGATAGTACTTTTAAATGTCAGCACTCTCTTAGCAGTAGAAATCAGAAGATGTATACATGAGTTAAAAATAATGTATGAGTCAAACATTTTAGAGCTACAGTCTGTGAATGGTGGCTTGAAGGACATGAAAACATTTGAAATGTATATTATGAGAACATAAAAAAAGTATAGAAAATATTTACCTTGTTGTTCTTCGAAAGAAAACCAATGTAGAACAGGCGTAACTTCATAGCCATGTAAGTAAATATGTATCTTCAGATTTTCATATTGTCTAAATTAATTATTACGCTGTAATTTAATACAGGTGCCGTAAAGTCAATCCTGTTTAATTGAGCAGGCTGCGGTAAAAACCTGAATTTCTTCAATTATGAGCCAACTGAGACAGTGAGAAGAATGTGTGATATGTCCGAAAGGCTTTTGTTACTCACAATATTTTTAAGAAATACTGCATTTTTGTGGATATTCATGTTCATCAGGTTTTTTTTTATTGCCAATATGAGGGTATTCTTAAATTCTTTCTTTGGTAAAATTGTAAGGTACCTGTAAAATCAAGTTACTTTGCAATTTTCCTCTTATTAACCTCATTACCACCAAGGGTGGTCTGCACGTTAATGACCGGGCCAATTTTTACAATTCTGACCACTGTCCTTTTATGAGGTTATAACTCTAGAACGCTTCAACGGATCTGGGCGATTCTGACACTGTTTTTTCGTGACATATTGTACTTCACGTTAGTGGTAAAATTTCTTTGATATAACTTGTGTTTATTTGTGAAAAAAAATGGAAATTTGGCAAAAATTTTGAAAATTTTGCAATTTTCAAACTTTTAAGTTTTATGCCCTTAAATTAGAGAGGCATATCGCACAAAATAGTTAATAATTAACATTTCCCACATGTCTACTTTACATCAGCACAATTTTGGAACCAAATTTTTTTTGTTAGGAAGTTGTAAGGGTTAAAAGTTGACCAGCGATTTCTCATTTTTGTAACGCCTTTTGTTTAGGGACCACCTCACATTTGAAGTCACTTTGAGGGGTCTATATGATAGAAAATACCCAAAAGTGACACAACTCTAAACACTTCACCCCTCAAGGTGCTCAAAATCAAGAAGTTTATTAACCCTTTAGGTGCTTCACAGTAATTTTTGGAATATTTTAAAAAAATGAACATTTAACTTTTTCTCACAAAAAATTTACATCATATCCAATTTTTTGGGGGGCCCAAAAGTTGATGTGCAATTTGTCCTGAGTACCCTGATACCTCATATGTGGGGAGAAACCACTGTTTGGGCGCATGGCAAAGCTCGGAAGGGAAGGAGCGCCATTTGACTTTTCAATGCAAAATTGGCTGGAATTGAGATCAGACACCATGCCACATTTGGAGAGCCCCTGATGTGCCTAAACAGTGGAAACCCCTCAATTCTAACTCCAGCCCTAACCCCAACACACCCCTAACCTTAATCCCAACTCTAACCCTAATCCCAACCCTAACCCTTATTCCGAACCTAACCCTAATTTAAGCCATAACCCTAACCATAACTTTAACCCCTATCCTAACCCTCACTTTAGCCCCCAACAAGACCCTAATTTTAGCCCCAACCCTAACCCTAAATGTAGCCCCAATCCTAACCCTAACCCTTTTTTATTTTATTATTTTTCCCTAGCTAAAGGGGTGATAAAGGGGGTTTGATTTACTATTTATAGCGGGTTATTATAGCGGGTTTTTATGTTTGTCAGCTGTCACACACTAAAAGACGTTTTTTATTGCAAAAAATAGTTTTTGCATCACCACGTTTTGAGAGCTATAATTTTTCCATATTTTGGCCCACAGAGTCATGTGAGATCATGTTTTTTGCGGGACAAGTTTACATTTTTATTGGTACCACTTTCAGGCACATGACATTTTTTGATCGCTTTCTATTCCGATTCTTAGGAGACAGAATGAGCAAAAACCAGCAGTTCATGAATTTCTTTTGGTTGTGTATTTACATCATTCTGCGATACCTCATTTATATCATTTTTTCATGTTTTGGCGCTTTTATACAATAAAAACTTTTTTATATAAAAAATAATTATTTTTGCATCGCTTTATTCTGAGAGCTATAACTTTTTTATTTTTCCGGTGATGGAGCTGTACAGGGGCTTGTTTTTTGCGGGACAAGATAGTTCAGCGGTACCTTGGTTATTTATATTCGTCTTTTTGATTGCGTGTTATTCCACTTTTTATTCGGCGGTATGATGAAAAACATTGTTTTTTTGTCTTTTTTTTATGGTGTTCACTAAAGGGTTAATAATGGAACAGTTTTATAGGGCGGGTCATTATGGACATGGTGTTACTAAATATGTGTACTTTTATTGTTTAGATCTTCTTTCATTAAAATATTTATTTACTGATAGAATAATAATGATTTTTTTATTATTTTTTTTATTATTTTTTAAATAGTTTTACAATTATTTAATACAATTTTTTTTTATTTAATTCTTACTTTTACACTTTCTCCCACTATGGGACACTCATTTTGTGCAGGCTGATCGCTTCTATAGCATGCAAAGCAGGTAAGCGGTGCTGCCTTTTTCTGCTGTTTTTTGTTAATTTTTGGATGATTTTAGTCCTCTTTTGTGGCTTTGCTATTAGTTTAGTGATAGGACTCGCAAGCGTGGGGACCCTTGATGTGAGTCGCGAGCTTGCATATTTTGGTCAAAATATCGACCAATACCTCACTATTTTTATGTATTTTGTGCACTATATTTTTCAGGGTGCAGACAAACCCAGCATGTTTAGTCTTGTATACAGGGGTGTTCACAGTGTGATGCATTGAAAGAGTGCTGGCCAGCCCACCTAATAGAATAGTAGGGGCATGACTAATAGGCTGAGAACCAGACACTATGCATTAACTTTGTGTGAACAGCGCCCTATACAGGCCTTTATTGTGCAAATGTATACTAAACAGTCACCCCATCCATGAATGGGTAAGTGTTGAGTGGCTGTTTATTTAGTATTTTGCACCTGTGTTGAGGACATCTTGCTATATGGGCTGGCAGCATCCTGTAAGTGCATTTGTGCAAAGACCTGGACAGGTAAGCAGTGCTGCCTTTTTCTGCTTTTTTTAATTTTTGGAGGATTTTAGTACTCTTTTGTGGCTTTGCTATTAGTTTTCTTTTTAATAGTGGCTTTATTCCGTATTTCAACTTTGTATCTTGCTATGTAGTCCATTTTTTCAACAAGAGTTTGGTACGAACTTGAAACATGTAATAAAGCTACTATTAATTGTGGTGCTCTTGGTATATTTTATGTATTTATGTAATAAAATTTATAATTTTTCTAGAAAACTCATTGGTTACTTCCTCCTTTTTTCGTTGTAATTTTGGATATGATTTAAAGGGGAGTTGCAATTGTATTATTAAATACTACCACAGTGGGGAACGACTACTTTTCCAGCAACATCTTGGTAACCCAAAAACATCCATCTCCTTTAACTCCATAACCCCTTTAAGTTTTCATAGTATCATATGTAAATAATTAGAAACATAGCAATAGTCACTAGCCGGATGGTATAAAAGTATATCAGTTATACACACGTGGTCAAAATTGTTGTTACCCCTCGTTTAATGACAGAAAAACCCACAATGGTCACAGAAATAACTTGAATCTTACAAAAGTAATAGTGAATAAAAAAATCTATGAAAATGAACAAATGAAAGTCAGACATTGTTTTTCAACCATACTTCCACAGAATTTTTAAAAAATAAAACTCATGAAATAGACCTGGACAGAAATGATGGTACCCTTAACTTAATATTTTGTTGCACAACCTTTTGAGGCAATCACTGCAATCAAACGATTCCTGTACCTGTCAATGAGACTTCTGCACCTCTCGACAGGTATTTTGTCCCACTCCTCAAGAGCAAACTGCTCCAGTTGTCTCGTGTTTGAAGGTTCCCTTTTCCAGATGGCATGTGTCAGCTCTTTCCAAAGATGCTCAATAGGATTTAGGTCAGGGCTCATAGAAGTCCACTTCAGAATAGTCCAATGTTTTCCTCTTAGCCATTCTTTGGTGTTTTTAGCTGTGTGTTTTGGGTCATTATGCTGTTGCAAGACCCATGACCTGCGACTGAGACCAAGCTTTCTGACACTGAGCAGCACATTTCTCTCTAGAATCCCTTGATAGCCTTGAGATTTCATTGCACTTTGCACATATTCTAGACACCCTGTGCCAGATGCAGCAAAGCAGCACCAGAACATAACATAGCCTCCTCCGTATTTTACAGTAGGGACAGTGTTCTTTTCTTGATATGCTTCATTTTTCCGTATGTGAACGTAGAGCTGTTGTGCCTTGACAAAAAGTTCATTTTTTGTCTCATCTGTCCATAGGACATTCTCCCAGAAGCTTTGTGGCTTGTCAACATGTAATTTGGCAAATTCCAGTCTGGATTTTTTATGATTTTTTTTCAACAATGGTGTCCTCCTTGGTCATCTCCCATGAAGTCCTCTTTGGCTCATACAATGACGGATGGTGCGATCTGACACTGATGTTCCTTGAGCTTGAAGTTCACCTTTAATCTGTTTAGACGTTTTTTCTGGGCTCTTTTGTTACCATTCGTATTATCTGTCTATATTGACATCAATTTTCCTCCTGCAGCCACATCCGGGGAGGTTGGCTACAGTCCCATGGATCCTAAATTTGTGAATAATATCTGAAACTGTAGTCACAGGAACATCAAACTGCTTGTACATGGTCTTATAACTTTTACTTTTAACATGCTTGTCTATAATTTTCTTTCTAATCTCCTGAGACAACTCTTTCCTTCGCTTCCTCTGGTCCATGTTGATTGTGATACTCACTGTGCTGTTTGGTGACATAGTGTGTGTAGTGAAACCTCCATCAGGGGGAGCTGGTGAGGGATGAGAGGTTACACACTAAGCGTAGCAACACTAAGCAACCACACAGGTGTCACAGGTAATGAGAGAATGGTCAGACGAACAGAGTCAGAAACAATCAGGAGCAGACATACCCGAAGTAGCAGCAATACACGTAGTCAAAATACCAAGCCGAGGGTCAAAAAGCTAAACATGAGCGTGGGGTCCAAAAACGTGAGGCGGAAGACGTGGTCGGGGTACAAGCAGGGGAATCAAAAACCAGACAGAGAACGTAGCAGCAGAGACGGATACCAAGAGACTGGGTCAGAGATCAGTCCGGGTTCATACATGTGGATACAAGTCAAAGGCAGGAGGATCACCAAGGTACAAGGGTCAGAGGCTCTAAACTGGAAGCTTGACATATCTCTAACACTGGTCAGCAGGGAGTGACGGACTGAAATAGCCCAGCTAGCTCCAGAACGAGGCCGAGGAGATTAACCCCTGCATGACGATGTCCAGAGAGAGGACAGCAGAAAATAATCTCCGGGCTGGACCATGACAGTGTTTATCTGTAGCCCTATATAAAGGCCCACTAACTGATTCCAAGATTGTAGATATCTGTGATGCTAATTAGTGGACACACCTTGATTTAACATGTCCCTTTTGTCACATTATTTCCAGGGGTACCATCATTTCTGTCCAGGACTATTTCATGAGTTGTTTTTTTTTTAATTCTGTGGAAGCATGGTTGCAGGGGCGCACCTATCATGAGGCAAGTTGAGCACTCAGCCTCAGGCGGCACATCCCTGAAGAGTGGGGGGGCGGCAGATTCTTATCTCCTGGCTCCTGCATCAGCTGGTCACGCATACCTCCCAACCGTCCCAACTTGAGCGGGACAGTCCCGATTCTATCCCTCCCACCCGCTGTCACGGTTGGGACACTATGTGTCCTGCAGTGAGAGAAGCCGCCACGCCCCCCAAGCACCCCTTCCTCACCTTCCCAGCTGTCCAGCTTCTCAGAGCCAGCATTTACCATTGCTGTGCTGTGCTCTGTAAATGTGCGAGCAGGACCTGTGATGAGGTCACAGGAGGGGAGGAGTTAGATGTCACATGGTCAGGCTCCTCCGTGTGCAGGTCTCTGCTTGCTGGTTGTCATGGTGCTGGATGAGCGGGTAAGTTTATATGTGAGGGATCAGGAGGGGAGGGGTTTACAGTGTGGATGTAGCAGAGCCGTGTGGTGTGTACAAGGTGTACGGAATGGAGCCCTGTGTATATGAAGTGTACGGAGCCACGTGTATACGAGGTGTGCGGAGCAGAGCCACATGTGTACGAGGTGTGCGGAGCCCTGTGAGTACGAGGTGTGCAGAGCCCTGTGAGTACGAGGTGCGCGGAGCCCTGTGAGTACGAGGTGTGCGGAGCCCTGTGAGTACGAGGTGTGCGGAGCCCTGTGAGTACGAGGTGTGCGGAGCCCTGTGAGTACGAGGTGTGCAGAGCCCTGTGTGTACGAGGTGTGCGGAGCCCTGTGAGTACGAGGTGTGCGGAGCCCTGTGTGTACAAGGTGTGCGAAGCGGAGCCGCGTGTGTACAAAGTGTGCGGAGCGGAGCTGCGAGTGTATGAGGTGTGCTGAGCCCTGTGTGTATGAGGTGTGCGGAGAGGAGCCGCGTGTGTACGAGGTGTGTGGAGCATAGCCACGTGTGTACGAGGTGTGCGGAGCGGAGCCACGTGTGTACGAGGTGTGCGGAGCGGAGCCACGTGTGTGAGAGGTGTGCGGAGCGGAGCCGCATGTGTACGGGGCATACAAAGTGGAACCGTGTGTGTATGAGGTGTGCGGAGCCATGAATGTACGAGGTCAGTGTATGGCGGGGATCATTCATACCTTCCAACCGTCCCAGATCCAGCGAGACTGTTCCGATTTTGAGAGTGCCCTAGCCAGGAGCTTACTTTTCCCATGGACACAGGAGTACACGGCGGAGCCCCGAGGAGCACTTTAAAACTCACATGTGACGTTCCATGGAAGTGATGTGCTGGAAGCTGACAGGAAATGAGGTAATTTCGGGAGGAGATTGTGATGGAACCATGGAGGCACTTCAGGGAATGCTTCAGATCTATCACCATGTCCTCCTCCGACAGCGCGGACAGCGGGATCGCCTTGGAATCGGGGATGTCGGCCATGTGAGCGGATGCTGATATGCCTGCATCGGGAGGCAGAGGTGGGCATGACAATGGGAGGCGGGCTGCTGTAGTATCTTTATAGAATCTTTCTTTCTCTCCGTTTCTTTCTCTCTCTCTCTGTTCTTTCTTTCCTCTCTTTCTCTCTTTGTTTTTTCTTTCTTTCCCCCCTTTCTTTCTCTCTTTCTGTTCTTTCTTTCTATGTTCTTTATTTCCCCTTTCTTTCTCTCTTTTCTTTCTTCCCTTCTTTCCCCTCTTTCTTTTTCTCTCTGTTCATCTTTCCCCTTTCTTTCTCTCTCTGTTCTTTCTCTTTCTTTCTGTCTCTTCTTTCTTTCCCCTTCTTTCTTTCTTTCTCTGTTCTTTCTTTCTCTCTGTTCTTCTTTCGCTCTCCGTTTTCTTTTTTCTCTCTGTTCTTCCTGTCTCTCTCCTTTCTTTCTTTTCTTCTCTTTCTCTGTTCTTTCTTTCTTCTTTCTAAATCTCTCTCTCTGTTCTTTCTTTCCCTTTCTTTCTATGTTCTTTATTTCCCCTTTCTTTCTTTCTCTCCTTTCTTTCTTTCTTTCTTTCTTTCTTCTTCTTTTCTTTCTTTCTTTCTTTCTTTCTTTCTTTCTTTCTCTCTCTGTTCATCTTCTTTCCCCTTTCTTTCTCTCTGTTCTTCCTTTCTCTCTCTGTTCTTTCTCTTTCTTTCTTTGTTCTTTCTTTCCCCTCTTTCTCTCTCTCTGTTCTTTCTTTCTTTTCTCTGTTCTTTCTTTCCCCTCTTTCTTTCTCGCTCTGTTCTTTCTTTCTTTTTCTCAGTACCAGTCAGTGTGCCCATAGTACCAGCCACTGACACTATATACAGAGCTCCTGTGTATAATGTCACTGGTGATCACTGTATTACCTGTACACTGACACTATATACAGAGCTCCTGTGTATAATGTCACCAGTGATCACTGTATTACCTGTACACTATACACTGTATACAGAGCTCCTGTGTATAATGTCACCAGTGATCACTGTATTACCTGTACACTGACACTATATACAGTGCTCCTGTGTATAATGTCACTTGTGATCACTGTATTACCTGTACACTGACACTATATACAGAGCTCCTGTGTATAATGTCACCAGTGATCACTGTATTACCTGTACACTATACAATATATACAGAGCTCCTGTGTATAATGTCACCTCACCAGTGATCACTGTATTACCTGTACACTGACACTATATTCAGAGCTCCTGTGTATAATGTCACCGTCTCCACCTTTTATCGGCGCCATCTTGTGACTGCAACTTCTGTCTGCGAGAAGTCAGAAGTAGCAGAAACCCTCTATCAGGCCACGTTCGCACGTTCAGTATTTTACATCAGTATTTGTAGGCCAAAACCAGGAGTGGAACAATCAGAGGAAAAGTATAATAGAAACACGTCACCACTTCTGGATTTCTCACCCATTCCCGACTTACAAATACTTACAAATACTGAGGTAAAATACTGACCAAATACTGAACGTGTGAATGTGGCTTTAGGTTGGTTTCACACATCCTGATATGTCCGTGTATGTAATACGTGTGTAATACGTGTGGCAACTGTGTGCCGCATCAGTACCACACAGACGGTCGCCGGGGAAGAAGCGCTACAGTAAGCGCTGTTCCCCGGCCAGGGGCACACCTAAAATGAAACAAGTTGATCACTTCTCCTTAGGAGTCACTGAAGTGTAAAGATCAATGTTTCAAATATATTCCTATTTAAAAGTGTATGTATTTTACATGTGCGTCAGGTTAGGCTAGTAAAGAGTAAACCAGATTTATTTGTACTGATTTTACTACGAGGGCACCATTTTGCAGTTCGCCTCAGGCAGCAGAGAGGCTAGGTTCACCCCTGCATGGTTGAAAAGCAATGTCTGACGTTTATTTGTTCATTTTCATCGATTTTTTTTTATTTATTATTACTTTTGTCAGATTTTGTGACCATTGTGGGTTTTTCTGTCGTTAAACGAGGGGTACCAACAATTTTGACCACGTGTGTAGTTATACTGGTAACCCTGCATATAACCCATCACAATGTACAATGCTTGTTTTTATCAGCTCGTTTTGATGTTTCGGTGCTATAAGAAAAGTAATCATTTATTACATGAGTCCCGAAGCCTAAAATGTGTATGTTATCATTACAGATATGCCCCGCTGGCTTGTGTTCTGTCTTCCTCTGTGTCATTTAGATCCTTGGGTTATTTTTGAAACACCATTTATTGTACAAAGTAAATCAGTCTCCAGTTTTACTGTTTCCCATTTTAATGGCAAGCGCCTGACTTCATTTATTTGGAAGACGGAGTAAAAGGCAATCAATAAAAAAACAAGAATTTCTAAAAAGGTCAGGGCAAGCAAGTAGGTCATTAAAGCTTTAAATCTAATGAACATTCCAGCCCACAAAGGCTAAAGTAACATTTTTCTATTTTTCTTCACTGTTTTCTGTGCCACTTCTTATCACTGCAATGTAACAAATGCGGGCGTCTCAGTCTACTAGTCATACGACGCCATGTGTCAACATGAGCAGCAATTTTCTTTAGTAATCTAGGATATTGTATATTCTTTGGTAGTGTATATTTTTGAATCCATTCTGTTCAAGAATACATTATTATAAAAGAATTTTGAAGCTATTTTCCATACATACCGCAATAAAGGGCCAAAGTGCTTCTGTATTTATACATTCTCAGGTTGTATCAATAATCAGCGCAGTGATCTAGAAGGAGAGAGACTATTTTTATCCAGTAGTGACCTTCCCGGAATGTCACTTTTTTCATTTGTAGAGTTTACTGTGAGAATGTGTTAGTGGTGGGTCAGATGTGTAGTAACTACACATGTATAGCTTTGATGATGATGATTATTATTAGTAGTAATAATATTTGGTAATGATATTTCTCTTTTTACCCCCTTCTACTAGTCAATTTTTTTTATTTTGGGAAAACAAATTCATTTCATGCGACCTTCAACTTAAGACCCAATTCATCAAGGTGTTTCTGCAAGGTTTATGGCATATAACACTTTGAACTGTTACATGTTGGTGTTAAAATATTGGTGCATCTCGATGTTGTCAAAAATATGTATAACCTTTTTTTTTTTATATACACCAGTCTTGGGCAGCTATATCAAATAGATAGAGTCTGGGGTAGGGGAATGGACGCAGTGAAGTTCACCAGGCAAATTTATCAAAATGTACGCCAGAACTGTGCTGCAATCCTTGTTTGGAGTAACATTTTTGGTGAAGGCACACAACAATTGTGAGGTGAATCTTATACATTAAGAGGCATGTGTGTCTTAATGAACTATGTTCTTGTTCCTACAGTGGTGCAGAACGCAAGTCAACGCGGGTTCAAAATGTGTTGCATTACTTTTTCTTGTTTTTGTTATGTCTTGAAATATACTGTACTTTAGATATTTTACAATCTAGTTGGGCACTAAATTGCTTAAAGAAGCACTCCCACTAAGATTTTTATTTATTAAATGTGTGTACAAATGCATGTTATGTAGTGTGAGTGTACTGATATACTCACCTACCACCACTCTGGTATCCAGCACCGTTCTTCTCTGCTTCTCAGTGATGTCACCACTCTGCAGACTCTCCAGGTCATATGCGCTATTTGTGACCCAGAAGTGACTTTTACAATGTAAGTCCGTGGAGCGTCTAAGCAAGGCTCATTCCTTCACTGTAAAAGAGACTTCCGGTTCATGCATTGAGTAAGCTGGCTAGACACAATTGCGGTGATGCCACTAAGAAGAGGAAAATGGTGCTGGACACCGGAGACTGCAGCGGTAGGGGACGATATTAATACACTCACACTACAGTACATACATGTACATACATTTAAAGAATAAAAATCTCAGTTGGAGTACTTCTTTAAATAATGCCTCTTAAAAATTGGAGCTCGGCTCAACAGGACTGGATTTTTCTTTTCTTTTTATTTTTCAAATAAACTTATAAAATATGGCACAGAAAGTGGTGTCTTTTCACTTCTGTCTGCCAAATAATGGTTCTTCAATTATCTCTGTAAGTATTGTTGTAGAGAAAAATTGTAAAATCTATAAAGACATCTCCCTGGAGAGGTGACATATCACCCTCATATTGAACATATGGGATTAATTATAACTTGGGAAGTGTAAAAGAGCTGACACTTCAACCTCCATTGAAGTAGGACCTCCTGCCATGAAAAGGTAATTACAACAAGGGATTTGCTGAGAGACAGCCACTAAGTCTAGTATTCATATACTCAGAGGTAGAAAACTACACTTCCCAAGGCAGGGGCTGTCTCTCTTCAAAAGAATTATCTCAGACTCTCTGGAGCCAGTAGTCAGTGATGAATATTGAGGTTTGAATCAATCCATTATTTATGGGAGATATATTTTTGACTTTTTGATGAAATGACAAGCATAACAAATTCACTCACATCTCTGTAAGGCTGATCTAACACCTCCAACTTAATATTGGACAGATGGATGATGCTATCCATGCCATGTTTCATCGCTATAGAAAGATTAAATTGTTATAGAAAACAAGACAACCATATATCCCACCTGAGAAATCCAGAGGCAAAGATTTCCTGAAAATTGGGGCTCTGACAATCTTTAAAGACTTAGCATATCCCTCGACCAGCCCTCCCATATGGGTGTAACCTGGATCTAATATATATCTGAGTTTAAGTTTTTGTCATTTGTCAGCTCTGGAAGACTAAGTTCTCTATGGTTCTGTCCATTGCTCAAAGGACATGCTCTAAGCAGTGCTTTCCTCCACTAAGCTTTGAGCCATTTCCGTGACACAGGTTTAGTAATTTTTCTTTTGTTATGCCTTTTATTTTGTGATTGTATATATCGTATTGTTTTGCTCCCATTTTGCATATTTTTTTTGTAAACACAGCTTACTTTTCCGAATGAATTATATGAAATGCAATAGTTCCATTCCTCTTGCTCTGTAAACTGCACCCCTGAAGCCATACGCTACCTGTCAGGTGTCCAAACAGCCTGTATAATTGATTGGTGGTGGCAGCTAGTTTTTCGTGGGTTACTGGGAAGCTTGGCGATGACCATACTGGATTATATATAAAGTATATTCCATGCATTGGAACAGGATGTGCATATATGGTACGTTCATTGTGAGCTCCCTAATATCCGGCCTAGTAGTGAAAGCAGCCACTGCCTCGTCCATCAATCGTCAGCCAATTGTGTGATTGTCTTGACGATTGGATGCAGCGGAGTGTCGTCCCTTGACAAGTATAGTCACGGCTTTTCAGGCAGGTGGCGGTAACCACCTCAAGTTTTATATCTCTTTAATCTATGAAACAGCCTTGACAACGTAAAACCTGTGGTGATCAAGAAGACCATGATGAGTGTAGCCATGAAAGGGCTTTTATTAGACTTGTTTTTCAATATAAGAGAATCTGCACAGTTGATCTTGTTTTCATTTTCAGTTTCACATTTTCTAAGGAAAATCATGTTGTAGAACAAAATATTGATAGTGAGGTAGTGCTATTTTGTATAGTATAGGAAAAAGCAAAAAAGTCAGCTCACCTATCCAAGTATCCAGGACTCCGAGCACGGAAACTGCAATGCAGCAGGAAATCAATCAATCCAATAGGTAATCTTTGCAAGGATTAAGAACCTTTAGGTTTGAAATGCGTCTGCGCATAGAATGCTTCCCACATTGGGGGTTTGTGACTTTTATGCTGAATGGATTACTTACTTTTTTAAGGATTTTTTCTAATAAAATTTGAAAGTTTTTAAACAGACTGCCGGAGCTGGATTACCTATTGGATTGATTGCTATTTTGTATAGCACTCATTTTTTTCTCCCTTTCCATATGTTATAGTCCTTTCTGTAAGGCTGCATTTGTAACTGGTTGTGGGATGCAGTGACGAACAGGAGGCAGAGCAAGGGTTAACAATTTTAATTACCAATGGGAGACTCCACGCAGGGAGGTAAACAGTTAAATGAGGGAATAAACAGTTCAATTTGCAAAGGATATGCACAGTTAAGGAACAATGAATCAGGTAATGGCAGAAGTTCCTCCGGTACCTTCCGCTGAGCCCCTAGTCCATAAGTTGATGTTGCCGAGTCAATTAAGGACGCAGCGCTGTCCGGGTCCAACGTAGACCGGCAAGTATCAGCTGGCAAATCAGGGTGCAAGTGTCTGTCCCGTATCCGGTTTCTCTTATGTGGCACGTGCGCTGTACTCACGGACACTGAATGTATGGCACCTTGCTCTCTGGTAGTCACCGGGCACCTTGCATCTTGGTAGCGGCTGGAGTTAATGCAGGCCTGCGCAGCACCGGTGCACTGGGGATGGAGCACTCCTCTTAGCCTGCTGCACGCCGCCTGCCCGTGCCAAAACGGTCTCTAAGCCACCGGGTCTGTCTGCTGCAGTCTGTCGCCGCGCCGGCGGTTCGGGTGCGGAGCTCGCTGCCTGCCTTGCTGCTCGCCTGCTGACGGCGGAGCCCTCTCTGCAGCTTCACACGCTTTCTACCTCAGCTTCTGGCCAGGTTCTCTGACTAAATACGCCTCCTCTTCCTGGGTCATGGTGCCTGTCCAGTCCCCTATTTCTTCACCCAGGAAACAGGAGATGCAGCATTGACAGTTCCGGACCAGGCGCGGAACAGGTACTTGCAGCCCGATCTTCCTCCTTACAATTTACACATCCATGTGAAATATCTTAGGCCAAATTCATGTCAGTTTTTTTTTCATATGAAAAAATTGAGCAATTTTTATTAATATGTGGGATCTTATTTTCATTAGTTTTTAGCCTGTGGGTCCATTTTTGCCATCCATGTAAGGATGAAACGTACAAGTAATATCAGATGGCAATTAAATAATAGTCACTAATTATATCTGTACTTCTATATAACAGAGCTGTAAGCCACTTTATGTGCCACCATATAGTATTTTCATAACACTCCATATTTTCCCTATATTTGTGTTGTGATATGTATTGGAATAAGCTACAATTTTGTGCTCAGATTTTGTCTGAAAACACCCTGCATAAAACTGGAGGTACAGTATGTACCCGTATAAGCCACATGAATGTTCCCCTACCTTTCAATTATGTGGACTTTGACCTTTGATCATCCAAGAGAACCAGCTAAGTTTGTTAAATATTCAATTGCATTTTTAGTAATAAATTAGTGCTTTTGGGTCATTTCCCTAGCTATTCTAGTGAATAAAACCACCAATTTTCCCAGCAGAGAGCAGCTGTGTCTTGATGCATGATAAATATAGGCTTTTATTTCACATATCATACAACTTCATACTGTACCCCGTTCTTATTTTCCCCCTGAGCTCTAATACATCTGCACAACCATAAAGAGATTGTCATTTTGCAAGTTTCAGTTATCAAAGTATCTCTCTAACACTATAATTAAAATCTTCCTTAAATCTCCAGGAGATTTTTCCATTTCTTTTATGTGTCAGCTAGTCACAATATATAGTCTTTATTTTTCCCGTAAATGTACATGTGGATTAGAATGACGGAGTGAAAATAAATCTTATGTATTGTTATAAACCAGTCAGAGAAAATAGCATTACAATGTGTTCCTTCTATATCTAATGGTTATATGTAGACTTACTGGGAAGGCCATGATTACGGAGAAGAATTTGGCTTGTGTGAAAATAAGATAGTTGGTATAAGACAGAAATAACATCATTATGAATATGACAAGTTTTTAATTTACACTGAACATTTTTTGTATTGTGAGAAATCATAATTTACTTTATCTCACCCTTTCATTTCTACTTCATCCTTAAGCACACTTTATGAAAGTCATTGCAGGCCTTCCTAATCTTAAATGCACACAATATTAAAAAGAAGCTGCACTGCTGACAAATAAAGTGTGTACAACACCCCCCACTTTATATATCCATAATTGTCAGTAGCAAGGTTGTAATTATAAGGAAGAAAAAAATAACTGTAATGTCCCTAATAGGCTAAAGATTCCATCTTTCTTGCATTTTTTATCTTTTTCTATGAAGTCAGATGATAATTTCTAAATATAATAGATGCAATCTTACAATAGAAATTGTTCTGGGACAACCATAACTAGATATGAGCGAACCCGTGGATGTTTGGGTTTGCCGGATTCGATAAATATAGAGTAAAAATTTTGTTTTGGGTCCGAACATGACCTTGAACTTGACCACGACACTGAACCCAAGAGAAATCAATGGGGACCTGAACTTAAGTGCTTAAAAATGGCTGTCAAATGGTCACAGTCAGGGCAAGGGTGCTGCAAAACGAAGCTAAATGGGGATAAGAGCAAGACAGTAGCCCTGAAAACAAATGTGGATCGTGAAATTATTTAAACGAACACAGAATAAAAAAAATAATAATAATCTTGACCCAGGAGACAGAGGTCCAAATTGAGGAGGAAAGACGTGGCAGTGTAGTTGGAAAAGGCAGTCTAGGTATAAGAGGCAGGGAGGAGAGGTATCCAACAATGTTTTTTGTGTTTTTTTTGCTTTTGTTAGGGAATTGACTTGTTAGAGAACCTTTCAGCAGGATTGTGCACAGTAACCAACACACAGTGTAGGGTGGAAGCTGTTATACTGATTAAAATGATACATACCTTGGTTGATGAAATCCTTCTTGTGGTTGTTGTTTAATCTTTATTTTCAGTTTTGAGTTAATGATATGCTCGTGCTTTGGGGCAGCCTGTGTAGGGGGGGGGACTTCATGTGGTGCTCTGATTAGGTATTCACCAGTATGACTTCTGACAGGTCAGTGAGGGATCCTCACTGACCTGCCACCTATTTTGGATAAGGAATATTATATAAATATTGAAAAAAAAAACAAAATCACTTGGATCACCGATAGCTGCTACTACTTAGGCGCATCACTTTGTTTTTCTTATGAATTTATTTATAGCATGCTATAAAAGAATGCACTGCACATTACACATGCGATCATGCTGCAGGTCAGGCACCGCCGCCGGCACCCGCCTGCTGCAGGTAATTTTTTTTTCAATATATATACATAAAATTCATTATGAGAAACAGGGGGCAGGTGACTGAGGGATGAGTGACCTGTCAAAAGCCATACTGATGAATACCTAATCAGAGCACCACATGAAGACCCCCTACCCCACAGTCTGCCACGGAGCATGTGCATATTAACAACTGAAAACTGACAATAGAGATTAAACAACAAACCACAAGATATATTTCATCAACCAAGGTATTATTTTAATTAGTATAACGGCGTCAACTTGACACTGTCTGTACAGTAGGTTACTTTGCACAATCATGTTGACAGTTTCCCTTTAAAAGAACACAGAAATAAAAAAATAAAATAACAATCTAGAACCCGGAGGCGGAGGACCAAGTGGAGGAGCAGGTTGAGGTGAATGTGTAGATGGAAGAGGTGTAGGAGGAGGAGTTAGCCAATTATGTTTTTTTTTTTTTGAGGGTGGTACTCTGGAAAAAAGGCAGTGTAATAATCTCTGTATACAGGCAGTGTAAGGCCTCTTTCACATTTCCGGCGGGCGCCTGGCGGCGCCCCCGGATTTTGCCGCAGCGCCGCATCTGAAAACCTTTCACACTTCCGGCGGCCAAAATGCGTTTTTTTGCCGGATGGTTTCTGATGCTTGGAGAGATAAGAAACCATCCGGCAAAAACAAAAAACGTTACATGCAGCATTTTTTCCGGACGCCGCAATGTACATTTGAGCCGCATCCGGACAAAACCGCATGCAACGCATTGACATGCGGCGCCATCCGGCGCTAATGCATGTCAATGCGAAAAAAGCCGCATGCGGCGCATCAGATTTTCAGATGCGGCGTTGCGGCAAAATGCCGGGGGCGCCGTCAGGCGCCCGCCGGAAATGTGAAAGAGGCCTAATAAGCTGCACTTTTTTGGATTGAAAACAATGATGAGAGCGTCAAATAGGGGACATGGCCATGTTGCTGGTGGTGGTGTAGCTACTGTTGGGAGAGAGAGGATGTAGTCAATCTGTGCCTGCTAGCACAGAGAATTGACATGCTGCAGATTATTTTCTACACTAAATCTGCAAGTCAAAAATACTTAATGTGTGCATGACACTTTAGGATTCTCATTTACTTTGCTGTCATCAGGTTTTGATTCAGGTTTTGCCACAAATCCGCTCTGGAAAAGCGCAACAAAAATGCACCCTATCTGCAACATATGCACACTGCCTAAAATTTGAAACAAGATTTTGGAGGCTTATATATCAAAGAACTATACCCAAAAATATGTAAAACTCTATGGATGAGCAATATAGTACCGATAAATTTTTGAACAAGTTTTTTAGGATTTTATAGCGATGAAATGTACCAAAGATGTAATACCCTATAGTTGAGCAATATGATACTGATAATTTTTGAACAAGTTTTTTGAGCCTTTTATATCAACAAAATGTACCCAAGAACATGTAATTTTCTATGGGTGAGCAATATGATACTGATTAATTTGGAACAAATTTTTGGAGGTTTATATAGCAAGTAAATGTACTTCAGACCATGGAATGGTCAATAGGTGAGCATTATAGTACTGATAAGATGTTTAACAGTTTTTTTAATGCTTTTATAGCAATAAAATCTTACCAAAGAAGATGTAATACCCTATGGGCGAGCAGTAAAAAACAGATAAATTTTGAAAATTTCTTTGGAGGCTTTTGTAGCAATGAATAATACTGTATGGCTGATTAATGTAACCAAGCAAAATTTTTAAACTTTTTTTTTCAGTCTTATATATAAAAAAAATGTACCGCAGAACGTGGAATAGTGTAAGAAATGTGAAGAAACAAGCAACAGTTTCAAACACTTTTTTCTGCTGTGAAATACCACAAAAATATGACATAAAGCATGCAATACTGTATAGATGAGTAATCTAGTACTGAACTATTTTTTTATGCTTTTTGTATGTTTTACATACCACCGTATTGTGACATTTACTGTGTTAAACTATATGAATGAGTCATTGAATCCATAACATTTTTTATGAAAATATTTTAAAAGTGTTATTGTACTTATACAGTCATAAATGCTTTGAAGAAAGTTCAAAACCAGCAGAAATTATGAGGGTCATCCATATACCCTTGAAATGCAACAACTGGCAGGTCTCATTAAAATATTCAACATTAAAAACATTTTATAGATGGTGTGGAAAAGTGTGTGCTATTCCAAGTTTTGTTCATTTTTATGAGAGTGAGTCTGTCTGGATTCTTTGTTGCCAGGAGATAGTGCCTGTTTCTTCTGATCCCCCCGGCGGCACTAAAAACCCGTTCAGACAAGAAGCTAGCAGCAGGGCAGCACAACACCTCCAAGACATAGAGGGACAGCTAATGCCAGGTATCCAGCTTTGAGACCCAATAGTTGAAAGCTGCAGTGGAATTAGGGAGCACGCTGGTTTGGTTGACCAGGTATTGCTTGACCATCTTTGCAAACTTTTCCCTCCTTGTCAAAAATACCAGGTTATCAGGCCCTGGACTTGTGTCATGAAATTGGCCCACAACTTTGACAGAGTACAATGCCTCTGCTGTGTGTCTCCTTTGCCTCTCCTCCTTGATTGGGCAAGGAAGCTTGCCCCCTGCCGCTTTCGTTTGATGGGAATTTTTTCAACATATTTTTCACTATGGCCTTCTGGTATATCACCATTTTAGAATACCTCTAACCTCAGGAAGAAGAGATACAAAGTTCTCCTTGTAGCGTGGGTCTAGCAGGGTGAACAATCAGTACTCTTTTTTTGCCAGTATAAATCTAACACGAGGGTCACGGGAAAGACAGCAGTAGACAAAGTTGGCTATTTGTGCCAAGCTCCATATAGCCAATGTTTTCCTGTCTCCCCTTGATGATGACTCTCCATCTCTTCCTCCCTCATTTCCTCCTCATTCCCATCATCAACCCATCTACTTAGAAAGAAGGGACGAAGGTTGTATGGCAACTAGCCTCTGTTGTGCTAGGCACCAGCTCTTGTTCCTCCTCTTTCTCCTCCACAGCATGCACCTTCTCATTGTTACCCAATCCACGCTGAGCAGATGAGATGAAGCAGGGTGGGCTACAATCTCTCTGTGTTATGTATTCCTCCATCCCCACTTAGTCCGCATGCAAAGCTTCATGTTTAATTTTGAGCAGCGTCTGTTTAAGTAGGCACAGACAGTTGCGCTGACTATGCATCATTGCTGATCACCATCTTTGTGGAGTCCTTTAAAGTCCTGGAGAACCAAACAAATGTGAGACATCCATGCCCACTCTTCATTTGTTATGTGCGGAGGCTGACCAGAATACCAATGGTGTGTTGAGCTGGTACTCAACTACTGTCCTCTTCTGCTCACAAAGCTTTGCCAGCATCTGCAATGTGCAGTGTGGAGTTCCAGCATGTGGTGATGTCGCACACCAGTCTGCACATGCATGCGCTGCAGCACTGTCATAGGGATGGCAGCTGTAGCTGACTTGTGGAAATGGGTGCTGATGTTGCAAATCTTGACCAGAAGCTCTGGCAAATCTGGGTTTGTTTTCAGAAACTGCTGAACTACCAAGCTGAGCACATGTGCCAAGCAAGGTACGTGTGTGAGCTTGCCATGCTTTACAGCCGCCACCAGGTTAAGCCCATTATCACACACGACCATGCCTGGTTAGAGGTTCAGTGGCAAAACCACAAATCTGTCTAGTCTGTTATTCCATTAAGTAACTCTGCCAAGGTGTGCGGTTTGTCTCCCAGAAAAAAAGAGCTTCAGCAGAGCTTGTTGCTGCTTTGCTGAGGCAGATCTGCAGACCATCCAGTTTCCAGCTGATGTGGACAAGGTGCACTGAGATACCACATCCGAGATGGAGGATGAGGAGGAGCATGAGAGGGTGCAGGAACTGCTGTAGGAGGTAGAGGAAATCCTAATAGAAGTAGGGCCAGCAATCCTTCGCTTCAGGAGCAAATGTGCCGTGCCAGGGGGTTACTCGGTCCCAACCTCGTTTAGCATTTTGGTCTGTGGGTGGGTGGCTGGGAACTTTATTTTTCATTTATTTCAAGACCTGGGGTAGGAACAGCTGAACAATGGGATGGGACAAGGATTTGGAAGTCCCTGATGATGGTGAGTCAAAAGCATTGTTTTTTTGCCTTTTTTATGATGTTCACTATAGGTTAACTAGTGGGACAGTTTTATAGGTCGGGTCATTACGGACGCGGCAATATCAAATATGTGTACTTTTATTGTTTAGATTTTTTTTCATTAAAATATTTATTTATTGATAGAATAAATATTGTTTTTTATTATAATTTTTTAAAATATTTTTACAATTATTTAAAACTAGCTTGGCCTGTGCGAAATTTTCGCACATTGGTCGTGGGGGGCAAAGGCAATTTCAGAAAAAGTAAGCTGGTCAAATGTAAATGTATTTCATTAGATGATGAACACAGACATGTATTTATATACAGTACAGACCAAAAGTTTGGACACACCTTCTCATTTAAAGATTTTTCTGTATTTTCATGACTATGAAAATTGTAAATTCACACTGAAGGCATCAAAACTATGAATTAACACATGTGGAATTATATACTTAACAAAAAAGTATGTAACAACTGAAATTATGTCTTATATTCTAGGTTTAAATATGTATCAGCAAAAAAATGGGGATATAAAACTTAACATTTAATGAACATAATGTTAAAAAGGGGACACACAAACAATTACCATCCTCCAACCAAATAGTGAGGATATATGATATAATTAGAGAGTTGAGTCCAACAAGGACAACAAGAAATAGGAGATATATATGTACGTCAGACACTATATAAATGGCTCTGCACCGCAAGAGCAAAATATGACTACCTAAATGCAAGTGTAAGCATCGCTTATTTGTAAGTCATTTGTCTGAAACGTAATCAAACGTATGTGAGACAGCATGTATAAAAGGAATGATCTCACCCATTTGAATGGAGATATTTGCTCCAAAATTCATCTCCTAATAAAGTATGCATCTGGTCATTTTCAGATAAAATAAGGCCCTTTCCCAACGCGTTTCCTCCTTGCAGGATTCATCAGGGGATATGGCAGCTAGACACATCTATGTCAAATGCATTGCTCTCATAGGGAGAAAAGAACATACAACTCCTCCTTATATCAATAAATAAGACACTCCCACCACCATTTAAACCAATTAGTGCAGAACAAAAAATAAACCACCAATAAAACGTGATGTGCATGGTTTAAAAATACGTGCCTGTTTAATGAGGTCATAATCTTGTTGAAACGCA
This sequence comes from Oophaga sylvatica, assembly GCA_033576555.1. NCBI lineage: Eukaryota > Metazoa > Chordata > Amphibia > Anura > Dendrobatidae > Oophaga > Oophaga sylvatica. Next base: position 162,839,587 of record JARQOD010000001.1, on the reverse strand, counting down.
CGCCACACTTTACATAAAGCATATAGCGATCTCACCACTTGCCAAATAGTGATCACGCGCCGTATACTAATAGCGCACGCGCAGTTAGTCATTTCCGGTACTCCCTTTCATCGGACTTCCGGTCTATTGATACTAACTCACATGCGTCCCATTCAGCGATGTAAAAAACACCGCGCGCATGCGTCATTCAGAATAAGTGGCTTCTGGTGTGTAAAGTGAGCCCATTGCGAGAGGCATTCAGGAAGCACAATTATACCACGTCCTATAATGGGACGTTAAATGGAATCGCAAATTGCGGCGAAAATTAAACGCAGATGTACAAGTAATGTCATAGCACAACAAAAGCGTCACAATACAACTATATTGCGTCCCAAGTGGCGCCATTAAGTATTCTTGCAAACAGCATCAATTATTGCGACACAGCACAACGGAAGCGTCACAAAATGAACCCATTGCAAGAGGCATTCAGGAAGCACAATTATGCCACATCCTATAATGGGACGTTAAATAGAATCGCAAATTGCGGCGAAAATTAGACGCAGATGTACAAGTAATGTCATAGCACAATAAAAGCGTCATAATAAAATTATATTGCGTCCAAAATGCGCCATTAAATATTCTTGCAAACAGCATCAATTATTGCGACACAGCAGAACGGAAGCGTCATAATACAATTATATTGCGTCCCAAATGGCGCCATTAAATATTCTTGCAAGCAGCATCTCATTTTGCGACCAAAATCATGCCATTGAATAATACCAAAATAATAAAAGATGAATTAGCAATTATTTGGTATGATTAGCCTCGTTCATCGGAAGCCACTTGGCGATATCATCTTAGTGACATTTGATAGTTTACCAAAATCTGACATTAGCATATAGAAACAAAAGGGAGGACAAGCAAGATCATTTTAACCCCTTCTATACTGTTATTAATACAGACATGATATAAAAAAAAACCTCCAAAAGAAAATAATTGGAGATTAATCCTCTCACACTAAGAGTAAATCCAAGAACAATTAAAGGAGCATCCACAAAAGGTGTCCCATGATACTCCAAACTAAAATATAGATATGGAGAGAGGGAATATAATTCCCTGTAAAGAATTTCTTATTTATTGGAGCTTGGGCTGGCTTACCACACTATGGAAAGATACCAACATTATTACATTGATATATTTAGAAAATTGTAAAGGAACAAAATAGAATAATCAATTATGGAAACCAGCATTCATAGGTCATGATAAATAAACATTGCTAATTGGAAAGGAAGAAAGAAAAAAGAAAAGCCTGACAGATCCCTGTCAGGTACCTATTTCCATCTGACCCTGCCTAACAGCGGAGGTTGGAGCCCTAAAGTCCTACGCAAGTGGCCCCCCCGGTCCACGGCGGCTAACCCTAACTAAATCACCCTGCAAAACCCTATACTAGAGAAAGCAGGAATAGGAGAGTTGTTCATTTAAACCATATGGAGAGACAGTTTTTAGTAGAAAAATCCACTTTGTCTCTCGTTGTAATATTAAGTTGTCCCAGTCGCCACCACGAATCGGTCTGGTTACCTTATCAATACCCATGAATTTTAAGGAATTAGGGTCACCCCCATGTTTAAGGTTGATATGTCTGGCCACAGGTGTATCCATTTTCCTCGCTATATCTCTCATGTGCTCACCAATTCTCCTCCTAAACTCTCTGATTGTTTTTCCAACATAGATCATACCACATACGCAAATTGCCCTGTAAATAACACCTTCACTTCTGCAGTTGATAAATGAGGTAATCTCAAATCTTGTTGAGTTATCAGATGTAAAAAATTGTTTGCCAACTTCCACATTTTTACAGGCAATGCAACCACTACATTTAAAGCACCCCACAACGTTGGATTTTAGCCAGGTTGTTTGGGGATGACAGGGCAAGAGATCACCAATGTCCTGGTCCATTTTCAGGATAGGCCAATGGTTTTTCAAGATCTGCCTTAGATCATCGGCCCCGTTATTAAATGTGGTAATAAATCTAAGACCCAGAAATTCATCTTCTTGTTTAGGGATTGAGTCAGTAATTCCATCCTGTTTTTAATTTTGATGTTATTATAGGCTCCTTTTAACACACGATCAGGATAGCCTCTATCCAAAAATCTATGTCGTAGATCATTTGCTTGACGTTTAAAATTATTGTCATCTGAGCAATTTCTACGAATCCTCGTATATTGACCCTTAGGTATACCTTTCTTCTGGGCCAAAGGATGACTGCTCTCCCATCTCAGAAGAGAATTAGTGGCCGTGGGTTTTCTATGAATGCTGGTACTCAAGGTTCCATCATCATTCCTCTCAATCAGCACATCAAGGAATGGCAATTTGGAATGGATTCCATTCATACGTGAAACTCAGACCAATTCATTCACGTTTAGACTCCTGACAAATTCAGCAAAAGATTCTCCTGTACCTTTCCAAATGATAAAAACGTCATCAATATATCTCAACCATAAAAGAGCCTTTTCAGCTCCGACGACACCATTTTCACCAAAAATAACTGTCTCCTCCCACCAGCCCAGGAGTAAATTAGCATACGAGGGGGCACAAGGGCTCCCCATCGCAGTACCCCTGAGCTGGTGGTAAAATTTGCGATCAAACACAAAGAAATTATGTGTTAATAGATAACGTAGACAATTGCAGACAAAGATGTTGTGTGCCTTAAATTGTGAACCTCTACTCTTTAAGAAATATTCAGTTGCCTCAAGCCCTTTTCATGGGGAATGGATGAATAAAGTGCCTCAACATCGATACTAGCAAGAATAGTGTCAGGTTCCATGACAACCCCATCGATTTTACTCAATAAATCTGTCGTATCCCTCGTGTATGAGCAAAGGGCAAGGACAAATGGATTTAAAATCTTATCCAGATAAATGCCCAAATTTTTCGTGAGACTGCTCACACCCGACACAATTGGTCTCCCCTTGAGGGGATCGACCCCCTTATGTACCTTAGGGAGACAGTAGAATGTAGCTAATGTAGGAAACTTCGGTATAATGAATTCACTCTCATTTTTATCAATAACCCCTATTGAGAGGCCATTCAATATGATTTGTCTTAACTCATTAGTGAATACCATAGTGGGGTCAGAAGAAAGAACACAGTAACACTCTCTGTTGTTCAAGATGTTAAGGCACATTCTCTTATATTCTAAAGAGTTTAGTACCACTACATTACCACCTTTATCAGAACTTTTGATGGTAATGTCCTGATCTTTTTCCAGATCTTTAAGTGCCATCATTTCATGACGGGTCAAATTATATTGGGTAAAAGGGGGAGATTCACCAAGTTTCTGTATGTCTTTAGAAACCAAATTCAAAAATATATCGATCGACGTAAGGTCAGATTGGGGAGGTGGCATTTTTTTACTCTTGCATTTAAGATCTGTAAAAGGACCTTTACCACTTATACTAGAGTCAGTGTCAGAGAGGTTATACAGGACTCTAATATCCTCCAGGAGGGAGTCAGAAACCCCCAATTCATTGCATGTCTTTTTTGAGATTGAATATGAAATTTCTTCCATTTAAGCTTCCTGACAAATAAATTAAGGTCCTTTGTACCCTCAAACGGATCAAAATTACTCGAGGGAACAAAAGACAACCCTTTACTTAGCACACACATTTCGGTTTCAGTTAGAGCTCTATCCGACAAATTTATGACCTGGGGGTTTCCCCTTGAAATGGTGTGCCTGTAGGGTTTGATCTGCTCCGTAAGGGGTAACCTTGCTCCAAAAAAGGAGCCGAAGTGGAAGTAGAAGGGTTAGGACCAGCAGAATAATTTGAACCAGCGGAGTAGTTGGATCTCCGATCGTATCCCCTTCTCCGATAACCACCACGACCACGTTGTCTACCCCTCTGTGATTTGTGATGACCCTCAATATCAGATGCTTCAGTGTCTGTAGAGGTTTAAATGGTGGTGGGAGTGTCTTATTTATTGATATAAGGAGGAGTTGTATGTTCTTTTCTCCCTATAAGAGCAATGCATTTGACATAGATGTGTCTAGCTGCCATATCCCCTGATGAATCCTGCAAGGAGGAAACGCGTTGGGAAAGGGCCTTATTTTATCTGAAAATGACCAGATGCATACTTTATTAGGAGATGAATTTTGGAGCAAATATCTCCATTCAAATGGGGAGATCATTCCTTTTATACATGCTGTCTCACATACGTTTGATTACGTTTCAGACAAATGACTTACAAATAAGCGATGCTTACACTTGCATTTAGGTAGTCATATTTTGCTCTTGCGGTGCAGAGCCATTTATATAGTGTCTGACGTACATATATATCTCCTATTTCTTGTTGTCCTTGTTGGACTCAACTCTCTAATTATATCATATATCCTCACTATTTGGTTGGAGGATGGTAATTGTTTGTGTGTCCCCTTTTTAACATTATGTTCATTAAATGTTAAGTTTTATATCCCCATTTTTTTGCTGCTACATATTTAAACACATTTTGGGGCAAATCTTTACTATACTGCTTTATTGATTATATTCTAGGTTCTTCAAAGCAGCCACCTTTTGCTTTGATGACTGCTTTGCACACTCTTGGCATTCATCCAAGCAAAAGGTGGCTACTTTGAAGAACCTAGAATATAAGACATAATTTCAGTTGTTACACACTTTTTTGTTAAGTATATAATTCCACTAGTGTTATTTCATAGTTTTGATGCCTTCAGTGTGAACTTACAATTTTCATAGTCATGAAAACACAGAAAAATCTATAAATGAGAAGGTGTGTCCAAACTTTTGGTCTGTACTGTATGTAGCTTGGTAATACAATAAATTGGTTTGATAAGTAGAGGCCACAAAATGTTGAGGTGCCACCTGCAGGTCATTGTGTCTTTCTGTAGGTTTATGAAAATAAATGTTTAAATTGTATTTGGTGATAAAATCGTGTATGTGTGGTTTGTTTGGCTCTTTTCTTGCTGAAGGGAGCAAGTTTACCTTTCAAATGGTGTATCATTTGTGTGTGTGGGGCGAAGTAAACAGCAAAAAAGCAGTGCATGTTTACAAATGTGTTTACATATGTGACTCACTATTTGTGTGCTGGTCGAAGTAATCACCGAAAAAGCAGTGCATGTATACAAATGTGTTTGCATATGTGACTCACCTGCAGTGAAGTGTGCAATCCTCCAATGTGCCTAAAATAGGCTGGGCAAGCACTTAAGTAAGCTGAAAAGACCCAAAGGGAAATGTTTGGATTTGTTTGTGATGTCTGTAAGCAGCTTTGTGGTAGTGTGCTTTGGAGTAGTGTGCTGCCACCTGCAGGTAATTTGACCTTTGAAATGGTGTATAATTTGTTTGTGTGGGTGGAGTATGAACGGAGCAAGTGTGTAATTCAATAGGCAGTGCATGTTTACAAATGTGTTTGTATATGTGCCTCATCTGCAGTGAAGTGTGCAATCCTCCAATTTGGCTAAAATAGGCTGGGCAAGCAGTTCGGCAAGCTGGAAAGCCCCCAAGGCAAATGTTTGGATTTGTTTGTGATGTCTGTAAGCAGCTTTGTGGTAGTGTGCTTTGGGGTACTGTGGTGTCAGAACAAATGCACTACAGGGTGCAGCCAGTCCATAAAGCAAGATGTTAGCAGCACAGGTGCAAAATACCAGATTAAACAGCCACTCTCCACATACCCATTCAAGGAGGGGGTGACTGCTCAGTATACAATTGCACAATAGAGGCCCGCATAGGGTGCCGTTCACACAAAGATACTTCACAGTGTCCGGTGTGCCTATAAATTACACCCCTACTATTCGACTAGGCGAGCTGGCCAGTACACTCTCAATGTGCATCAGTGTGAACACCCATTATGTGAGACCAAACGTGCCTGGGCTCGGCTGCACCCTGAAATATAAAGTGCAAAAAATTCAAAAATAGTGGGGTATTAGTTAATATTTTGGCCAAAATACGTAAGCTTGTAACCTGCGCCAAAGGTCCCCACGCTTACAAGTAGCTACACTACACTACCGGACACTGTGCAGTATCCTTGTGTGAACGGCACCCTATGCGGGCCTCTATTGTGCAATTGTATGCTGAGCAGTCACCCCCTCCTTGAATGGGTATGTGGAGAGTGGCTGTTTAATCTGGTATTTTGCACCTGTGCTGCTAACATCTTGCTTTATGGGCTGGCTGCACCCTGTAGTGCATTTGTTCTGAGATGTGGGCAGGTGAGTGTCGCTGCCTTTTTGTGCTGTTTATATGAATTTTTGGAGACCTTGAGTCTCCTTAGTGGCTAGTGTAGAGTACTGTGGTGCCACCTGCAGGTCATTTTTCCTTTCTGCAGGTTTATGAAAATTAATGTTTAAACTGTATTTTGTGATCAAATTGTGGATGTGTGGTTTGTTTGGCTATTTTCTTGCTGAAGGGGGCAAGTTTACCTTTCAAATGGTGTATCATTTGTGTGTGTGGGTGCAGTATGAACGGAGATACAAAGTAATCACCGAAAAACAGTGTTTAAATAATAGAATAGATTTTTTTTTACTTTATTCTGACTTTTGCACTTTGTCCCACTATGGGACATTCATTTTGCGCAGGCTGATCTCTTCTATAGCATGCAGATGGAGCAGGTTCTGCATGCTATAGAAGCTGTCAGAGCTGCGCTCGGTGCACACTGACCTGAGAGACTTCCTGACATGCACTGCGCATGATAAGAAGTTTCTCAACTCTAGTAACCCAGATGTCATCCGACATCGGGTTACCATGGCAGCAATCGGGACCCCGTGTCACGCCGTGGGGTCTCCAATCCAAAGGCAGAGGGGCTGTCAGCCCCTGTGCCGCCTCCGGAAGCTGCAATCTGTTTGATCGCAGTGTTCCGGGGGTTAAAGTGCCGGGAGCGGTCTGTGACTGCTCCTGGCACTTAGTGCCAGGTATCAGCTGTGAGAATCAGTTGACATCTGGCCGCGATCGGCTGCGCTTACCCCGTGAGCGTGGCCGATCGCCATGATGTACTATCCTGTCCGTGGTCAGACAGGCCCAGGGCACATGGACGGGATAGCACGTCAGATGGCAGAAAGGGGTTAAAAATAGTCTTGGTGAAATAGTGGACGAGGATGAGGAAAAAGCCAATATGCTAAATAACTTTTTTTTCAACAGTATTTACACAAGTAAATCCCATGACAGACAACATGATCAGTGATAACAAAAATTCTCCTTTAAACGTCACCTGTTTAACCCATCAGGAAGTATGGCGGCGGCTAAAAATTACTCCCGAGTACTGCAGGAATTAAGTACAGTCATAGATAGACCTTTATTTTTAATCTTTAACCCCTTAACGACCGCCGATACGCCTTTTAACGGCGGTCATTAAGGGTACTTAAACCACATCGCCGTTAATTAACGGCGCTGTGGAAAAAGTGAATAGCGCCCCCCAGAGGCGCATTTTCTCCGGGGTCTCGGCTACCGGGGGTTTTTACCGACCCGATGTTGCGGTCGCCGTTATTAACCCTATAACGGCGACCACAAAAAAAAAAAAAAATCTGATGTGCCATTTAATTTCTCTGTCCCCTGATGTCATCGGACATCAGAGGACAGAGAAAAGGGTCCCCGGGACCCCCCTCGTGTCCCCCAATGTTCCCGTTGTGGCCCGCGGGCCCACCTTCCTCCTCCGGTGGGCGCCGCCATCTTGAATGGCGGGCGCATGCTCAGTGCGCCCGCCGCGTTCGCGGGGGGGTGGCAATTTTCTCTGGGGTTTCGGCTGCCGAGGGTAGCCGAGACCACAGAGAACATGATCGGGGTCGTAGTTACCGACCCCGGTGTTGCGATCGCCATTATACTACGTATAATGGCAACCGCAAAAAAAAAAAAAATGATTTCTCTCCCCTGTGATGTGATCGCACATCAGAGGGGAGAAAATGAGGGTCCCCCGGTCCCCCGATCGCCCCCCCCTATACTTACCGGTGTACTCCGTCCTCCTCAAGGCCCCAGGAAACCGGCGTCTTCTTCCTGCAAAAAAAAAATGGCGGGCGCATGCGCAGTGCGCCCGCCGATCTGCTTGGCGGCAGATTCAAAAAAAGTTTCATTCATTCTCACAAAAGTACATTTTGATCACTGTGATAAACTATCACAGTGATCAAAATAAAAAAACAGTACATAACCCCCCATTTATCACCCCCTTAGTTAGGGACAAATAATAAAATATAGAAATTATATTTTTTTTAATTTTTCTGTTAGGGTTAGGGTTAAGGCTAGGGTTAGGGTTAGGCTTAGGGTTATAATTAGGGTTAGGGTTATAATTAGGGTTAGGGTTATAATTAGGGTTAGGTTGGGTTCATACTGCGTTATGGCAGTCCATTAGACGGACTGCGTTACACCGCGGTATAACGCGGTGTAACGCAGTCCGTTAACGCTACCATTCACCCCCATTTGAGGGCGCATCGCGACGAATGAGGTAAAGCGGCATGCGTTCGCGACGTGCCATCATTCAGTGACGGAGCCTCGGACGCGGGCTGCAGCGTCTGGGCTCCGTCACCGCTAGCGCAGATGAATCATCTGCTGATTCCTCTGCGCTAGCGGGTATAGCATAACGCGATCGCGTTATGCTATACCGTTACCAGCCCGTCAACGCTATATGTTGAACGGGCTGGTAAAACGCAAAATTAACCCAGCCTTAGGGTTAGGGTTATAATTAGGGTTAGGGTTACAATTAGGGTTAGGGCTACAATTAGGGTTAGGGTTACAATTAAGGTTATGGTTACAATTAGGGTTAGGGTTACAATTAGGGTTGGAATTAGGGTTAGGATTAGGGTTAGGGTTGGGATTAGGGGTGTGTTGGGGTTAGGGTTGGAGCTAGAATTGAGGGGTTTCCACTATTTAGGCACATCAGGGGGTCTCCAAACATGACGTGGCGTTCAAAAAGTCAGATGGCGCTCCCTCCCTTCCGAGCCCTGCCGTGCGCCCAAACAGTGGTTTACCCCAAAATATGGGGTATCAGCGCACTCAGGACAAATTGCCCACCAATTTTGGCATTCTAATTTCTCTTGTTACCCTTGGGAAAATAAAAAATAGCTGGCTAAAAAAATAATTTTTGAGGAAAAAATTTTTTTTATTTTCACGGCCCTGCGTTTATAAATTTCTGTGAAGCACTTTGGGGTTCAAAGTGCTCACCACACATCTAGATAAGTTCCTTAGGGAGTCTAGTTTCCAAAATGGGGTCACTTGTGGGGGTTTTCCACTATTTAGGCACATCTGGGGCACTGCAAACGGAACATGACCCCCATCAATGTCTGCATTCCAAAACGTTATTACTTCCTTTCCAAGCCCTGCTGTGCGCCAAAAGTTTCCCCCCCCCACATATTTGGTATCAGCATACTCAGGACAAATTGGACAACAACTTTTGGGGTCCAATGTCCTTGTGAAAAATCAAAAATTTGGGACTAAAAATCATTTTTGTGGAAAATTGATTTTTTTTTTTTTCACACCCAGGCATTATAAACTTTTGTGAAACACTTGGGGGTTCAAAGTGCTCACCACAGATCTAGATAAGTTACTTAGGGGGTCTAGTTTCCAAAATGGGGTCACTTGTGGGGGTTTTCCACTGTTTAGGCTCATCTGGGGCACTGCAAACGGAACATGACCCCCATCAATGTCTGCATTCCAAAACGTTATTACTGCCCTGCTGTGTGCCAAAACAGTTTCCCCCCCCACATATTTGGTATCAGCGTACTCAGGACAAATTGGAAAACAACTTTTGGGTCCAATTTCCTTGTGAAAAATCAAAAATTTGGGACTAAAAAATCATTTTTGTGGAAAATTGATTTTTTTTTTCACACCCAGGCGTTATAAACTTTTGTGAAACACTTTTGGGTTCAAAGTGCTCACCACAGATCTAGATAAGTTACTTAGGGGGTCTAGTTTCCAAAATGGGGTCACTTGTGGGAGTTTTCCACTGTTTAGGCACATCTGCGGCACTGCAAACGGAACATGACCCCCATCAACGTCTGTATTCCAAAGCTTTATTACTTCCTTTCCAAGCCCTGCCGTGCGCCCAAATAGTTTCCCTCCCCCACATATTTGGTATCAGCGTACTCAGGACAAATTGGACAACAACTTTTAGGGTCCAATTTCCTTGTGAAAAATAAAAAATTTGGGACTAAAAAATAATTTTTGTGGAAAATTGTTTTTTTTTTTTTTTTTTTAACACCCAGGCATTATAAACTTTTGTGAAACACTTGGGGGTTCAAAGTGCTCACAACAGATCTAGATAAGTTCCATAGGGGGTCTAGTTTCCAAAATGGTGTTACTTGTGGGGGGTTTCCACTGTTTAGGCGCATCAGGGGCTCTCCAAACGCGACATGGTGTCCAATCTCAATTCCAGCCAATTTTGGTTTGAAAAAGTCAAACGGTGCTGCTTCCATTCCAAGCCCTGCCGTGCGCCCAAACAGTGGTCCCCCCCATATATGGGGTATCAGCATACTCAGGACAAATTGGACAACAACTTTTGTGGTCTAATTTCTCCTGTTACCCTTGGGAAAATAAAAAATTGGGGACTAAACGATCAGGTTTGTGGAAAAAATATGATTTTTTATTTTCACGCCCGGGCGTTATAAACTTCTGTGAAGCACTTGGGGGTTCAAAGTGCTCACCACACATCTAGATAAGTTCCTTAGGGGGTCTAGTTTCCAAAATGGGGTCACTTGTGGGGGGTTTCCACTGTTTAGACACATCAGGGCCTCTACAAATGCGACATGGCGTCCAGCCAATTCCGCGTTGAAAAAGTCAAACGGAGCTCCTTTCCTTGCGACCTCTGCCGTGCGCCCAAAAAGTGGTTTACCCCAACATATGGGGTATCAGCATGCTCAGGACAAATTGCACAAAAACTTTTGGGGTCTTGTTACCCTTGGGAAAATAAAAATTGGGGTGAAAAGATCATTTTTGTGGAAAAAATATGATTTTTTATTTTCACGGCCTACGTTATAAACTTGTGTGAATCACTTGGAGGTTCAAAGTGCTCACCACACATCTAGATAAGTTCCTTAAGGGGTCTAGTTTCCAAAATGGGGTCACTTGTTGGGGGTTTCCACTGTTTAGGCACATCAGGGGCTCTCTAAACGCGACATGGCATCCAGCCAATTCTGCGTTGAAAAAGTCAAACAGCGCTCCTTCCCTTGCGACTTCTGCCGTGCGCCCAAAAAGTGGTTTACCCCCACATATGGGGTATCAGCATGCTCAGGACAAATTGCACAAAAACTTTTGCGGTCTTATTACCATTGGGAAATTAAAAATTGAGGTGAAAAGATCGTTTTTGTTGAAAAAATATGATTTTTTATTTTCACGGTTCTATGTTATAAACTTCTGTGAAGCACTTGGAGGTTCAAAGTGTTCACCACACATCTAGATAAGTTCCTTAAGGGGTCTTGTTTCCAAAATGGGGTCACTTGTGGGGTGTTTCAACTGTTTAGGCACATCAGGGGCTATCTAAACGCGACATGGCATTCAGCCAATTCTGCGCTGAAAAAGTCAAACGGCGCTCCTTCCCTTGCGACCTCTGCCATGCGCCCAAAAAGTGGTTTACCCCCACATATGGGGTATCGGCGTATTCAGAAGAAATTGCACAACAAATTTTGTGGTTCATTTTTTCTTTTAACACTTGTGAAAATAAAAAAAACTTGGTTCTGAAGTAAAGCTTTTGCAAAAAAAGTTAAATGTCAATTTTTTCCTTCCACATTGCTTCAGCTCCTGTGAAGCACCTGAAGGGTTAATAACTTCTTGAATGTGGTTTTGAGCACCTTGAGGGGTGCAGTTTTTAGAATGGTGTCACTTTTGGGTATTTTCTATCATATAGACCCCTCAAAGTGACTTCAAATGTGATGTGGTCCCTAAAAAAAAATGGTGTTGTAAAAATGAGAAATCGCTGGTCAACTTTTAACCCTTATAACTTCGTAACAAAAGAAAATTTTGTTCCCAAAATTGTGCTGATGTAAAGTAGACATGTGGGAAATGTTATTTATTAAGAAATTTATGTGACATATCTCTCTGATTTAAGGGCATAAAAATTTAAAATTTGAAAATTGCTAAATTTTCAAAATTTTCGCCATATTTCCGTTTTTTGCATAAATAAACACAAGTCATATCAAAGAAATTTTACCACTAACGTGAAGTACAGTATGTCACGAAAAAACAATCTCAGAATCAGCGGGATTCGTTAAAGCGTTCCAGAGTTATAACCTCATAAAGTGACAGTGGTCATAATTGTAAAAATTGGCCGGTCATTAAGCTGCAAAATGGCTCTGTCACTAAGGGGTTAAAGATTCCATAATAACAGGGTCTGTACCACAGGACTGGCGTATAGAAAATGTAGTGACAATATTCAAAAAGGGGACAAAAACTGAACTTGGAAATTATAGGCCATTAAGCTTAACCTCTACTGTGGGTAAAATCCTGGAAGGTTTTCTACGAGATGCTATACTGGAGTATCCAAAGAGGAATAACCTCATGACCCAATATCAGCATGGTTTTACGAGGGATCGTTCCTGTAAAACTAATCTGATAAGCTTCTATGAAGAAGTAAGTTCTGGACTGAACCAAGGAAATGCAGTGGACATGGTGTATATGGAATTTTCAAAAGCTTTTGATACAGTGCCACACAAAGGTTGATTCATAAAATGAGAACAATGGGGATAGGGGAAAATATGTGTAAGTGGGTTAAGAACTGGCTCAGGGATAGGAAACAAAGGGTGGTTATTAATGGAACACACTCGGACTGGGTCACAGATAACAATGGGGTACCACAGTGGTCAGTATTGGGCCCTCTTCTTTTTAACATTTTTATTAATGACCTTGTAGGGGCATACAGAGTAGAATTTCAATATTTGCAGATGACACTAAACTCTGCAGGGTAATCAATACAGAGGAGGACAATTTTATATTACAGGAGGATTTATGTAAACTAGAAGCTTGGGCTAATAAATGGCAAATGGGCTTTAATGGGGATAAATGTAAGGTCACACTTGGGTGTTGTGAACACGTTGGAGGCGACTTCGGAGCTGGGGCTCCCTCCGGTGGTTGCTGAGGGTAATGAACCAATTGCTGAATGGGTTTCAGCTGGGTCCGAATGGTCTGATATAAGTGACCTGAACTCACATCAGCCTTGCCGGTAATCAATTGTTCTTCCAGGTCTTGGTTGGAGCTCAGCTTGCATTCCTGCTTCCATTCAGATAAGTGACTTGCTATGTTTTTTTCCTCTGGTTGGATTTTCCGTGCTGGTTTGCTGCCTAGCAGTGGACTTCAGCCTGGTCCCCTTTTGGGGCCTGGCGCTGTATTTGTGCTGAGTTTTGTTTGCACTTTTGCTCTGTTCCTGTATCACTTTTTATTTGCTGAATTGCTGTGTGTTACACCAGATATCTGATTTAGGTGGTAGAGATCGTGTGATCTCAGGTTTTTTGTTAATCAGAAGTGTTGGTATTTTTGTCAGGGTTTTTTGGGTTGCAGTCAGAATTCTTTCCTATACTTTTCTATCTAGACAGTATTGGGCCTCAGCGTTTGCTCATTCTATTTTCTGTCTGTGTTCGTATTTTCTTCTTGTCTAACCGCCATTACATGTTTGGGGGCTTCCTATTTCTTTTGGGGTTCTGCTATGGGGCAAATAGCTTTCATCTTTCTGTCTTTAGGTGTAGCTATCTCTCCGGCTGTAATGAGACGTCTAGGATCACCGTAGGTACGCTCCACGGCTACTTCTAGTGTTGCGGTTAGTTTAGGGTTCTACAACCCAGTAGTTTCCAGCCTCTCTGGTGTATTGCTACTTTGGCTATTTTTGCTATTTCTCCTCAGCTACTGAAACATAACACTTGGGTAGAACAAACAAGATGTATAATTATGTGCTTAATTGTAAAACACTGGGCAAAACTGTCACTGAAAAAGACCTGGGTGTATGGGTGGATGACAAACTCACATTTAGTGGCCAATGTCAGGCAGCTTCTGCAAAGACAAATAAAAGATTGGGAAACATTAAAAGAGGCATAGATGCTCATGAGGCGAACATAATTTTTCCTCTATACAAGTCACTAGTACGACCACACTTAGAATACTGTGTACAGTTCTGGTCTCCGGTGTATAAGAAAGACATAGCTGAGCTAGAATAGAATAATTAGAGAACTGAGGGGTCTGCAATAGCAAGACAGGTTATTACACTTGGGGTTATTTAGTTTGGAAAAACGAAGGCTTAGGGGTGATCTTATTACAATGTATAAATATATGAGGGGACAGTACAAAGACCTTTCTAATGATCTTTTTACTCTTAGACCTGAGAAGGGGAAAAGGGAGCATCCCTCTACATCTGGGGGGAAAGAAGGTTTAATCATAATCACAGACGAGGATTCTTTATTGTAAGAGCAGTGAGACTATGGAACTCTCTGCCGTATAATGTTGTAATGAGTGATTCCCTGCTAAAATTTAAGAAGGGACTGGATGCCTTTCTTGAAAAGTATAATATTACAGGTTACATATACCAGATTCCTTGATAGGGCTCTCATGCCGGGAACTAGTCTGATTGTCGTATGTGGAGTCGGGAAGGAATTTTTTTCCCAATGTGGAGCTTAGTGTTTGCCACATGGTTTTTTTTTTTGCCTTCCTCTAGTTCAACATGTTAGGCTATAGGTTGAACTAGATGGACTCAAAGTCTTCCTTCAACCTTAAAAACTATGTTACTATGTTAAAAGGGCTAATACAAAATATTCAAATTATTTATAAATGCACAGTATTATTTCCTTAGCTGTGTAGTTATTCTTTATGTTTTATTATCTAGCACCTAAATAGTACACAGTATTTTGCAGGCTCAATTTGTCTATAGTTATGTCTTTGGTTTGTAGGAGGAAACCAATGCAAATAATGTACTAGATGGGATGTAAACTCAGGCTCCAACGCTCTGAAGCAACAGTGCTAACCAATGAGCCACTATGCTAGCCTGGTAAATATCTGCTAAAAATTATCTGTACAGTGTAAAACTAAATATCAACATTTTCCAACCTTGCTATCTTATGTAGGCTTTGTGTTTTCATATAGGATCAACCTTTTGTTAAAGGAAATTTAATCAATAATGTGCAATCTTACCATTAGTGCACAAACATTAGATTCCTGAGAATGAAATTTGCCAAGTAATTAAAATGGGATTGGCTCCGGCTTCCTCACTGGCTTGTGTCCCAGTTTCTCAATTCAGTAATTACAAATTTCAATTAGTCTACACTGACCTTCCACCACACCATCATATGCTGTAAGTCCATCACACTGTTCAACAGATCTCCATACTGAATTTAGTGTATGTTTCTAATAAATTATTATGCATTAAGATATGGTATCAGAATAATAATTTAATAGTAATTATCAAATGTTTAACTGTGAATGATAATATTACTAATATGCATAAAATGCAGGTTTTAACAATCTAATTTCCCTGCCTTATTTTGGATGTATTTGAGTCGCACTAAGTACCAGGGCAATGGGAGCCGAGCACCATGGAAATCTATGGGAGTTGTCACTGGTAGCGGTGGCTCGGTCCGTGGCCCTGGGCGCTCATCCAATGGGGGAATATTTACAGGGGATTATTAGGTATAGGTAGTTCGTGACGCCA
This sequence comes from Oophaga sylvatica, assembly GCA_033576555.1. Taxonomy (NCBI): domain Eukaryota; kingdom Metazoa; phylum Chordata; class Amphibia; order Anura; family Dendrobatidae; genus Oophaga; species Oophaga sylvatica. The sequence goes on along the minus strand of JARQOD010000001.1, from coordinate 162,824,002 downwards.
CCTGCGGTTTCTGGTAAATTGTACCAGCGCTGCTCTAAGGACCTTCACAGGGGATGTTATGGGGCAGCTTGGTGGTAGTAAGTCTCCCACAGGTGAGACGGGTCCCTGGAAGTCTATGGTGATGATGATGATGCAGGGTGTAGACAATAATTCAGTCGCACACAATGCAGCTTCTTTTCATACCTTTTACTGGTAGATGGTTCATCAGATCCCGGGAGCTGGTTGGGGTGGAGAGTGCACATTCGGGTAACAGCTGAGCAGGTTAGAGGCCTCCTTTACTTCCATATACATGTGAGTCTAACTTGCCTGAAGCGAAGTTAACTCTGAGTCTCCAGCTTTCTCTGTAGCTGTACTGCCCGGCCAACGTTGTGGTGGAGCCTTCTAGGTGATGAAACTAAGTCCTTACTTTTGTCTGCGCTTGACTCAAAGTCCCTGTTCCACCTGACTCCGGTTACGTATTGACACTTAGGGCTGCTCTCTGCGACCTGTAGTCCAGATGCCTCCGGTTTTCTTGTTACTAAGCTTGAAACTGTAGCAACCCTTCGGACCCCGGTGTCCGGCAATTTAGTGCAGGCAATCCAATACCTGTTGCACTTCTCTAACTTCACCACTGCGCCCTTCGCCCTGCTTCACGCTCTTAACATAAGCACTTGTGGCGGTTGTAGAAAATGTCAGCTTCCTCCAGAGCTCGCTGCACAGCTCTCAGTTTCCTCCAAAGTCCCAACTGGACCGAGACTGAATGGCTGCTCTGTCCTTAGACAGAAGCTAACAGACTGAAGTTCGACTGAACACTACTTCCTCAAGATCTGACTGACTGACTGCACACCTGCCACGTGTCACCCCTCCCTTATATCTCAGATGGGTGTGTCTGAAAGTGGGAGTGACAGTGAATGAATATCAAGCGTTGCTGTTACCTTCCTGTGCACTCTCCTGGATTTTTATGTGTACCTGCGTAGCTGGGCTACACATCTTCACAGTTCAATAAGTGCTGAGCCTTATTCCAACACTGATCTAAGACAGACTATTATTTATTTGTTATGCATTGCTTATATCATATTCCACAGTGCTTCACATACATTATCTTTGCTGTCCCCATTGGGGCTCACAATCTAAATTCCCTATCAGTATGTCTTTGGAGTATGGGAGGAAACCGGAGCACCTGGAGGAAATTTGTCAAACACGAGGAATACATATAAACTCTTTGCACATGTTGTACTTGGTGGGACATGAACCCTGGACCCCAATGCTACAAGGCTGCAGTGCTAACCACTGAGTCACCTGAGACTATAGTAAGAACCATTTAACTAAGCAAAGGGAAGAAACATTATGTTAAAACATAAAGTTCAGTCACTCTGGAAATTGCTAGAACCTTGAAGCTATCCTCAAATGCAGCAATGAAAACCATCAATTGCTATGATGAGGACCATCCCATGAAAGTAAGACCAAGAATTACCTCTGGTGCAGAAAATAAGCTCATCCTCATTATCCAGTCTCAGAAGCTGCAAATTGACAGTAACTCAGATAACATTGCCTTCAGGGCGTAACTAGGAACGGCAGGGCCCCACAGCAAACTTCACAATGGGGCCCCCCGCCCGCCTCCGGCCGCCATTTTAAAAAAAAATATATATTTTTTAAAAATCACTAATCGCAAACGGCGAATGGATTGAATAATCCAGTCGCCATTTGCAAATTTTTAGCCGCTTTGGCGACCATTTTGGTCGCCATCTGCAGCACTGTAAAGAGGCCTGCTGTTTTCGGGGCCCCATTAGGGGCCTGCTGTTTCCTGGGACCCTAGGCCCCTGATGGGGCCTGCTGTTTCCTGGGGCCTGCAGTTTCCTGGGGCCCTAGGCCCCTGATGGGGCCTGCAGTTTCCTGGGGCCCAAGGCCCCTAATGGGGCCTGCAGTTTTCTTTGGAGCTAGGCCCCTAATGGGGCATGCTGCTTCCTTTGGACCTAGGCCCCTAATGGGGCCTGCTGCTTCCTTTGGACCTAGGCCCCTAATGGGGCCTGCTGTTTCCTAGGGCCCCATTAGGGGCCTGCTGCTTCCTGGGGCCTCTAATGTGGCCCGCTGTGGCCCGCTGTGTCCTGCCCCCCCCCCAAGCACACATGCGATTTGCACACTTAGTCATGTACCCACGAGCTGCTCTCCCTAATGCTCTCAATGTTCAGTGAAAAACTGAGAGAAGCAGGAAGAGAAGCTCGTTGTCACAGGACCATAAGAATAAAAATCTCATATGAGTGAAGTGTCCATGAGATGACTGCTGGAACCTGCAGAGCTGAATCCTGACATTGCAGCTTCTGAATTCTCACAACGAATGCATTGCACACTTTTAGGATTCTCCATTACCGGTGGCAAGAGTACACGGTCATGTCAGCATAAGCATGTGATTTATATACTTCTGGCCACATTCCGACTAGACGTGCCCGGCCTTGCTCCGTTCATTTTCATTGAGGCCACACGTCTAGTCAGCATGTGACCGCTTGTATGTAAATCACCGGCACGAGAGAATCCTAACAGCGTGCAGAGCGCACTTGAGAATTCTGAAATTGACTAATTCTCATGTTTTTATTTATGTTAGGAGCATTAAAGGGGTTGTCCAGGTTTGTGCTGAGTCTGCAGTCATTCTATGTGACACAGACCTGGAGAACCCCTTTAATGCTCCTAACAAATAAAGACATGAGAATTAGTCAGTATCACAATTAATATTTACATCCAGGTACCTTATAGATGACGCTGTCCTTGGAGTCGTTCTCCTTTTCTTCATCTTGTCCAGATCCCATGATGAGTTTTCTCATCCACAGTCGTCTCTGCAGATTTCCATCTTCTCCGCTCTTCTGCACCAACTCTCCACACGATGCCCTTAAAGACAGAAGAGTCATTATAATGCCCCTAAATAAAAATATCTGCAATATACTGTCGCCTCACACTATTCTCCTCCCTCCTCACACTGACTCCTCTCACATCCCCCCTGTTCAGCATACTGTCTCCTCATATATTTACCCCCTCACTCTCTATACTGTCTGCTCACACAAACCCCTGACTCCCCATACTGTGTCTGCACACATCCCATCACCCTCACTCCCCATACTGTGTCTGCACACATCCCATCACCCTCACTCCCCATACTGTGTCCACATACATTCACCCGTTCGCTCCCCATACTGTCTGCACCCATCCCCCATACTGTTTCCTCATACATACTCTTCAGTACCCTCAAATCCCCCACACATACAATAACCCCCATCGCCACTCCAAATCCCCCCACACATAAAATAACCCCCCATCCCCACTCCAAATCCCCCCACACATAAAATAACCCCCCATCGCCACTCCAAATCCCCCCACACATAAAATAACCCTCCATCCCCACTCCAAATCCCCCCACACATAATGTATCCCCCCATCCCCACTCCAAACCCCCCACACATAAAAGAACCCCCATCCCCACTCCAAATCCCCACACACATAATGTATCCTGTTGTGAATGTGTTTGAGATGAGTTCTGAGCAGAGACTCCCTCTGGTGGTTACAAGCGGTACTGGTTGTTCAGTGAAGATTGTGAGGACTGGGAATCAGGTGTTACTGACTGGTCTTATATAAGGGAGTCACCTTCCCCTCAGGGTTGCCGGTGATCAATTGTTCTGGTCTGAATCCTTCATTCCTGTTTCCCTTGTAGCCTGCTGTGTCGTGTCTGCATCTCCTGCTAACAGATAAGACATTTTCTTCTTTTTGTTTTTGTACTATATTTTTGCATTTTGTCCTGCACTTCTTTGGGGGCCTTCTGGGTCCCCTTCGGGGGCTTCTGCCCTCTCAGTTTAGTTCAGCCACTGATGTTTGTACTTTTGCTTTTTCCAGTTTTTTCAGTGGCTGCTGTTTTGATTTTGTTACACCAGAGAACTAATTTAGGTGGTAGAGGTCGTGTGATCTCAGGTGATTTTGAAATTAGTAGAGTTGGTGCTTTTCAGGGTTTTCTGGGATTGCAGTAAGTACCCTTCCTATCCTTTTCTATTTAGTTAGTTTGGGCCCCAGCGTTTGCTCATACTATTTTCTTTCTGTGTCAGTATTTCTTCTTGTCTAACCGCCATTACTTGTTTGGGGGCTTTCTATTATCTTTGGGGTTCTGCTCCGGGGCAGATAGCTTTCCTATTTCTATCTTTAGGTGTAGTTAGTTTCTCAGGCTGTGACGAGGCGTCTAGGACCAACGTAGGAACGCTCCACGGCTGCCTCTAGTTGTGGTGGTTAGTCAGGGTACTGCAATCTCATAGATTCCAACTGCTCTGGTGTATTGCCTTTTTTACCTGCACTCCTCAGCTACCGAAACATAACAGTATCACCGGCCTAAAAATTGAAAATTGTATGGTACTCACAGAAGGGAAAAAATATTGTGAAAGAAAAAAGGTTGTCAGAGTTGTCAGAGATATTTTTCTATTTGTTGCATTTTTTTTTTTCCCTCTGTATCTCTGGGTGCTGGGGAGGATCTTTTCTCTCAATGGAGTTTGCACAGTTGTCTGGCCGTGTGGATCAGCTTGCCACTGAGGTTCAGAGTATTGCTGCATATCTTGCTAGGTTGCCTGTTGTGGAACCTAGGATCCCCATGCCAGATTTGTTTTTGGGGGATCGAGCTAAGTTTCAGAATTTCAAAAATAATTGTAAATTGTTTTTTGCCTTAAAATCTAAGTCCTCAGGGAACGCAGCGCAGCAGGTTCAAATTATCATCTCTCTCCTGCGCGGCGATCCTCAGGATTGGGCTTTTTCCCTGACCTGGGGATCCTGTTTTGAGTGATGTTGATGCATTTTTTCAGGCTTTGGGGTTATTGTACGATGAGCCTAATGTCACTGATCAAGCTGAAAAAGCCTTGTTGGCATTAAATCAGGGGCCTTATGACGCTGAGTTATACTGTCAGAGATTCCGTAGGTGGGCAGTCCTGACCAAATGGAATGACGACGCTTTGGCAGCC